>OY783203.1:23925984-25125984 GCA_963678705.1 Panorpa germanica
TTTCAAATTATTGAATGCAAAATTATAATCTTTATACACACTCGAAATTTCAGCTTTCTATCTTTTCTAGTTCACGAGATATTGGCATATTATTTCTATGTAAGCTTCCTCTTTTAAAAGATACCATGTACGATGTCGCTACCGGATATAGAATATATACAGGGTATCCCAAAATTCAACGATAAGCCGGCACCAGAAGGTGGTCCTGCTCATGACTACACAAGAAAAAAAGAGAAAAAAAATTTATCTCATTTTGTTTAGGAATTAGAAAAAAATATTTATTTTTTTTCAAAAATTGAAACACCTTAAGATGTTTTTAACTACCATGACCACAATTTTTAATTATATCTGATTTTTTTTTCTATATCGGCAACCTAAATAGCACTGCTATCCATCACAACCATTATTTTTTTTTTTTTTTTTTTATTTAACGTCGGCCTATTTCCGATGCTGAGTCCTATCACCGACGACCTCCTTCAATGTTGGCAGTATTTATGGTGTCGTGGCCTCATATATGTGGGCTACACCACTGCCTAATAACTGTATGATTATGTATGACCATAATCAATATAAGTTCAAAATAACCAAACCCAGAAAATATATATCTGGTCCGGGGATCGAACCCGAAGACACAGCAGTCGGCGTCAAGCATCAATGCTCTCGCCCACTGTGTCGTCATCACAACCATTAAAACTCCCAGAATGCTAGTAGTTTTTACACAAAATTTAATCAAAATTATTTTTTTCCCTAAAATTTAGTATTTACTAAAAAAAAAAAGTATGAACACTACTATGGCAAGTTTTTTTAAAAATTGGCGCAACTCTTCAGGATTCCAAAATGGTATAATACTCCAGGAAAACTAGCAATAAAAAAAAAAATTATGCATACTATTTCTAAGAAAGAACCATATTTCATAAAGTGTTGTTGTTGATAGTTATCATTTTTACAATACCCAAAAGAGGTTTTTTTTATTGTTGAATGAATTAAAACAAATGGCTTATCGTTGAATTTTGGGACACCCTGTATATATATATATATGTATATATATATATATATATATATATATATATATATATATATATATATATATATATATATATATATATATATATATATATATATATATATAAAACATACGTTCTTATGAGTTTTTCCTATAATCGCTGGAACATCGTGAACATAATAATAGTAAGATTATTTATTTTACTAGAAAGATAGTGCGCTGTATGTAATGTAATGTAATAGGTAATGTAGTATTTACGTAACATATATCAACCAAATGCTTCGTGGAATAACATTTTGAAAATGAAACAAATATGCCTTCTCGTACAACAACGACTATCGGAGTAAGATAAGTATTAATAATGATTAATAAATAGGAAGTGTCTAGCGCCACTATAAAATGTTTAAGAGTTGTTACGCAACCCAGAGGCTATAACTGGAGCGAGAAAAGTCACAGTACGAGAACAGCAAAAACCGCACCCCCCACCCCACCCCCCACATTATTATAGGTGTCTAAGAGTAAATGAGAAAGATAGAGTGTGTGATCGTTCATTAGAGAAGGTCGGACTATGTCGTTTAAGAAGCAATGTAAGATACAACCCTGACATGAAATGAACCTTTTCGTTTATTACCTCAAAGCAATTATACTTACCTACAATTACAGTCAAATTAGAAACTATACTACAAAGATTGTAACTCGTTAGGGTTTTTGCTGTATTCTGTGTTCATACAAATGAAGTAACCGGTAAGGAGCAGTGTGGAGAACCGAGAAATAGGACTTTGGATAAAAGGGGGAATTTATATATTTAGGGAATGAAACTTTAAATATATAAGTGGGAATATGGAATAGAAACGAATTAATAAAAGATAACAAACAATGAGTCAAGAATAGATGTTGTGTAAAGGATTAAAAGATAACTTTGGAACTAAAATATGTTTCGTACAGAAAATTGGTGGTAAGACAACGTTATGGCATCAACTCTCGTTAAAATTCAGTTTTCAGTAAAGGTAAAATAATTTCGGCATAGAGATTCTACAAAATTTTTATTCTAAAATTGAAATATTATAGAACATGATTTTGTCATATAACAATACCATATATAAGAATTTTGAATAGAATAAGAAATTAAATCAGAAACGAATCAGAACTTAAAAAGGGATGACATAAGGATGTCACTGAAATAAATTTCATAGTATAAAAATATGATTAACTCATATTATACAAACAATTATTTGTTGAAATAATGTACAGTGAGACAAGAAATTAAAACGGTGGCATATAAAGGCCGAGTTGTGAACCATCAAAATACATTAGTAACCAACCTAATGGAAAACACGACTACCTTTAGCGGGCTGAAGAGAAAGGCGCCTCAGGACCTAATTAAATGAAATAATAAATAGATATGGTCGTGTCACTGAACACCGTGCATGTTGAATTTTTATGACAGATCGCAATAAAAATATATTTAAAGAAAAAGAAGTAAATAATCGTAATCTGAATTAAGATTTTAAAATTATCACTTTTAAATATTAAGTAAGAAAGTAATCAATACATTTAATTTCAGGAATTCTATATTATAATGTTCCAAGTGTAAGTTTATGTTTATATGTTTGCGCGATTCGTATGGTGGCTCGAAAACGGCTCCGCGCATTTTCCTGAAAATAACTCTATTATAACTCTAGTATTATTAAACTTAACAAATTAGTTGTATATCGAATAACAATTAATGGCATAATATAAATATGTAAGCTATTAATTAACTTAATATTGATGTTTTTTCTAGGTGTTTTAAAGTTAATCATTTCCCGTAAGGTTTTATTTTATAGATATCATTAAAAACATTCACGGGAAAAATTAAAGCATAGTCCCCTAATGAAACACGACGTGTTGCCAAAATCCACGAGAACACAGCGGAGATTGAGAACAATCTGCCTAATAAACAGAAAATGAACTAGAAAGGGGTGTAAGGCGAGGTGGTATTTTTATCCCTGATGAAATAACGGAAAAAATTGACAGGGAAGCAAATCGGAAGTATGCGAAGTATTAGGTGTGGAAAGTGGTGTTCACGTCACGTGTCAGTTTTTGATGATAAAAAAAAACAATAAAATAATAATGACCTAAGCAGTGCCAAAAAAATCACTTATTTGTTATGTATATATAGTCATTTAATAAAGTTCAGGATTCTAAAATTTAATTTTTTTTTCATAATTGAATAGCATTGAATAGCGTAATGCAAATGTAAAATTTCAACTTTTTATTTTTAACGAATTAAAAGTTATACAGGAAAAGGGCCTATTTTTCCGTTCTTTTAAAATTACGTATTTCCCGAAAATTCAAGAAAATATCCGAGGACACCTAAAGTCTTGGGAAATTTTAAAAAGCATTGACGGAACCATTCTCCTAAGCACCATACAAAACGCGTAAATATATAAGAATATACAAAGTAAACATACACCTGGGTTATTACAATATTCTTTGCTCCGTTGCGAATAAATTTTATATATAAATTAGCAGGTAACTTGATCTTTCTGTAAAGTATTATTTTTAAGTAATTGTTTTTTAAAGTAAATGTTTTATAAAATTTATTTTTACCAATTGCACTCTGAACCTACCATTTACTCTAATTAGGCTATATTCGCCCTTTCTGGCGCCTCTTTAGCACCTTTTTTTATAAACTTAGCCACCTATCGTTCCCGTTACCGCACCTTCAACTCAATTGCCCTGCGCCACGACCATAGCGCCCCACTTCTACTCCCACTCATTGTCTTCCTTACTCCAAGCACCACGACTCACTAACAAACTGGCTTCCCAGCCTATATAGAGCCCACATTTCAAATTTTAATATTCTAGCTCTATTCTAACATTGTGCCCAAACATTGTGCACTGCTACTAAACTCAAATTTCGGATTTTCAATTATTGACATGTGCACAATAGTGCTTTTCAAACACATCCCAAATTTCAGTTTTCTATCTTTTCTAGTTCTTGAGGAATACCAAAAATATTTTCTTTGAATGTTCCAGTTTTTCCAGAATGATATTATTAGGGAAATTAAAAAAAAAATTCATTTACAGAATATAAAAATTTGAAAAACCTTGTTGGAGGTGTTTATGATTTTGTTGCTCCGTAAACTACCATTGGCTCTTATGGGTTTTCCATACTGAAAGTGCAACAGACGTGTCATTTAGAATTACTATATGTATGTCGTATGTCGTATGTCGTATGTCGTATGTCGTATGTCGTATGTCGTATGTCATATGTCTTATGTCGTATGTCGTATGTCTTGTATCCATGGGAATGTCGTGGAATGTCAAATCTACAAATAAACTCTTAAGTCGGTGTGATATATATTATCGTTGATAAAGGATTTTACTTAAATATTTAATTTTTTAATTAAAGGAAAACGTGAATTTCAACGAACCAATCATTTTCGTATGTTGTGTAGTTAAGAACTGCATCATACAACATGAGTAATGATCACAAATTTAAATGATTGTAGAACGATGGATATGGATAGATCTAGAACCCAACACAGACTCGGTTAGCCGAATGCCTGAAATTACCATACTCTAAGTATCGAACTGAGTGGTCGATTATACTTGAGGTTGAGGCGGATGCGAATCTATAGATAATGTTCGTATATCTAACACCCTCCATTGCCACTCCCATCAGACGTAGAATGGGAGGTGGGTGCACAATTCAAGAGGCGAGGTGATGGGGTACAGGGAGGGTTGATATTATAATTTATTATTGACAGAATGGAAAATACACAGACATAAAACTGTATTATTTTCAAAAAAAGAATAAAAACAATACTTTTTAGAAAACTTTATAATTTTACTTTTAAAGTAATTCAACTGACACTAATATAATAACACAATTTTAAATGATTTATCAAGCGCAAGAAAAATAATTTAAGCGCATGATAAAGCCATTTAAAATAATAAAGCAATACCACGGGTTGCCCAGAATATTGTTTTATTTAGCATGAAAGCATGGAAATAAACGAGTATGATACAGAAATCTCAACTATTGCTTCACACATACCGCAAACGCAGACGCACACTCATACGAGTATAACTGTGTGCACCCGTCAAGCACCTTCAGTTCCTGTGGTGTGGGGATCACCTTTCTGGCTTGCAGCAGCCAGCGATACACACAACGACATGATGGGTGAGGTGAAGAGGGGAGATGGGCTCCTTACGCTAACCAAGTCCCAAGTGGGCTTGTTAGACATTGTGGGGTTGCGGTGCTTGTGTTTTGTGTTGTATGTTGGCTACGGTTAGTGAAAGACGTTCCGTGGCATGACTCAACTGGCTTCGCTCCATCTCACTCGTATAACGATTGTAGTCTACACACGTGCAGGTGTTCAGTGTTGTATAGCACTCATCAACGATAAATAGCTACAGCTTAGTTTGCTGATGACACTAACCCCAACATCGTCACTGTTGACTTTATGGCGTTAAAGTTGATGGGACAACGGAAAAGCACATTAACACTCAAGAATGTCTTTGAATTAAGTTCCGCGTTTCATGTAACATATTTCTATAATCATAAAAAACAATTTTATTAATATGTCAAATTGATTTAAGACAAGCGTCTGATTAGATCGTATACAAACATAGCACAATGCGATTAAGCTCTGCGGTAGAATAACTCAATGCTGATAGTTATGTGTAATAGCATAGTTATACGTCAAGGTGGACAATAGAGTAGAAGACATTTGTACAACTGCAGGGGCATTACGAGATGCTGAAACGACAGAGAAATTCATTCGTCTCCCACGTCTCTGCATCCTACAATTTCATGGTTATATCTTGTCACTATGGCTTCAATACGTGTCGTGAGAAATGGCCTACTCTATTGTACGAAGATAATGACTGTAATATGGTGGACCGGACCCTGTGGTATAGGGGAACTGAAATCGAGAGGAGGGGGATGTGTCGTCATCACAACAGAAAACGAATTGCTGAGATTGGGAGTCTCGATTTCCTGATTCGACGAACAGAGCTGTAAAGAACGACTTCATAACTCTTTCGCGCCACAGGCACTGCCAAAACCTCGTGTCCGTTTGTTGCCGATGGTCGATGGTCGATGACTACCGGCAACCGACTGGTCATCCGGCAGTCAGCAGTTGAGCAGAATCGTAGGAGAATAGTGCATGTGTATTGTTCCGTCGTTGAATGATTATCGTACGCTTAATGGACCGTAAAGGCGATACGAAACCGAACGACAGACAGAGTCCACGTACAAGGGGGGTTGGTATGAGTGTGCCATGATCCCATGCGGGTGCAGAATCATGTATTTACAACAATACTACTGGTCATGGGATACGGGATATAACACCCTGTTCGCGAAAAGAGGATCCAGCATTTTACGCTAATACTCGGATGAGATAATATAATGCAGATAGTCGGCCGGCATGTCGTCCTGTAGACCTGTGGGGGTGTATAGTATACCATGAGCTTATACTGTTCTACATAGCCATTACACGGGACTTGCGGTGCGAGAATATCCGTATGCCGCCCGAGTCCGCTCTGCAACGGGACAGAGATTCGAGCTGGGCAGCTGGGCAGTTGGGGAGTCGGTGCCAAGGCGGGACACTATCTCATGTGACCAAAACAAATAATGTTGATGTATGTGCCATTTATAAAGAAAATTATGGCCGAAGACTACACACCCTCTACCACCATCACCATCAGTAGCCAGTGGATACTGGTCCATGAATTGGTGAGCTCGTGAGCCGTTGCCAAGCAGCCTAATCCAACGAGAGGGATAAAGATATATTGCAGTGGGAGAATAGAGGATTCGGGGTGGTAAGGCTGTTCTCATTCCCGAAACTAAGAGCGAGAAGAAACAGGTGGGGTAGAAAATAAAATAGGTGATCAGATCAGTCGCTGGATAGGCATGTTTAGTGATGTTATATGAATATAAATGTTTGTTAGCTGTATACATCACTATATATGGAATGCCGAATGGGTGTAGACAATGGGCAAGCAGGTCGAGTCTGCGGTAGGGGGAACTTGCGGCCCCTTATCGCAAGTTGAAACGAATGTCACCGACGAAATTCTATCGACAAAACAATACAATGTTTTTTTAAAATTAATTTCATGAATTTTTTAACAGGAGCATGCATATTTCGAACTGTGACATTTGGCGTTTGTTTACTTTTTTGACAGATGGTAAACTAAACGTATGGACTAACAGACGAGGCTGATCAGTTGCTGAATTAGTATTGGTTACACCGTGACCGTATTGCACAGACTAATGTTGCAATAGTGAGTGATGTAACATAGGTATATATTCATTCATATAAACGAAACTAAAACGAATGAATACAATTGGGAGATTGGGTAGCTTGGGTAGGTTATCAATTGTGTTCATTGCGCTCATTCCGTTTGTGTCCCCGGTCTCCTGCTTCGCAGTTCGTTTTTCGTTATGCTCTCTGTGTTACGTGATGTGTAATGTGCAGTATTTGGCGTGCGCCCGCTCTGATTCTGCTACCTAAATAAAGCAGAGTATGCTTATGAAACAGATTTCAACGCTGCTTGGCCGACTATGGGCCGCTAGGGTCAGTTTGGCTCAGGGCCATGTGAGAGACTATATGAATGAAACAAAGGTCCCGAAGCCCCAAGGGGCCAATACGAACACATGGAATGTTGTGGTTTCTGCGACTGCTAGTATTAACCAGTGTTTAACAATAAACCTACCCGCTTCCGCTGGGTGACTACCACCGCGGACCCTGCTGACGAAAGCACAAACAAACACACTTTTTATATTTTTCCGGCAAAATGAAGCAGTGTAACGCTTGAAATGAAATGAGCGTTTCGCTTGTATAAGAAAATTTCAAGTTAAAAGATTATTTAACGTGAAAAATACATTAAATACCTCTTACGCGAAACATTTTTTAAATATTTCATAACCGTAGTCTATGGTACATACAAAAGGATTTTCAGAAAAAAAGAATAATATTCTTAAGTTAGGGCTCTAAATTGTCAGTTAGCTGTTACTAAGAATAACACAAATTGTTGCTAAGTAGAATTCATTCTTAATTGAAGGAGATACATTGTGAAGTGATAGCTCAACTACAGTGATTAAATCGGGATGGCCGTTTTACAAAAGTCGTTATACAAGCCGATAACTTTTACAAGACTAATATCATCTATATTAAAAGTCGCATAAGAAAAAACCTCACTATAGTATCCCTGGCATAGAAAAGGGTAAGTCTGACCTATTCTGACGTAGCACCACGATTCCGTGGAACCAAGGTACCCCTGTATAGAGAACTGCATGAAGAGGATCGAGTTGGGAAACAGCAGACCCCAGGGAGTCGTTCAATGCGACTATTCCTCCTCGACTACCTTTCTTAGACTTATACAGACTGTATCTTTATACTTTATACATGTATCTCACATACAAAATGGTTAACGTTTACTCTTATTGCTACATTATCCCTTGACATATAACACCTCATCGTTTGAGACAAAATGTCTATGGCTCAAATTGAACTCTTTATCAAGCTACGATGAAACGATATTGTTGTTATCATTTCCAATCCGTAATCTCCGTACAAAGGTTGTGAGATGGTAATATTTGTCAGTAATTTCAATGATTTGAATATGCAGTCTAAGTCAATAAATTTATTGAACAGATTAATAATATTGTCACCATTATTGTAATTTAGATTAATTTTACTGCATTGTACACGCTTATAGTACTGTATTCTAATTGATAAGAGGTATAGATAACTACCTTAAGTATACATTGCCTAAATTTAGAATACATTGCCTTTTTATACTTATTTATAAAAAAAAATATTTTTTTGTAATAAATTCAGCAGGTAAAGTATTAGCTTATTTCTAATTAATAATAAATATACCATATCACTATTACCAATAGTTAATATGACTTCTTATAATACCTATTATATTGTTATAACTAGTTTATATAAACTATCTAATAACACTTTTTGCTAGATAATTTAATAATGGTAATGTTTTTGAAGTCATCATACTAGCAAAAAAGTATTATGTATCGTAAAAGAATTTATGTATCGTATACAAAAGCTTTTCTTCTGTACAAGTTTCTTATGGTTCTACACATCCAAAAAAAGATATTTTATTATTCTATACATAAATATATTTCAATTGAAACGAATTAAAATTTTTTACGAAAAAGATAAAAATTTTTACGTTAAATATACTTATACCTATGGGATTACATTATGATCAAGTAATTATATTTAATTTTATAAATATATAACACTAAATTACTTGCAACAAAATATTACATCCGTTCAAGTAAAAAAGTTTAGGTAGAAACATTATATTGTTCATGCTTGAAACAGTGGTTTTATTAATGCAAAAAAAAAAATTTTATACTTAAAGCTTTCTAAACTTTACAACATAAAGGTAGTAAGTATAATTATTAGAATCTTCAAATTATATTTACCTATTTGTACCTTTATTTCATCGCATCAGCAAAAAGAAACTACTGCAGATATTGAAAGAAGTTTTCAAAATAATTGTACCTTTATATTACGTGTACATGTACTTGTATAACAAAATAAAGTGTGGGAGTATCCTATTAACCCTTGTAAACAAGAATATCCTTAAAGCGTCTGGGAGCTAAACAAGGTACCCCGTCTCACAATCACCCGAATAGAGCATAGCCTCATCGGGACGGGACGGGCCGGGCCGGTGCGATAGGGCAATGATATAATGTTAAATGTAATGAGTAGAAAGGAAATGTAATATCGCGACAGATAGAACAAACAACGAAATTATAATTCGTAAAGAAGCGAGTCCTAGGCACGTAGAACCGTAGAACTGTAGACACGTAGAGCATAGAACGTAGCGACGAGCTAAATTATTATATCTTCTCAACTCACACAAAGTCGCAACTCACACTGAAATCTCATTGTGCACATTATACGAGTACATACATATATATATATATATATATATATATATATATATATATATATATATATATATATATATATATATATATATATATATATATATATCAGAGAGGTAATTTTATTTTCAGAGGAAGTATGAGACTTAGAATATGGAATTTTTTAGGCACCTTAAATCGAAATAGAATCGCAGCGACAAATGAACTAATTTTCTGATCTCCTACTCTGTTAGCAGTTTATACGGTGTCAAAATCTCATATACATGCGAACCATATCTCTGCATAATACATTTATGAATATATATTCATGATATAAAATCAGTTAAACGAAACTAGAAAATAGTGCTATACCTTGTACAGAAATAGAACTCATCCTTTTAACATTTATATCTATGAATTTTATTGTATTTTCCAGATAAACTTGAGTTTCTTGATATGGCTTTGACGACACAGTGGACGAGAGCATTAATGTTTAAGGCTAGACTTGTGTGTTTTTAAGTTCGATCCCCGGATCAGATATATATTTTCTGGTTTTGGTTGTTATCAAGTTATTACATACGTATTAAATTAGTATTATGTACATACATATATAATAATATTTATTATATATAATAAGCAACGGCGTAGCTGACATACACATACTGCCAATATAGTAGGAGGTTGTCGGCGATATTACTCAGCATCGGAAATAGGCCGACGTTAAATTAATTTAATTTAAAAAAAAAACCATGGCCTTAAATGCATTTTCTTACAAGAAGTATCAATTGGCATTGTACTGACAAATTGTCAAATAAAAATATAAATGGTTTATCTAATGGATAATATCCATTTGTAAGAGCAGATTATTATTTATTTCGCATACCATAATTTGTATGTAGCATTTTGCGTGCAGCGCGATGCAACGCGCTATATATACCATGTACGGGAATGTGTATGGTAGATAAATATATTACTCGCAAAGCTGTACCAACTAGTACATGCACTCAATTAAACTGTGGAAAGCATCTTATAAACATGTCGTAATTGTGACATGGTGACAAGCCTCCCTACTTCCTACTTCCCCTCATCACCAATAGTGCACCTACCTTAATGCCAACCCTGAGCAGCACCTATCAACTCTGAACGACACTATAAACACTCTACCACTCCATGGCTCCACACGGTGAGTCGGAGCCGGAGCCGGAGCCAGAACGGGGTGGGATGATGGGGTAGTGGGATTTAAGGGTGCTGCCATTTCCTCTGGGATCTAACGAAACATAATAAATTACAACAGAGTAAGTAGTGTTAGGCGTTACGTGTAATACATGCTGCGAGAATGGGCTGTTCTCTGTTAGCTGACACTGACAGAAGCTACAAAACGTATGGCATTATTAGTTAGTTTGAAGACGTAAGTCAGTACTCAGTAGTCAGTAAATTCGTAACGTGCTTAGCAATGAGCTTTTTACCTACGGAAAGTGTCTAATGAATCTTCAACTGTGTGTGAATTATTTCAGCCAACAATGTACTGGAATACTGGATTACAAAATTTAATAGTGAATGTAGGTGTGAATGTATCTGCCAAGTAAAATGTGTTACGGAATCCGTGGATGTGGATTACAACTAACGACAAGAAGCATCAAGCAGCAACCCTTTCTCTTGAGATGTAATTGCCTTACAAAAACAAGAAATATATTTAATGTGGGACATGGACAACATCCGATGGCGCCTACCGGAATATGTTGTGCCCCCTGTATTTATATCACGAGTTATCATCCGCAGAGCCCTAGGGGACATTGGACCGGGGTCCGGGTTGTTTCTGAGTCGCGAGATCCTTTCCCACCCGTTATGAAACTAAATATACACCTACTATGTTGTAATGGTGGTGCGATCTGAATCGACCAGAAATGGTACGTGATCTTGAGAGTATTTGAATGACTAATTATTATGCAAAACGTTACCTGTGCCTTATATCTTTGGTCCGCTCAAAGGCGAATCTCCTCTCTCTTCTCACCTGATTCCCCTCCTCATTTCTCTGCCGCAATGGATAACTTTGAGAATTGACTACTAACATTTACAGAATTGCGACCTCGATAAAATATTGGTTGGTGCTACAATTTACTATGCAAGACCCGTATTCATAGAAACAGAGCTGCATCTTTTGGAATTGCGATTCGCTATAAAGAATTATGCTTTAGTGGCTGGTATGGGTCAGTAAATGTTTATTAAATTTCCCGTGGGACTATTGAAATTGGAAATATTCTAATATGGCCACAAACATATCACAAGTACTCTGTCTCTTCAGATATTCAAATGTCTACCCCGTCAATATCAAAATATTCATTCCATCGAATGTAATATTTACAAAGTTGACCAGACAAGTGTGATATTCAAGTCTTAGTTTATATAAAACTAAATATATTTGTTCCTAGTCGTCAAGCTCTGAAGGTATGTGGTGAAAAAAGAGAATAACGAGACAAATAAAACTAGTAGAGATCGGTTCCCGATCCCGGTCCCGGTCCCGGTCTCCGTCCTGGTCCAGTCAATGATTCACAAGTCATTGTGTATAATATTATCCGCTGACAAGTCCATAATCCCACCAGCCCCAGTTTACCCTTAGCTTCAGAGGGATGTGGTGCTGCGAGAGATAGGGAGGTTTCAGATACGGAGGCACTGTATTGTTGTGCCGGGTTGTCAAAGCTTTTGTGGTCATTTGAAAGATTGGTCAGTAATCTTCAGCATGGCCGAACTGAAGTTGTAGGTCCAATATTACCAAATTTTTAAAATTGGTCAACTATCATTTAGTCAATGGGAAACAAAGAAAATATCAATTGACAACTACTTATATAACTAAATATATAAATAAAATAAACAAAAATAATAATTTTATAATTATTAATCATATTTCAGAGTTAATTGTTCATAGACAGTTCCCCATAATTTTTATTTTAGTTTAAATTAAATAGAAATGTGGTGGAATTATTACAGTTTTTATTAGAGTGATAATAAAAGTTAAATATATGGAATCAAATTGACGAAAATTAAATGTTTATCATTGTTAATTCGGAATTGAATTGAATGTAATTTCAGCCTTTTGCCGACATTAATGGTATCACCGACACCTTTTTGTAAGTTAGCCGCTTTGAGACTGCGAATAAATGTTTTAATATATTTAACACAATAAAAAATTTCCTGTTCCTTTAGTAGTTTCAACGTAGACGAATTTATATGATTCTTTGTCGAAAACATTAAAAACAATAAAAACAAGATTCCATTTAAATGTTAGAAAAGAACGATATAACACGCTAAGATATTTCGCAGTCAGTTCTCACGAGTTGATATAAAATAGACCGTCATAGTCATAATTGTACGGGTAGGAGTTAGGACCCTTACAATTTCGTTGGTGCACAGCGCACTAAAACTCGAACAAGATCATCGGACATAGGCCACTGTCCACCGTCCACTGTCCATCGGCACCCCACAGTTTCAGAGACATCGACAAATATTCTGTAAATGTCCTGCCTCCTGATATACAGAGCAATAGATATCGTAAACACTCCTCGGGATTTGGAATATCAACCCAGAGGATCAATTTAACGAGACAAATCCACCAGATCAGAAGTACTAAATGTGGGTCTAAAACTGCTTACAGCCTAGCACTGCTTAGTGTTTTTGGGGGATGGTCACCGCATTGAAATAAACCACTGTTCTGTTTCAAAGAGATACGGTAAAAAGTAGATTCTATATCGTTTTTAGGGATACAAATCACAGGCTATAGATTTAATAAAATATCATATAAAGTGATGTCACAGCTGTGAATAAAAGAAGTCACATTATGTGTCGATAAATTTATAAAAAAATTCTCGTAAGGGAATATTCAAATATTCACTTCGAAATATATATATATATATATATTTGTGTGTGTTTTTTTCTTTATATTTGAAGGGAGAAACAATGTTGTGCTAGTCACTGTTATAAAAAGCCATATAAGATTTTCCATTAAACTGGAGAATAATAGCTTCTATTATCACGTAACTATTTGTATTTAAATACTATAGGACAGAAAAAATGTAATTTTGAAGATATGGTAAGTACAGTTATTACAAAGTTTCAGAATGAATTATATTTCTCAGTTACAAAACAAAATGTTGGATAAACATATGCAAATGCACTCTCAGTAAAATTTTCCATCCAACTACCCAAATTTTATTTAAAACGATTTTACAATTGCAGCCGCAGAAATAAAAAATCATTGTCTAATGACTCTTTCTTTATCTCACGTCAAATTCAATTGTTTTCAGTCACAATTTACTAAGTTTCAAATATATAAAGTTGCGAGGCTCTTACGCAATGATACCTCCCCTCGGAAGACCCACTGTATACCACCCTTCTACTGGCAGTTTCTGATTTTATTTTATTTTCTCGGAACTACGAAAAAGTTAGTTATTCGATATAAAATAAAACTTTTGAATGAACACCTTGATTCAGTGGTGTAGTCAAGTTTTTTAGAAATTTTTGTTTTATACTATTTAAAATTTCAAAAGTGTAGTATAAATTATTATTAATTTATAATAATTATTAGTGAAATCGTATTATTCTTGATAATAAGTCATAACCTATTCTACATCTAAATGTATATGTAACAAATAATACGAATAACAAATTTAAAATATAGACATTAACTTATATTTACGTTTATATTGAACGTTTTACAAAATTTCTTTTTAATCAAAATGATGCCTTACTGGTTCTTTCGGTTAATTGATTTCATGCAATTTATAATCATAAACTATTAAGCACTAGTCTTTCCATGTCACACCATCACATGCTCTCTTATTCAAATCCGCTGTTAAATAGGTTTTGGTATATCCGAAGCTTTATAAACGAGAAACTCCCCAAACAACTGAGAAACCTCCAAGATACGTAAAATGCAATCTTCGCGCCAATAACCTATCTATTCACAAAGTCTCATCCTAAAAAGTAAAGAGTCTAAAGAAATAGCTTGGATTGGGTTGGGACCGAAGTAGGGTGAAATGTGAAGTATCAGTGTGAGAAGAGGGGACCTAGGGGGATGATATGGCCGCAAAACGTTAACAACCCAATTGGGAGTCTTCGGTCTCGGTCCCGGCCCCAGTCTCCGTCCCAGTCTCGAATACCAGGACGCAATCCCCTAGTCTCTTTGAATTTTGCAGGAAGGGCATGGTGTTTCCCGAAATAAAATGTAGTGATGAGAGATTTAAATTACTAAATGTGACAATAAAATATCAAATGTGTCAAAAAAATGAAACAAACGGTGGCAATGACTCTTTGCTTGACAAATCGTTTGGCGGTATATCATATTTTATTTATAATGAAAATGTTTATATTATTGATTCTGTAAAAAATTTAAGGTTTTTTGCTTTCGGTGTTGTAAAACTGCATTACTAAATTTTAATACAGATTCCCAATACAAATGAAAACTTTTATATCTCACTAAGATAGTAATAAATATTTATGTTGTCATATAATCTGCTTATTTTGTAGAATCAGGAGCGAACTAGCCCGCTGGCAATTGCGATCAATATCGGAATGCAGATTTTAAGTTTCTAGAGACATGGTGTCACTGATGTTACAAATTAATGTTAATTATAAATTTACTCTCACTCATAACTATTTTAAAAGGTGCCTTCAGTTATATTCGTCATTCGTTGAAATTCGTTGAAATTTGCTGGTTTATGATTTAATGGATCGGTACGGTTAAGACTTATAAAGTAATTCCTAACTTTTTAATTTAAAGAAATATATAATTATAAGCAAAATACTCTACTCTACTCTGTTTGTAATTTCTAAGAAAAAATTCTCTACACTATAAGAAGATATACAATAATATCACCCAATCTTCGGGTAATTTATTTTGTGACGAAAAACGTAAGGACCTAGGGGTTCCACTGTAGTGGAGTGGGTTTGGGAATATTAGTATGCCCCCTAACAGACGGTGAAAATAGAATGAGAAAAAGGTTTCTGTAACTTAAACAACTATTACTGTTGAAATAAACCGCCACTTTTGAACGATCCTCTTCAAAAATCATACGCATATAGATTAGCTACATTACACTCCAAAACATTAACTTAAAAAAATAAAAATAAATACAGCATTTTTACATATTAGAGATATTATTACAAGTAAACGTTTATTACACGCCAAAAATTATGTAGTGAGTTATCAATTTTCAAGTCAATATGAAAGTATTGTATACATAGGTATTAGGTATATCGCTATACGATTTATGCATTAATTCTATTGTTAAAAACTACAAGCACTTGTAAAAACCTTATTACTAGCACCAAGTAGGGCTTCTGTACCAGAACCGGAATCCGGGTGTAAAACCCGACGGATGTGGGTCCGCTTACAAAACAAAATTATGACAGAGATTGGTCATAAAGAGCTAATTTTAACCAGCAAAACATGTTGTAGTTCTTTAGCGAATATGATTAGTGTTTTCGTGAAACATTAGAAATTCAGTGAACGAGCTTTGTTAGAGTTAAACTGTTCACAAATGCTGGAGTTTGAAGTGCTGTAGTGATTTTGAACATAATGAATTAACTTGAACCTACAAAATTGCAATTAAAGTCCTAAGTCGAATGACACTATACTATATTCAGCACACATCGCATTGAATTATATGAAGAAAAGGATGGCGAATTCCACAAGTCAAATAGCGCATGAATTTCTGAAAAACATTGAGAAACGGCTGAAAAAATGCATTCAAACTTATTAAATTTATTTAAGTCGTTCAAACAGCTCAATTTTGTTTTTCAAAACAAACCTTAAGTTTAGTTACACAGCTATTGAGTAGACTTTCCGCGGACGTGGCAGTCTTTATACCGACACCTTGGAGAAGTCAGAAGAAGGCGAAACAATAAAATCAACTCCGACGTATTAAGAACGAACATTCTCGGATCTGCAAATTTTTGCAACAAACTTAGATTGGCATTGGGGGATAAGTTCCTTTATGCTTTAGTGTTTCTTGAATGTCACTATATTAGGGCTAGTAAAACAAAATAGATTGAAAAGTTATTATGTAATAACTTAAATCATAAATGAATTGCGATAAATACTTAATAATTCAGATGTTTTTATATTTTATTGATTTTGGACCTGACCCGGACCCGAATTCGGGTTTTTCAAAATATTGAACCCGAACCCGGCGGGTATTGAAACCCCGGGTTTTCAGAAGCTCTACCACCAAGGTCTGCATCGATGGTGAGTCTAGGCAGTCTCACGGTTAGACTCTTCTGCGCACACCATCGCTACTTTGCTGCTCATTGAGACTTTATAATAATTACAAGCGCTTTGCTCCCTCGCAAGGCGACGTTTTTATAATATTTGTGATTAATTATAAAGTTAGGTCTAAACTTGGTCTTAATGCTAAATATTATTTAAAAGAAATTGTTCACTAAACTGATTTTTCTTTAAATTTATATTTAAATATATGTATATATTATACCCATTTCTCTCTGAACCTATTCCTTACTCTAATTAAGTCATGTATTGAACTATGCTTAACGCCCTGCTTCAAATCGCCTCCCCCGTACTTTCAATTAAATTTCCCTGCACCACTGCCCTACTTACCTCTTGTGTCACTGACTTGTAAGCACGTTAGTCCCCCAACGCCCCAGATCTCTAGCGGTACGCTTTCGAACAGACTATCACTACTGGATGTAATTTTATTATTTAAAAAAAGAAAAAAAACAAATTTCGTTTCTGCCTAATATTCTACAAAGCAAATTTTACCTTTGAACCTCTATAGTGTTTTTATATTCTGTTTATATTCCTTGCCCTACTTAAGACAATGTGAAATTGATTTTCGTTATCAATATATATACCCCACAATTTGAATTATATATTGCATTTTACTAACATTTTTATAACACATAATTTATACAATATATAATTTTTTCCATTTTTCAGCTTTTTCCTCCATTCTATTTCAAATTCTTCCATCGTTACTTCTCTAATAACTTCCTTATCCATCTTTCAATATCCTCATCTGTTTCTATTTCAACAATAACTGCATCGCGATTTGATACAAGAAATCTTTCTTGTATCTCTATTGCATACTACTAATTCCCAGTGCACAACTTCTATTCTTTCAACTCTCTCTCCTCTTATAAAGATGTTTTTTTTATTCTCTTTTTCCGCTACTTTTTATCTTTCTATTTTCTTTTTAGAATTTTTCTTTTTGTGATCATGTTTCTTTTTTCATATTTATGATTATGTTTGCACATAACCAATTAAATCTGATTGTAACCAAACCCAGAAAATATAACTCTGGCCTGGAGATCGAACCCGGAGACACAGTAGTTAGACTCAAGCATCAATGCTCTAGCCCACTGTGTCGTCAATAAAATAGTTTATTTCAAATCTTTAATTCCATTTTGAAATTGAAATATTTGACTCGAATATAATTATGAACAGATGTTCAATATTAAAATAATTTTTCTGACTATATTACTACTATACTGACTATATGTTCAATATTAAAATAATTTTTCTGACTATATTACTACTATACTGACTATATTTGACTATAAAAAAATTTTTTTTTAACAACATAAAATAGTTTCAATTTTCTAACGATATTTGATTAACTTTTATTTAAATATGACATTTTTTTCAATTTTCTTTTGTAAATTAGGTACCAAAGTTAGACTATATACAAAATTTCAACTTTCTAACACAAATTTTACCCTCGGTAAAAACCGAAGCCCATTGATTTTTTTTTTGTCAAATAGATACTAAATTAATAAAAGAAATTTGGACTTTCTCCAAAGTTTCCTATCAAGCCCCTCAATTTTCTCATCGCCCCTTTTATCAATTCATGAATTTTGAACCTTAATACACAGGCAAAATTTCAACCCCTATTATATTTATATTTATATCCCTATAAAATTAAAAGTTATACAGAGAAAATTGATTATTTTTTAGGTTTGCTTAGGTTTTTGATTATTTTTTGGTATCCAGGTTTTCCAAAATTACGGGTTTACAGGAAATTCGAGGAAATAAGAAATTTTCAAAAACATTTAGCCGTTTTCGAGCCACAATACTATACGCGTAAATATATATACATATGATGATGATGGTGATATTCATGATAGAGTTATAAATATTTCACTTGCCTAATGACTGAGTATAGGCATAACGCTTCAGTTGCATCCATTTTCAGGGCTAGTTGCTTTGTAACCTTTATATTCATTATATATACAAGAGTCGGCGCTCGAAGTGTTACCAATTAAAAATTCTGTAATTTTGTCAATTTTGATTTTATTTATTTGAACACTTCAGTATATCGTAAAAACATTTCAAAATAAAAATAAATGTTTTTGTTCAACGTAGCCACCTTTAGCGTGGAGAAGTGGTCTATCCGAGAAAGCTTCACACGCTGTACAAATGTGATCAGATGGTATTTTGTCCCATTTACGAAAAAGAACAATCTGTAACAAAGCATTGTTTAAAATCTTTCCACTGTAGATTTGTTGATTTTTCTTTACGCACTGTTCAATGACAACGAGTGGTGAGCGTCCTGTGACAGTTACCGCGGGGCAAACCAACAATGATGCAGACGCTTGCTTTCGCAGAGAAATTCACTGGTTTAAATTGTATTTCGATTTGCACTTCATCCGTACACGATCGTGTTTTGTTTGTTTACATATTGCTGAATCGTAAAAAAATTTCATCAGCAAAGACCAAATTTTCAAGCTCGCCACCAACACGCAAGTGTTTTAACACCTTTGCTCTTGCTAGGCAATGTGCCTTTTGTGTAGGTGTTAAATCTTGCACTTTTTTGTATTTTGTAGGGCTTTAATATCGTAGTTCAATTTTTAACATGCTACGAACAGAAACATTGAGATTTGAACCAATTGAACTGCGCTTTGTTGTGCATTACGTTGAATTCTAGCCTTCACTTTTCGAACCATTTCTAACGATGTTGCTGTATTTAGATGTCCACATCCATGTCGTTTTTTGATGCTACTGATATCAACATAACATGTAATGATCCGATACATAAACATTTTGTTCACATGTAAATGTCGGAGCACTACTCATTAACAATGGCTGGCTGCGAATTTCCAGAGAATAAAAAGCAATAACACAGTTAACAGTTGTGTTTGAATTCCATTTCGATAACTTTTTTACCTACGACATGAAACGATATGCTTCTGTAGGCTTGTAAATAATATAACAGATTGACGCTTATCAAGAAATGAGCGCACTAGCATCACCCATTTGGTTGCTACAACAGCGTGAAATTGGTAACACTTAGAGCGCTAACCCGTGTATATATTATATTCATATTTTACATTAGCGTTCTAATGAGTGTTTTCAGGTACTTGTTACAGAAATATTTGCATGAAAATAAAAACATATGTACATCATAGCATGACTTACGAATATATCCACTGAGATAAAAACATTGTTAATATCCATCTTATCATTTCAAGTTCACCTAATTGTTTTTGTGGTGAGGAAGATTCTTTCTTACATAAACAGATAAACTGATATGTTGTTGATGGCAATAGTACATAAAGTAAACCAGCAAATAGGTTGTACTTTATTTTAGATATTTTTGACAAAACAGAATTGTGAATACTTAAAATTCATATTTTATATTTTTTATGGCACGTGTCGTTGGACTAAAGACCAGAAATATTACTTAATGAGATCTACAGATGTGAAAAAAAATATTTTTTTATTTTCGATTCATATTCAATTTATAATAAATTGTTATTTATGGATTTACTTAATTATCAATGGATTTGAGAACAGGTAATTAGTAAGCCATTCCGTTTCGGTACGACCTGTGTTGTTTTATTTATTTTATGCTTAACCTACTGAATTTATAATAAAATATCAAAGTCGCGAGAAATTCATACATAAATATTCCAAAAGTCTTCCCAAAAAATAAACTGCAGAAAAAACTAAATTTAATATTTTTCACATTTCTAAATGTCTATTTTCTATTGTCTGTGTTCTATTCAGAAGATTCGTTAAGAATTGATGAGGACTGGAGACAGATTTTTAAATGAATGGTTACTAATACTAGCAAAAGTTATGGACCACAACTGAGAGATCGACTCAATTTGTGTTAGAATAAATACATAGTAGTCTGCTGCTGTGTTAGACCGCTGCATCACCAGTGACAACTAGCTGCTCTTTGCTCGTATCGAACGTAGCATTACCATGTTACTCTGACTGCCGCATTAATATTTCGCTACGTTTTTCCCCTATTACGGTTTTACTTTATTCAATCCTACTTTTACTTTTACAACAGCCCTTATTTACTTATTTCTACAATCCAACGCAGATCCGAATTTTTATTTGAGGATCTACAACACACCACATAACGACATTCATTTGCATTCTGCCTCTACGTTAAATGTTCTCAACTTTAATATTTGTAATCTGATTTTTTGTTACAATGAACAGTTTATTCTACACAACAGTGCTACAGTGATACACACACATACACCACACACACCACACACACCACTCAAACACATGAGTTCTGGTGCCTGATTTATTTGTCATATTTAGATATAACGGTTATATGACTGAATGTTTGCATACTATTTCATGTAAAGTTAAACAATTTTATGTATGATAATAAATAGATATTTTTTTATTGATTGCAGAATAAACAACTACAGAAACAAAACTTTTGTTAATATTCTGATGCTTATATAAACAAATATGTATGCTAGTAAGTAGAAAGAGTATTAGTATGCTAATACGTGATTTATACACAATTTGAATTATAAAGGATCAATAAAAATGTCATACTACTTGATCTTTGTATAAATGGCCGGCCTTGATAAACAATGGGATTCGCAAATTACTACTCTACCCACTACACATAGTTTTATTAACTATTTATAGTTTATTTGACATAAAACAGTTTACCTGTTACATAACATTTTTAGGTTAATATAACGTAAGGTTATATAATAAAAGTTCTGTCGACATATATGATCATTTTCTGACGTTAATAAAACTTTTTATGCAAGATCATATTATATTACATATTAAATTAATTTAATAGTAAAATATTTTTAATGTCTTTTGCATTTATTTATAGACAATGTTACTAAATGTAATTCAATGTAACTTCATCAGATAATAAAACATAAAATTAGGTAAAAAATATTACGTTAAAAATACATTAGTTCACATTTTGTGTTTAGCGGGTAAAGTGTAACATATATTTCATTTTCAAAATATTTTGAGAAAAACACCCAAATGAATTTCTGTACCAGAAATGTGTTATAAAGACTATTTCAATTTCAACAGTAATCATATAATAATTTGTAGTTACAAGTTTACAAGTGGCCGAGACTAATGCACTAGTCTCAAATGATTTCTAGCCTATTTGAAAATACCTTTCTTTTAGCTCCTACACAAAATCAATGGTATCTAGTCATAATTGAGCTGGTGAATTTGGAGTGCCTTTAGGGGTTTAGCTCGAAATAATTGTATCTAGTATAATTATTTTGCAGCATATCAGTTATTACCTTTATTTTTGAATAAAATTGAATGAAATTAAACTAAAAATAAAGATTATTCGTTACTTTTCAAAAACTTTATAAACAAAAATATTCCATTCGCTTTCGTCAAGAAAAGAGGCAGGCAGAAGAGTTTGTCAGTAAATGCCGTCAGTTGAATTTCTAGATCACAGGCGATCATTAATATTTCGCGGAGTTCTACACCGATTAAAACATTCCCTGTAATTACAAAAGTTACCAAAACATCAGCGGGTATTAGAGTAGCGGTGGTGCAAAACTGTAGACTGTAAATGCTAAATGCTAAATGCTGAAGGGAGAATGAATGGGTGCGATATGGAAATCTTTCTGTAATGCTCGCATTCTAGTCTCTCTCCCCTGTTTCATAGAATGGAAAATAAATATTATCTAAAGACTGACTCCGTAGCCCCTTCGCACCGATCCATCAGCACAGCCGCGGGCTATTCCTTTTATTGAATTAGGTGGAAGTGATTCATTCTTTGGTCAATTTATTTATTACTGTAAATATGTATTTTGTTTATAAATATATTTGCTGAACAACAGACTGTATAATTATATCTATCTTATTTTTAAAGTATCACGCACGATGGTAAAGCAGAGTCGCATTATACAGAAACTAGAGATTACCCCCGTCGCAAGCAACGACTGTCTTTTGTGTACTAATTTAATTTAATTTCAAATTTTCGTTCCATTTTCAAATTGAAATATTTAACACGTTCCATATTTATTTTACATATAACAACAAATAATTTTTCATATAAACCAACTAAAAAAAATTATATTTTTTCAATGTGTTCATTATTTGACCAACTTTGTTTCAAAATTTGGGAATTTTTTTCGATTTGTAAATTAGGTACCAAAGTAAGCATATATAACTTATTTTAGTAACAATTTTAACTTTCTAGCCCTATTTTTACCCTCGGCAAAAACCTCCCCCTGGCCACCAAATAAATTTTGAATATTTTTTTCTTAATAACATATTTCATTATTACGTATTTCAAAATTTGAGTTTTCTTCAAAGTTTCCTAACGCGCGCCCTCTAATTTTCTCAACGCCCCGTTTTCCAAATTTTCAATTTCTAATTTTCAAAAAATGTTAGCATTTAACACCGTGATACACATGCAAAATTTCAACTTTCTATCTTTTATGAATTAAAAGTTATAGAGCAAAAAGTAAAAATTTTTTTTTAGTTTTTCCAAAATTACGAGTTTCAGGATATTCAAGAAAAATTCCGAGGGCGCCAAAAGTCTTAGAAGATTTTCAAGAAAATGCACGAAGCTGAACCGCCATATAAATCGCGTAAACATATAAAGAAATAAATATACACCTGGAATATTATAATATAGGATTATTATATTATTATGTAGTAATAAACTTTTTTTATTTGATATGGAGGAATTCTACGAAATAATAATGTATTAGTCTTAAACAACAACGCCCGATCACATGTTGGACAAAAACACTGCTCAATTATATGAAAACTCTCTGACATTCACCAAACCTTGCACTAACCGACTACCACTTTTTTCATATTTTAGACCACTTTTGTATGACAAAAGATAGACATTAAAATCTTTGGAAAACGCTTTTCAGGATTCTTCACTGTTGGTATAAACATGCTACAATTAGGATATCAAAACTGTGAAGATAATTTAAGCACAAACTTTGATTAATTGTATCGCTTTTTGTTTGAGATATAATAAAATATACTTTTAGTGTAAAATCTGACATTTCATACTTAATGATCTACTCAAGTATAACGTAGTATATAAGACTAGTAACTTTTATATTTAAGAAATAATAAGTAGATAATTATTTTTAATAATTAATTTTTATTAGAAATATCAAACTATTAGAATTATTTGATAGAGATCTTGTACTTTAAGCTACTTTCACAATAAATATATGAAATTTTTATGTTAGTTTAAACAAAATGTATTATTTTATATATAAAATAAATTACAAAGAATATAATACCTATAGTATATTATCAGCAACAATCTTATTATAAAGTAGACACACGTCCTCCACATAAAATAGCAGCCGTATTTTCTTAGTCTGACGGAGCTAGTGCTGGAGTGGGTATCAGAAATTGTACATCACAGATTCACAATTCACAGGGGATACAATCTTCATTTTACTGTCAAGTAATTAAAAATATTTATTTTAAATTCCACAACCCAGTAAACAATTTGGAGTCACTTTTACATGAAGATGAGTATGATTTTTTTGTCATGAAAAATTTTATTTACAGATCAGTTTCTACAGTCGTTTATATGAAATGTTCATTTTATCGGCTACAAATGGCGAAACCACTCCATTTGCTGCAATACCAATGAAGATAAAGTTGATACGAACTATAATTGAAATGCAATAGTGGTAGAAACGTCACAAAAAGGGACACTTCACCAAATTTTTACTGGGTAGTGTCTCTTATGTAGGGAAACCAATATGTGTTGAACATTTCCGGATTTTACAAATACTTGCATATAAAAATTAATCAGTATGTTCAATGTTTTAATGGAATTTCTTTTAATATTATAATTTCACTAATAAGCCAAAATATTTAATATATTTTGTAGTTTGTTTTGTTATAATTACGCGCAGGCAGATTTATTGGTAGTCACTCACCTAAGACCCGATACATTTCTAAGAGGACACGATATATTTCTTATTTAAATACTTCTTAACTTGTTGTAAAATTTTACTCAATTCTTTTTTATTAGGAGGTCTTGTTTTAGTTTATGAAATATTTTCCTACGATTCATTAAGTTTGAATCTAGCTGCTTTTCAATTCGAGATTTTATCTCTCCTTTAATGATTGGGATTCCTAAATTACGATGGAAACAAAAAATTGATGATATTCCAAGGTGCGTCAGTAAATATTTTGATTGGAATCTATGGATGATTTTTATATTCGAATTAGCTGATGTACCCCATAATTGACTTAACTCTTTAACTAAAATAGGTCTTTTTATATACGTTTCATGTTATTATTATTTATTTATTAATAAATTAATTTCAGTTACAGTTTAAAAATAATATTCAAGTAAACTAATAAAACTTTGCAAATGTTATCTTTGCTTCAATTGTCTGATATCTGTGACAAAGACTAAATAAATATATCTAAACTTTTTATAGATATTTTTATAAAACAGATTCTAACTTTAAGAAGCTTGTAAATGGAAAACTAAATAATGTTCTTCGTATATCGAATCGGTCTCTAATCGACGTTATTTAAACAATAGCGTTGTTACTCAGCATGGCTTTCCTTCCAGTATATCGCTCTATTTAGTAAAGGGCTTTCTTTCATTTCTTCTTGAGCTTATGTATTGAACTGCGTGCACAAACAATTTTATTTCCAAACCATAAAATACACTCGTATGGATGATGCTACGATATTTGCTGTCTAAAAAACGTTTTTTTTTTGTATCAAGTGTAGAGTTCTATATGATATTTTAAAAACTAGGAACTTGCAACTACTAATACAGATAATTCACAGTGCAATTATTTACTAATGTCCATTTAGTAATAAGAACTTTGTGAATATTTAATGATATTTCTACTAACGATTATTACGTTTCTCACTGAATATTTATCGTGAACAAAGAAAAAATCACCTCACTTCGCGGTAATTTCATTTATTTGAATATACAGTAAACCCCGTATAACACGGATCATGTATTAAACAGGGCAAAACGGCGTTGAAGGAAACGTATCGAATATTTTAAATATAAGTACATGCATAGTGGTGGGCAATACTTTTGCGTACGGGTAGCAAAGTACGGGCAAATGATACATAAAATAGCAGGAAAACTAAAAAGGGTGCAGATTTATAATTCCTAATTCCTCTTAAATTTACTAAAGACTTATTAGGAACAGCATTACATTTTGTACATTGTGTATATATATATATATTATATATATTTATATATATATATATATATATATATATATATATATATATATATATATATAAATATATATATATATATATATATATATATATATATATATATATATATATTTCATTTCTTAATTTAATTTATTTAACGACCTCCTACTACACTGACAGTTTATGTGGTTGTGGTTTATGACTAAACCACTGCCTAATAAGTTTATGATATAATAAGTATGTGCATAATGAATTTAATTTGATAACAACTAAACCCAGAAAATAAAGCTCTGATCCGGGATCGAACACGAAGACACATGAGTCTAGAGTTAAGCATCAATACTCTCGCCCACTATGTCGTCTATCATTAATATACAATATGTGAAATATTTTCAATAAATTGATATACATGAAATCTCATAAAAATACTCTTAAATATTGAATTTTCTCTGTAAATATTTTTAACAAAATGGTGCTGCACATGGTAATATTCTTGTGGTAATATTGTAATTCTACTGAATTCCCGTTGCTATTAAATGCTTTATTGTGAGGAACAATTATTATTATTGTTAAAATCGCTCTTTAAATGTTAAAAAGTAATGCATTTAACAAGCTATGAAGATGTTAAAACATCGTCGGTCGTTTGTAGTTTGTAGTTGATTTAAAAAAATACAGGATGATTTAAAAGTCATTTGAGCTAAAAGTTATTTTAAAATGTACTCACTGATCATAGCAGCAATAAGGCGGTGTCAACAAAAATCAAAAAAATAATAAAAACACAATAGATGATATAATTACATTGCATATACTCATACTTATACATCTTAAAATATAAAAGAAACATATAAGAGCGTATTTTATTAGTTTAGTCAATCAGTGGTAGGGGAAACATGAATATAAAGGGGTATTATTGTAAACAATTTACTCTGCATATTCTTAATGAAGTGAACGAGTGGAATACGAGTACACCGTAACACTATAATTTAAAATATAATTTTGCTTAAAAAATGGACCATACGCAAATGCCAATATACTTTTTATAAACCAACTTTATAAAACTTTTTCAATCTGGGAATCTGAAATCTAGCCACCCTATCAACAGCCTGTTTGTTTGGATTTAGTCATTACAAAACAGAGTTTTGATTTAGAACATTTGATTTCCTGTTGTAATTCTCGTTACTCGAAGCTAAATCCTTTATAAAACTAAATTTCTATCGCCGTCTGTTTTAGAATGTAAATGCAATATTTGTAAATCAAACAATAATTTATAAATAAAAACTGCGGAAGTTCGCTTTATAATTAAGCGCTTATAACCTCAGGTTACAGCAAAACACCAGCCAAAGCACAAGCAAACAGCAAACAGAGAAAAATACAACAGAACGGGTTACAGGCACCAGGATAGCAGGAACAGAGACTAGAAAACAGGGGGCAGGGAACAGGGAACCACGTTCTAAATATAAAAACGGAAGTTGGAACAAGCGGGATTTATTCTATAAATAATCGGTTATAAATCATTATTGCAAAATACTTCATGTTTGATTTTATGGATACAGACTTAAGATTTTCGAATTCGTAAAATATTTGTAATGAAACGCTAAAACGTCATATTTTTCACAACTATATTGTTCAGTTTTTTGAAAATTCATACACGTTTATCTTAATATGGTAATGCGATTCTGCTATTTCAAGTACAGTGTCTTCCAGGCTCTTTTATTAACACAATCGAGAACTCACTAATATAACTCACAAGACTTTACCCATTTTGTCATCAATCAATGATGACTGTTCAGTGGCCTGTGAGTATATGATTGTTTTACAAACATAAAATAATTTTTTTGGGATTAATAGAAACATAAAACTTCTATTAGTTGTATTTTTGTAATTCTCTTAATTTGAATATAGTTTAAATAGGTTTCGTTTCAGGTAACACGAGTATATCTACATACAGACGTTTTGTATAGCAATAATTATATATTGTAAAGTTTAAATAAACTACATTTGCAAATAAAGTTTTCATGACCTGCGTGAATGAAATAATTGCGTTTGTTGGAATATGAATAACGTACTCATGAATTCAATCTAAAGCAACTGTGATTATTTCTTGGATCTATAGAAAATATTTAACATAAAGTACTCGTACGAATAAATGATTTTGTAAAGTGTGTCATGAGCTCAAATCATCGCCGGTCGCCTTCATATACCAAAGATCAATAATTAATGAAACAAATTATATATCGATGTTGCAATAATGAACCGTTGACAAGTATCACACATATAGTTATAGATCAGGTAAAACAACCTTAATACCCACGCTGTCGTACAGCTTGAATTGCACATTGCACATTGCACGGTACTCAGTTGTTGAGTTGTTGAGTTGTCGTTCATTGTTTCGTCATATTTGAAGTGTTTCATTTTTACACTCGTAGATGTTCTGATCCTGATAGTGATCATGATCACGGGAAACCGGGGCGTTGTGGGTTAGAGGCTCTGGCTCCGATCAACAAATATGTGATCATGAACTGAAGCGTGTTATGATACATCGGTACAAAGTATAAGCGGAATGTAGCAGAGTATAACACCTCACAGGAAACTCGTCGACACTCGTCGAAATAATGGAAAGCGTTGGGTTCAAGAAGATGTAACAGTATCGCATCATTGACGACTTGCATTTATTGAGTGATATGGGTAGGTGAGAAGTTACATTCGTATTGATCACAGTAGTGATTATCAACAATTCATATAAAAATACAAAATATTAAAATTATTTTTTTTTAATGTTATACCATAATGACTTTATTTTAACGCATTTTGAAATCCGGTTTTCTTATCGTCAGTGTTATAATTTATACCGATGGTTATAATATGGTCTAACGTATATTCAAGATAGACAAATACTTTATTCAAATATTACTAGAAAACTTGAGATGTATTAACTTATTACTATTATCATTAGATTTGTATCAATACTTTGTATACGTCTGCAATATGTATATGCTGGGCATATAATATTATTTTTGTTAAAACTTTACGTTAAACTACTCTTTGTTATCATGGATGAATTTAAGAAAAGTAATAAAGACATCAAATTTTTTAAAACTCATAATACCTAAATAGGCCTGATCTGGTTAAATTCAAAGGATAAGACTTATATAAAATATTAATAAATTTTACTTTGACATACCCATATTATATTTTATTTCAATCCAAATATTTTTACGTGTCAAATGACATGAAAAGCATAACAGTTTTACTAAGCCTGAATTTTTTTTTATGAAAACGCTATACATTATGTACATAAAATATATTACAGTAAATAAAACGAAAATTGTGTTATGTTCAATTAAGAACATGACGAGTAGGAATATGTAATGCAAAATATGTACACAACGGCGCATTAACATTAAGTCCCATTTAAATTAAGGACTTTTAAATTTTAAAATAATTTTAAATACATTATTTTTAAAATTTAATTCGAATAAATACTAACAATTTCAATATTTAACACTTTTAACTAAACAGAGTTTTTTTTTAATTGTTTTAAACAGTTTTAAATGTTTATATGTTTTAAATAGTATATCTTGAATTCATTTTGCTTATATTAATAGCACAAATGTACCAATAATTTTTAAATTTATAACAATTATAAATACATTAAGAATATAGAATATTTAAGTATGTTTAATCATAAACTGTTTCCCACGATACCATAAAAACTGCCTCGAGACTACGTGTATTTCACCTGAATTATGGAATCACTAACCTTACATTTATTATGCTATATCTACTATAAAATCGAAAAACTATTCAAATGCTGACATAAAAATTTTATTTTCACTGAACCGTACTTTACTGATTCTGGAGATTAGCACATTTCTGTTTTTGAAATTACTAAAACAATTCTGTTACTTATGGTGTGGTTCAGGTGTTATTATTATTTAATGAATTTAAAAGAGTTTAAAAAATTATTAGGTTTATTTCAGTGAACTATTTTAAAATGAGCTTTAGAAATTAATTTGAAATATCCAAAATAAGGTACTAAATTTTATTGCCGTGGCAGTACGAGTATCACTCGACTAATTTTGTTATATAAATACACAAGATGACAGTCCTCCGCACTTCTATAACAATTTAAATAAAATATTTAACAATTTATTTATTTTACCGTAAAATAGTTTTAACAAGAAATTGAAATAATCTTTTAAACTATATATATATATATACAGATATATATTTTTAAAATTAACAAAATATGTAATTTGTAAAACGAGTCCAATTAAGCTTAAAGCTAAATAAAGAAATCATTTTATTCTTTCAAATTAAAAAAAAGATTACACCACAATATAAACAAATAAAATGCACTATGTTTTATCAGAAATATATAATTTTGAAAAAAAGAGTATTTAAATTTTCCATTTGAATTTAAAATATTTTCCACTTACTGTAATTTTTGCAACTAAGTAATATCAAGTAAATATCAAAAATATTTAACACTGTTAAACCAATCTATATAAATGCATAACATCCATTGAAACCAGAATTATTTATCAATTATTACATAATAACTTTTTCACATACCGCATACGTAATTATCATAGCGATTAAGGTTCTTGTTAGATGTTACACTCTTTGAGCAGGAACACTCAATGTTATTTATTAAACTCGAATTGAACACTTTGTTATTAAAGTAATCATTACTACAAAATAAAGTAATCTTCATCCTCTCAAGACACAGACCTCCATTATAAAATAATTAGAGCAACTACTTGAAGAGCTTCATGTTAGCCTCGATAGACCAGTTTTGACCATACGTTGCATTTCACGTATACACCCGAAATGTTTAAGTCTCCCAACTGATAGGGGTTACTTAAAAGGTTGAGATAAGCCCAGTGTGTTTTAAAATCGCTTTCCTAGTCCTATAATCCATATATCGTTTAATAATTATAATGTACGAATGTTTCGTGCCTGTGAATTGAGAATCAAGAGAATATTAACCGTGGAGGTAAACAGTAAAACAACGTAATGCTGGCTACTCCATGAACTGCTGGACCCCACGACGTAGGCAGCAAGGCAGGGGTTTTAAGCGAATATAGGGGTGGTTTGAGTAAATGCAGTAGTATGGGGTGGTACTGGTTAGTGTACGATGTCCGAAGGGATTTAAAGGATGAAGGATCCCCGTATGGACGGTTATGTGTTTGTTGTTTGATGTTTGTTGGATAAACGGTTAGCGTGTATTTCACTGGGTGTTTGGTGCTGGGTGTTAGGAAAATGTCCTGTGAAAATCCAAGGGTGTCGCCGACCGCCGACCGTCAGTCGCGGTATAATGCGATCTTGCTTTAAGCAGGAGCGTCGGCAATTTAAAAACACCATTATACCCATCACATGTTGGATATATGTAAATTGACAAAAACCATCCCAAATGCTAATGTTATGCGGGGGTATTATATTTACACACACACGCACACACACATATATATATATATATATATATATATATATATATATATATATATATATATATATATATATATATATATATATTCTAACATAGTCATTTTCTTGTAAATATTCCTGTTATTGATTGAATTGAATAGGAATTGAAGAATATATTAAGGGATCAATTATTATTAAGAAACATTTTGCATTGTAGTAGAGCGATTTCTTGTAACAACTATTGAAATGTATGACCTATTAATTTACGGGTCAACAGGCCCGCCAATATTGTTCGATACGGCTCTGTTCTGTTGTCAGATCTTCACACGTAGCGCGTCGCAACTCACATGTTACGAGTACACATACGAGCACTCGTAGCCGTTTTGTGGCTGTTTTGTGTTGTGCAAACAATTGACCGAGGATGGCGGCGCGACGGCGACAGGGGAAGGGGACTGGTCATTACTAAATACCGCTGTGAGAGCAATGCGACGCCTATAAAATGGAGATTAAGGTATTCATATTCGTAATAACTGACCCACAATTCTGCGGATTTCACACCACTTATTTTGCTTTCAACGAACTGTTGTCGTATTGTTGGATGTGTGTCCGAGAATTGTATTAACCGTTTTAACACATACACCATTGACGTTATTCATTATTTGGTTTATCCAGTTTATCCAGTACTGAATACTGTTTTACCATACGAATTGTTTCAAAGGGTGTTTTGAATATTAAAAGAAAAGGGATAAATTATTAGACCGAGAGATCAACCAATATTCGAGTAACAGAGATAATTGAATACTACTAGTAACAGAGCAGTGATCATCGAAGGATGAGTAACAACAGCATAATCTTGCTTAAGAAACACAACAGCAAGTCATGCAGCTTATTAATGTTTCTTGGTCTCGGGTAAACCTCAATTAAGATAAAGATAGGCTCAATATTTCAAACTAATATACGTTTTCTTCCTTATAATTTCTGGTGTAGTATTGTCATCCCACATTCACTTACGGGTCGAGATGTTTCCCTAAGAGAAGCAACGACTACTACCCGCCGGGTACTACGGGCGGCGAGGTGTTAAGACCAAGACGAAACTAAATGTCCCCTGAATTGCTTGTTTAATTAATTCCGGACTACTAGCTTAATTTCTCGAACTCCTCTCGAACCCCTACCCCAGTACCTTGACCCCTGTTCCTGTTTTGCTAGTTTTGGTTTCCTAAGTCTATCGTGCATATTCAATAAGATTCAATACAAGGGTTAGATTTGCAGATTGTTAGTGATGCTCTCCCTATTGTTTCATTCACATTGTAGAATTCTCTATTCTGTGTGCTGCTTTTAATCTTTGCGACCGAAGAATATGAATTCAATGTATATACTTGCTGTTTTAGTATCTGCTCTGTATCTGTGTCTGCATCTGTGTCTGCTGTATAACAGATTGTGTGTAGCCGATTTTGCGAGCTTTACTTTAGGGTCATAATTACAAATACATAACACACATACTAGATATTGCAGGTTGTATTTGATTTATCGCTTGGCACCGCGTCGTTGTCTTGTTCCTTGTTCGGAGTGTTTAGGTTGTTCAATATGCAATGGTATCATTCGTGCAGATCGTAGAATACTTTGGCGCATGGAGATGTTGGCGCCTAACAAAGTGATGCGGATGGTGGATGATGAATGGCGTTAAAGACGTTAAAATACCGTATGGAAAACAAGTGCAGCGACTGAAGGAGGGTGCTTAATAATTAGTAAAAGAGATATAAGATCTAAATTACGTATTATATGGTAAAAGAATAGAAAAGTATTGAAATATTTAATTATTGAAGAATGATAATACACCTATCATAATAGTCTTAGTAAAAATGTTACTAAAACTAAAAAATAAAACTAAATACGAGTATTAACAATAGACCAATATCAAACAAGTGCGACGGGGTTGGCTAGTACCACGAAATGTTTCTAAGGAGGATCTTCCCCGCCATGGAGGGTTGCAAATTATCTAGGACTCGTAGAACTACGACCATGCAAAAATGAAGGACCTATTAGATCCAAGGAACGGCGCAGACATTACTGCACAGAATGCAGTAATAGTCGTTAGCTGAGAAGGTGGATGAATAAAGATCGTTAAGGTGGTTTTGGAGCGTATGAGAGCAGAAGAGAGTCCAAGTCCATACATATACATGTACAGCTCAAAAAATACAATAATGCATCCAGGCAACTATCGCAGCAAAAGCGATGAGGCTTAGGGGATGGGGGTTGGGACTTGGGATGACCGGGTAGAACGGCGAAAGTCTTATTCCCCGACAAGTACTTTGTACATGTGCACCATAGCAACATAGTGCACAATGTGTTACAAGGATGGTATGTGTATGTGTGTGTGTGTATGTATTGCAAGCATGTGCCAAAAGGATCGCCTGCATAGAGAGATGCACAGGCGACAGAGACGAAGATCAGAAATGCAAGAAAGCAGTTACACAGAAGCAAGGCAGCAAGAGGACATGGCAAAAGGATAGTACCAAGTGCACTGACGGAGTGGGTGGAGTCTAACGGCGCGAAGAGTTACTTCTTGGAGGTCGTGCCGGACTGACGTCACGCTAATGGGAGCGCATAACAAAGTCACCCCCCTCCTTGGAGTTTCCCTAGCACCTCGAGAATAGAGATGCGGGCCCGGGGCCGTCCGAGATGCCACACGGCCACCCACTTCCTACAGTTCTTCAGATAAAGTCCCGCCCATTGTTATAGTTCTTTTATTTTAAAAAAGAATAAAAACAAATTTCAAGAAAGATAACTAATTGATTTTTCTGTAGATACTGAATTGAAAACTTAAGATAGACAACTATGTACCAATATGTATTCAAAATAATGACGAACAGCACGCGTTTGATACACTTATCTCAGTAACGACACAAAAATATCATTGATGCACAAAACACTCACTGCACTTTAACAACAACGTGTAACTGTCACTCACCTGCATTGGTCGCCAGCGTGGTTCCAACATGTTGTAAGGAGCTAGAAGCAAAGTCTTTCGGCCGGGGAACGGCAAGTACCCCGGTGTTGAAGTTCAAAAAGTTTTCAACTGACAGTTGATAGTTCACGCGTTTATACTCGTATTGTAACGTGCGTGACACTGTTGACGTCTTGTGCTGAACGGATTCCCGCGTCTACTTGTATCTGCTATCGGGCCGTGTTGTTGGAGACGACTGTGAACACAATGCGAATCTATCTCTCTCTTACGCAAAGTTGCTATTTTTGTGGCAGAACCGGCGCTATATACAAACGAGTCGTACTCGGAGAATATCGTAACCACGCGGCTCCTTACGGCCTATTCTGCGATTCTGCGCACTTTATATTCAGTACTCAGACGCGACGGTGCAATTTCCCGCTGCATGACTGTGACTGACCGTCCACACAACATAGTCTGTCTCACAAGTCACGGATACAACTACCACCACTCTTTCTTTCTCAGATTGCACCTCACACCTCCACCAGGACAGGTTAATACAGCAGTACAGCGTGCTCCGTGGGGTTGAGTGGGGGATGTAGGGAGAGGATCACGACTCGGAAGGGGATGAAAGCGATAAACACAACAACAACAACAACATCAACTGCTGCTATGAGAGCGCTGTACTACGCGTTTCTGTCCCCTCGAAACTCGTAAACAGTATAATTCCATGCGATACACAGACGGGAGACGCCGTCAGACGCGCCGCACCGTGTTGTGTCTGCGAGAGGCGTTCAACATTCAGCATTCGATGTCTCGATGCTCGATGTCTCGAATGCTCGGAGTGCGAAATGCTGGCATGCCGCATGAATGAATTATTTTACTACGGACCGATAGAATTAGGGGCTGATATCTAATAGACGTTTCTGGTTGCTAATTTTGTGACACGAAATACTCTTTACTACATGGATGATTAAAATCTCGTATGATGTGCTAGTAATGCAACGTGTATTTCAATTAGTTTAAGGCCTGGACCCCAGTGAAAATAATGCAAACACATAGAATCATATGAACATGCACACACCACTGGTTTTAATTCTACGCGGAACAAAAATTTATAGATTTCTACAAAAATCACCGCGGTATAGACAATGATAATTCACAGTATAACAGTTACAGTACTTGGACGTGTCAAAGTAGAGATGAATTTATCCGTTGTGTGTGCTAGGTAAGTTTTAGTATATAGAATATTCGTCAATGTAGTCCAGGCCTACGGCCGAAATTATCTAAATTAGGTTAAAGCCCGACTGAGCAATAATTCCGCGCGCAAGAAAAATGCGAATTCTGTAACACATGAAATCATATGAACATACACACACTGCGATTTTAATTCCGAACGTAATTATTCCTCAATCGGGCATAGGCTATATGTGTTGCGAAGATTATGCTTCATTGTGTGTGTGCTAAACAGAGGTACTAAGGCTAAGTAATACAAAGTCTTTGAAAATCTTATCCCGATGGATGGATAGATGAAACGGATTCATGTAAGAGTTTTTTGTCAATGGTCGTTATTGATAATGAGTGCGAAAGGGAGACAACGGTAGTTACTAGTTATGTATATAGTTTGTAAGCACAAGCAAGCACTCATACCAATAAACTTGTTTACTCGGCTTGCGCTGATCAATACAGCGCGCTGTTTGCTATCGGGTAGAAACATACATGCACGCTTAGCCGACAGGACTTATCGAGCCCCACTGCTGAGGAAAGTAAATAGCCAACCCCTCAATACCCCATACTACTTTATAATATCCACGAGTACCCATCAGACAACTCTGACACCCCACCCCCACCAAGTCAGCACAGTTATGCCCTGTACACCTTGCACTTCAACCCGATGAGAATGTCTCGACCCCAAGAACCCATCGAGGCATTATGCGACTTTTGTCGTTCGCTGTCTTTCACGGTCAGCCCTCCTCCCTTGCATCGCTACACAAGACTCTGTTCGCTCCACTCTTTATTGGATCCAGAGCCTCGTGGAACCAACTTTCTGATATGTTTATCATTTCTATATATACGCGAATATAAAATCAGATCAAATATTGTGGATCAGCAGTCATTCCAGCAGAAGCGCTGGAATCCGCACAGAAATGTCAACGACAGCGGCATCATTTTTCTTATTATATTTTTAGTAGTTATTGCAATGCCAGTGCACACCGACAAAGGAAGCGAGGTTAATTAATTATATACGCGGCCGCTTCCTTGGATTTTTAAAGAAAGGTTTATCTTATATTCCAGCGGTACCCCATTCCTTGGATTCCCCTTCGGGTGCTGTGGGTTACCGAGCTGCTAGCTTCTTTTACACCACCCAAAGTCCATACTTTGCTTTCTTACAATTCTTGAGTAGCACTCGAGCCGTCTTCTCTTCGTAAACCATTTATTAAGTTTTCATTATTCTAAAGTCACCCTTACTCATACTTTTTATTTATGATACTTGAATATACAGATAAATATAGAGATAATTCATACATCACATTAATTGAAATAAAAAAGGGAACCAACTCTCCATCTTCACCTCCACCCTACTTCCTAACAACTAAATGCCGGCATGCAGTCTGCCATCGCACCATCATCATAATACAATTCTCTGGTTTTTGGCGGCGTACTTCACACACATGCACGCACGCACACACACACACACACACACACACACTATATATCCACATTAAACAAGATTTAATTTTTCTACATAATGTACCGCAGCGCCGGGAGTCAATTGTTTGTGAACATTTTTTATTATAGAGTTTGTACAATAAACCCTTTTTTATATTAAATCCGTAAAAACGTAAACAAGAAAATAAAAATATATCAGATAGCGCACACTGACTGCACAATGTTCTCATGTTTTCTAAACTACTTCATCCCCCACCACTGGGTTTTTCTGGCAGCACGTACGTTGGATGTTGTTCTTACTGCTACGCACCACGCACCACTCACGTTCCCGCTCCCGCACCGTACATCGCTGACACACGTCTCTGGTGGCTGGTCAGAGTAAGTTGCCAACCCACACCCACCACCAGCAAGTTGCTTCCACTGATAATGCTGCTAATTATTAATACCATTTACACAGACATGCTGCTATTTTTATGAGTAACATCATTTATCATCGTTCCGCGGATCGCGTGAAGTTCTCCTCACTTTATGGATAAATACAAAATAGGGATTACGAGAATAAAAAATTTCATATTATTGAAAAATGATACTTTAATGTACCATGATACCGAGCTTGCTTTTGTGGTTATCTCAGTAAAACACTTTTCCTTAATTCATGTTAATTTTATATTTAAATATATTTATATAAATATATGAAGTTACTAAAGTTTATTCCCGTCTTTTTGGTTTGTATGATTTGAATCAAAATAATTCCTAATTTCATTTCAAATGTTAATTCTAGTTACAAATAGAAATATTTAACTCGCTCAATAATAAAATATTTTTCATACAAATTGATTAAAAAAATATATTTTTTTCTTTTTTTCAAAATTTGGGAACTTGTTTCTCGATTTGTAAATAGGATATCAAAGTCCAATACAAAATTTCAACTTTCCTGCACAATTTTTACTCTCGGCAAAAACCGCCCCCAAATAAATTTTTTGAATTTTGAATTACTTTTTTTATAACATATTTAATCTTTACGCAATCCAAAACTTGAGTTTTCCCCAAAGTTTCCTACCGCGCTCTCTAATTTTCTTAACGCCCCATTTTTAAATTTCTAATTTTCAGAAAACGTTAGTATAGACCGTAGACCCGTTTTATCTTTTACGAATTAAAAGTAATGGAGCAAAATTTTATTTTAAAGTGGCACTTTTCGATTTCCTGCTTTCGCGAATGCCAATGCGAAGGCGAATATTTAACTCTTACATTCGGCAATATCGGCTTTTTAAATATGACGCCAAAAGTAAGCAATTACTATCTCGCATTTTGTTTATCGTTATCGTCTATCGCCATTGTGTGTTAGAAAGTAGAAAGTTTATTTTGGTTATCACATAATTGCACAAAAGTACAAGTATCAGTTGCATTGTTATTTTATAAATAATTTTCACTTTTTATTTCCAAAAACATATGAAAAAAATTCGCATAATCTATTGCGAATGTATATATGTATATGGTTGTTATACTTTACATTTTTTGTAGCGTCATTTTAAACATGTCACGATTCACACCGTTCCCCGTGAATCGTAATACATATTAAAATGCACCAGATTGAGAAAAGGTGTGTGGGGGGAGGTATTGTAAGAGAGGGAAAACGTAGGAAGTATGAAATTATTGAACAACACGTTACAACAATTTTCTAGATGATTGATATCGGGTCAGGCTAAATTGTCGCCGGTTCGGAACTGAATCGGAAGTGGTCATCGAATCGACTAACTTCCCTTCTCTGAATTTTGTCTACTGGTCACAGAATGGGCACTGGGCACAGAACTATTACTTTTTCTCTTCGATTTTGTTATGTAGCTTTTAACCAGTTAGTTCGGGAAAGAGTATGGGGACTAACTGTTGGGGTAGATGTTGCATAGATTAATATATCATTTAAATGGATTGAAATATTTACTTGTATGTATTTATAAGAACTGCTATACAAATATAAGAATAGTACATGATTCAAAAGCGATATGAACTCCAGGTTACAAATTCTTAAATGTGATACGGAATGTTAATTAATTCCGTTTTATCTTTTTTAATTCCAAGTTAACAGAGTTGTATTGCATGTTAGTGTCATAACATCTTTCTTTCCAGCACTGAAAATACGAAGTAGTCTTTACGTTTAATTGTAAGTTGGAGTAATTGTAAATTGTAATCTGTAACTTATAATTAACAATAACCATTTTTGTTATTAAATTAAAATATTAGAATGGAAACCTCAAATGCTATAAAAGGGCAAAATATATATGGAAATAAGATTGTATTTATTATTAAATATATGTGTCAATAATTTTTTCAGTTTTCAATGCATTAGTAGTATTTCCACAATTTGTAAAACAATCCTCTTCATCTTCTAAATGATTGAATGTCTTTCTCAACAAACATCTAAGCTCCAAATGGTGATTAATTCTACTATATGGGTTTTGATTCCTGTAAATAAATAAAATCATTATTGTATATGTTGCATGTTAAGTTAAATACATCTTAAATATTACTTAATGAAATTCTACATTTACATTGAATTTAAAGATACCTTATAATCATTAAAAGATTTTATTTCAAAAATGCAAAAAGAAAAATTGATTGATTCTAATACTCTGACAAATTGTAATTTTATGGTAGTTATACCAATAAAATAGATAACAAAAGATTAAATATTAGGTATAGGTTTAACGTAAAAGGTAATTCCATTTATGTTAAATAAACTGTATTTTTAAGTTGTGTTAAAACTCCAACGAAATAACGATTAAAAACAATAAACTTAATTTTAAGTTTATTGTTTAACGAGATCTTTCAACTGCACTGCAGTCATCATCAAGTTTGTTTATTACATATTATGTTTACTTATAATTTAACTGTAAATAATACGTAAAATTTGAATTTTCCCGTGAACGTACAATAACGTATTATCATTAGAAAAAAGAGCACAGAGAGTTTTAAATTTCGTGACAGACAATAAAATTGATATGTAAAAATTAAAACTGTGTTATTATATGAAGTGTCATTTTTCGGAATACTATTATTACTGTTGAGAAATTTACAAATCTTTAATAAAATTTGTAAATTTTACGTACCAAATAATTTTTGCAAGAAGTTTTAATAAGTCAAATATTCATATATTTTTTAAATAAATAATATGTATCTAAAATATTTATTAACGTAGAAGTAAAAATTACTCTGTATTAATATGTTGCATAAAAAAATTCAATTTAATATTAAAATATTATTTATAGTATAAAATGTAATATGTATAAACGCATAAAATAGACATAATTATGCCTAGCATATATATAAGTTAACTTATCTGTATTATATTATTCATATATTTAATAAAATAATTTTATTTAAAACTACTAAATAATGTTTTTGTATATACAATGTATAATTGATTGTCTCTGCAATTCATCAATTAATCGGTACTGGGGTATCGATTACATTTTAAATCGAACATTATTCGTAGGACTTGCGATTTCGTAGGAAAGTGAATATTTATTATTATGATTAACACTTTGTGCTTTGAAGCACATAAAGCACAAACTAATAAACAAAGAAAGAAGAGTATTATTTTTATTACAAAAGTCGCATGATGTTGTCATAAGTGTAAATATGAACAAAGTTTAATATAGTTAAAATTGGTTCATTATAAAATAGTTATTTTACAGAAATACGAATATTTCATAAAGAACATCATCCTCTTAAAAGTAGTGAGAAATTTAATTTAAAATCTACAGATTGTCTTCTTTTCTGTTTCAAAATGTGCTTACCTTTCATCTCAATATTAAGGACCTAATTCTATTTAAGGGAGTTGCATTGATTACATTTGTATCTCTCACATCAATTGCTATTGTATAGGTTTTTCATTCACTGTTGAATGCCTTTAGAAGTTCCTTGTCCCATTGCTAGTTTTTCACTTTATGGTATTCTAAAAGAAAAACACATTGTAACTGCTGCAATTGTTGAATAAAGAAAAACATCTTGGAAATGTTAAGCTTAGTGAGGATTGGTCACTAAAATTGTTCAACGTACAGCATTAACCGAATTATTTCAGATTCCTAATATATTAGTATGTATACAATAAGAATTATGTAATAACAAGAGGATGAAATTAATAACAAAGAAGAGAACCTTGCTATTGTTTAGATTCTTAACAATACCGTAATTGTTGTCCGCTCAGGTCCCTGGTAACAATATGGGGATTACTATATAATAGTTACATTTATGTCATGTCCCTTAGGGACGAAAATCACAAACAATTACACGAAAAAGAGTAAAAGAAAGCTAAAGTCTACTCTTAAAAAATGTTCTGTTGGTCGGTAGCAAGCAGGGTTCACGGAATCCGCGAAATATGCGAAATCAGGACAATAGCAACGAAGGATAACTTGAAAAAAACTGTAAATGGCTGTAGAGGTCCTTGTTCCAAAGCGCGCCCGTGGGGCATATCTCATAAGTAGAATTCTTTTATGTGGACAATACTTCGTGGTATATAAAGCTGTGAATAATATGCATCTTGCAAGAGTGCTGTGAAAAGTGATATTAACGGTAAGTAAGAGGGATTCAAAACTAATCCTGTTCGTTTTATTAAGACCTGAAACAGATTTTATGTTTGATTCTTTTGCCTTTCATTAAAAAATGTTTTTGATTTCGTAAACCATTGTGAAATATCGTAAAAATGTTTTACTTTATAACAATTGGAATATATAGATTGCAAACGCAGATACATATTATACCATCTACGTATTTTGTAAATTAAGCATTAACGAATACGATTACGTAATGGTTTCTTTCAAAATTTAAATCTATCCAGTTTTAATTTCCTGAATCAATCTTATTCAGAACAGTGTTCATTATCTGAACGTTTCTCGTCCTGACATAACTACTTAGTACGATATAAGCGAGCTCGCCATCAGTGTTTTGAATCTACAACATTTTCTAATTGTTCGCTACAACAAACAGTAACAATATTCAACAATCAAGGGCACACACACTTTGATTGCAGAGAAACTAATCATTTTACAGCACTATATTCTAAAAAAGACTTCTGCTCTTTCCTAAACACGACTACGGCCGTACGAGCCCCATTCCAATACTCCCTTAGAGCACAGTTGCTCGCCCCCATTTGTTTTATATATATGACGAGAAATATTTATAACAGGTAATAAATGGTGTCACATCTATTTCAAAGTTTGGCAGGACAATGGTTCTTGTTTCTAAAAAAAGCTGTAAGAGCTACTGGGCTTTACATAAACGTCGCACTACTCCTTATAAAAAACCATATATATTTTAGTGGACGCTCGACTGAGGATTGGGTATAATAGAATGGGGCGGTTGGCGGTAGGCGGTTGGCGGCTAGAGGTTGTGAACTGAAGTGCGGAGTAGGCGCGGTTCGGGTGAAATTTTTTGCTGCTTCTAAGTGCGATGACTTTATGTTCTTATTGGCATTTGAATCAAGTTTTCTATATTTTTCGTAAAGGTCTGTGTTGATACAATTATTTTTACATTGTGATATTTATTTTTTAATAAATAAATACAATTCAAAATAAACACCTAACATTTAAATACCCTCGTTTGAAAATATAACGTAACTAGAGTTTACCCCCATCACAAAGCGACGACTTTTTAGTGTGTATGATTTGAACCAACAAAATAATTAATTCGTAATTTCACTAAAATTTTAATTCTATTTTTAAATTGAAATATTAAACTCGTTCCCTATTTATTTTACATATACACTGTTAGAAATGTTCTTAAATTTAATACAAATTTAAGACACAAATGTATATTAATTTGTTTTAAGATAAAATGTTTTGAATTTATTAAATTTAATACATTTTTTCAGAAAAATATTATTAAAATAATTTCAGAGGCAAAAGTTATTAAATTTAAAAAATATATATTAAATTTAATACAGATTTAATGGTAAAATTACTACCTGGGTGTATTAAATAAAATTAAGACGTATTATTTTTAATTTTATTCTGAAGTTATTAAAAGTAAATAGCGTTTACCCCGTCGCATAGCGACGTCTGTTTTACATAAATGATTTGAAGTCAATAATGATTTAATTCAAACTTGAATTTATATATTGAAATATTTGAATATAATTATGAACTATTATACTCGAATATATATATATATATATATATTCGATAATATTTATAATTATAATTATGAACAGTTGTGTAATCGGCGGCTTTTCATTACGCGGATTTATTCCAATTACTTGTTTCAATGTGATTCCTAAAATTTCACAGTATTAGATATATTAAAATAAAGAAGCTTCATTATTTAAGTTTACAATCAGACATCCCTAACAACTTGCATAATGAGATCGACCTAATCCAAAAACATACATGCGTCGATCAGATGGAACTAATTATTACTAAATCTGGAGTGAGATGCATAATTACATTCTCACAACATTCCGAGAATCAATGGGTTTCATGAGGGACGTCTTTTATTTGCTTGCTCGGAATAATTCAAAACGATATATGTTGCCAATTTAGATTTTAACAGGAGTCTAATTTTGTGCATCAACCGAGATACATCAGGTTTCGAATTTCTGACCTCCTAGCTCTCCTGTATCGAACAGTAACACATAACAACAACAGTGATACATAAAATGAAGACAGATTAACCCAAGTGATATATAAAGCTAACATTACTAAAATTCATAAATAATTTCAATCATGTATAAGTAATAAAGTAATATTATTATGGATAATTATTCGATGCCGCCTTGGAAGTGGGAGGACGGGGAGTGGCAGCTATACACGGTTTTTTTAGGTGTACCATCTTGCCCCTTCATTCCCTTCTAACGTTGAGTCGCCGTTGTAATTTTAGTTCATAGAACTTCATACAGATACTAAATCTATATAACTAGATAATAGTATGCTTTATGTAAAAACAATTGAACTGAATTGAACTAATGTCAGTCTCTCATATATTGTCAATAAATGCAGTCGCTTGATCCTATAAAGAAATATTTAAAGGCCGTTGAATGTTGGGAGCAAATAGATACTATACGAAAAGATAATGGAAATAAACCACTATTAAAATTATTATCTGTGCAGACCATGCCATCTAATGTAGAACGTAAAGCACATATTATGAACACTGAAATTCCAAACATTGGAGTTATTTTTCCAATTTTAATTAATGGTATTGCTATCCTCCCGAAGTGAAAAGAACATTGAAATTGATTCAAAGGTTTGAACTATTAACTTAACTTAGATTAAATTAATTTTAGTACTAATGGTAATATTTGCTACTGATTTTCTAGGATATTTCTTGAAATATATCCAACAACGGGAAGTAAAAATAAAGTTTAAAGAAGTAAAACTACAATTGAACCCCGACTGAAAGAGTTTATAGAAGAAGTCGACCTATTTAATGAAGCATTTAATTTGTTGATTATGAAGAAAATTATTTATTGTATTATTATTAAAATAAGTCACTGTATATTATTACATTCCACAGTACATTATTTATACAGTATGTATTATTAATGTAAAATAATTTTCAATAAATGAAATAAATATGTTATTTTAAAAAAATGGTTATTAAATTTCATACAAAATTAATACACATGTGTCTTAAATTTAAAAAATTCAATTATTAAATTTCATACAAAATTAATACACATTTGTCTTAATTTGTAAAAATTCGATTATTAAATTTCATACAAAATTAATACACATGTGTCTTAAATTTCAAAAATTCGATTATTAAATTTCATACAAAATTAATACACATGTGTCTTAAAATTTAAAAATTCGATTATTAAATTTCATACAAAATTAATACACATGTGTCTTAAATTTTAAAAATATGGTTATTAAATTTCAAACAAAATTAATGCACAAATGTGTCTTAAATGGGTTTAATGCACTGGTATGGTAAACGAAATTAAGGCACGGTATATTAATTTTTTTTAATACCGGTTTCTCAAATTTGCTTTAGAACTTTTGTCTTAAAAATGGTCCGAAAATTTTTAAGAGTGTATCAACAAATAATTTTTCACATAAACTGACTAAAAAAATATATTTTTTTCAATTTGTTCATTATTTGACCAACTTTTTTTAAAAATTTGGATTTTTTTTTCGATTTGTAAATTAGGTACCAAAGTTAGTCCATATATAAAATTTCAATTTTCTACCGTTATTTTTACCCTCGGCAAGAACCGCCCCCGTGCTCCTAAATCAATTTTTTGAATTTTGAATTTTATTTTCTTAATAACATATTTCATTATTATGTAATCCAAAATTTGAGTTTTCTCCAAAGTTTCCTACCGGGCTCCCTAATTTTCCAATTTTTTCATTTCTAATTTTCAAAAAATGTTAGCATTGAACACCGTAATACACATGCCAAATTTTAACTTTCTATCTTTTACGAATTAAGAGTTACAGAGCAAAAAGTAAAAAAAATATATTTAGTTTTCCAAAATTTACGGACTTCCAGGAAAATCAGGAGAAAATCCGAGCCACCATACAAATCGCTGACGCATATAAACAAATAAACATATAAACTTTCACTTGGAACATTATAATATAGGATAAGAGCCGTACTTGGGTAACTCTCAAGATGTTTTAAAAAAAATTATGTAAAAATTCATATTCTTTGTAAAGGTTAAATAATAATAAGACTATTGAATACACTAAAGGCGGTCCTTATCTGCGGTCGAACGGGCCTCTACATATTGGTTCCAAATAAATAATATCAAGCCTCGTTGAATATTTCGGATTTTATAATTTCATATTAAACCACATGAGCCAAATTATTCTATACAATTTTCTATGCAAATGTGGATAACAAGTTTTTGTAAATTGCAGCAGCACTCCTTAATATTAGTGACAATTGGATAATTTGGAATTGCAACGAATATGTTTGAAATGCAATAATTATAGTAAAATATATGGACCTCTCTACTCCGTCTAGCACAATACACAATACACAGTACAAAGAATTTACGAGTATAATAATGAATGAAATACTCGTAGCCTGTTTTATTAAATGAGTAAGAAACCTGACGGTTAGGAGCTTAGACAAGCTACAGCCTACAACCTACAGTCTACAGCCTACAGTCTACAGCCTCATCAAACAGTGCCAGTGACAGTTTATTAGAAACGTGTAGCTTATACAAAATATTCATTCACTTTAAAAGTAATTAAATTTTTCATTTTATTTGACTAATTATCTATATTAAATATTTAATCATAAAATAAATTAAAAATAATACATTTTATGTGCGAGTAAATATCATACATACAAAAGTGTAATCAAAATCTACGTTGTAAATTTATACTGCTAAAATAAGCTATTGTGAATATAAGTAATAAAATAATTATTTCCCCAACGAAAGTCAAATCGTTTGGCGGTGGGGCCAATGTATTAGACCTCAATAATAATCCACTACAATGGGCCAGGGTTCGATTCCCTCAGTTTTCAATACGGTTGGCGGTCTTTGCATTCAACACCAGCCCTTCGTCATAAAAGTAAAAAAAAATTGAATTGATATCTTATATCGTTAAGTCAGGCCTGGATTTGAGAGAGGACAGGCGCCTACTTCCACTGGGCCTCCATAAGAGAGGGGCCCCCACAATAGAGGTAAAAGACATAATTTTTGGAATATTTCGGAAAATAATAAGAGGCCTCCGCTCCTTCGTTGCCCCAGGGCCTCCACACCTCTAAATTCGGCACTGCGTTAAGTTATAATTTAATTTAAATATATTTAGATCTTGTTTGATAACCCATTTTAATCGGTACTCATATTATACCTTTAAGGTAAGGTATGAGATTGATTGTATCAAACTTTGAAGGGAAATGCAGCGGGGGAATGTTGTTATCTTTATGGTTAGTCATGCAAATGTGTTATTGACAACATTTCCTTTACCATCATTTAGTTGCTTTGAAGAACAACTCTTGCAATTTGTGCCAATGACCGTGTGAACCTGTGGACGCTTACCTTTTGTAACCCGTAGGAATCCCGTGAAATATACACATAATAATTCCCCTTGTAACATTTCAAACAAAGTATAAATAAAATGTTTGTAAACAAGAAATTGTAACTTAGATGAAAATAACAAAAGTTTAAAAAGTAAACAAAACCAAGCAGAAAAAAAAAAATAATAACATCTGTAACAACTGTTCTAAAGATTTCGTCAATCTCGTTATAAACTCGACTCGACGCCTTACTCGACTCAGTACATTTTACAGCTCCCGTCTCCCTTTCTAAGGTAGCTACCGTTGAATATTCTGCTTTCCAAGCCAAGTCAAACCGGCAAACCGTCATACCGTATGCGATAATATTTATTTTTTCTATGTATATAAAATGTACAGTTATTCAAGTGAGAAACGCTGTGCAGACTATGCAGAAGTTCCAATAGAACTCTCGCCCATCTAACCGCTCTCAGTGACTCTCAGCTCTCACCCGTCGCGAATTCCCCTGCCTCCTACCGCCGTAACACTAGACTCTCTACTCCCCGAACATTCGAACCGAATGGAACATACGTTGGAGCTGATGGCAGTGGGGTTGGCGATAGGAGGGGTGGTGGACTGGTGGAGTGGTGGGGTGTCGAGGTGGAACGACGATCGGCGGACATACCACCTTCCACTTATCGTTTTGTTTATTCAGCTTCAAAATACAGTACAGGACAAAATAACATTATGTTACGCAACGCAGTTTATATTAAAGGACCTCCCTCCTCCATAGTTTACATTTTAAATATTTGTTCCATTTGCAATGTAACACATGGTTCTAGTGACTACCGAGTCACATGATTGTTGCTTTTAAAATCAAATAGATCTATCAAGATTGTAATAGTCATATCATTGACATAATGCGTTTTCTAATCTAACAAAAATGTCACATTTCATCGATATTCCGTCGATTTTATGTTTTCGTTTATAATTCTAACAATATAAGATATTTACATATGTGTATGTAACAAATTATCAATACTTGCTTAACTGATATTAGAAGATTAGCTGTTATCAGTACTATTAATTTGAGCAGCGGAGCATAATTTTCCAGTCTTTTTCTTTCATTGTGATTAAAATTTCTCCTCGAGTATTGTCATCTTACTTAAGTTTTCTATCATTATTTTTTATGCTGATTTCAAATTTCTAAACCATCTTGTATAATCTGTTCATATTCTCATGTAATCTGCGTTTAAAGTTTTTTTTAATATACCAAAATTGAATAAATGTTAAATAACTTCCAAAAGCTGAAAGATATAATAACAATTTTCATTTTATGACATAATTCTATTGTGTTCTGGTGTCTTTATAATGGCAGCTTTGTACGAGATCTTTGTCGTCCATACTAATTTCATTTACGATTAAAATATACTTATGTTCGTTCATCTCTTATCTATTATTTTATACGACGGCTCTTGATTTGACATTTGTGTCCGGGATAATTGTGTTGTACAATAATTCGGTAATTCTGTAAGTCGGACAACAAAGGCACCTATAAGACAAATACTACCGATGGATGTATCTGTCTGACTCTCCCTCTTTCCCTTCTAGCAGTATATTTATGTCTGTGGGGTAGAGCAAGATATTATCTCTTTGCAAACGAGACGGGAATAGCAAAATGTAATTAAATGAAATATACTGTTAATATTGAGGACATTGTTAAAATATAATTAGGCCCAAAACTATTACATAAATGTTCGACCTTGTAATGAAAGATATCAATCTGGTCTTATTGATCTCTTTTATTAGGACCCTTATTAGGAAATTTTAAGATTTTGACCAAAATTCTATCCGTGTACCCAGCCCAAGCGTGACGTACTTTTAAGTCGGTAGATCTTAGAAATGTTTATCTATACCTATTATTCACTGTCCGATTTTAATAACATAACTCCAAGCGAAGTGTATGTCGTTTATTAACTAGTGTTTTACCAGCTTAATCAATTAATTTATTAAATACAATTTAGTAATAAACAAATCGTTGGAGATCATAAAACATTTTTATGAATTTATCTCTGCCGTAAAAATGGCAAAACAAATTAACGCTGTGATATACACCAATCCATGTTGTTCCAATTGAAAACTGTAGAACATTTTCACCGAACAATAAAGAGTACTGTTTGAAAGAGAATTGAGAAAACAAAAAGGTAAACGTTTAACCTAGAATATTTGTTGTGCGGGTTAAAAGGCGGCTTTTTATTAAGCTAAAAGACATATTCTCAAGTTTAAGTAATATAAGGCAAGTATAAAAGTCCATATTTAACATTGTTAACAGTATTCATGCTTCCATAATCACTGGAAATATCGTCTACTGTATCATATCTCACTGAAATATGTAATTATTTATCAATTGTACTAGTATTACAACCTCGTGATATCACAATCTAAATCAGTTAACGAAATTATTAGTGTACTCTACTATCTGTCAGAATACTATTCTCGCACACAATGGTTAATCTACAAGTTAACCAAACACAAAGCCCAAAAGACCGTCAACTCAGTTGAGATGCTACCACCATCAAAACACAGGAAATCAAAGACTTCTCCGAAGAACACTCCCGTCTCCGGGAGTCCCAGAGTCCCAGAGATCTACATCAGCACTGAACCAGCATGTAGTAATATGTAATATATAATGTATACCCAAACGGCAAATACATCAAAATCTATCGTAATGTATGAGTACACCATCAGCACTACAGCATACTCGTACATGGACAAGGATTAGAAATACTCGTATGTAGAAACGGTTTGAATGCTGATCACTTGTTATTCAGTAATGACACAAATTGAAATTTCATTCAACTTGAATTTTATGTTAACACCAAAATCATATACAATATTAAAGGTTTAAACAGCAAGGTTTACATTGAATTACTTTCCTCCTTGACAAAAAAAGGTGCTTATAACAATTTGTGGCACAATTTGAATTAAGGACATTTTTGAGAATCAAACGTTATTAATGACACTCGAATGCTACATTCATAATATAATAATTCACTTAATTAAAATGGGTTCAAAAACAAGCGAGATACATTTTAGCGGAGAGAAAGGCACCGTCTATTGGCGAATAAAAAAAAGAAATTGCTCTGGCAGCCCCAAAAGTCATACAAACGGGATACCAGCGTAGCTAAAAGTACAGAATGAAATATACATTGGGATCGAAACGAACAATCGCATTGAAAACGAACATATGGTCAAACATAAAAGTGGTCAAAAATGATAGAAAATATTATATTAGATAGAACAATTCATTTCCAAATTATAAAAATATTTCAGTGTAAATTAGAAATATTTTTGTACATATGTATCATTTACATCATTATATTTTCGTTACATACATAACAAAAAGTATTAAGGTAGTTCCAGCGTGGTATATTACACTCAGAATATTTACTATTGTCATAGATTCAAAACTTCTGCACACAAATAGACTTCGATTACCTACACATACTATCTGGTTACCGTTGCAAAGTTAAAAATGCATTAGTACCATCAAAGATTTAAAATCCCGTTCTATATACTACACTACTCGAGTTTAGCGCGCAGCGTTGTCGAAACATCATTGACTATGAAAAGAACGTGTAGGAACTAAAAGAAATATGATATTTTCAATTATTATATCTCGAATATAAAACGCTGAAATGATTTTTTTTTTTAATTTTTTTAAAAAACATGTTTCTTTACTCTCCTATATTTTTACAAAATTCTATCGACAATTTTTTTGTGTAGAATAAAAGATAGTTGAGCGGACAGGAAGTTTCACGTGCTTCAAATAGGTGATGAGCCTAAATATTGCTAACGTTGTTATTAACTATTTCGGATTTTAAATGATCAAAAATGCTAATTTGTAATTAGCATTTTTTTGTATTATAATTTAATTTGTTATTAATACTGAAATATTGTCATAAATAAACATTTATAAGACAGAAGTGTAATATGAAATGAACATATATATATATAGTTGAAGTTACGACGGTTCAACGGCGACTCATACTTAAAACAAGTTGTGGGGTATAAACTGCCGATATAACTAAAAAGCACTGACTCACATATTTTTCTATAATATATATAGAAACGCATAAGATAAAATTCATTATCGTATAATAGATTTATACCGCTCTCTTATAACCTCTTTTAAGTAAAAGTCGCCGCCGAACTATCCTGATTTAGATTATACTTCGTACTTTAATAATGTAAGTTGACCCTATACGACAGAATATGGTAGTTGCAAAAAGATTAATAATTAAATAGGTAATAATTAAAAGTTAATAAAAGATTATAATTAAATTATAAGATGAACGAGACACTAAAGTAATATATGTGATATTTCAATTCATCTGGTACTTATATATTACATTAAACTAATTTTGATAACGCATTTCACAACCCGCTCTGTGATATATAACATTCTCCTTCGTAATTTGCATTAAATATTACTTTTATTTCTTTGAATTACTTTAGACCTTATTACCTCAAAACGGACAGTTACTAAATTCCTTATTTATTAAAACCATTATTCAAAATAAATAACGTATTTTTAAACTATTGTAGAAAACATAAAAAGGTAAGCCTGCCTATGATTTATATATCTGATATATCCTTTGTTATCCTTATTCCTTTCCACGTTGTGCCTTATCTTTTGTCTTAGTAAAGCACCGCATATATTGATAGATATGTTCTTGCAGTCAGTACCCGGTACCCAGTATTCAGCCCCTATCAGTTTCAACGTATGTACGTCTGTGGATGTTCTCTGTAGTGTGTATCACAGTTTCCCCATTTTCCCGTTTCCCGGATTCTGCATATTCAGTTCATGCGACAGTTGTAAGCACATTATTCGCTGATTGTCTTAGTGCGAAAGACTTGGCGGCTGACACCGCTTTTACTGATTATCGCGACCAGTCATGTGTGGGTAAGCCTTAAGCCTTATAATGCCCCAGCATATCCTGTAAATGTCATCTCTAAGCTAACCGTATACATCAGCGCCTCTAAATATTTCATGTTGATCCTTTCCTCGTAAATCGTATATATGGAAGAACACAGTTCACCAGTTTACCAGTCCACTCTTACCATGTACGATTACGTAACTAATTGATTTTACTCTACCAAAGTGGCACAACTAAATAAAATGTAACAATTTCTGTATTTCACTCATTATATTTTACTAGAGTTTATCCCTGACTGTCTTTTGTGTGTTAATTGAATTTCAATGCAAATTTTAATTCCATTTTTAAATTGAAATATTTAACTAGTTCTATATAAATTTTACATATATTTACATATTAACATATTTTACATATAATCAAATAATTTTTCATATAAAAAAAAACTTCTTTTCAACAAAATAAAATCGTTACTTGACAAACTTTTTTTCAAAATCTGTGATTTTTTTTTTTCGATTTGTAAATTACGTACCCAAGTTACTCCATATGCAAAATTTCAACTTTGTAGCACAATTTTTAGCATCGGCAAGAACCCCGTGTCCCCAAATAAAATTTTGAAATTTCGAATATTTTTTTTACATTTTATTACAATTATTACAAAATTGAAAATCTGAGCTTTCTTCAAAGTTTTCTACCGGGCCCCCTAACTTTTTATGCGCTATTTTTATAAGAATACAAAGAAAGTAAAAAGAAAATTAAATTATAAGATGAACGAAAAACTATAGTAATATAAGATATACAAAGTTATACAGCAAAAAAGGGCTCTCTTTTTTTCTAGTTTTTCCAAAATTACGGGTTTCCAGGAAATTTAGGGGAAAATCCGAGGACTCCAAAAGTCTTAGAATTTTTTTCTCTACGAAATAGGAAATTTTCAAAAACTTCTCTGGAGCCGTTTTCGAGCTACCATACAAAATTCACTACTAAACATGTAAGAATATAAGATTACAAGAATATTAACATACAAATATACACCTGGAACATTATAATATAGGAAGATTTTTGAGAGTGCGGTAGTTATTATCAAGTAGAACTGGTTGTAGACTAGTATGACTAAACTATTGTAGAAACAATTCATCGCGTATTAATTCATAACGGAAGAATGTTAGCGTTAAAGGAATCTCGTAATTTTAAGCGATATAAATATAGAAGTTAAGGGGCTAAGCAATAAATTGCGTTACGACTCTGCTATGATTTTCTTATTTAATGAATTACTTTATTGAGATTATATACCTGGGTATCAACAGAATTGTATTCAGTTAAAATACAAATGCACTGTTTACGACTACAAATACGTATATTAAAAATATATGACAAGTAATATCTTGACATCTTAAAAACTACCAACATAGTAAAATGATACTAAATTAAATATATTTTTAATTAAATAAATACTAATTTATATGTTTTTATATTGTTAAAAACTAACATACACTATTGCCAGAACAGTCCCATAGGCACTAACTTCCGCCAGACGCTTTAAAGTTAAAAGAAAATTAGGTAAGCTACAGTACTAAAGGTAATGTAAGGTAAAGGTAACAAACTAAAGGTAAGGTGCTAAAAATTTAGCGTTGCTGCTATGACGTAGCTTTGAAGGCACTAGGATCTTGGACTATACTAGTAATTACATTAAAACAAAACATATCAAAACAAGTTTTCTTAGATGCCTTCGCTTCGTATACAACAATTTGATACCAAAAATTGACGTTACATACAAAAATTTAGAAAAAAAAGCGTTCATCACATACTGCAATGATTTTGTGTTACGCAGAGTGTAAGAAACAAGTCTAATTAATGACTGGGTTGACTGGGGTTGAGAGGCTCTGGTACACATGGTTCGTATGTATATATTTGAAGAACAGTTATAGTCGCGCATGTCATTGAGCTTTTACAGCCTGGCCGCAATCCACAATACACAATCGACAAATGTCGGCCTGCCAGCGTAGATATTAATATACCTAATATGTATTGTCCTTAGTACATATGTTATTTGCGGCTGGGGTAGTATGTGTGGGTGGAAAGGAGAGAGGTTCTAAGGTTTTCAGAAGAGGGTGGTACTTTTGAATCTGCGAAGGTTCATGTAAGGCTAGTGATTAATGCTCAGAATTAAGGCTAAATGGGGTGTCGGTGTTTGGGCACCGGCTACGACTAATAAAGTGTAATAATTTCAATTGTAAGTACGTCATTAATAATAAATAACCATATTTATAAAACTAAATCTGCGGATATAAAGACAAGACAAAAGAAATATATTTTACTAGGTGAATGACCTAGCCATTTATAACTGTCATATTATACACCTACATATAGTGTTCAAATTACATCTGCCTAAACTATGCAAGTGAAAACCACACTTACCAACTCATGAAGGATGTCAGAAGATGATGACTCTGGATTATTTACAATAATTTTGAAGAGTTGCTTTTTGAAACAGAAGTTAAATTTAAAAATGCAATTAATTTTAAAAATACTAACATGATTAAATAGAAAGGGTTATTAAGAGAACATTACACTACTCTAAACCAACATTTGCTTGAATCTTTAATTATTTATTTTTAAACATTATCCAAAAATGATGTTGCGTAAAAATATGAATATAGCGCGTATTATTATGTACGTCGAAAACATAACTTGAAAGAAACTGAACAGACACAACAAATTAAAAGTAATCATCATTGTTATGTACCAGAAACCCATTTTTAATAACACCTCTAATAAATATTTGCCAACTATAAAAACTTGTATCAAATAAGAAAATGCATCCAAAAATTTTCTAAACGTAACTAATGTAAACTATCTGTAAAAAGTTGTTCAAATATAGAAATTTATCTTTCACTATATGTTCAACACCAATATAAAATTTAAATGTCAAAATAATAGCATCAACTTCTAAAACAAAATACGAAGGCTGCATGCTAGATTGTTAGTATGTGGGAGACCCACCGCCACAGGCTGCGTATAAAGTTAGCGTATGTTAGCTTAAAGGAAGTAACAAAAACAAAGGAAGTAGCGCTGATTCTAGCGTAGAACCAAAAGAAATGACGTGCCAACACATTTGTATTTTAACTTAATATAGTATATCTGAATATACATAACTCATCGCAGAACGAAATCATTGCAGTGTAAGGAATTTCTGGTCAGCACAGTGCATTGGATAAATTAAATTTCTATTAAGTTTACTAAAATATTTAAATAATATAAAGAACTGACAAAACATTAAATGTTTCTATATATTTTGGTGTAGTTTTGTCACTTTAAATACACTGGTTTTTTGAATGTTTATTTTATCTTACTATTGCTTATATTTTTTTATAATATAGTAACTAATTAAAAAGAAATTACATTTGAGATTATGGGGATAAACTTTATCAGTATATATTTCTATAAGATATTGTTCACAACCCAAATACACACAACAAAATGAAATTTGTCGCAGATTTATAATGAATCTTATATATACTGAAAATTAAAATGGAATCTGCATTAAATTTAAAAAAAAGAATTGCAATAACATTTTGCAAAAATTCCTTCACTCGGAAGTTGTACAAATTTTCAAATTGTAAAATTCTTGTGACAAATTTTCACTGGATAAAATACAATTTGCTAAGGGTCCGTTGCGGCAGTATTTCTGTTTTTTAAAGAGTATATATGTATGTAATTTTTCTTAAATGCACTAAATAAATTTATTTTGAATTTTATTTCAAATTTTAAGTCATTTTCACATCTATTTTCGTTGATGTTTTATTTAAATGTACCCCTTGCGATAAATTATTTGCGTTATGAATTACTGTACGACGAATTTCGTAATCAATGAATTTGTTTTACATACTAGATATTTATTAAGCGGGACATCCACCAATAATCGGATTTATATTTTTGGGAGTATATCCTTAGAGCATATATATATGAAGAGAGAATGCTGGACCTGCAAGTCTGTCCAAAATGTGTGCGAGAGAGAAAGGTATATGTTCCTATTTGTTCTCTATGCGCATGCGTCGAAAGTGACAGTTGTCAAGTCAGAGCTGTCTAGATATAATACTTGACAGTTGTTAAATATGACATTATATTGATGTAGAATAATGTAGATATGTATAAATATAAATAAACTATATTTAAATATAACTAAAAACATAAGTTCTGTCCTCTCCAAATATTAACTATGTTGGCCGTTATCCCTACAGCGACATCTATGGCGTTAATGAGTATAAGTTTTCACTGAACGGTCACTGTTTTACTCACAGACGAGCTTTGTACCAACTAAAGAAATATAATTTTTATATATATTTAATATTTATTATATCTTAATAGAATATTAATATTTATTATATCTAGACAGCTGTCACTTTCGACGCATGCGCATAGAGAAGAAATAGGAATATACCTTTCTCTCTCGCACACATTTTGGACACACTTTTAATCTATAGGAAATATAGGCTATTCACTCTCCATATATGTATGCTCTAAGAGTATATCTTACGCATGACGTCTAACGCAGCAGCAATGTGTTATTTTGTTTTGTTATAAAAATTTCAAATTTTGGACTGTTTACTACGTTTGCATATTAATGTCTATAAAGAATATACAAACTGGATGATAATCAAATCATAACTGATGGCAACCGCTATAGAAAATAATCGCACAAACTTGTGTGCAACCGTAGATAAGTAATCCAAGTAAGTTCAATAGTAAACAATGCTCTTACTCTAGCCCTAGACCGTTACTTACAGTTTAAATGTTTTATATTCGTGCTGTCGTTCTGTTGTTCTGTGACAGATGTACTCATATCCATAACTCGGTCTTTAAAGCACTTCGTTGAACGCGGTTCTTTATGTATTTACTTTTTCTGAATTCACTGCTTATAATCCGCTCGATCCTGTTTTACTCGCCTTCCCTGCAGACGCATACCATTCCCATCTCATCCCTTTCTGTTTCAGTTTAGGGTGCTGATTCAATTTAGGGTAAAGGTGTAAATAAACAAGCCATCTTTTAAAAGGGTTGCTACAACTTATTATACACTCAATACTTTATAAAATGAAGAACGATGTTTTACCATGTTATAATAATAATATAGTTTAAAATAAAACCCACAAGGAAAACAGAATAAGGTCTTTGTGAAAATAATAATAATTGAAAACTAACAATACTTTATTTGTGCTTAATGTAACAATGCTTTTAAATCAGATCCTTTCTATATTATAATTAATGTTTTATTTTCTATTTATTGTTTATTTTAATAACATTCTGAATTAAGTGCCTCACAATGGATATGTTTCACTGTAGAGTGTAGATTAGCAACATATCAGATCGATTAGCAGTATTTTACTGTACTGTTGTGGATATACTATACAGTTATTTTATGATATTTTATTTTATTATATGCCTTGAAAGTGTAACATTACTATAATTTAATCTGCATTTCAAATTATTAAACACATTTTGTCATCTTTTTGTTTTTAGGTAGAACGCAGAAAGTGCAGAAATTATTACCTAATTAATACCTTCCTTGTGGCATACTAATTTTCAATATAAACATTATAACGCTCTGCAATGAAATAAGATGTGCAGAGAGAACATAAGTTAAATAACAGTAGTGTACAGGAAGTTGAAGATGGCAAAAGCAGAATGTATATGAGAAAATAAGTAAGATAAATTACAGAAATTTTTTAACGGGAAAGAAAGGACAGATAGTGGAAGATGATGAAGGGACAAAGAGAAAGAAAAATTGGAATAGGCAGAAGGCGTGAGTAGTACGTGGTCTTGAAATGCTAATTTTTTATTTGAATACTGGAGATAGAACATTGGACACGAGAAAGATGCAATACGAACAAGAACGAACTGAGAAGGGAAAAGACGAAGAGAAGTTAAAAACTGAAATTCTAAAGCCGTCCGCACATGAGTTGACTGATTGCAAACGCGAGCCCCGAGTCTGCCCGAACCGAATGAGAATACAACTGTGTTGTTAGTGATAGGACGCTCGTCTATATGAGTGAGAGAACGCACAAGTTCGAATGAAAAAAACTGATTTGAAATTGGTTTTGAGCGACGCTTTACTAGCATGATGGTGACATCATGAGCGGAGATGTGCACAAATACTTTTCAAAAGTATTTAAATACATACATACTTACAAATACCTCAGAATATGACACAATAAAATCCCCTATTATGCTATTGTTAAAAATTCTATAGAGTCACGAAACAGGGGATTCTATTGTGTTATATTTGCTTGTATGTATGTATTTAAATACTTTTCGTAAACATCTCTGTTGATGATGTCATCATGAAACCAACAGTGCCCTGCGACCGAGAAATCTAGTCGCTGAATATATGCTCAAAACCAGTTTAAAATCAGTTTAGTTACGTTTGTGCCGTGTGTTTTATCTCACTCGTAAACACTGTCGTTCTTTTACTAACAACACAGTTGTAATGACATTCCGTTCGGACAGATTCGGAGCTAAGGTTTGTAACCAGTCGCGTCGTGTGCTGAGGGCCTAAGACACATTACTTGCATTTCTTGAGTATCGTTTACAACAACAGATTGGCAGTGGAATCGTTGCAGATCAAAGAACCAAACGTGCAAAATATGTTAAGGGCTTGAAACTTCAATAATTTTCTATGAAATCTGTCCTATGTAGACCCTACGGTAGTATCCGTTAAGTCACCTCGCCCATACAATTGATTTGATGTCAATACGCGAGTTGTTTTTGTGGTTCCTTTAAAACCGTTCTTATTCATTAGTCTAAGGCGTATTGAGTTTCTATTCAATAAATTTCAATTGTATTATTGTGTTTATATTACTTTATTCGTTTGTTTTTATATATTTTTCAACGGACTGTAGATCGCTTAAACCTAATAAACAAAATAACATTATCCCTATAATACAGGCAATGTTTTGAACGAAATTACTCTAACCGCTTTAACCTCCCAAGCTGTCGAGCTGTGTGGCTGTAGGGCTGTCGCGGGCTGTCGGGCTGTTGGGCTGTCGGGATCTCTAAAGCGTTTCAGTCGTATGAATCGACGGATCGGCGGGCTGCACTCCTCACGATACTTTCCGCACCACGGGGTGTTACGGTACTGTGCACGGTGCACGATGGCTAGGATAGGGAGGATGAGAAACGGAGTGGCTGAGTCCAAAGAAAACAAATTCCAGGGAGCTGTCATTCAGCATTAACATTTTTGTTTGTTTAGAGTATCCCTATTGTTATTTAGGTTGATATTCCCCTACCAACAACTTAGGTAATATTTTTATTTACTGTGTACAAAAAAAAGTTTGCTTTAACTTTAAATTATTTTGATAAAATAAATAAAGTTTAATATTTCTTTTATTTGAAAAAATTCCTCATACAATTTTATATATACATATATATATATATATATATATATATATATATATATATATATATATATATATATATATATATATATATATATATATATATATATATATATATATATATATATATAAATATTGTTGTCTACTTGTACATCTGTGTGTGCGTCGAAAGCTACCCCTCTTTTCATGCCGTCTAAAGTCAAACTGATTTTATTTAATTAGGCTGTTAAAGTCAAACAACTTTAAATGGATTGGAGTTATGTTTTGTAATATAATATTTATTTGGAGCAGAAATACAAATAAATTTAAATTAGTAAATATATAAATGATTTTAATATAAAATCAAAGTTTAAATTAGAAAATAGTAATCTTATATTTAATATCTAGTTTTTAAATTATTAAATACTTAAATTACGCCTGCAATCATAAATATTTTTTTTGAATTAAGATCAGCGTAGTCGAGCGTTTTATATAATGATATAGCAATGAAATATTTCGACACTGAACATGATATGCCGGATCATTACTCGTTCAAGATATATATTGAATATTAAATAGTAGACAGCAAACAAATATTTTCTGAATCCAGCGTTTTCTTGTACAATACCACACTGTTAAAATTTTTTAATGTTACTATTAGTAAGAGTAATTATATGGAGCTGTATGCATATTCGTTCTATTAACAATATTATTAAAATTCACATATTATACAACGTGTCCAAAAATTCAACGATAAGCGGGCACCACAGGGTGGACCTGCCCATGACTACTCGAGAAGAAAAAAAAAATGTATCCTATTTTGTTTTGAAATTACAAGATATATTTCTTGTTTAGAAACAGTGCGTATTTCTTTTTATTGCTGGTTTTCCTGGAGTATTATACCATTTTAAAATCCTGAATAGTTGCGCCAATTTTTAAAAAAACTTGCCATAGTACTGTTCATACTTTCTTTTTACACCCCGATGAGTTAAAATGGACTGAAAGTAAAAATCTTTAAAAATTTTAGGAAAAGAAATAATTTGGATTGATTTTTGTGTAAAAACTACAGGCATTCTGGGATTTTTAATGATTGTGGAGCTTCTTAGGTTAAATGAGAAGCAGTGCTTCTTAGGTTAAAGATACAAAAAAAAATCAGAAATATTTGAAAAATTGTGGTCATGGTGTTTAAAAACATCTTAAGGTGTTTCAATTTTCGAAAGATTTTAATTTCTTTTTGTAATTTCAAAACAAAATGAGATATTTTTTTTTTTCGAGTAATCATGGGCAGGTCCGCCCTCTGGTGCCCACTTATCGTTAAATTTTGGGACGCGTTGTATATTATCAATAAATAATATGCCTGGCTAATACAATGGAAATATAAGTTACAATGCTTTTTCCTGTTAAATTCAATGAGGTATGCAGTTAAATCTCTAGTAATTTTAATAGAATACTGAACAGTGGACGGAATGATCACGAATTAGGAACCTGCACACCGCAGTTTGATGTATTTCATTTTCTGCAATTGGCAGAAATGTACCTTACCAGTATCACACAGTGTAATGAGCCGTGACCGAATGTATATACTGTATGAATAAATTTTTGATAAAATATTAAATGCGTTTCCTATAATATAATGTCACGTAGTGTGGAATAACTTAACCGACCAATTATTAACATTCATTGTTAAACTGAAATAAGACGGTAGGAATTGCATAGCGTCCCTAATTACTTACGATAACTCAGATTGGCTGATGTATTGTCACCCTAAATTAATTGTTGTGTAATTTGATGTGAGTTGTTTCCGTTCTTTAATAAAACACACAATTTACTTACATACAATATTCAGTAACTGCAGTACTTATCTTAGCATTGTTTCCTTTCGAACTGACAAGTTTATAGATACGTAAACGGCTGTTAAACGTAATGAGAACTAATATATTTCACATATGTAACCCCTCAAACCCCCAGTGAAGTTTTAAACTTCCCTGAACCCCCATACCCCCTTTAGTTAGATCACCCACCCATATAGAAAAGTAGAAGACAGAACTGATGGGGACAGCGTACTCGTAGTAAGGCAGTCACCCGTTTTGTATTGTAAATTGTAACATCAACTTATATAACATGTGAAATAGCTATTTCCCCATTCCCGTCCCCACCTTCAACCTCCGACCTACGACCTCCGTTTAATTTTACCGAGCAGACTTTGACATACGTTTAATTTTAAGATAATAAAATTCGACTACCACTTCACAGAAATAACCTGGCGTTATTTGACGGTCCCACGCAAAGGGTTTAAGGGTTGGTGGGTTGGAGGACTGCTCCACCGATTCACCGCGATAGACGATGAAATAACGGCTTGTAAGGAACACTTGAAAGCAAGGGGTGAAGGTATAAAAGTGTTAAGGAGATATTCTTCCCCCACCCTCCATCTACTATACTATTGCATCTACCACCATTTCCAGACCGTTACCTTAAGATCTACAATATTGGCTCTATGTCTTATGCTATCGAAATTTTAAAAGAGTTAATAAGTTGTTGTAAAAAATTTACTTTAATGTTTTAAATTCATATATGTCGAAATGTTCACAATTGCTGTGACAGATGCAAAAGATTATTTGAATAATTGTTAAAATATGTGAGAAAGAATTATTGAAATGTATTTAATTAAATTAAACAATGGCGTTTAACTCAGCCAAATCACACAATTCGACAAATTCTTATAAGTATCGTCTACTACCTGTCAAATAAAGACTGTCTCATTCGTGACTTTTGGCACTTTTTTTTGTTGGAATATTTTTAGTTAATAACTGAAAAAGTAATTATAAATATAACTGAAGAAGAACGACATACTAAAATATCTCTATAGTACAAAAAAAAAAAAGTTTTGAATACAAAAAGCATGATTTGGGTATAGTCATAGACAAAAATATTACAACAATACAATATTTAGATAAAATTTGGTTTTTATGTCAAAACGATTATGCAACGAAGATAAAATTTAACATTTAATATAAATTAAACATTTAAAGATAACATTTCAATATAAATTTTAATATTAGATTATGTGAAAAATATGTAACATTCAACACTGCTAAGTAAAAGGTTAGTGAAGAAAATTTTGGTTTGTAAATAAAAATACAATATTTTCAATGGTATTTACGGAAAATCATTTAAAAATTAGGTCGTAACTAAGTACGACGAAATATCATCTTCGAATGACTGTTGCGGTTATATTTATTCGTCATGCATCAAGTTGATATAACACTAAATCTTCCTACAAATTTATATCTAAAGTATTTTTAATTATTTTTATTCCGTTTGTATAATTTTAATATATTTCTTATTCCAACACTGGCACGAGTACACTATAGTTAAACCACTGCTTTTAACCGTTTGCCTTGGCCTCCACGATCCCCTCTTGATTGTCCCCAACCTCACTGATTTTACACCATTCTACTGGTTTCCCCCATTTGAACCCAACACCGTTTGTGTTTATGTGAAAACTTCTAAAGTCGTGAAGTCGCATACCTTCGCTTCTACATCTATCTACATTCTACGGTATGTACTCATCTTCTATAGATACACGGTACCATGGAAGTTGTAGGTACTCCATAGTTGTAGGTATCCCCTATTGTAGAATCAAACTTTGAACACACTCCTTTCTCTTCCACGATTTTTTCACAAGTTGTTATTTTCAAGACTCTAAAGAATCATTCCCACTAACTGCTTTAATTTAATTTTGTATTTAATTTAAATTGTTTAGCATATGGCAACACGCGTAGTCATTCACAATACCATTTTTAAATTAAAATAATTTTTTAAGTTTTCTTAGTTTTTTTTAGAACCTTACAAGGTCCAATGTTTTATATTAAAAATATAAAATTAAGAAAAAAAAACTATATTATATTATAACATCCAAAATGTGACTGACTTTAAAAATGCAGTAGGATTTTAAAAGAAGTTCAATGTCAGTTTGTCAAAAATAAAGAAATAAAAACTATTTCTATCACTAATTGTTATTAATAACAGCAATTTTAATTATTTCACCTTCAATTTTGTCCAACTGTCGAACTGTCAAAATTTATATTACTAAAGACGATTGCGCACCAACTAAATTAACTAAACTCAAATTAAAACACAAATGTGACATGTAATGCCTATTTTGAAAATCTAGATTAAAATATAAGATAAAAACAGTAAATTAAATATCAAAACAGTGAGTGGGAATGAGGCTTTACTGTGGCGATGTGCACCATACACATTGTATATATTGTGTGTATGTATAGACGCATTGGCATTAATAATACTACATTCTTTGAGTATTGCAAATGTGCAAATATAAATAGCTAAATATTCGAATAACATATCCATTCCTATTCATAATATACTCGAAGGTAAAAAATTGATCTTGAATACAGTATGCAGTTTACAACTAGTAGTGAAGAAGCAAGTGATAATACTGGATATTCTCAATGTAGATTAGTATAAGCGTAAATTTTTTTTAATAATCATAAAAACGAAACAAATTCATTTTTTTGAAAATCCATTATCAAAATAATGAACGTCTCTAATCTAAAACACTGTTGAGGGGGTACTTGAGTTTTAATTAAACTGGTCGTTTCTTTAGAATTTTTAAAAGACAAATACCGGACCTGCATCATAGCGGGACAAATTCAAAGTATTTGTTTGTTGTCATGGGTTTCTCAATAACTTCAATACTCAGTCATTTGAGGTGGTTTTGGAGTCACTTTAAAGGTGTTGGGTTATGGTAGCAATGCTAGCAATGGGTAGGCACCCCGCTCTAGTGGGTGGCGCGGTATTCGGTGGCTTGTGGAGTGGAGCACATCTCAAACTCTAGTTAAAACAAAACCAACCTGTGTCAAGTGTTCTGAGTCGTTTTAGTATAGCTCAGATATAGCTCCCCAATGACTAATTCTGTCTTACTACATTCAATCATTTCTCCCTAGAAACTCAAACTACCCTTACTACCTTACCCTAATCTGTATAATACAAAATATATATAAAACCCTTTTCCCGTAAAATCTTCTTAACGGTTTAAGATGCTCAAATTTCTCTTAACTTCTGTATAATTACTACGCTAAAAACCAGGATTAAAATTATTTATTTATTGATCATTTCTGTTTATAGGTTATTGTTTTATATGTAATTAAAATCATATTTCGTCTTCGCCAGTTTTGTTCTACTGGTTTTTATTATTCGGTCAGGTAGGACTGTAGGACTTCAGGAGGCGAGGAATCGAGGAGTCGAGAAGTCGAGGAGCCGTGTTTTTGATTGCTTTTATCAACTGGCTGCAGTTAATGTTGTATTCCGTTCATAGTTGAGGTTTACAACTCATTGTCAGTTTACGGATCGCGGCTGTGTGTTATGTAATTAAATGAGAATATGAATTCATTATCGTATGTTAAACGTACGTTTTCATGTACGAGCACTAAGAAATAGAAATAAAATCTCGTGTTCTAATAAAATAATATAATTTACAATAACATGCTTTGTCCATTTTAAACTTTGTATACTACCATCTAGTCTATTATAGTTCCTTTTTCTCCAAACACATGTTTTTGACCATTTATGTAAAAATATCAAAAATAATACAAAATGAAACATTACGACACAGTGTTGAAAAATAGAAAATTTTATTATCTCAGTGGGCAATTTCAATATGGATTGTAGGGCTTCACACGAGACGAGATTCTCATTAGTTTAGAAAAAAATAGGTATCACTTTAGTGTCGTTGCCGTCTCGTAATCGTCTCGTCTCGTCTCGTCATATCTCGTTATTGTGAGAACTTATTAATAAGATAGTCCTAAACAAAGTAATTCATTATATTATTTCGGCTAATTATTTTTTTTAATCTGAACTTTTCACACACTAAGCATATCGCTTTTTTCTCACCATTAATTGTATCAAATTTAAACTTTGAAGAATTTTTTTTTATACATCATCTCTTTTATCTAATCTGGCCCTTTTTTCAGGTTGACAGTACTAACACCTACACTCAACGACATTTTTGCGGCACTAAATGCTAAAATGTCTTTACAATCGCATTGTAAATAATTTATATTCACATTTATTTTCTGGTAAAACATTCGTTTTCGATCGGCTACAAAATGTTGTAAAAGACAAAATTATAAAATGAAATATTTAACAGATGTTTGTTTACCAGATTTTATATTTCGTAAATGTGCGACCTAACCTTTTTTGTAATAAAAAAAGGTTGAACCTTTTTGTTGCTGTTAGTTTATTTTTCTAGCAATTTTTTTTTAAATAACGTCAACGAGACTCTCGGATCTCGCCGTATGTGGTCTCGGTACCGTAAAGTTTTAGTAATAATGATGCAATTCAGTGTCATCACATCAGCAACCATTGATTTTTATAAATTAATTGATATTTGCGTTTTAGTTATATTTGGTTTGTGGTTATTGTGAAATTTTTATTATTATTACTAAACAATAAATGCACAAATATTCCATTTATAGGAAGTAATGCTTCAAATCTCACAACTATGTAGAAAACTATTATATTACTAAATCAACTTCATAAAATCTGTTGTGGATTTGGATAACGATTTAATCCTTTGTAGTAAGTTTTTTAAACACCCCAGTAGCTTACTTAAAGTGTGCGTTTACATTTCTTCTATAAAATATATAGCGCTGAACCAATCTCTTTCCCCACCTTCATCCGCCTTCCCTAGCCCAGACCACTCACTTTGTATAAACTCTGTCAATAGTGTTTTTGGAAGTTCAGAGGTTAACATCAGGTGTTCTTTTCTCAGCGCTCGATGTTTCAGAAAGTTGTTGTTGAACACAAAACGACAAAATACACAATACACACTAAAATAAACTCGCACGGTGTTCCACAGCGTCGTCACACGTAACACAAAACCTTAAATATGCACAGAATAGGAACTGCCTCTATGCCTCCACATCGGCAAATATGTTCCACGAACCTTCAGTGCTTTCAAATCGGTCGATTCAAAAATTAAATAGTCATTAAAAACTTAACAGTACAAAATGGCTAACAATTCTATTTGTATATTTTTTTAATTTATTAATTTAACGTTGACCTATTTCCGATGCTGAATCCTATCTCTGACGAGCTTCTACTATGTTAACAGATATAATGGTGTCGACCCTCGTATATGTGGGCACATAATTAATTGAATTAGATAAAAATAAAACCCATAACCCATTCGTCTTGCTTCTCGTCTCGTAAAAGCGTGACGTTACGAGACGAGACATTTCTAAAAACTATTGAGACGGTACCGAGACCACGTACGGCGAGACCCGAGAGCCTCGTTTCTTCATTGGTCTCGTTTCTTCATTGGTCTCGTTATTTCATTTAAAAAAAATTGCTAGAAAAATAAACTAACAGCAAAATAAAGGTTCAACCTCTTTTTATTACAAAAAAGGTTAGGTCGTAAATTTACAAAATATAAAATCTGGTAAACAAACATCTCTTAAATATTTTATTTTATAATCTTGTCTTTTACAACATTTTGTAGCCGTACGGAAACGAATGTTTTGAGGGAAAATAAATGTGAATATAAATTATTTTCAATGCGATTGTTTGAAGACATTTTAGCCTTTAGTTGCCGCAAAATTGTCGTTGAGTGTAGGTGTTAGTAGCGTCCCCTTACAAAACGACCGAGATCAGATGAAAGTGTCCATATAAAAAAAAAATTCTTCAAAGTTTAATTTTTTTTTAAATTTGATACAATTAATAGTAAGAAAAAAGCGATATGCTGAGTGTGTGAAAAATTTAGAATAAAAAAAATAATTAGCCGAAATAATGTAATGAATTATTTTGTTTAGGACTATCTTAGGAGTAATCTCACAATAACGAGATGTGACGAGATGAGACGGGAACGTAACTAAAACGATACCTATTTTTTTCTAAACTAACGAGAACGAGGCGAGATTTTTGAAACTCTCGCCTTATCTCGTGTGAAGCTCTAAATAACACGAAGGACACCGTGTTGTTATTCATTGTGTAGCTTTTATCTTCAGTAATTTATCAAAAAATTCGTTTATCTTCAGCTTTTTCTCCATAAAACTATATGCTGATAAATTTGCACTTTGCGTGAGCCTATTTGTAACTTGCTCACATTGCGATGAACTTCTTCGCGATGAATTGAAATTTTCATGTATTAGTCTCATGTACTCCAATTTACTACAGGTATTTACAACAGTGTAATTTAGAGTGTAATCTTGTTTGAAAATGTAACTAACAAGTGTAGTGTCGTATAATGCATGCTAATTAAAACACGACAGGTATAAAGTATTTAATTATTCAGTGAAGAAACCGAGAAACTGACTGGTGGTTCTAAGAATAAGAGAACTGACATTATTATTCCCTCAATCTTAAAGATTTCAGTACAAGATTTGTAATTACAAATGCCAGGCTCATGCAAGTCTGTATACTAAAAAATAAACTCAAGTAAAACAAGTGACTCGCGACGGTGGTAGTGTCTGTTACTGGGAACACCATTAGACAGACACCTTAGTGGCTCTGCGCCGCGCCGTGTCGACTGAATTATCAAAAGATATTTATTGCACAGACGATACTGAAGGAGTTGTGCCTTGATTACCCCAAAATAAGTGCCGTCGTACTTAAAAAGATATTATTAGATTATAAGTTTTAAATTTATTTTTATATAAAGTCAAATATAGGCTTATAAAGCTTTTTAACTATTATTGTTATTAGCAATATTTTATACTATATAAAATCTCCCTATTATAATGTTTATAACTATCAAAATGTTCCACCGTATACAGGGTGTCCTAGAAGTCGACATCAAGTCGGAAGTGGGTCATAGGCCAAGTCATAATACTTATCACAAAAATATTTATAAAATCTAAGTTGAAAATTTTAAAAATTATTGACATTTAAAAAAATCGAAAGAATCTGTACCCTGTAACAGTCTTTTGACTCCTGTTAAAATCTTATTTTTTTTAAAAAGAAATTTTTGTTACGTGATCCTGAATAATGTTTCTGTAAACTTGTGCTCAAAATGTAAAGCCAACTGCTCCAGCTTGGAAGAAATTGTCACTTTTTGTTTAACCAAATATTCAAAATTATTTCTTCGCAAAACTTTGAGTGACTGTACTGAAAAAAATGTACTATGCGAGTTTGGCAAGTAACATTAAAAGTTGGCACATTTAATAAGGATTCCAAAATGGTGTGACACTTCCTAGAATATTTCTTAAATTTTTGACAATTTCGATTCATGGAGATGGAATAAATGTATTCCATATAAATGTATGAGCTGCATACAAAAGCGACGTATTCAATAAAATAATTCGTAATATTATTTCAAATTTCAATTCTATTTTAAATGGTATTCAACTTGTTCAATAATATAATAAATTTTCATATAAATTGACTATAAAAAAAATATTTCTTTTAACGAAATATATAATATTTTCAACTTGTTCGTTATTTGAACAACTTTTTTTCAAAACTTGGGATTTCTTTTTTTGATTTGCAAATTAGGTAAAAAAGTTAGATTATATACAAAACTTCACCTTTCTAGTACAATTTTTACTCTCGTCAAAAACTGCCCTTGTGCCTCCCAATAAAATATTGAAATTTTGAAATTTACAAACAAAACAAATAAACTTTCACTTGAAACAAAAAGAATTTAAAATTTAAAAAAAATTGAATTTTAAAATTATAAATTCTAATTTGTATTGTGTCTGAAAAATTCGGTACGAATCACTAGATATTATTTTTTAACGAAATTTTAGCTGATAATTAGCTATTATAACTTAAAACGTCATGAGAGAAACGTTGCATTTTTTATGTTAATAGCTCATATCGTTATGCCAATTAGCTAGTCCCTGTAGTAAATATATAAAAATATATACTATATAAGTAAACGTTCTGCAAGGGTCACATTCCTTTAACGCTGTTTAAAGGAGATAAAGATGCAAATAAGTATTCGCTATGTTTAACATTCATTAACTAATTACTCCAAAGTACATGTATATACTTTCTAAAAAACATATATTTCCAAATAATTTAATGCCAATTTTCCTTTTTAGCGCTATCCTCCCATTTGCCGACATTGCATGAAAAAATAATCTGTTCAAAATATCAGATCAATCGGATAACAGGAAGCCTGGTTCGAAAATCGAAAAATCATAAAATCACGAAAAGAAATTATTTCATTTATTTATCTGGTAAACTATTAATCTTAATATATATAAATTACGAGTCACGTTGTCTCTCCGCGATGAACTCCTAAACTACTTAACCGATTTTAATCAAATTTGTATACCGTGTGCAGTTTGATCCAACTTGAAAGATAGGATAGCTTACATCTCAATTTATTATTATCTTATTGCAAATTATTTGTCTATTAATTATCTGTATATGACATATGACATCTGGCGACGATGATGGCGACATCTGTTGACTAGATTGAGTAAATATTCTGTTGACTAGATTGAGTAAATATTCAATAGATGGCGCTATGTAATGTAATATGACAAAAACGTTAGTCACAGCAACGCGTGGCCGGGACAGCTATCTTAATATATATAAATTACGTGTCACGTTGTCTCTCCGCGATGGACTCCTAAACTACTTAACCGATTTTAATCAAATTTGTATACCGTGTGCAGTTTGATCCAACTTGAAAGATAGGATAGCTTACATCTCAATTTATTATTATCTTATTGAAAATTATTTGTCTAATAATTATCTGTATATGACATATGACATCTGGCGACGATGATGGCGACATCTGTTGACTAGATTGAGTAAATATTCTGTTGACTAGATTGAGTAAATATTCAATAGATGGCGCTATGTAATGTAATATGACAAAAATGTTAGTCACAGCAACGCGTGGCCGGGACAGCTAGTAATATATAAAAAAGTGTTGTGCAAAAGTTGTAGAGCTATTAAAAATGCACATATTATAATCTATGACAGTTTTGCTATTCTAAGCATTGACCATTTTAATTATTGATTCAAATAGCAAATTTGGGTCAAAGAGAGCTAATACGACAACTTCAGAGCTCAAATACCATAAATCTCAAATACCAAAACTTAGTTTTGTAAAGTCAAATAAGAGATATCACGGTTTATAGACAAATACACCAATATGCGGGAGTCCATCCCTCCTTCATGTAGGAGTGGCCGCCATTTTAAATTTAATTTTTTATTGTAGATAACTCTGCCAAAAAATATCAAAATCTGCATTAAAAAGAATTAGTAACAGTGCGGACGTTTCTTTTTCCGTTCTTCAATTATTCAATAATTAATTTAATAATTTTTAAGAACTGTTGTTTGTTATGCTATAATGAATAATAGATTCCTAAACAAAAAAATTAAATTAACAATAAGAAAGTAGTATTAAATATTTAACAAGTGATAGATAGTTAAAACTATTTAAAATTATTCATTTAACTCAAGATAGAATTTAAAAATAATCTGTTAAATATCAAAATCAACGGTTATAGGAGGTCGGTGTGACCGCTAATTAACAGTCGTTACATTGCCCAACAAATACGAAACATGATGCGATCACCCAAGAAAACCATCCAACAAAAGCTAAGTTTTAGTGACAAGAAAAGTAACTCGCTAGAAAGGCTTACACAAATGGAAAGAAATAGCCAGCTCCTAAATAAGAAATCCGAAGTAGATTCAATGGATGCATCAAAAACATCCAATGAGAAAACAATAGCTACTAAAGGAACTGAAGCCGCATCATGGACAAAGTAACAGAAAATAAGTAAACGAAAAGGAAAATATCAGAAGTACAATCAAAGAAAACTGTACTGAAAGTACTTAATCTGTACCAATTCCAATAAGTTTGAGGTACTTTGAAGAGTAGGTGAAATATCCACTGAAGTAACTGAGGATCACCTATCAATCCAACCAACTTAGCCTAAGCCGCAACCTATCTTTGTTACTGGAGTCAAAGCAATAGCGAAACTAAAATTATTGCTACTGACCACGACTAACAATGAAGAAAAATATGTAATGACCACAATGAGATCAGGGCATGTTGTGAAAATTATGCCAAGCGACATTGAAACCTACAAAAGAATCAGGGAAAAATTTCTTGGGTTAAATGTAAGTTATTACACGTATAAATTAAAAACACGAAAGATCGGATCTGGTAGTAGTAAGAGGACTACATGCATCTGAGGATAAATCTATTACGAAAAGTGAAATCGAAGCACAAGGACACGTGGTAAGAAGCATAACTAATGTATGGCATAGGGAAACAAAGGAACCACTGCCGTTTTTCTTCATAGACCTTGAGCCAAACGGTACCAACCAAGATATTTACAGAGCTAAATATATATAAACCGTGCAGTAATTACGTTTGATACACCAATAGGAAAAAAGAAGTAGTACAGTGCAAACACTGACAAAGATTTGGACACATAAGAAACTTATGTTGCTGTACTGACAGACGTGTGAAATGTGGGAGTGATCATTCCATAGAATCTTGTACAGTACCAGCTCAATGTGCGAACTGTCAACAAGAACACCCTGCCACCATAGGGGATGTACACTGTACCAGGAATATAAGAAAAAAAATTATGAACCAAACCAAAGAAGAAATATGCCCGCGTGTACCAGTCAACCAGCCTCAAACTCAAAGCATTGCTGTTCCAAACCAAATAATCAACGGAGTCTCTTACGCACAAATAACCGGAGGAAAGAGACCAGTCGTTTCAACAGAAACATATACCAAGAAAGACAACCTTAACCAATCAGATATCCTGTCAATGATGCAACAGGTATTTGACAGAATATAAAATATGTTTGATATGATGAACAAGATAATGGATCGAATGATTAATCTAGTTATGACGAAGCTAACAAGCAAATGAAATGGCTACTGATCTAAGAATTACCGATTTCTTTATAACTATTTACACGTTGAATCCAGTTGCGACTTGTCATATGATCATTCCCCAATTATTCTAACAATCAGTACAAAAATAATTTAATGCAACATCCTATAACACTTGTTAGCAAACCGATTTTGGTTATTTTCGCCAGCTTATATCTGAAAGAATTTGCCTCAACATGCGACTCAAGACACCTGAAGATCTAGAAAAAACTAATTAAAATAATCCAAATGGCAGCATGGAAATCTACTCCTCAAACTAAGTACAAATCTCCGAATCACAACCAGTACCCGTTATACATTCGAAAAATGGTAAAAGAAAGAAGAAGAATAAAAATAGTTTTATTAGAGCTTCACAAAACATTAAAATGCTCATTCAAGCACATGAGGATGAAACTCTTCAGTATCTTGAAGGACTTACGCCATGTGAATGTACCGATTATTCATTGTGCAAGGCTACGAAACGGATGAAACAACCGAAGCAATCGGTGCCACCAATTCGCAAAAAGATAACAGCTGGGCTAGAAGTGCCAAAGAGAAAACGGATGCGTTTGCTGTTCACCTGCAACAAGTATTTCACCCCACATTACATAAACCATGAACCACATGAAGAAATGAGCTACCTGGATATTCATCTACAAACGTCGGTTCTCGCCTTTTCTTTAGTAGAAATTCAAAAAGCTCTTAAATATGAACTGCATAAAAAATATCACCCGTTTATGACTTGATTACAGGTCTCATTCTTTAAGAACTGCCCCTAAGAGCAACAACACTAATAAAAATTGTATTTAATGCAATACTGAGAATTGGACAATTTCCGGGACAATGGAAAATCGCTGTTATTATTTTAATTCAAAATCTGAGTAAACCTCTTAATGAAGTTAAATCATACAGACCCATCCTTTCCAAGTTGTTCGAAAAGCTTTTACTAAAAAGAATAAAACCTTTTCTGGCTGACGTGATACCAAACCACCAGTGTGGGTTTCGGGAACAGCACGCTACAATAGAACACAAAGTACAGAGTCACAGAGTAGTAAATGTGATAAATGAGGCCTTTGATAAAAAGGAATACTGTTCAGCTGTCTCTTTAGACATTAGTCAAGCTTTTGACAAAGTATGGCACGCGGGACTGTTGTATAAAATAAAGAAGATACTGCCATATTAATTCTACAGCATTCTTTATTCATATCTCCAAGACAGATGTTTCAGGGTTAAATTTCAAGACGAAGCTACTCATTTTAACACAATAATGGCTGGAGTTCCACAAGGCAGTGTTCTTAGTCCAACATTGTATGAATTGAATACTGCAGACATACCCACTAATAGCCAGACAACAACAGCACTTTTGCAGATGACACAACAATTTTGGCGGCGCATGAAACTCCAGATGTTGCATCACAGCTAGTACAAGCTATCCTAGACGAGATTCAAGTGTGGCTAATTATGTGGCGAATTAAAGCAAACGAGAAGAAGTCAACTCATGTTACATTTACCTCGTGCAGAAACACATGTCCTCCTGTACGGTTAAATGAACAAATTATACCACAATGAGAAGAGAATAAGTATCTAGGCATGCATTTAGATGGACACCTAACCTGGAAAAAGCATATCCCGGAAAAACGCAGAAAGTTACACTGGCTTATTGAACGCAAATCGCATTTATTCAATAGCAGCAAACTAAGGATTTATAAAACGATACCGAAACCTGTGAACTCTGGGGAACGTCTAGTAACATAGAAATAGTAGATTTTAGTCAAAAACGCTAAGAACCATTATGGATATCTTGTGGTTAAGCAACAAATTCATCAGCTATGAATTCGGCATAAGAAATTAACAAATTTAGCCAAAGATACCAAAAGCGACTAAACAATCATCGAAACTATCTAGCTGTGAATTTACTAGATAAACATACGTCTGACTTTAAAAGACTAAAAAGACAACGTGTTAAAGCTACCACAACGTTTTAAATTGTCCTTCATAGATATAGCCGTCACTGGACGACTATTTCTTATCTAAGTTAATTTTCATTTTTATCATAGGTACTTAGTGTTAATACTTATTGTAACGTGGCATATTATTACAAAATAAAAAAAAATTAAAAGAATTAAAGTTCAGACCGTAAAGAAAAAACGGCACGCGTCATGAAGGAGCTAACAGAAGAAGACTTCCAGCACAGTTTCCAATCAAGGAAAATACATGTATCGTGTATCGTATATCATGTATGTGTATGTACGTATGTATGCATTTATAAACATCACAGTTAAACATAACAGTTAAATATAGAATATCTGTTTGATGTAATTACTATAATTAGTATTATGCTGATTAGATGAATCAAATATAATTTGGCCTAAAGACAATTGTAGATCTAAAATTATAACATAAATACAAGATTTAGTAATTAATTTAAGGTTTCATGGCAGCGATTAATTTGCAAATATAGTTTCATGTATTTTACATCGCAAAATACTCATTATATTCATACAAACTAAGATAAAAGGATCTGGGTTCTTATTCCATTCACAGAGAAATTATTTTACAAAATAATTAATTAATTATACATTGCAATTGATTTGTTAATTAATTAAACTAATATTATAGACATGATTTTACAAAATACCGAGAGAGAAAATTTAAATTTTAAAATGATATTTTAGGTTCACGAAATGATGCTTAGAGCAGAACGAGGGGAAAATTTTAAACATCCAACGAATTCACCTAAAATGAAGAAACCAATATGGAAAAAATTTAGGATTTTCTAATCAAACTTACCATATTTTCTAACCATAGACCATAAAAACAACAATATTAATTTCTTAGAAAAATTTACACCAGAAATATTCAATGCCCAGTTATATTATATTAAATAAGTAGTTTTAAGTTAGGTATAAGTTGTATATAGTTAATTATAAAGGTAATTTAAAAGAAGTGTTTCTTGCCTTTTTTACACATAAAAAAAAACAAAATTATTTGTTATACAACTCCATTTCATAAATACAAACTCAAAATTAAAATAATGATATAGCTATCATAGCTGGGTTTATTTAAAATAGTTATAAGAAAATGAATGTAACTGTATAATAAATGTACTAGAAAATTTATACTTCTGTTAGCGAAGAATGGAATTCGGAAATTTGTTAACCAACGAAATTGTGAACTCCATCTAGACTAGACACCATCACCGACCCGACCCTAATCCCAGGTCAAGTTTGGGTAATGTTTTCTTGGGTAAACTTTCCTACTCCTTTCAGCAAGCACCCGGGGAAACTCGGAAACTATCAAATGATGGCTTCAATTTTTTTTTTGATCAAACAATTTTTTGATCTCAGCAATCACATCAATTTTAAGTAATAATTTCAATATTCAATGGTCTTTTAATATTCAATTGTTCTAGTATTCTGGTTGGTTTAATTTTTTATATCTAAATAGGTACTTTATCATAATATTGTTTTAAAACGAAAAGAAATCAGGTCTCTCGTATGATCGAGTAAGGTCACTTTGAAGGAAAGGATTACGCAACATAAGTCGGACTTCAAACTGAAGAAGTTGAAATGTGACGCTACAAAACTCGCTGTATCCCATGTTCACGAGTTTGATTTGAAGAAACCAACGGTGTTGGACAAAGACAGGTGTCTTGATAGCAGACTACTAAAGGAATGGTTCCACATCAACACAACCAAAAATACCTGTAATGTTAATTCTGAAATGAATTACATGAGACACAGGTATTGTAGTTTTATGATGCCTTCAATAACAAACTTAAATGGAAGAATCGAGGAAGGAAGGACTATAATTTATTAATAGATCTAAAGTGTTGTTTGTTTTGTTTTCTATGTGATGTTTTATTGTTTCTTGATGAAATATCACTGTTTTTGTGTTTCTTGTTAGTAGTGCCTATTGTGTTCTTTATATAGCGTACCAGTAGAGAGTTCAATTTTATACTTTGTTTTACATGAAGATGATCTCGGATGAGGGGTCGGAAGCTGCTAGTATCTTTTTATGATAGAGTTAAGTTTTCTTTGATAAAAGGTTTGTTTTATTAAACATATACCTAGTAATGAATGGCTATTTCAAATCCTTATACCTAGAATTATTATATATACAAGGTACGCCTATTAAATAAGGAGACTGACGCTGCTACAGAATAAGTGCCTATGCGACAAATGTCAGCGACCGACAGCTATTTATCGTAAAGCCTTCACTTTCAAAAGCAGAGCCTCTCGCTTCTGTAAAGAAATCAGTGTAGCCTTTTTTGCAATATGGATGATATTTTCAACAACGTATAAAGGATTGTTAAATAAAATTTTAAATAATAATTTTAACATGCAAATAGTGTGTGCCAAAATGATGTCTGAATTTCTCACGTGTTTGTAGTGATATTTGAGTGCGACTTCTATTTGTTTCCTAAGGTGAAATCTGTGTTAAAAAAAACAAGATTTGAGTCCGTTGAAGCTGTGAAAAAGAAATCGTCACGCGTCCTGATGGAGTTAACAGAAGAAACCTTCCCACTCTTTCGAATTATGGAAGATTCGTGTGAAGCGATGTAGAGATAAAGGAGGGGTGTATATTGAAGGTTTATCACCTTCAATATACAGTAAAGTAAGTAAATATGTATGAAATCAAAATAACATGTTATACTGTTAGTCTAAGTATTTATTAGATGCTTCTGCATGCTCCCGCGATTTGTATGGTATCTCGAAAACGGCTCCATACACCTTTTTGAAAATTTCCTATTTCGTTGAGAAGAATATTCTAAGATTTTTAGCGTCCTCGGATTATCCCCTGATTTCCTGGAAACCATAATTTTGGAAAAACTAAAAAAAGAATTTTTACTTTTTGCTCTATAACTTTTAATTCGTAAAATATAGAATGTTGAAATTTGGCATTTGGTGTTCAATATAATTGAACTGATAATTAAATTCAATTGATAAATTGGAAACTTTGGAGAAAATTTAAATTTCGGATTACTTAATAATTTTATATTATATTATTGTTACTAAAAAATAAAAATTCTAAACTGAAAATTTTTATTTGGGGCACAGGGGGGCGGTTTTTGCCCAGGGGAAAAATTAGACTAGAAAGTTGAAATTTTATATATGGCCTAACTTCGGTACCTAATTCAAATTTTGAAAAAATGTTGGTCAAATAACGAATAAATTGATTTAAATCATACACACCAAAAAGGCTAGGAGTATAAAAGGAGGTAAACTCCAGTATATACATATATAGTATACTTTCAGCTACCATTGCTCTATAGTTGCAAGCTTTTGCCACGAGTATGTTATTAACAAATCAAGACTGAAAATAACATATCCTATACATTTTTTTTTGATAACTTCTCTAATAATTTATATTCCTATTTTTTCTCTTACAAATCACTTTAATGAAAATACTTTGTGCACACTGAAAATGCCAATCGGCCGCCGTGGCCATCTGCTACATCCTGCAAAACACGTACAGTGCTCTACCATGTCTCAGACACTGACTTATTTCGACTTTGCGTTGTGTTTGCTTATTTGTTACCCTTTTATTGTGTTGTAGTAGCATACATTACCCCGAATAACTATCTATTATAGCCATAATAATTTGAAAAGTAATCAAACAAAAGTCATTGTTTCTTCTCTATTTCCTTCTCCCTTCAGAATTCCTGAATAGCCATGTTACAAATGTTACCGTATTCGTATAGATATAGTTATGTTCCTTATAGGTATTTCGAATTACAAACAGGGTTGTATTAGATATTCAAAGAGCATCTTTAATGATTTTATTTAATTATTAGATGAGACAATTATAACAGTAAACTTAGTTTACACAATTCTAGTTTATTTTAGTCACTTCAATAGAATTATGAAATATAGTCGAAATTGCGAGAGTTCGGCGGTGACTTATGCCTGAAAGAGGTTATAAGAGCCGCATAAATGGTGATACGATGGTGAATTTTATTTTATTAGTTACAATATGCATTATAAAAAAAATATGTAAGAAAGTGCCTTTCTATTGTATTGCAGATTTATACAGCACAACTTGTTTAAACCATGAGTCGCGGCGTACTCTCGTAACTTAAACTATACTATCATACTGACACACATATTTTTAAAACAAAATATTTATTAACCGTGGCATAGACTTTTAAAGAAATTCTTATTAACGTTTATTAATAAACATAGAGTTGCTAGTGAATCGATCAAATGATGTTGATCATTGATCGAACAGGTTGGTTGAACTATGCCAGTTGTATGAAATTATTCATTGTCAAACCAGTGACATAGTGCACCATTTGGTGAAATGTCTCTTTGGTGTCAGTTCAAGCTGCTTGACACTATAACTGAAACTCTCTATGTAATGTTAATGTTAATAAACATGTTACTTGAAATCAGCGTCAATTCAAATCACACACACTCATCAAAACAAAATTCCATTGAAGTGTTGTTAAATGCAAATCGATATTTTGATTGGTCAAAGGAACTATAAATACACCTCCATTTCTGTAGTTCGTCTGATATAAATTATTACAACTTCAAAAGCAATGCATGTTACACATCGTATATTTTATATATAAACAAATACCCTGTATATTCATATGAGTTGTATCAAAGTGTTTTGTATAAGATGAAACTAATTCGACCCGCCCTTTATGATTATGTATATACGTATATAATCAATTTAACTTGATAAAAACCAAACCCAGAAAATATAACTCTAGTCCGGGGATTGAACCCGAAGACACAGCAGTCAGCGTAAATCATCAATGCTCTCGCCCACTGTGTCTTCACTTTTAGTTTAATAAATAAATCTATGTTTCATTTTTCATTATAGTATATATATATATTAGTTATCTCTCTAATAAAGTAAACCCCCTCCTAAGTAAGGCCCTGGTACAAGTGTCTTACCAGCTTTATGTTATAACTTTATTGTGTGTAGTTATATCGATGTATGTGTAGGTATCTTGAATGTATCTTGTATGTATCTAAGGCATAGACCGCCTAGACCCTTCTCATAGTATGATTGCTTGTAGCATGTAACCTCTTCGGTTAATGGTGCATGACTTTGACGTTCATAAAATGCGGTTCACAATTTCAATTCAGAATAAATTGGAATCTTATTAGAATAGTAATACTCATAGGTATCATTGATGCAATCTGATAGTCATTATATTCGAGTTAGAGTAATGTAACTATGTGTTTCTGTTCATCTTAGTGTGCGAAATCGTAGTGTTAAATAATTAATAATTAACCATATTTATTGATTTCATGATACAGGTGAATAAAAAGAAAAATAAATGGTTATATTAAAAACATTTAGGTCTGCATCAACAACTGATGTGCCGAATTAAATATTTATTCAATTAAAATATCTTACCTTGACTTCGATAAAAAAATACCCTCTAAACAGATGCTTGTTACCTTAAATTTATGTATTATTTTACTTAAAAAAAACCTTGTTTTCTAAATTACTCTAAATAAGGATCCTGTATTACAGTGTAATCCATAAAAACAACTTCTTAAGATTCTACAATCTCGAAAACTGTCTACTTAAGATTTTTTAAGATTATGTTAATAAGATTGAATTACTTTTAAAAGCAGTAAAACAGATAACAAAACGTTGTATTTTAGGTAACCTTGTTTACATAACAAGTAACATTTGTGATAATAGATAAACTTTAATTATATGTAACTGTTTTTAATGAGTAATAAATAAATCACTACTCAAAACTGCTTAAAACCAGTTTTCTATAATTTTTCATAATTATACCTGCTTGTCTTTCTTTTTTAAGGTTATTTAATTTATTTCTTAAGTACACAGACAGATAATAATAATGTCTCATGTAAGTAAAGTATCACAGCTACTTATGCCCAGGCCTGGCTTTCAGGGAGGGCAGACGGGGCTACAGTTGCGGGCATCCACAATAGAGGTAAAAGCAATACCTTTTTGAAAGACTTGACGGAAAAAAAATTGTTCCTGTTATTCTGAAAATAATTAACAGCACGCAACGTTCTCCGTCGGTCATTCACTCAAGTACCAATTTATTCTTACCTTCAGCTTTTCGATGGACTTCAAAATTTCTAGAATTGAAGAACAGCGCTGGCAAATATATGCGAGTTGTTCCATTTAAATTTATCTAATTTTTACAGTGCAAATTTGTAAAATCTCAGATTCAATATTAAGTTCAATTTTACAGACGTATAGAAGTCTCTATAGGTCCTAGGTGGCTGCCTATACGTAAGTCTCTTGAAAGAATGTCTTATAGAGTCATCTATCCTATATACCTTACAATTTCTCTTAACCACTCTTTTAATACCTCTTGTTACCGAATACAACCCTTGAGCTATGAGGTTAGTTACACCTTCAGTTCAAGAATCAAGTAGTTTTACTTAGTATGTTTTGCCTGTGTATTGCTGTCCGCCAATAAAAATTTAAGACTCCTAATAACATTTTTATTATATTTTGTTCATGAAATATTCGAAATCAACAAATTTGAATGGTTGTCTCAACTGAATATGAAATTGTTGATTTCGCGAAATGGTCAGTACAGCCTACAGTCTATAGTCTACAGTCTACAGCCTACAGCCTACAATCTACAGTTTTTTAACGGTACGAGACACGAGTATATCAATACTCGTAACATTAATTCTTTATTTTTATTTTTATTTCCCTAAAGGGTGTTTACATCGGCTGCTAAGGTGTGAGCGGAATATACAATATGTGTTTATACAAATGCTTTTAACTTTTGATCACGTAAAATAAATTTAACGTATTTTGAAATGAAACATTTTCAATCAATACTTGTTCTAGAATAATAGAAGTATGTTCATAAAATAATTGACAATATTATTCTGTATTTCAATACTTACAAAGTAGTGATAAGCTCAGAAAATTCTTGTAGGAGTATGGCGAAATTGTGAATAATTACATTGATCAAGTGAATATTAGAATAATTCCCTATCTTTTCAATATAAGCAGAATATGTCGACCTCTTAACCGGCAAAGTGAATTAGTAAATTTTTCTTTATACACTATTTCATTCTTTTGGTGGTTGATAGTTTTTATTTGTTAGTTTTGTTATTCCTATCTATATATATGTGTGTATATGTATAAATTAAAAATCACTCATCCCGTTTCTAAAGTTTTAGTCTTGTAATGCTAAAAGGGGTGAAATGTATCTTAGAGTTTATAGAATGGCGAAAGCATTGCAAGAAAGTGTGTTGGCTGCAATCTGTGATTCAATAGCCGCAATAGCCTTACTAGCAGCTTTATAGTCCCTCGAAGTCTGAAATTACCCCACCACTCTCCGCTAATTAAGATCGTTAAATTGCCATGAAATGCAAATTACGTTTCTGGAACCCTTCGTCCATCCTTATTACACTTTTGCCCTCTTGTTGTCCAGTGGCGTCAGCTAAATATCAGAAAATAATTTGTACGTGTATTAATATGGATGTAGGTATTATGCGAAATGTACTGTCAATATTGACAGTGTAGGATACTGGATTCACTGGATACTGAATGCGTCAATATATTTGATCCTTGACACATATGGCAACAATAAATTCAGAATATCACTTCCTAAGCTCTCAGTGACGTTGCGAACTTCTTAGAATGGAAAAACAATCTGAGATATTGGAGATGTTTACTTTGGTTCAGGATATATTCGTATGAGAAAATATAAAATATTGTTTAATAATTTGAGTTTGAATGTATGACTGAATTATATAGTATGCAAATATAGTTTAATTTGCAAAGTTCCATGATTATAGTGTTGGTTTTAGGATAGTGACTTTAGTTAACATTAAAAATATTAGCATTTCAATATATTTTTTCTCACAGTTTTAATTGTACTATGCCATTACGGTCCATTATAAAAGAGTTGGTCACTTAATTTCTGTTTGTAGTGGAAGTCTTTTAAGTCATTATTTATTAAGAATAAGGCATAATGATCAAAATAAAAAGTAGTTACAAAAGTAATCTAACAATTTCTCTATGTACAGAAATATTTTACACGTTACTGAAAATATCATCCCTATTGTAAAAAATGAATATAAAGTGCAGAATTTGCAAAGGCGTTCGTAGATTATAAAAATTATGTTATGTTTGTCCTTAAATTTTTGAATTGCTAATAACTTTTATTGTGACTAAAACAGAAGAAGGTAAGGATACGAGGATACTGCAGGAGAACTATTGCTTCTGTGTTGTTATTTTTAAAAGCATTATTAGAAGAATTAAAACTTAAGTAATGGAAATTTAACAGCTACCGTAGAGGATATTAAGAAGTTAAAATATTTTTTGACGCAGCGTTATGCTGTACAAGTACGAGTATATACGTAAATGATATATTAAGTAATTTTATTTTAGAACATTATCGACGAGTACACTATCAGATGTATTTATAATAAATTGGTCGCTGAACAGTGAACAGGGCACCGGAACACCTAGCTACTGAGGTAATAACCACTGGCTTTCCTTCTATTTACGGGTAACAAACGAAGCTGAGAAAGAATCGGAAAGAAAAAAATTAACTTACCTTCTGTTCTTCTACTTCATTATCAAAGTAAAGTGGTTCTGAAATGGTTATTAGGAAATGCTGCTGTGTTGTGAAAAATACTTCTGCATATTACTGAAGGTTTATGTATTTTTGACTGGAAAGACTGAAGGGGAGGATGTAATATCTAAAGGGAAGTAATTTTTCAAGAGAGCATTAACTATATATTTATTATAGCGCCTATTCTTGGAATAAATATCATGTGTGGCTTTCGGGCAACAATTCGGAATAAAGTGATAAAGTGGTACTGAAATTCACTTGCTTTATTATACTTCATGCATATCTATCGCCATTTTAAAGAACTCGCTTTTCATTTGGTAGAAGTACAAAATGTTTACATGAGGAAATATTTAGACAAATTTAACTGTACAATAAATAAAATAAATAATAATGTAGAAATAAGTTATTATAATATCAGAATGTTTGTTATAGTATGTAGTTGTTATATTGTAGTATACTCATTTCGATATTAAATTCTAAAAGAGCTACAAGTAAAATTATTATCTAAACAAGTTTGACGCGGGAACTGATCAGTGAATATCCACCATTAAAATACGAAAGTGTCGCTTAACTTCCTGGAGACTTCAAATATGATCTCGAGACTTTTACTATTCTCCAAATTCTAATTTAATTTGTTTATACAATTAACTTTATGGTATCTCATACCATACAGTGGTATACATCACATATTAAACATTCAATACCCCTTAGAAGTCATCCATAAATAACGTCACACAAATTTTATGACCATTGTCACAAATTGCGTACTTCGTCACCTTGTCATGACATCACAAATTTCTTTTTAATCTTCTTATGCTTCTTTGTCTAAATATTTAATTAAAATTAAATTAATTAAATTAAATATTAATTTAAGATCAGATATAATATTACAAATCTAATGACTCCTCCTCTTTCCACAGCTTGTCACACTTTAGAGATCCCCTCCTCTGGTTTGGTGTCTGACGCAATTAATGGATGGCCCCTTAGATATCCACGTCGCAAGCCACTGGATATTTAGGCTATGTAAACGTGTACTCGGTCACTATTAAATGTTATGTAAGGGTGGATGGGTAAGAGCAGAGACAGTAAGACGTATACATGTAGAACCCCTTCTCACACTTTCCTGAAGATTCTCTCACTCTGTGTTATTTCTCTTCTAAACCACCCTCTTAAAACAGTCATCTAAGAAATTCCTGTAGCGTAAACCTAACTTATGAATGGACTTGTTTCATAACCGGACTCCGGTCTCTAGGATCTCGTACGGGCTGGCCTTGCTGTTGTTGTTGATTGTTGCCATTTAGGGGAGCGAAGGGTGATATTAGGGTGTATTATTTCATCGAAGGCGCCTTGGGGTTGTGTTTGATATTTATAATTACAAATAGAATGCTCTTAACGATAATATATGTATATTATCGAACTTGTTAAACTAAAATTTATATTTTTAGTTCAAACCTGCTTAGTGCTTACAATATAAGTATCTTTATAATACCTATCTGATTTATGATTAATGGGATTTATAGTTTGCTGAAATACTCGTGCAGCGCAGCAGATGCTTTGTGCAAAAATAAACTTTTGATTTCTGCATCTTTTGGAATTAATAAATGGCCCTATCCAATTTGACTATTGGATTCAATAACTTCATTCCACATACTCAAAATAGAGCAATTTGTAATTTTTTTAATAACTTTTCCCTTTAGTGTCAAAACCGAAAATCAATTTGAAATGTTTAACTTGAAATATTACCTCGATCTTACCAGTAATTTAATTTGAACTATTGTCGAGTGCTTTGTACCGGTTTGTTGTTGTTCCTGTACGTCATTGACGCTGTGTGTATTTTTCTGCATTTATTCTTCTTATACGATTCCTGCGACCCGACTAAGGAATAATTTCGCGAAGAAAAAATAACCTGTAGATTGCTATAGAAATAGTCGCGATACAGAGGTGTATTTCCTTATCTTTTCTTGTAGCACATACAGTTGGATGTGGACACACGCACTACGGAATTAATTCTGAAAAAGCAGTCGGTGCATCTCTTTGAACATTCATTAACAAGACAAGATATTTAAACACAACAGTATAAAACCAGTTTTCAGAAGGAATCAGAAAACAGTCTCGACCAAGTACTGAGTATTAAACCGTAATAAAGTAAGAAAACCACGCAAAATTTATTCACAGTGAGTAGGAAGAATTCCACACGGTTTTTTTCCTCACAGTTTTAATTCCATATAATAAAACCGCAGTGAGTATATGTTCATATGATTTCATGTGTTGCAGAATTCGCGTTTTATTTTCGCGCAGAATTATTCCTCAATGGGATGTTAATGCGATCAAATTCCTCTGTGCCACAGTGAACAAGTAACTTGAACAAAATGAAATTAATGTCTTACATTATAAACAAAATCAGTTACTTTATGAAAGCACAATGCACTTATCAAAATTGAATCGAATTAGTCTGGCGTTAACACTTCATCACTCTGAGTTATATCGTGTAAAGAATATGAAACATTCTTGCTTTAAAGGGGTGGGGGAGTATTAGGTTTCAACTTTTTGTTTTATTTATTTATATTAATGTATAACATATTAAGTTTATTGTGTGAAAATTTAAAGTCGATTGGAGTAAAACTGTCGGAGATGTAGAGTTTTAAGTTTTCTCCTTTCTGGTTTGGTTTAGTTTTTCTTTGAAAGTTTTCAACGCGTTTCTCTCAAACATTATCGAAAATATGTCAATTATCGATTTGACCTTAGCCCCTTCCCAACCTTTAAATGCAAGAAAATGAATTACTTATATATAATAACAAATTGTTAACTATAATACTTGAACTTATTAATTCGTCAATAATTCCAATGATTAAAAAAGTATAAGCAATACATTAAAAGCGGAATGTATAATTAGATATACGATATTATATGAAATTTTGTACTACTCTCTTTAAAATAATTAAATAATTTCAAGTACCATTATGAAATATTTTGATTTGGTTATATACATATTATGAAAGAAAGACGAAGAAAGAGAATCAGAATACAGCATTACATTAAATAATGTCTCTAAATACTGTATAATATAATCGAGAAGGGCTACAGGCCCGAGGAGAAGGATTTAAGATTCAGAAGTCTAGCTTAAGAGTCTCGATTATATAGTTATATGACTGATATTAATTTAGTGAAACAGACGGCAAAATATTAGGAAAACGATGCCACCGACTACCGAGAACCTTCGGAACTCTACAAAACGTCCCATTGAATCATTTGTCCGCTCTTAGAATCTGTACGCAAAGGACTAAGCGTAAGAGGGAGGAAAACACAACAAATTGCCCAGAGACACAATCTGAAATAATAGCTCTGAGATCGAGTTTAATAGCTACTCAGTTTTCCGCTGGATGCGCGTGTTTGTACTCGGGTTTGGGCGGCAGGCGGTTGAGCGGATGAGAATGGGAGATTTGGTGAAACCGGGAAAGTCTTGGAATTTTGCGGTGGGGCAGAAAATAAAAGGAAGAGATAAAATGAAAACGAGCAGATGTATTCAACGGAATCAACCCATCTACCCACAAGAGTAAAGAAAAACAACATTTACTTTTCATCAAACGTGTTAGCAAATATATTGTGGTTTGTTCATTTCAATAGAAAATAATAACAATTTACACTACATTCAAGTACATATTTATTAAAATTTTCAATCAAAATGATTTGCCTTGTTGTGGTATAAACTGAAAGAATTACAAGAGATTCGGGATTTGATCGTTACCATTCTACCTAGTGCCGCTTTGAAGATATCGACAGCATGTGGCACACAAGCCAATTAAGTAAGATATTGACATAAACTTCCCCTGTGAATTTCGATATTCACCAGTAACCCTTTTGTTTTTAAGACTTAACCTAAGACTTAGTTTTAGTAACTGCCAATATTAACTAATATTTTTTATAGTAATGTGTAATGTAAGTAGTGTAATGAAATTATAACGTAATAATTACGATTAAGGAAAAAAATACGAAATTTCTAGAGTGGTTGGTAAAATTTAGCAGAACTTGGAACTACAGGTAATATTAGTAATTAGGGACTTTCTTTAGTTTCAGAAAACTACTTTACTTGAACACTAAAGTTAATAATATTATTTAAAGATCCATTCCCACTCACTAGTGTCAATTTAAGGTTCTAACCTAAAATGTAAGTTACAGCGTATAAAATATAAATAAATGAAATTAATTGTATTAAATACAGTAATTTATATTAAATCAAGATAGTAATTATTACAAAATAATGTTTTTCAAATATATAATGTATTTAAAAGAATTTTACAAATTCAAAATTACATTTAAGATTAAAACCTTAAATTAAAACGAAAAACAGTGAATGGGGCTTAAAAGTAGATAAATATTTATTAAAGTAATAATGTTTGTTCAGTACAAATAAAGGATTATGGAGAATATTTTAATTTTGTATATACTGCATATTAAACTAAGAATACTGATGTAAACAATAACTTTTTAAATTAAAATAATTGTGAATGCATTTTCTTAAATTACATTTATTTAATCTGCTACAATGTGGGATTTAGTGTAGTAGCTTCAATAGTGCCTTAATCTAATATATATGAGATAACATAATCAAAATTACTTTTAAAACAACCAAATTCAGAAAATGTTATGTTGCTAGTCCGGGGATCGAACCCAAATAAACATCAAGCATAAATGCTCCTAGTCACTGTATCATCGCATTTTATGTAAAACATTTAATTTAGAAGAAAAACTACGAACACCTTTTTAAACATATTCATGCTAGCAAGCAGTGCCAAAGACAGTTATTATGAAACGTTTATACGTTAAAACGTTCTGTTCATTTTTTATATTTAAGCAGCAAAATATGAAATCAACGATATTAACATTCTCTGATACTTGACAGAATGAGTTAATAAGCACTCCTCTAATATTCTTTCTATATTAAGATGTTGAAGAAAATACGCTTACGTGTTGGAACATAAATTGAAATGTAGTTCAAGTAAGAAGGAAGTATAAAAGCAGTAAATAGCAAAGAAAAATATCTCAGAAAGTAAATAAGAAAAAAATAAAATAAGTTGTGAAAGTACCAACAAAGTAGCAAATCTCTTGAGCGTCATAATGACCTAATGACTTGTCCCATGGCGCTCCTTGGTAGTCAGTGACGACTGACGATAGTGGCTTAGGGTTGGCGGTCTGCAACCCCCGGCATCACTTGTTTTCTCGTTTACATTTTCCACTACTACAACAACAACAAAAAAAACAAAAATAAATCTAAAAGCATGACAACTAAAAAAGCAATGGTGTAAATCACATTAATAAAAATGTATTGCTCTATCAAAAAACTTCTGCAGCGACGTCGTAAAATTTGTAATGCACCGGTGATTTCTGCGTTTATGTTGACGTAAACTAAAAAAAGAGACAATAAAAGTAATAGTCTGTTTTCAGTGGTTCTCGCTCGTAAATCTATAAACCACTTTTATATCCATGGAAATTGTTTATGAATTATTGTATTTATTCGTCTTATGTATAATAAAGTATCAAAAGGTACGTTGTTTATGCCTTTCGACCAGCGTTTCTCAAAGTATCTATCTGTTGTGACTTTTAAGAAGATGGAACTTTAATAGTAAGTTTGTTTGCATTGTTCATGACGCTCATCTTATACATCACACAAGAGAGTGCACATATAATCGTATATTAATGTTTCAGGTGTGTATTTATATGTTTATATTCTTATATGTTTGGTAGTGAATTTTGTATGGTAGCTCGAAAACGGCAGAAAAACTGAAAAACTGAAAAAACAGTGGGCCCTTTTTTGCTGTATAACTTTGTAATCGTAAGATACAAAGGTGAAATTTTGCATGTGTATTACGCTATCGAATGCGAACATATTTCATAACATAGAAATACAAAATTTATAAAAGGAGCTCTGAGAAAATTAGGGGCTCATACTTTGAACTGTGTAATAATTAAATATAATCTTGAAGAAAAAAAAATTCAAAATTTTATTTGGGGGCACGGGGGCGGTTTTTTCCGTAGGTAAAAATTGTGATAGAAAGTTGAAATTTACAAACCGAACAAAAAAAATTACAAATTTTGAAAAAAATTTGGTCAAATAACGCATAAATTGAATATATTCTTTATTTTGAAAATAAATCAGTTGATATGAAAAATTATTTGTTTTTATATGTAAAATTTATATAAAACGAGATTAATATTTCAATTTGAAAATGGAATTAAAATTTGAAATGAAATTCGATGCACATACAAAAGATCGCTTGCGATGGGGTAAGTTCTAGTTTTAATTTATAATTTGATACGCTATTAATTACTTCTTCATTAATAGTACCTTCTTCAATATTGTAACCATGGTTATTATTTCTTTGCATATAAAATGTTTATTTAATATGTAGTGTTTTATGTTTTGGCTCTTTAAACGACCATTTATTTCAGTTGACTTTTATGAAACTGGTATGAGATCATCATAAAAACTATCAACGTAGAATTAGGTCGTAGAATATAGGATTAGTATGGTAAAAACTATAAAAAATTGTTTATTACTAGTAATCCTAGTATTACTAGTTATTACTAGTAACTTTAATATGTAATGACTTGTTGATTAATACAATTATAGACAGATTTTCTGACAAATCGTCTTCATCCTAATACTCTTTTAGCAAAACAGATTATTATTATTGTTGTAGGATATTTCATAATTATTAAAGTATATTTACTAGTAATAAAGAAAGTAATAACTAACTAAATTAAATGTAATCTTTAAAACATTTGATATTATTTTAAAAGTCTGTACCTTGTTACTTAACGTAAAAGTTAAAAGAATAAAAAATGAGTCATGAAATCGATCCTGAGCGCCCCACATCTACCGATCTCTCCCCCTAACACATCCTAATTATAGTTCAATGGGTGGCGTTGGGTCATGACCTAGTGAGCTGTGAACACCGTCTTTTACTTCTTGCCTTATATATTATTCAATACAGTTTATGTATATTTTATATAATAAAGAATGTAACCAATGTATATATTTAACGCAATAAAATTTGCATTCACTTTTCTATAAAATTTTTAATCATTTAAAAATGTTACCATTATTTTATTTTATTACGCGATTATTTTATTAAGATTATTATTTATTTTATTAAGATTTGTGTGTGTGTGTAGGGAATTCCATTAATTATCTTTAATGAGATATCAATTAGAATATAGACCTTGTTATTGCGACATGGTTACCATGTTCTTTTGTTCGGTAAAACATAATCACATTCAAAGATACAATATTGCAATTCATATAATAGTCATAAAAATACTCGTCTCAAATCTCTATATACACTTATCAATTAAATTAATTAAATCTTAAGACACATTCCTATGTTGAGCCTTCAAATTATTCAAAAAGTGTAACTGAGCAGTTCATCAAAACACAGATTAAATAATCCTTTGATTTGTTCAAAGTTCAGTCACATTAACCATTAATATAAATCGACATAGTTTTTATATTAATAATTACGTACTCTAACATTAAAACCTATTACAGATTTACTACTTGTTTCAAAATAGTTCATTAAAATCAAAAGGATAATTCTCAAACAGAATATTAATTGACACACAGTATAACATATCGTCATATCCTTTGATTTTTTGTTTAAATCTGAACAATAACATTACTTCTATCTTTAGTTAACAAGTTTGCGCCCTTTCTTGATATTTACGGGAACACTTATCAGAGAACGTCGTTCCGGTGATAGTTGTTTTTGCCGTTCGCCTAAAGCCGGCACATGGGTCGACTGATTGCAAACGCGAGCCCCGAATCTGCCCGAACCGAATGAGAATGCAACTGTGTTGTTAGTGAAAGAACGCACGTATATACGAGTGAGAGAACACACACGGCACGAACGAAACTAAACTGATTTCAAACTGGTTTTGAGCACGTTATGAGCGACTGTGTTTCTCAGCCGCAGGGCAATTACGTTGCATGTCATTGATGGTGACATCATGAGCAGTGATGTGCACAAATACTATTCAAAAGTATTTAAATACATACATACCTACAAATACCTCAGAATACGATACAGAAAAATCCCCTATTATGCCATTGTTAAAAATTCACGAAACACGGGTCGACATGGCTTGTTATTCGTTTGCATTGGAAACTTCGTTGTGAGACTAGTTTGTAATATATATACATATATATATATATATATATATATATATATATATATATATATATATATATATATATATATATATATGTATATATATATATACATATATATGTAATAAACACATTATTAAAAACATTTATATATATATATATATATATATATATATATATATATATATATATATATATATATGTATACATCATATTTGCTTGGTCATCACATAATATGCCATTTCCAACGATATATGTTATTCGTTTTATGTATGTGAAATCTACTTTAATAAATATTTTCGATTTATATTATTGAAAGAGTTATTTTTTGTTCAGAGACAAACAAGATTCTATCATTTGTAAATGGCCAAACAACAATAAATGTATTGGCCAGTGAGTGGGAGACAATATCAAGCAATATTCGAAGTGGTAGTTCGAACAATGCCCCGCTTCTCTTTCCCAACAGTGGATGATCTCGATTGGAATGACGAGGTCACCCTCAAACCGTTTAGACCTGGAGGGGTGCAATGTAACAGAACACAGTATAAAAATAAATGACTCCCTATTTCCACGCCTAGGGTGAAAATGAGGATATCCTTTTTCCACCTTCTGGTACTGCAGAAAAGTGGACTCGTGGACCTATAAATGGTCAAGAAAAGTATAATACATAATTTTAAACAATATTTCCTAGCTCGCGAATCTTACTTGTATTAACGGTCATGAATATTATGAATGGAGACAGATGAAAATAAGAAAATTTATGTGTTTCTTTATGCATCCTTTAAAATTTATTAAAAAGTAAAATTAGTAAATGTCCGGTTCACTGAGTTAATCCATGGCACATATTTTATAAATGTTTTTAAATAACGTGTTTTTACAATAAATGGTAATTTTATCTAGTTAAGCACTACTACATGTACTACTTCATGCAAATTATAAAATAATCTAGAAATAATCCCCCGTCGCTAAGAGACGTCTTTTTAGTGGGTATGATACAAAATAAATCATAAATTTATTTCAAATTTTAATTCTATTTTCAAAATGAAATATTTAACTCGTTCTATAATAAAATAATTTTTCGTATAAATTAACTAATTAACAAACAAATATAATACAATATATATATAACAAAAATAATATATTTCTCAACAAAATATAAAATATTTTCAATTTATTCTATATTCGACCAACTTTTTTTCAAAATTTGATATTTTTTTTCGATTTGTAAATTAGGTACCAAAGTTAGCCCATATATAAAATTTCAACTTTCCAGCCCGGGCCCCCTAATTTTCTCAACCTTTTCCAATTTCTAATTTACAAAAATTTTTAGCATTGAACACCGTAATACACATGCCAAATTTCAACTTTCTATCTTTTTTTAATTTTTTTTTATTACTAAAGATTATTACAATCTGTCCTGCCTATAGGACATTCAGTGATAGGTATGTCAAAATAAAATGTCTTGCGCGGGATATGCCCATCGACTCATCCCTCAATTTTAATAGATCCTAGATTCTGTTTATTTATAGATCTGCTAGTAGGTCCTAAGATAACTTCTTTTTCAGTCTGCGTACTGTGGAAATATTGGACATTAGACAGCTGGCCAAATTGTTTGGATGTTCTATTATTCTCTCCTTGTATACTTTGATTCTAAGCACTATTTCTTGTTTTACTGTAGTATACCTACAGGTCTCGATGTATTATGTGATTAGGTATAAACCATGGTGCATTCGTGACAATCCTTAGCAATCTATCTTTTATGAATTAAAAGTTATAGAGCAAAAAGTAGAAAATGTTTTTTTAGTTTTTTTAAAATTAAGGATTTCTAGGAAATTCAGGGAAAAATCCGAGAACGTCAAAAGTCTTTAATTTTTTCTCGACGAAATAGACAATTTTCAAGAAAATGCGCGGAGTCATTTTCAAGCTGCCATGCAAAATTTGTACCAAATATATAAACAAATAAGAATATAAACTTTCACTTGGAACATTATAATACAGAAGGATTTGTTTTTTTGTTAAAGAACATTTTTAACTGCTATTATAATAAAAGTACGTTTTGGTAAACGGTAAAAACTTCGAATAGAAATGGAAAATCCATTACTTCCATAACAACCGTCACAGGGCTCAATCTGTGTGTGTATGCAAGGAAGTAATGTTTGTCCATTTAAGTCTTCATTTATATTCCAGCCTATTTCGACGTAATCTTTCAATGTCTGATAATGAGTTACCTGAAACTGTGGCATTGGTAATATCTCCAACATCGAAAAGGACCTCCTATTTCATGTTCACTACAGGTGATGCTAGTAATGGCAATATAAAGAAAATAAAAACTCGTGACATTTGAAGGATTTTCGCCATAAAGATTCAATGCTAAGGGTGCTGAAATTGTTGATGGAGAAAGAGGTGGAATGGGAAGAAATTGTTAGGTACAGCGGTCGACCAGTTAGTCAGGAGGGTGTTCAAAGACCACCCAGAACTGGCAACGAAAGAAAACAAGTGACGGTCGTTAGAAGAGTGATTCGACTGATGACCCTCCGTTTCGGTACACATACACAGAACAAGAACAAGAGTCGGACGGGCCGAATCGGGTTGAACACTTAGTTCTAAAATTTATTTATATATATATATATATATATATATCTATGGAATGATGATTAGTAATTAAGTGATTATAAGTTTTAATATTATTATAATTATTCTTTACTTTATTGTTCTATATTAGTTTAAGGATTTATCATTGAGTAGGCAATATTTTCTGGAAGTACTAGCTGAGATATATTAAGGATTTAAACAAACATTAGACGAGGTTATATGTGATCCGGATTAGTAATTAATTGTAAGTAATAAGAACAACCTGTTACCCCAAACTCAGCGACCATAAGAAAAACACCTGGTACTTTTTTGTTGCGAAATATCAAATATGAGAAATGTGTGAAATTACAAAATTTGAAATTACTATACTTCGCTAATGATATTTATTCGAAGGTCCGAAAGCACTCGTAAGAACCTGAAGGCATCCAATGTCGACCGAATTATGGAATTATAGTTGGTTGAATTATCAAGGCAGAACTGATTGTTATATTCAATGTTTAAAATTTATTTGTTACTATTCGAAGTTTACTTTAACGGTCACGTTTATGGTATTTAGTTCTGTTATTTTAGGTTTATTGATTTCATAAATGTGTTGTTTTAATAAAGTTCTAAATTTTAATTTTCAAAATGTGTGACGTCACAGTAAAGAGGGGGGTGCACAAAGTGTGACAAGCACGGACTCGTTTGGTGGAATAATAATGAGAACTGATTGACAAAAAATGAAAAAAAACTTTTTAAACAAATTGTGGTATTACTATCCGTGACATAAATAACATTTATAGTAGTAACATAAAAAGTATTCAATCTTAAAATACGTATTTTGGATTTTATATTTAATTACTAACATGAAGTTTATTTTGTATTATTATTATATATTGTAATGTTTTTGCCATTAGGCACTACACTCTTCCGCCTTAAATCCATAAATTACATATCATTGTGCTTAATTACATTCCAATTCCAAAAGAAAAAAAACCTACACCTTTTGTCTTCTTTGTCTCTTCGTCTCTTTGTCACTTCAGATTAAAATCACTTCTGCTCTAGCGTTACTTTTCTTTCCTCGTTCCTTTTCTCTATTTCCGCCATCCACCTCTTACCTTCACTTTCTATTCTTTTCGCTCATTACTTTTTTCTGACAAGAAAATTTAATGTGCTCCAGTGTTTCAAACTACGTTCCGCACACTCTACACATCCTTTCCTCGCTATTTGTCAAGTATCTGTTTCTTTTCTCCTCGTTTCGCAATCTAAATCTGGCAATCCTTCTCATGTTTCTTGTGTCTTTTTCTCTTAAGTAAGTAAGTAAGTAAGTTTATTTTGTATTTGAAATGAAAAAATTAAAAGGTATTTACATTTCGTATTTAAATACTTTTGAAAACTATTTGTAAACATCTCTGTATATATATATATATATATATAATACTACGGCACTGGAATCAGCAAAAGCACAATTGCCAAGTATCTCTCTATAATACGGCCTTGTTTACCATTGAGTTTGTACCAACAATGAGTTAATGAATTTGTAAGCGTTCTGCTATATTGAAGTAATGTTATTCTTCTTCATTTTATTGGTTTATACCGTTAGTCAAATGATTAACATCGCAATGTTAGTCATTAACGATGTCGAAGACGCGACGATGACTGTGAAGACGACAGTTTGAAATGTTTATCGTGCTTGTATCTTCTATATCAGTGCTACTAGATTGTTAGGTACAATTACATGATAAACAATACTGCTTGTATTAGTTAATATAGTTGATTACTTTATTTATAGTTATTCATTTATTACGTAATGCTAGTTTATGTACAATCTTACGACTCCACACTTTAAAGCACTTCACTAGATTGCCATAGAAGCGTCACAGCAGAGTTCTTTTAGAGAGTGAGTTAATACATGCAAACAACAAGTTGTTCTCTAGCGTTGGCTATTTCATTTACAAAATCTAGTTTTGCAGAGTCTACTATGTTGTATTGTATTTATATTGACTGCATGTATCCCTTAGTTTTGCAATTTATCTAGGTCATCACTTTTATCCTAGTTTTAAACTATTAAATAAGTAGCAAAATAAGATTTCAAAATTATAAGAACCAATAATTCTTTCAACTTCCATTTGCAATATACACTGCCTCTTCCCTGTATCTTCTTCTTATATTCTAAACTAGTGTTTACCTCCGTCACAAGCGACGACTGTCTTTTGTTGTGAATTGAATTTCATTTCAAATTTTCTTTCCAATTTTAAATTAAAATATTTCTCGTTCTATATTAATTTTACATATAATAACAAATAATTGTTTATACAAATTAGCCCGGGCGCTAGAGGTAAGTGAGTATGTAAAATGTGTGGACCGAATTCCACCAATGGATTTAAGTTAAGAAAAAGTCAAAAATTAATAATGCGGATCTTGCCGGTCAAATATTTGGTCCATTTTTTTTTACCCCTCTACTCTTATTTGTAAAGGATATGTATTGAGTACAATCTATAAAATCATTTTCATGATTATTTCAGTAATAATTTATACTTTTTTCTAATGTCTAACATGGTCTTGTTTACTGCGTGCAGTATTTAAAATTTGTTCCGCTGCTGAATTTTCGGAACACAAATACAGCTGCTTGTCTTTGTTCCTCGTTAATTTTCTACAAATTAAGCATTTCAACGATTTATTTGCTTCTGCGTGTCCTTAATGACGAACGAGATTTTCGAGAACGTAACCCCTTGGAGAGGGGATGTGAAGGGAGCGGGAAGGGACCATCACAGCTGGTGGCAAGATGTGTTTTGTTATTATTTGGGGTCTCAGGTATAAGAATCCGACCATAGTTGCCGGTCCTCACATTTTGCATACTCAACTACCACTAGCGCCTGCACTAAATTGACTAAAGAAATATATCTTTTTTAACAAAATAAAAAATATTTTCAATTTATTCGTTATGTAACCAACTTTTTTTCAAAGTTTGTAATTTTTTTTTTCGATTTTTTCGACAAAATTTTAACTTTCTAGCACAATTTTTACCCTCGGCAAACAAAATTTAGAAATTTCGGATTTTTATTTATCATATTCAATTATTACACAATCCAAAATTTGAGCTTTCTCCAAAGTTTCCTACCGGGTCCTCAAATTTTCTCGGCGCCCCTTTTATAAAATTTTGAGTTTCTATGTTTTGAAATATGTTCGCCTTCAATAGCGTAATACACATGCAAAGTATCACCTTTCTATCTTTTACAAATACAAAGTTATACAACAAAAAAAGAATCATTATTTTCAAGTTTTTCCGGGTTTCCAGGAAATTCAGAGAAAAATCCGGGAACGCCAAAAGATTTTTCTGCACGAAATAGGATATTTTCAAAAACTTCACAGTAGCCGTTTTCTAGCTACTATATACAATTTGAACCAAACATATAAATATACTCCTGGAACATTATAATATAGGAGGATAAAATTATAATTTATCTGATAACATTTTGAAAAATTATTTTATGTTTTAATTCTATTGATTTAATTAGATTAGTTCGTCTCGAGTACGACTGAAACTTTTACAAAATGAGGATCAGGGTTATTATCATATTCATACATGTTTTCCACGTCTTTAATCTAATTTTCCCCGTATTTAATTAATTTATTTATATCTACTAAATAGAATGTATCTACTACAATTCACAAACAATAAAAGCAATAAAAGTAAATAATAAGCAACAACTGAAACAAGTTGTATTTAATTTGAGACCAGTAAAAGTAATGAAGTCTAACAACTTCTAGTTTCGAACTTTGAAAGCGAATTACAAAATCTCTGTTCCACACAAATCGTTTTCTGGACAATACTGATTCGGTCAATAGTCACCCACACCACCTTCATTCTATCCACCAGTCATTTCACCCCACGCCGTCCCATGCTGAAGCAAAAAAAAACAAGTAGAACAAGCTGACGTTTGCAACTCCAAGCAACATCGTAAAGGTTTATGGCAAAAGCTAAACTGTGTCCGTTAAGCAAAAGTACATTAACGAAATAACGAGACCGCAATAATGGGCGATCGCAGTAGTCGAAAAAAATCGACAATAAACAAATCTTGAATCCTGTAGTTGATTGTTATCTCTGATAAAGAGATAAGATAAAAATTAAATTTTGATAATGAACAGCGTTATGTATAATGTATTATTATTAAAAACTTTGCGCACTACATCACTTTTTTTAGGTTAATATAATGTCATTATATTAAATAAATTATCTATGTTATAATAACGCTCCAGTTTTTTTATATAAATGAAGCAATTTATGCAAATTGCTGCTTCCTAAATCATTATATTTTAAAAATTATAAATTTATATGATCTGCTTCTACCTTGACACTTTTTATAGTGTCGTGGTCACACACATGCAAAACATACCCCTGGTCCGGGTATTGAACCTCGAACCTCGTTGAATCTGACGTCAACCATATACCACATTTATATATAAAAATTCAGCCTGCGTAAGTTTGTACTCGCAAAAATGGAAAAGTAGTTGGTCGAAATAACTTACAAAAAATAATTCTCAACAATTTTGCAGGTGGTGTTCATTTTCTATGCAAATTTGAAGCAATGCATATCATGGGGAGAGATTTGTAAGTAAAGTAGCGAAAGTATATATTTTAATTTATTTGGACCTTTTTTATTCGCTGTTATTTATTCCTAATGCTTATTCACTTTCTCATTTTTATTTACAGACCATTTTAAAAAATATTCATTTTTTACACGTAATAAATTTTTATAACCCTCTAATATAAGTATATTTAATATTTTTCCATTTATTTTTTATGAATTCAGACGCGCAAGATAATAACGAAAGATCTTTTCAGTACTATTATATATTAGACTAAATCACAACAATATAATTTGAAAAAATAAAATAACGAGATGTATATATAAAAGTAACGCTGTCATTTATAAAGATATCGGATAAATCCTTATTTCTGATGAAAGTATTTAGAAGAGAATGTAATGTAAAACAATCACAAGAAATAAACTCCACTAATATTTCTGGCTTGGTGAGCAGGCGTTGGTAAGAACTTGGGGTAAGGAGCCGAGGGGCGGGGGTCAGGTCGTACTCGGTTCAGAGATTTAGAGGCAGATTGATTGACATTAATAAACAATAAGCACAAAAAATAAGTCGATTTGAGTAGCTGCGGTGGAGCAGGGATCGAATAAGAAAAAGGGAAAGATGCTGTAGTGGAAGGGAGGCAAGTGACTGGGAGTGATACTCGTACACGAATTACCCGTACACCCTGATGGGTGGGTGATCTCTGATTAGTAGGGAGGTTGCTGGTTGCTCTTGGCTGCTGTACCCGTCGTTCATGGTCCTATGGTTGATCGTTGACTCGCACTTAGTTTTGTTCTCTGAGATGACGGTTGCTTTGAAGGCTATACACTAAGATTGCCAATGCCTATTGCTTATTCGATAATTGCAAACTCTCAGTGAATCAGGCCGCGCTTTTCCGCGCTATCCGTTATCAGCACAACACCCAGACACATTGCTTCTCTTTGGCTTTAAATTCAATTTCTTTTCCCTACTTGAAAATAACCTTAGTGTATACGAAACGACTTGAAGAGGGGTTAAATAGGAAATGAGAGATGTAGTAAATCAGTTATAATTCACCGTTCGAAGTCCATTGATTCATCGAGAGAGAGAGAGAGGGAGGAGGAGGGAAAGCGTACTCGCGGGACTACTTGTACACAGACACCCAATAACACAGCGGATACTGTCCTGCAGGGTATACGAATTACCCGTGAACTATATGAAAAATGGCCACGGTAAAGGCGAGCTTGTGGGTACTTGTTCTTCTTAGCTTATGGGCTCTGAGTCGGGGAGCAAAGGTGCTCACCTAGACGCTTGCTTACACTTCACTGAAGTTGAATGCCTCTCTAACTGCCGAATGCTAAGACTCAAATGGGGATTGAACGATTGAAATCATCGCGGCATAATGACATTAAACTCATTAAATCAGAATACCGAGAAGCTTTTTACCGGCTTTATAAGCTTGACTGCGTAACTGAGTTGTGAGGAGAGCAACCCAAGTCGAAGGATGAGTGGCTCGGAGCGGGAACTCGTAGTGCACAGAAACCCCATTCCATCTCTCTCAATACCCAAGCACCCAGACACCCAGACACCCCGACTGCCGTACCCTATATCCAACCAATGCACATCCCAATGTCCCCATACTCCTGTGCCTGTACCCTGTAAAACAGAAAAGGGGATCGGATATCGTCTCTGATAGAATAAACCAATTTTTAAATTACTATCATGGGTTCACCAGGTTATGTGAAATAGAGACATTATTTTATTTTCAAGTGGTAAAAGAAATTTGTGGAATTTTCACAGTTGCGACACGACAGAGCCTGGGATCACATCGCGATATTGGGACCTTTCGCGCTGGGAGTAACAAAGCGTGGCAAAAAGGAGGAGAAAAACCCTTGAGCCATATGCCAGATTAATTCTCGTCGGAAACCGATATACCGATCTTTAACTGAAACCTAAAATCTGGCAGTATATAATTTAAATATTGGCATTAGTGGTATACTGAGGTTGCCATCACTGTACACGCGGGCGTGTCGTAGCACGTGGGGATACACACGCAACGTGTGGACAGAGACAACCACCAAAGATGGAGAATTGAGGACTGGGGAAGGGTGTATGAAGTGTGCAGCCTTCCTCCAGAGTTATGGGTCGCCTCTGTATGTGTTCTAATACCTGGTAAAACGTATACACATTTCGAGCTAAGATTCAAATGAAGGACGCACTAAAGGACGTGGTGGAGGACGCATGAAGATGAAGAATGAAGGATGAGCATGAAAGATGGCTGATTTCCGCAGTGTAATGCACACCTCGAGTGGATATTAGGCAGGAATGTATTCTGAGAGACATAGGATACACTATACACTAAAACACTGTACATTGTAAAATGTGAATGTTAAAGTGTCACACATCACGTTCAGCGTAGGCCGAGTGTCGAGGACCTAGGATCTAGGACCGAGGGCCGAGGACAGGGGGCAGAGTGCTGTGGGTGATGTGGGTGCTGTGGGTGATGCGAGGTATTTGGTCCAAGTGATCCCATGGTGGTGTAGCCTGTTCTACTCATAACCCTATTTAAGAAAAATGAACCATATGTTTCGGGGAGACTGAACTACGTCCCGCACCTCTTGAATGATTTATTATTATGCCCTGGTAATGGGAATTGTACGACTAAAATCTTAAAGCCCATCATTGTTTTATGCTGACACGTAGAAATAAGAAAAGAGACGGATATTGCTATACTACTACTCCGGTCTCCGTACGGTATACGACGGTGGTATACGCCGGTGGTATACGACGGTGTGGGATCGACTTTCAGACCTCTACACTCTACAGTCTACGTCTGCAGTCAACACAGGAGGCGCAACTAACTCTTTGAGGAATAAGATCTGCACAGATCACAGACACACGAGTCACGAGTCATGAGTACACGACTCTTATAGACGACTGAATATCAGAGTAGGGTAGCAGAGACAAATGCATATAGCCTCTTTCGAATCATCAGCTTACAGGACAACTCTGCACCCCCGCCCCATCACTATGATTTTAGTAAGAATGAAATGTTAGCTATATATCAAACATAAGATCTAGTACGAGTACCTCGGGTGCTACAGCTTATGTGTCGTTATATGTGTCTATACGAATATCAAAACTTTTAAAAGAAAATATCAGAAAATATTGATAGATAGAAATATGGATTTCTGTATTTGCGGATTGTATTATAATTTTAAAGTTTGTAAAGAAACGACATCTAGAAGTTGTTTCATTATTTGTTGAACATCAACCTCCTTGCATATAGAGTAATGTCTTAAGGCTTACGCTATTATATATATATATATATATATATAGGAAATTAGGAGGTTAAGTAGGAGCTTAATCGTAATGTAAATCAAAAAATAAACATTTATGATTTCTCTTTTCTAATTCTTTAGTACATAATTGAGTTTAAAAAAATAGTATTTAACAAATAAACTTAAAATGCACTGCGTATGATGATAATGACATAACTTATAACATATATCCGGAAATAGCTGCTGGAAACTTTTCCAGCAACAGGCTGCAATGGGGTAAAATTTATGTGATAAATCTCTGTCAACAGCAATCAGTATCAGTATCACTCCTAACGGTGCAGTGCCGGTGCCGGCACTGGCGTCGACACCGCTACATCAAACCTTGGACAAAGAGACCTTGTATCCGTGCAAGAGGGAGTGACATAAGCATTCAACCATTAAAGCATATACGAGTAGAAAACTGAAAGGTTGAAAAATTATTAAATAAAATAAAAAGGTCTATTTTGAAAATTACAATGAACTTAAATAATTTACTCTTATAATTTAGCCAGTGTGTCCCATCCTCTTCGTTCGACCTTTGTCAACCCACCCGCATATTTCCAAATGATATACATTTTACATAGACAGAACGACATGCCGGACAAGAGTAAAGGACGAAAGAATGGCAGGACAACGGGATGAGCCGCCACCGATGCCAGAATGCCTGGACGGCCTTTCAACGCATTGGATCATTCTGTAACACCAGAATTAATTAAGCTTACGAATATTGAACATTTCAAACGAATAACGAGTTTGTAGTTATATATTATGTGATATGGATATAACAAAAAGGTAGAGAAAAAACATAGGGTTTATTACCTATTGAGAATATTGGTCCGATGTCGCAACTCTAAAAACTCGCAGTGAGGTGCAATGACTGCAGTGCTCGAATTGATCATTTTAGAAACTTTGATATTTCATTTTGGAACATTGTTTTTAAATATTCAATAGGATATTGAATATGAAACCTTACATCTAATAATTTTGAAAGAAAACATTTAAAAACCAGCTGATCGTTGCACTTCATTTTGCTCGTTGTACTCGTACAACAGTTGATGTTGTACCATGCACAGTTGTTCCATGTGTAAATTAGGTGCTAAAGCAGTCTTAGTACAAATGTTATTATACAATCCAAAACTTGTATTTTCTGCAAAATATCTACCCGGATCTCTAATTATCTCAACGCTTCTTATTCAAATTATGTTATGTTATGTAAAAAGTATAGTTATGAAATATTTTTACGGTCAGTAGTGATACATACAAATCCAGAATGTAAATTATACAAGCGATGACATTGTCATCAACTTTTAAAGTTCCAAATCTATCCCTGCTCTCTAGGAATGAGGATAGTACAGACATTGTAACTTGATCATCGATACTGTTCAAAACCAATACGAGGAGTTGGCGGGGTGGTGGGTATGGGCAATAAATTGGTCCACGAAATACTAGAAATGAAAGTATGTGAGAATGCTGAGCGCCCGTGCGGGTCGAACGACAGGCGCCTGAACAGCTGAACAGCTGAACTGCACGATAGGTTCTGAAAGCGTTGACACCCCGCCCCGCCAGCAAGGTCCATATTCTGTACTGCACTACTCAACCCTCGCAGAGAGGGCAGAGGTCGACTCGGTGACAAGGATGAACCCAGATCATGATTGCCTGAAGTGATGCTACATGTTTATTACGTTATTGTTATTTTATTGTTCGTTGTAAATTTGTAAATTTTATAATAACGAAAATGTACATAACTCTGTACAATTAAGAATAAATTTACAATGTTTAAGGGAAGTAAGTTAATTATTTTGAAGTTTATTCATATGCAGACATATCTTTTAGGCCTAGACCCCATTAAGGAATAATTACGCGCAGAATAAAAACGCGAATTCTGTAATACATGAAATCATATGAACATGCACACACCGCAGGTTTTAATTGTAAGCGGCAAAAATCTCTGTAGATTTCAAAGGTTTTTTACCTATCTTTTCTTTTGTAGAACCACGCACTACGCAAACACGCACTACGGAATTAATTCTTTAAAGCCCATATGTTGTTGCCGGCTTATTACTTTGGAGTAGTATGTCATCTGTCACTTCATCTCTTTGCACATCCATTAACATGACAAGATATATATATATATATATATACAACAGTTTAAAGATAGTTCTTGGCCGAATAAAGTATGCATATAAACTGAAATGAATTTATACGCAGTGTGTGCTACGTAAGTTTTAGTATACAGCATTAAAACCTCATGGAAAAAAACCGCGCCGAACTATTCCTCAATGGAGTCTAGGCCTAAAGAGTCCACGAGTTTTATGTCTCGATACCGACTACGATAAATTATACTTAACTAAGAACTCTCATTACAAACAATGTTACATCACTTTTGTACTCTCTTTACAAATACTGGTGCAACACATGCTTTCAATATAAGAAATCTTCAAATCTTAAGTCTGATACAGACTAGTTTGACTCCAACATGCGACATACATAATTCATATAATTTAATTCATAAGTTGACGTTATTATAACATGACTATTCCGAATTTGTTGAAATGTTATCGTCTAGACTAGTGCCTACTGAAATCATAAAACTCTTAGAGGCATCAGAATTTAACTCTGGCGCGGTAAAAACTAAAATCCTTTGTAGACCGAAAATATTATTTGTTGCAATAGTTTGCATATGAGACTGAGGTTCGAAACCTGGGTCCCTTTTGTGGACCCAGACCAAAATGTAAAGAGTTAATCTGACTTTTATTACTTCATTTATTAGTTTTTTTTTTAAACATACAAAACTGGTTTCATGAATTCATACGAACTACAAAGGAAACTGTTGTATTAAGTTACATGTTACGTCGATCTGGACGTGTTGTATAGCATGTTTCAACAAATGTTAGATGTCCCATATTGGAATCGCAATAGTGTGTACGGAACATTATGTTCCGTAATTAGCATTAGAAAACACTAATTAGCATTGGTAGCAATTTAATATATTAAACGTCGGCCTATTTCCAATGCTGAGTCCCTATCACTGGCTACCTCCCACTATGTTGACGGTTTTTATGGTGTCGGCCCTCATATATAGGACCAACACTGCTGCCTGATAATTATGAAACATCATTAACTTAACTTGATAACAACCAAACCAAAGAAGAAAATATAACTCTAATTCGAGGATCGAACTTGAAGACTCAGTCGGTGACGGCGTCAAGCATAACATTGATTTCTTATTATATTATTGCGAAATCAATATGATTATACTAAAATGTCTTGCAGTGATACTCGTAAATAAATAATTGTGAGTGACTTAAAATACAATAAAAACTGTAAACAGCGTCAAAAGGATTGCCACCTTTTTTCATCGGTTGTATATTACATGAGTGTTACATGTACAATGTTACGTTTCATCAATAATCTAACACTGACCAACACTAACCAATAACACACAATATACAACACAATAACCTAACACTTTTAACATAATAATATTATGCAAATGATAACTAAAACTTTTACTAATAAAGTAACTTTTTTCATAAAAATCAATTGTTTTGTTGAGATCCAAATTCAATGACATAAAATGAACATAATTGTATTTGCCACTACGAATCTGCAATGGGGTGCTAAATAAAGTAATTATTACGGCATAAAATAATAAAATAATTATTCATATAATATACTTGTATTATATAGTTAGTTTTAAATTCTTTTGTGTATCGCAAAAGAAAATATCGCATTCGCTATAGTAAATATGTAAATATAATTGAATAATAATCCTGTAACAAAAAACATATAATAATATTAAATTAAATTAAATATTTATTCAATAACAACAGTCGATGTCCGACTATCTTTGAACAAGTTGTTTACTCCTTTATTTGTGTGTCCATTGCTTTGTCTTCAAAAGCCTCTTTAATATTGCGGATCGTTTTCACCTGGAAATCATCAAGTTTTATTCAAAATTTAATGATATTCAATTTTTTCTGACATCGTGTCAAAAACGAAAAACCGTCGGTGCTCACTTACACTTCCTCTATCATAGGCGAACTCATGGTAACAAATTTCTGCAGAGGGTCTTTCTTCATCATACTCATACATTGAGAAATAAAATATTGTGAATACACACCGTTAATGCAGCAGACTTCGTTCCCCTCTGTGTTATGAAGATACCTCATAACTATGAAATAATCATTTACATTTGTATCACTTTAAAAAATATTTTCATATGTATATGAGGGCCTAAACTACCGACAAAGGCTTATTACCAGACTTGAACTAGAAAGGCATAAGCAGTTGTAAAAGCATGTTCTTTTGAAGCCTGAAGTTGCGTATTGAACCTGACATATTAACTAATTACTAATTTTGTGAGGGGAACATGATCATTGTAAAAGAGGCGCAGGATAATATATAGCTCAAGGCTCAAAGGAGGACGGATGGCAAGCCTATTAGATATATACATTTTAATTGAATTATTAGTACTTTGTACAAATGAGTAGTTTTTAAATGTATCCATTTCGTTTGATACCATTAGAAACAGAAATTCAAACCGAAATAATTTCACTTGTTTTGCTTGAATCAAACATGGATATTTTGATTTGTTCTTTTTGATCTTTACTAAATTAGGATTCTGTTTTCATGAACCATAATCGACTAACTTGTTAAAAACTCAAAATCACGTTTTAAATTATTAAGCATACTTTCATTTATAACAAATATATGATTAAATCTAACGAGGATTAGTGTTATGATATTATGAAGAACTTTATGGAATGAGAAATGGAAACATATCATAAATGTCAAAGAAAATAAAAGAATGAATTAACAAGAGGAGTTAAAAATATTTTGCTATTTAAATGTCGCAATTAAAAATCTATATAGAACAGTATTCGAGTACGAGTTGTACACTACACTGTGTGCAGTAATTTTAAAATTGATTTTCCTCTAGTCCTAGAGCCTTTTGTGATGAGCAGTGTGATAAAACATTTCTTATACCTTAAACATGACTTCTTGAGTGAGGGATACCGTAAAATTTTATAAATAAAATAATTTAACATACATATATATCAGAAGTTAGTAAATATTTTTTTTTTGTTTTAACATGCACATTTTTGCACACAAGTGCTGCCATCTATAATACAAAACTGAAATTATTATTAATTTTTATATTTTTTGTACTTACAGTACAAATAGAGGTGAAATTCCTATAACACTTAAATTTTAAAAAATTAAAACATTTCTTTTACCTTAAACATAACTTTTTGAGTGAGGGATACCGCAAAATTTAATAAATAAAATAATTCAACATACATATATATATCATTAGAAGTTAGTAAATAATTTTTTTTTACCATGCACATTTTGTACACAAGTGCTGCCATCTATAATACAAAATTGAGCAGGCTTAAATGTGTACACGGAAGACGGAAATTATGTATGTAGCATGGGGCATCCCAAACTAATATGAATATCACTGAAGTGTGTTCGTCCTGGGGGGGAAGGAAGTATAAGGGTGAACCGAACACTGTTCGCCGTGGCACGAGGGGTTCAATGTCAACGGATTTACCCTCATTCGCATAGCACCACAATCACATCACAATCTGAACACGGTTGCAGCCCCGAACACCCATCCAAACTGTAACTGGGCCACAACTGGTGCTTAACTTCCCGGATTGCCCAAATCCGGGTGCATTCAACATGGTATGGCCATTGACCATGAACAGTATTCAAATCTTCATTGTACTGAAACAATTTACAAACATTTAAACTTCTTTACCTAACTATCTTTATTTCCTTTCAAACTCAATATTATATTTATTTAATATTATTTTAAAAAGTTTTAAAATCCTAAATCTTATTTGAAACTTTGAAATATGTCCTTGAATATATACTATGAAAAAACATGTGAAATAATGGCAACTATAAATGGTATTATTTAGATCGCAAGCTTTCCGCAAGATTATATATCTCCTCTCCAGTTCATTAGTGTGACAACTGAGAATATTTATTTTTAAGATAAGAACGAAAATAATATTTGAGTTGTATGCATTTTAACGATATTCGAAGTTTTTCTGCGTTGTCTGATAATATGAGAATTGAATCAGATAGATAATAAAATGTTAACTAGACGATCGATATGTAGTTACACACACAATCGCTTTGCTTTGAGAATAGAAGCCGCTCATCCAAGCCGCCGATTTACGTCCGAATTCGCTGTCGCTTAAATACGGTGCCATACTGCGACTGGCCTAATGAGGTTACCGATTACTGTTATAGTGTAATGCTAACTTAATCAAATATAAACCCTCATTTTTTTGTAATATTATAGCCTTATAGCACAAATAATATTTATAATAATAATAATAATAGTAATTCATATTTTTACAAAGAGTGTTTCTTTGTTCCTGATATATTTTATATCCCATCGATTTATTTGTATAGATTCAAGTCTGGCGTATTTCTGAAAAAAAAACTTGTATGAACCCGCCTCAAACTCGCGTTAATTATTCCGCCGTGTCACAATAGCGGAATAACTGAACAGTAGAACACAGTCCTACGTTACGGTGCCTCTTGCCCCGTACGTCTCTTACGACATCCGTATCTCTTACCTAGCCGATCGAAATGATCTGATCCGAGGAATTGAATCCAATACAACATACTAAACCTAGCCAATACAGATTGAAATTTTTCGAAACTCATGTATGACAACTCAATATGACAAAAGATCAATTTCATATCGAGTGACTAAATATGTAGCAAAACGAACAGACGAGAGACAGCTAATGAAAATTTCATATAATGTTTTCATAAATAATTTACTATCCTATATTATAATTTTCCAAGTGCAAATTTATTTGTTTATATGTTCACTAGAGTTTACCCCCGTCGAATGATTTGAATCCAATAAAAAAATTCGAATTTCATTTCAAATTTTACTTCTATTTTCAAATTGAAATATTTAACTCGTTCAATAATAAAATAATTTTTATATAAATTGACAAAGAATAATTTTTTCAACAAAATGTAAAATATTTTCAATTTATTCGTTGTTTGATCAACTTTTTTTCAATTTTTTTTATCAAGGTTAGCCCATATATTTTAACTTTCTAGCACAATTTTTACACTCGGCAATAACCGCCCCCGTGCCCCCAAATAAAATGTATAAAATGTCACAAAAAAAATAATAATGCAGTGCCACTCACTGGATTTTCTGTAATCGAAGAACTAAAATGATTTCATTAGTTGATAAGTTTCTGCAGGTAAACCTATCGAGTTCTTTTCCTCTATTAATTTTTCAATTTTTTACAGCATAATCAAAATACCGATTTTTAATGAAAAAAATTAAAAAATTTGTTATTTTAAAATACGTTAAAATTAAAAAATTAAAGAAACCTCGACAGCGTTACTTCTGCATTTATGTAAAGAAAGAGTGTGCAAAATTTCAAAAGGATCAGTCCAGTAGAACTAGAGCTAGAGAGGGCACGACGCTGAATCAATTATATGTGAGAAAACGCGTTTAAAAGTTTCAAAGAAAGACGAAATCTGACCAGAGAGGTGAAGCCTTAAAACTCTATCTCTGACAGTTTTACTCCAATCGACTTCAAATTGTCACACAATAAACTTAAGATGCTGTATATTAATATAAATAAATAAAAAAAATGAAAAAAGAAAGTTGAAACCTAAAGCTGTCAATATCATTGATTTGGATGACCATTTAATCTATTTGATGACCTAATTGGATGACCTATTGCTATTTGGAAATTATTGTGGCTAATTTCATTAATAACACACCATTCGCAGCAGTTTCGATTAGAAGCTATCGTTCATTTAGACATTAAAATCAGTGGCGCAGTTGAATTCCATATGTTGGTCTACTGATTCTAGTATAAGTATATTTTGGTCTATGTAAATATATTCGGTTAATTCTTCTTTCATAGCTTATTTTCCTATTCGTATGTAACGTTACTTGCTCCTTAGCTACTTTTGTATTTTTTTGAGAATGTTTTGTAAATATTATATAATTTAAGATGTATAATTCGTCATTGTTCTCGTTCGAGAGGCGGGACTATAAAGTTTTGTTCCCTTCTGGAAGTCGTTCCTGAGAACGTTTTGATTTTTTTAGTGATGAAGCCCATTTTCATTTGTGTGGATACCTCAAGAAGCAAAACATACGCTACTGGGCTGACACCAATCCTCGAGAATTGCATCAACGGCCTTTGCATTCACCTAAAGTCACAGTCTGGGTGCAGTTTCCTCAGGTGGAATTATTGGTCCCTGGTTCTTTAAGGAAAATGAATTCACAGTGACAGTGAATTCGATCCGGTATGTAAACATGTTAAAAGATTATTTTTCCGCACGGCTAGATGAGTTGAACTTAAGGGACACTTGGTTCCAACAAGACAGTACAACAGCACACACTTCAAGAGCATCGATGGTGGTTTTGAAGGAACACTTCTCACAGCGCCTCATCTTAATAAGGGGCGATTTAGAGTGGCCGGCCCGCTCTCCCGATTTGGCCACTTGTGATTTTTTCCTATGGGGTTTTTTGAAATTCAGTATTTATGTGAACCGACTAAGGACCCTGCAAGATTTGAAGACCAAGGACCAACATCCAGGAAGAAATTGCCAACATAACGCTTGTTATACTGGCACGAGTCATGACAAACGCCAGAAATCGATTTACTCAGTGTAGGAAGAATGGGGGACGTCACTTTCATGATTTAATTTTCAAAAGTAACTAAAACAAAACTTTATGTATGTGCCTACATTATAAAAAACAAATAAAAAAATTTCTGTATGAATCAGATGGGTTTTATAAAGTTTTGAAAAAGGAAGTTATGCTGCCGCACCCTGTATAACAAAACAACAGCCAAACTCAGAAAAAATACCTCTGGTTCGCACTACGCCGTCGTTACCCTTATATTAACGTTATATTCTTCATCCTTCATAATAACAAACTTTAGTTTAATTACAAATATTTATTTTATTTTACTACATACCTCATTCCATGTACCTTAGAAATATTTAATTACAATATTTTTTTTTTCTATCTTTTCTAAAAATACAGAGATGATCTCCTTATATAAAAGTTCCCTGACAACGTTTTATATTAATTGACAGGTATTAAAACTTGTTCTTAATTAAAAGGGCTTATTTATTAAACGAAAAAAGAAAAGACAAAAATAAAGTTATTTAAGAGAGAAGATTTTTTAAAGCAAATTATAAATAAATAAGAAAACAAAAATAATAACCGAAATAAAAATTAACAGAAATCATGTTGACGGTATTTAAATGTTAAAAATAATTTATTATATTAAATAAGCGAATTAAAGTTATAGTTATTGCTATACGGGTATGCTGAGTATGAAACTCAAGTAATTTTTACATATTATTTGGAAATAATGTATTAGAGAACAATGAGACATGAACATGTTAAATAATATATAGATTATTAAAAAGAAACTACATGTTCGCTTGAAGCTAAGATAATGGATTGTAATCATTAAAATGATATGTAACAATTTCCTTAAATATGTTGCTTTTTGTTAAATAAAAGTTAAATAATAAAGATGTTTTTCCACACATATTTTCAAAACTTCAATCTTCCAAAATATGAAAATAAAATCGATTTCTTCGGCACATATAATTATAAATATTTGTGAATGTGTAACTATCTTACATATAGGTGTATACTCGTATATTAGCATAATACTTTATATTAAGTGATTTTCAAGTTTAATGAAATTATTAAAATTAGTCTTCGACACTGTGAGACGTTCAAATAAAATGTATAAAATTATAATGGGGTCTCGTCGAACATTTTTGTGGTCACTTGAAAACCCTTCCGCATGTAGCGCGCCCGAGAAGTTAGGTGTTTGAATAAGTCTGTAATTGCTGAGCTCAAAATAACAAATATACAATACAAAATATATTAATAAGTCTCATACGTGATCTCACGGTGGCCTTAATTATCAAGAAATTGAGATAGCTGCCTCGTCTTGAAAAATTTAGATCCAATAATTCCTTTACCCTTTAAAACGAAAAATTATTTTAGATATTAGATGTACTTCTTTACATTTCAATAAATCAAAAGGCGAGAATTTGAAGAGAGAACAGCCCTAAAAACAATATGGATCTGATGCGTATACAAGACGATATTCTCAGACATGACCTATTATCTAAATCGACATTTGGGCGATATTGGATGACTTACGGACAACAAAAAAGGCGTGATCGTTTCGATGGTGTTTCTGATCGGAAACTGGGGCGAAACTTTTAGAATTAAAATGTATTACCCGACACCTAATTAGATTTCAACCAATAAGCTTCTACGAAGCCACCTCTAATATAACCTAGTTGCACAATTAACTCCGACTATAATTATTTTTGTAAGCTAGGGCATACTTCACTTCCGGTTGTTGAAACCAATTATCAATATATCTACACCATTTTAACTAATAAGTTTTAAATATTCTTCAAAATTCTTAAACATTTTCTTTTCGATTAATTTTTAAATTTATGCAATAACATTTATGACGATTAATAGTAGAAATATAAATTACTCATTCAAAAGCACTTTCTGATTCTTATACTCTTGTCCCTATATCTTCTTGTTCTTTACTCCTTCTTTCTCATCCTTACCTCCTTCTTGCCTGTATTCCCATCACTCACCTATAGCCTCCTCTCATCCTTACTTCTCTCGACAAACCCTTTATTATCTTTTCACTATCCGTCCTAAAATATCATTTTCCCTTCTTATGTTTCAACGTCTCTTTCTCTCGCTTACATCTTCTGCCGATCGTCCTTTCATCTCTTCCCAATCTCTGTTTTCCATTGCTTCATTGTCCATTATAAATCTTTAAGCTATTTCTCTTATATCTTCCCTTTATCCTTTCTACATCTCCTCTAGTCCTGAACAACTTCCCCCTTTCTGCCGCCCCTCACTCTTAATGTGCTCTATCTTGGCCTGTTTCAGCCCCTCATCTTGCCTATTTTTGTAATTACACCATCCATAAATGGCCACATTGAGACCCAATTGGGTCTAAACATATGTTAAGTGGAATTTCTAGTCGGGAGTCTAGAGAAATATTAGGACCTCTGTCTTGGAGATATTTCAATTTGTGTAAATAGACTTAAATTTTAAAATACGAAATTTGTTTTCCTGAACATAACCAAATAAATTTTCGAACTATGGCTTAGAACGTGCTTCGATAAATCTTCCATAAAGGCTAATTAGACTTATTCAACATTACTACGATACTAACAAATGTTTGTAGGGAGAGAGGTCATAGTAAGCCTTCGAGAAATGTGGATCGAAGGACAACAGAACAAGTTGGAGAAGAAAGTTACTAGAAGGCCATAAAAACTCACTTTCAGAAACCAGCCCAAAAGGAATCTACCCAATTCAAGCACCCCTGTAAAATAATAATTCATTTGCATAAATCTCAGGTATCAGCAAATCAGTAATTTTGTTATTGGTTAGAGTTTAGTATTGAAATATTTAAACCTACGTTATACAAGTGTTATCATATTTAAAAATACTGAAATAAATTCAGCTAATATACTCATACCGTGCCAGTGCTCTATGTACGCTAAAACTCTTTTTATTAATTACTTTTCATTAAACAGAAACAGTGAATAATTCGCCTTGTTCGAGCAATACGAGGCAAAGGGGAAAGTTTTGGTTAAACTTTTTTATGTAAAGAATGTTTTGGTTTTTCACATATTCCATATATTATTGCCGAAATGCATATTTAAATAAAACATATCTATTATGAACAAAACCCCCTTTTCTCCATCCCCTGAACTCTGAACGGTTCCAGCAGTTGCGGGATACACGGATGTATAAAAGGTGTCTCAGTAATTCGCAAACTCGTCCATCGCCGACGATCACACACTCTGGCAGGACAGAACGGCGCTAGTGATGCCCATCCTGCTCAAATAAATACCAAAATTTAAACTCAAAAACTTAAGAAAAAGTAATACGTCAACTCTTAGTAAAAGCCTCAAAGAACCGAAAAGTAGTTAACATACATAGGCTTTTCTTCTTATGGAGAAGCATTTGTTTTCTGAATTAATAAATGGTTACGTACTTTCTCACTGAATACTTTTTTAGGATCCTGCTTTATAAAAGTTTCTTAACACATCATGTACGTGGATCGCATAAAAAGTTCCGGATGGCGACGCCAATCCCCCTTATATTGGATAGAATATTGGAATTTTGAAGGATCATCAATGTCCCCAAATTAAATTGTATCCAGTAACAATTTTTTTCCCTCAGCTGACCGAGACCTACGGTCTACAAACACGTGGACTGCAGCATTAATCAGGCACTGCAAATATTTTTTGATTATATTTGTTATATAAATTAACTGAGTGAGGACCTCTTTGCTCCAGCCAACCGAGTTTGCCGTTGCTGAAACTAATACATGTATACACGATAAATTGCTTGATTTGTTTCAATATTTGATTCACTTAACGAAACTAAACTGGTAGTCGAGCCGTGTTCCGTGACTGTATAGAATTTCTAACAACAGCGCGACAGGGGATTTTATTGTGTCATGTATTGTGTAATGAATGTATTTAAATACTTTTGAATAGTATTTGTAGTAATCTCTGCTCATGATGTCACCATCAAAAGCATGCCCTGCTACATATAAACACAGTCGCCCAAAACATGCTCAAAACCTGTTTGAAAAAAGTTTTCTTTCGTTCGTGCCGTGTGCTTTCTCTCACTCGTATACACGTGCGATCTCTCACTAACAAAAAAATTCCATTCTCATTCGGTTCGGGAAGATTCGGGGCTAAGGTTTGCAATCAGTCGCCTTATGTGCGCACGCCCTTATGAAATATGAGTTTGAAACTCGCCACGATCACGTATATGTATTAGGATTAATTAATTAATGAATATGATATTACATTTCACATCACTAATTGTAAGCGTTACCGGTTCAAAACTCTTTTATTGAAAATGTGAATGTCCAACAGCAACCACAACAGTCTCTAGCTTGGTACAGAAAGTGGTGTTGGTAGCAAAAGGGGTACTGGGGAGATTCCTCGTCATGGAGGTAGACTGTGAGCTGACCGCAAAATATACTCATCAAAGGGGTATGATATAAAATGCTTACGGCAATTGGGTTTGGACAATGATGTAATAATGCCGACCGTCATCCGTCGTTCGTCGTCCGTCGTCCCGGTCCACTGTCCAGTAGTTATTCTGAGTCTCATGTGAGGTAACTCGGTAGGGTTGACAATGGTTGGGCCAGAGGGTGTATGGGGTGTTTGGGCTGTAGGTGGACAAGACCGTGACAGTATACTGCGTTCCTAACCTCGGCTTCGGCACAATGTGAAATACGCTGACATATACAAGCAGGGTGTAAAGTGATCCACGTCGGAGTATTTATTTAATTAGTAAGGATATGTACAAATGTAATGATGCGGGACTTGTACACACCCATATATAAATATATGCCTTATATATATATATATATATATATATATATATATATATATATATATATATATATATTTATATATATATATATATATATATATATTTCTTCTAAGAACTGACTATTTCATGCCGTTTTTTCTTTACAGCTGAACTCTTTCTAATGCAGATTTGACCTTCGGTAATAGATAAAAGTTACATGGTGTCAGCTCAAGCGAATAAGGCGGATGATCTAACACTGGGATGTTATACTTTGCTAGAAAAGTTTTCGATTGTGAGAATTTTTGGAACCAATTTAGCACACACTTTATGCATGTTAAAATTCTTATGTAAAATTTGACTCACACATTCTTTGCCTATTCCTACAGCTTAATCAATCGCATAAACAGACAAACCGACGATCAGATCTGATCTGGTTACTATTTTCTTTTAAATATGTTTGATCGTTTTTAACGGCCAAAAGCGTCCTAGGCGTGCATTTTTCCCATCTTCTACGTCTTCTCGGCCATCTTGGAAACATTTAAACCCGCGCACGTGATAAATATTCACTGGCACTTTTAATAAAAGATAAGTTTCACTAGCGATTTTTTTGGTTTCTTGTACATCTTTTTATGATATATTTTGTTGCTCTGTTAAAACACATAACTTTTCCGACAAAACAAAAATATAGATTTTATACAAACGAAGGCCGCTGCCAGACATAGGAGAACGAACAGGCAATTAAAAGAGGTTCACGTTACACAGCAGTCGGTTATATAACTTTGGCGCATGCGTAGTTCATCAATAGCAGCATTAGCCTCGTTTAAAAATAGCCACACCTCATAGTCTGAATAGAGGTTTTTGGGAAAGATAAATTGAAAAACTTGCCCGAAAATTTGGAAAATTGTGGAAAAATTGAATGTGCTTTTTTCTATCAGATTTTTAATCTTTGTCAAATTGTTGATTCAGTTGTTTATTTTCAGTTGAATAGCGACTTTTTTTTTTTAATTTGGATAACGTCTGTTGGGTTAGCTAGTTTATAATAGATGATTACGATGCTCTTAAATATAATTCAAATATGTGTGTTTTCATAATTGTAAATTTGTTAACGTTCTTATCACGGACTAATTACTTATCATAATTAGCGATAATCAGTGCAGTGGGGATTATGGCTTCGCGGCTCCTGGGTACATTTAAATTTGCACATATATAGAGCTGAAATTAAATAATTTTCTTTGAGGAGAATCTTTAGTATGAGTCTCTCAACATATCATTTTTAGATTCAACATTGCCCATACATTAAGTTAAATAAAATCTAAATATATGTAGCTTTGATTTACGTAGTTTTTTTTATTAACATAGTTAATGTATAATTAACATAGGTATTTTATTTAACTTCAGCATATTTTACATATTACTCAAATGTTATTAATCCAATCACAGATGACATCCTACTATGTATTATACATTGCATATAACCTATATAATATAGCGCCAAATTGGGAATCCCATCTACCCAAAGACACAGCAGTTTAAAGGCAACGCCTTAGTATCGGTCACGGTACCGATCACAAAATAGTTATTTGCCAGTTACTGTATTTTAGCATATATTGATTTTTAAGTCTTAACGACATTGAAGGATCGATTTTTTGATGTATTAGAAATAGGATTTGACAAATATATATAAAGAAATTGTATTTCTTTAGTTAGTCTGTCGGTAAAACAGTGACCGTTCAGTGAAAACATATACTCATTAACGCAATAGATGTCACTGTAGAAATAACGGCCTACACAGTTGATATCTGAACTCGACAGATCCACGTTTTTTAGTTAGTTAGTTATATTGAGTGTTATATATTGTGAGGTTATAATATAATAAGATAGAAAGGAATTGACAATTTATGGTAAAGAATAAACTTTAAATTTCAGAAGCAACACATGAGTTTATTTAAAATTTACAATTCCGAATAAACCTGAAGACATAATAGAACTGGAGTCTTATATATATTTTGAAAATTATGTACAAATCCCAAACTAATCATCCTTAAATTGACTTTTCACAAAATTGAATTAAAAATTAAGCATTGTAAGCACGTATTCAACTAGAATATCTGTTGAACTAGATTTAAGGCCTGTCTCAGTATGGGACCGTATTTAAGCGACGGCGTATTCGGACGTAAATCGGCGGATTGGATGAGCTACAAAGCAAACCGCCTATATGTGTCACAGATGTCTGTAGTCGTGTATTAGGGGGTGTATTGGAGTTCTTTAGCACTTATATAATTTATCATGAGAGCAAACTTTAACTTTAATTTTTATCGATACACTACTGGTATTAAAGGGACTTTAGCATTTATTATATATCTGAGTTCTGGTGGGCGTGACTTTAAATTTAGTTCTATCGTATCGGTATCGGTATCGGTGTCCATGATTCACTGAAATACAAACATAAACTGCATGCAGAACATAGCGATGTCGCCGAAAGATTTCATTTGTACCGTATTGCAGCGTAACAACAAGCGATCTTAGGTATCCCCTCCAGTCTGAGGCGGCTGTTTGCATTTACAAAGGTTCGGATAGGATATCGTTGTAGTAGTGGTAACGCTTGGATAAAATTCGCCTTTATACGGTTCTAATGTGCGAGGTAGTGCCGCCCGTATTCGGACTGCTTTGTGTGGTGCAGTCTGAGAGCTCCAGAGCGATCTCATTACATTTACATGGTTCGGATAGGTAAAGCGTAGTAGCACGAATACGTCCGGCAGAAATTCGCTTAAATACGGTGCCATACTGAGACAGGCCTAAATCTTTCTATTCGTTTTTTTACGGTCAAGCAAATAAAAATCTGTTGTGCGCCAGCTGACATTAGTGCACTTAGCATGTCTAGCAAACCCACCAAGTGCAAGGGAAAAAACTCAAACTTCAATTTATCTCGTGTCATTTGTGTATTGTCCGGGCCGCTGTACAGAACAAGAACCCTTAGCCACCCCCCCCCCCCTCTACACCCACACAGTGTAGGTAATCAAAAAATAAAATGAGAATTGTAAGCGAAAATTGGTTGTAAGGGAAAGCTAATATTCACCTTTTAGTTAAATCAATCATATTAAGTGCACGTTGTTATTTCACAATAAACGGATTATATCAGATACATTTCATGCAAATAGCACATGTTTATTAAAGTTCAATGATACCTGACAATGAAATAAATGATAATGACATTAATACATCCAATCTGCATCAGTATCACCTATTACCGTATCAGATGAGAGCAATCTCCCATGCTGTACCAGTATACCAGTGTTCCATGTACCATGTACAAGCTTAAAATGTCCAGCGGTTCACATGCCACGTCGGCTCCACGCAACGTGTTATCTACCTAGTGCCCCCATGGCTCTATTAAGCTATTGTAAATTAATCGGAAGGTTAACAGGTGTTTATTACAAATTAAAACCCCAAAATTGTTTATGTCTGTACACAGAACACAGAACACAGTTAGTGTTAATGGACCGCTACGCTCAACAGATCATTTAACTAAATGTGCCTTACATTATTTATATTTTAATGTACTGTCATTTATTTAGCTTGTAAAACTTGTGGTCAAATTGATATAATAAATTGACACGACATTCATAAACAGTTGATGATAGATAGGATGTATGATTAGGTTAAATGAAGTGATTGTACGAATAACTAATTAGCTAGCTAATATGATTTTAAGTTGTTTTCTATACAGATTCTAGGTTTAGTATTAAGACGCCATGTGTAAGAAACATTGTTTAAAAATGGTACAGGATACTAAAAAAAGGTAACTAAAAAAAGTCGCAGTTTTTCAATCCCTGATCTACACAAATTAATTGTGTAGTTTTATGTCTTATGCACTCCTAAATATTCTCTTATATTTGATACAGATTTAATAAGACAGTTATTGTTATGTATATAATTATTATTATGTAATAATTATCAAAAACTCATTTATTAATAATTAGTTCCAATCGAATATATATATATATATATATATATATATATATATATATATAGATATATATATATATATATATATATATATATATATTATCGAAGGTCTGGATTGAAGTCACAGCGATGCACTGGGAGTATTAATAGTGCCAATTAGCGGTAACATTCCACCAACCTGACGGAAAGACGTTCTCACGCAAATATAAAATTGTTTAAACATTTCAAAATATACATTTTTGTATTTTGACTCTACAAAGCCTCCATTTGTAAACAGAATTTATTTATGTTACATTGTCTATAGGTCCTGGCGCAAGGCCTACCTACAATGCACCATCAATTTATTTTCCACACGAATATCATCGAAGACGTCTTTATGCCTAACCAACACTCCTTTAATTCGGGCTCCTCCAGGAATTGACCACACGTTAACATCCATGCAACCTGACATCTCCGTCGCTATCCATCAAAAAACGCCTCACTCATATTGTAATTAGTAAATTATGTATATACACAGGTCCCAATTATTGCTTCTATTCATATAATGTACTTGTTATATAGACTGTAAGTATTGACATACACCGCTGCTACATACTCAAATTCTTATGTGTCCCTCTTGTACGTCAGAAAACTACAAGTGCATCTACATGTCTGTCTCATAAACATGATATGACTCATCTCTTCCGACAATTCAACAGCAATACCTGAAGGTTTATGCATAGCTGTTTTAACTGACGAAATAAATTAGCTTGGACCATCCAGAGAAGTGACCGCGACCATAAATTCTTAAAACATTGTCATAGTCGACTACTTTTACTGTCATATATAATCGACAATAAGATTAACAAGTTCTCTCCGACTTGTATCAATAAGTGAATTGTTCAGTTTAGAATTTAGCGTGTCATTACATTCATGTGTTCTACGGGTATATGGTGTTCAAATTATCCATTTGTGTGTCCATTTAAGCTTTCCTTTTAAGCATTTGAGTATATTTGGTGACTGGATCAAATATCGACAAACTGGGTTCGAAAAATTGTTTATCCAACGTCAGTCAATCGAAACGCAAAATTATGAAAGCAACGATGAAGCTATTCAATATCCCAAGTTATTTTTTCGAACTAATTTCGTCTTAGCACTATGATTGATTGCATAGAGAGCAATATTAATTTAAAATTTATATCTTTACATCAACACTTTTTAAATTATCGTCTTTTAAGTAAGTTAAAATTATTCCAAAAGGTCATATATTGACAAAATGCCAATCTTACGAATTACAAACAATGATTCCAAATGTATCCGACTTTCTAGCAGATGAGAAATGCTACAGCAACATAAAATCTATCCAAATATTTATAATGTCATTCGAATGTTACCGGGGGGACGTGTGTTGAATTAGAGGCGTGTTTTTTAAGTAAGTACCGTTTTGGAATTAAAAAAAGACGTGCAAAGATATCGCAATAATTTTATTTTTACATGAAAGCCTGTACCTTAATCTACTTTTCTACATAATTTCCGTGAATATTGAGGCACTTGTCATAACGTGGCACCAGTTTTTGAATACCCTCCTTATAAAATTCTGTCGCCTGACTTGTTAACCACTGTATCACAACTGTTTTGACTTCGTTATCGTCTTGAAGACGCTGACCACCCAGGTGTTTCTTCAAGTGCAGGAACAAATAGTAGTCGCTGGGCGCCAGATCAGGGCTGTATGGAGGATGATCTAGAGTTTCCCATTTAAAAGATTTGATGAGATCTTTGGTCCGATTAGCCACATGTGGACGGGCATTGTCATGCAGCAAAACGATACCCTTACTCAACTTGCCACGTCTTTTGTTCTGGATTGCACGACGCAGATTGTTCAATGTCTCACAATAAGACGCTGCATTGATTGTCTCATTACGAGGCAGAAACTCCACTAGCAATACTCCTTTTTTGTCCCAAAAAACTGTGCACATGATTTTCCGGGCAGAAATTGTTTGCTTAAACTTCACTCTTTTGGGTGATGATGAATGTCGCCATTCCATGGATTGTTGTTTTGATTCTGGTGTGACGTAGGCCACCCATGTTTCGTCACCAGTAACAATTTGGTCTAAAAAATTTTCACCTTCATTGTGGTACCGCTCAAGGAAAGTCAATGCACTGCCTAAACGTTGGGTTTTGTGCAAATCCGTCAACATTTTTGGAACCCAACGTGAACACAATTTCCGGTAATTCAAGTTCTCGGTCACAATGCGATACAAAACACTACGAGAATATTGAGGAAACCAGTCGCACATTGATGAAATTGTAAAGCGTCTGTTTTCTCTCACCTTTTCTTCCACTTTCTGCACAAAATCTTCATTAAAGACCGAAGGAACGCCCACTCTGCTCTTCATCATGCACATTTGTGCGGCCATCTTTAAATGCTCTCACCCATTTCCTTACCATTAAATCACTCATAATGTTTTGTCCGTAAACTTCACAGATCTCACGATGAATATCGATCGGTTTTACGCCTTTAGCACTAAGAAATCGTATAACAGCCCGTACTTCACAATCGGCGGGACTCACGATTGTCGGAGGTATCTTAAACACTCAGTAAACAACGTATACAATGAAGAATCAGACTGTAATGGCGTCAGTGCGTAGACAAGAGATGTAGGTAACCAGCGCGCATGCGCGGAACGCCGACCGTAGCGCTGCAAAGGCGGAATCGCAAAACGGTACTTACTTAAAATACATGCCTCGTATTATAAAATCATCTTTTCCAACTGTCAATGTTAAAATATTTTCCAATTATTATCACTTAATTCTACTGAAAATAACCATCAAATATATCAATACACAAATATTATAAAGCAATACATTTCCTTCTACCTGTAAATCCACCTTCCAACCATCATCACATCAACACATAAGTACTATAAAGCACTTTGTGATCCTCACCACCTGCAAATGCCAACACAATTATCAATAATTAATATCTTATTCTTGAATTCTCATATCCGTAACAATCAAATCAGCCACAAAAATACAAAATTATTAAAGTTACCGCCAGCATACTCAATTAATCCACTCACCATTGTATCACCTACACTTGAGGTTCATATACCTGTAACATATTACAAAAGTATATTGCATATATTTTATATTAATAACTTTCAAACACATCCTGTGTCTCCTTAAATAAACTGCTGGTACATTATGAACCTTCGATTTCAAAACAATTATATGATTGCAAGAAATTATATATATTCCAATAACAACAAGCCTTCTGCCACACGCATAATACCTACATTGCAGTATCCTGTAACACACATGAGTGACCCAACGAAATACATATTTCTTATCAGTCTTTGGCCAACTTGATCAAGTTTAAGCTCAAATGCCTTGTCTTACGTCTCGTACACATTGGTGCGGCTTAAACATCCTACATTTGTTGGACGGAGTTGTACAACACGTCCACTGGTGTAACATGTAACTAAAGACAGCATAATTTATAGTTCGAACGAATTCACGAACCTGTTGTGTATGTTTAGAAAATAAAGTAATAAAACTCAGTCTCAATTCTATCATCATTCTATAAGGATCTATTGTTCAGCACGAAATCCATTAGAACGCATTGAAAGCGTATGCAGCGGTATTTTCTTTTATTACCATCACCATTACCATGTCTAAGATCACTTTGTGAACACTTACCGCAAAACAGAGATAATAATTTGTTTATTTAATTGTTTTTGATATTAGATTTGTAATCTTGTCGGAAGGCTGCGTTTCATATACCATGTGGGATAATTTAGATGTTCTGTTACAAGATTATCGCGCAAACGGAAACGCAAAGGCTGGGTTTATCGTAATCTACAAAGGAAGTTAATAAAGGACGATTTTCTCGATGTAGATCTACGGACTGATGGCTCCTTTAAAAATTTCATGAGATGTCTAGTTCATATATGGAGCTGTAAACTAGCCATTTGGAAACGAAGCTGGCACCAAATCCTTTTTTATGCTCTCTTAAAAGCTGTGCCTGTAAGTTTCATATATTTTTATAATTCATTTTCACACTTTATTGCATTACAAATGTTACTCCAAACGTTATGTTTATATTTCCTGTTTTTATACTTCATATCATTGGGATTCGAAAGACATGGATACTGTTTATAATTTTCAATTAAACTTTATTAAATTTTATTTGTTCCTTTAAATACCATTTTTAATTATTTTTATTTTTTTACTAAACACAATTAAAGCAAACGAATGTGTACGAGGCATTAGTTTACGCACATGGATCAACATGCCACTAGACGAACGCGAACGGTACGCAGAACTGCCAAACTATAAACATCAAATCCCTTTCCTCTTTGCCAAAAGTGCTGCACATTTTGATCAAAAACAACAAATAATTGCATCCCCCTTTCACCATCTTCAACGCTATCCACTTGACTTCTGCTAATGGTACGTTATGTGAGTACGTGTTATGTCAGACGAAGTCCAACTCATATTTTGATGCCAGAACTATTATGTTATTAGTTAGTAGTTAGTTTACTAATTTCACATGTGTACCGTTAGGCATTACATTCTTCCGCCTTAAATTCACAGACTCTGTTACATTTTATGACATAAACCATTTTACAATTATTTTAACACTACATGTCAATCTTCTTTGTCCTTTATTTGGTTCGAAGTTAACCGTGGTCAAGCTCTTGCGGCCTTTTATGCCGTACCCACCAATTAGCTGAAATGGTCAACCTAAAAGAGGGGTAGGATCAAAAATAGAAGATGAAGAATAGAAGAGGAAAGTAATGACAAAAAAGAGACTAAGATGGTAAGACATTTTCATTGCGGATGATATAACCTTTCAGGAAAGAGACGTGCAATGGAAATTAAGGAATTGGTCGAAGAAGGAAAGCAGGAAAAAAAAGAGGTGAAGGTGGGGTATCGGAAACGATGCATAGAGGGTGAACTATTGACTTGTAACGAAAAAAAAGGGGAAGAATAAGGTATACGAAGGAGTGGAGGGAAGAGAGAAGGTGGAAGGTTGGATTGTGGAATGTAGCAGGAGCAAAGAATAAGGAGAAGGATTTTTGTAATAGAAATAAATAAAATTGGAATAGGGCTGGTGGAAGGAAAAAGACAACGAGGAGAGTGAAGGAGAGAATTATCACTGGAGTGAGAAGAGAACTGGTGAAAGTAGAAGCAAAAGATGGAACGAAAAATATACAAGAGAGTAAGGTAAAAATAAAAGGAGAGGTGAGGTCGTTTATAACGATTTATTATAACAAAATTGGTGGTAACTTTAATGCGAGGATTGGGGAAAGTGGATGCTGGACAAAGGAGTGGAACCTAATGAATATGATGAGGAATACTGAAAGTAAGCAAAAAAAAGCAGAAGGGATGAAGATATTGGAGTGGATGGAAGAAAATGGATGGATAGTCTTGAATTGTAAAAGGAAGGAGATGAAGACGGAGAGTTTACGTATGTGAGAGCAAGAGACGAGGCAGTGATAGACTATGCTTTAACATCGATGGAAGAAGAGAAAGATACGACAGGTTTAGGATAGAAGAAAGAACGGAGTCCGACCACCAGCCATTGAAGATAGAGATAAGAGGATGGGAGGAGAGGGAAATTGGAAGAGAATGGGCGAAGCTACGCGGACTGGACGATAGAAGGCAATGAAAGATTTAAAGAGAAATGTGAAAATATTGACAATGAAAAAGGAGATGCAAGGAAATCGGATATGATGGAAGAAAGAATTAAACGAGCGACACAAGTAAGTGAAATAAGATAGGAGAAGAAAGGGGTATGAGAATTGGTGAGATGGGGAATGTAAAAGGAGAAGTAAGAAGAAAGTTCAGAAGATGGAAAAGAGATAAGGGTATGGTGGAGGAGAAAAAAGGGAGAAATTAAACATGAAAGAACTAATCAAACGGATTAAAGTACTACAGAAAAATAAGGCGAAAGAAAAAATAAGAGAGACAAAGACGGAGAGTGAAGTATGGCCATTCTTTAATAAGAAGGGTTAAGAAAGAGAGAGGAGAAGTAAATAGATAGATAAGTGTGGAACAATGGGAAACCTATTTCAGGGAGATGTTGAAAACGGAGGTGGAGATTAGAACAAGCCAGAAGAAGGTTCCAAAAATACTCGAAATCAAGAAATTTAGAAATTCTATTGAAAAGACAGTTTACTCACATATTTTAATTTTTGTTTCAATATAATATTTAGTTAGTGTTTTAAACTATTATTTATTTACTTATTCATTGTTTGTAATTATTTGATTTGATTTATTCTGTTGTCTTTCATTACTGCAAGGTTTTTTAACATTCTGTTCCCGTTTCAAGCCATCACTGTTAATACAACTTGCAAATCATCAACATCTAAAACAACAAAATAAAATTAAGAAAAAAAAACATATTTTGTATCATACAGATTCTATTCCATAATTGTGTGTGTAATATAAGTGTGTTAAAATAAAATCCAGAACTGTTTCATTCATTAAACCAAATTCAGAGAAGGTATTTTTTCGAACTTCAAGTCTACAACAAAACATGTATATTGTCAGGTCTCTTACTCGATCTGTATGTGTCGAAGGTCTAATGACGCATCCTTATATTATGTTATCAGCTTAAATGATACCTTAAAAAAAGGCCAATAACCGAGTATGTTTTAAAAAAGTTTTGAACAATCGAGGTTTTTTTTTCTAAATGCCATAAACGGCGCAGTTTTTTTCGACGTAAAAATTTCTACGATTTCAAAAGCGTCTAGTATTTTTTTTAAATAACACATCTGACAAACGCCAAAAAATTAATCAATTAACATACCAAGTTAAATTGGTCCACTGTTGGCATTTAACTGTAAGAAATTATGCTTGTATAAAAATAACATAAAAATAGCAGTAAAAAATCAGACTTCGTCTAAGACATGGATGGATCAAAATGTTCTAAATGGTGGCAACTATTATTCCCTTAAGGCTTTGCACCTTGCTACCAAACACCCTGTATATATCTATATATATATATATATATATATATATATATATATATATATATATATATATATATATATATATATTTATATATATATTTATATATGTGTGTGTGTGTGTATATATTTGAATATGTATAGCAATAAATAATAGTGGTGCTTGTTAACTTATGTAATCGTGCGATACTAGCATTAAGCGTACACGTAAATTCAATTTCATTTTACGTGTAATAAGTTACGACTAAACCGTTGACACAATGTGACTATTATGTAATTTAGCCTGAATTCAAATAACATCGAGACATTAGCGAATCGAGACTCCTTCGAAACGTTGGGTTTCCATTGGGGGCCATTGCTTCCAAGCACAGGGCCTAGACATTTCAAGATTGTACTAAACAAATGTATAATAAGTATTTGTAGACAAGACAAGCTCTAGAATTCTACATCCTCAAACCCGAGTTACAGAATAGTGTGAGGTGGAGTACGCACTTGAGTTATCGGCATTTTAGAATCGGAGGACGAAAAATAACACTTGGAAATACTTGAACATTGAAGGACAAAAATATTGTTTTATAAATAGAATGAAATTAATAAGTCTTTATTGAAAGTTATTTTAGTATGTAATTGTCTTAAATTTTAATGATATTATAAGAAAGACAAGGCTGTCACAGCACTTTAATTATTATTTATTTCCTTTTGCCCCTTAACGTTCTTTTCATTTCATCAAATTCTGTTATATTCCTTATTAAGGAATACTTAAGTTATGTGTTCTAAGTTTCAGAAAAATTATAGAACATTTTGGCATTTTGGACGTAGTGTTTGGGATAAAACTTTTTTAATCAACTTTTATGTGTAAATTTTTGTTACTAACGTTTCCTCTTATATTTTTCTCTCGAGATATGGTCTATATAGCAATAGTAATAGTAGAAACATACACCTATAACTAATATTTTTAATAACTAATCAATTTTATAAGTATTTCTAATATAATATTTATGATGAACAATATTCATGTGGGAAACTTGTATAATCTTCTTTTTTATCTTGTAACTTATAATCCCAGAGGGGACGTAGTAAATGGCGTAATTACCTCTATAGCCGAACTGCACTCTTGCTTTCATGACTTGTGAAAGTGATTTCCTATTTAAATTAGTGTTATTATTACAGTTATTATTTGCAGTGTTAATAAATATATAATAATTAATAAATTAAATTAGTGTTAATTAAATAATATTATAAATATTTTTATTTTATTGATTCAAGTAAGTATGGCGCATATTTAATATGTACTCGTTGGTTAATAATAGGAACATAGAAATGTTTGGATATATTTATATATATTTATGCAAACATTTAAAAACAATATTTACCCAAAATATGTAAATATTGAACTTTTTATATGAAGCGGTCTTCGATTATACCATAATGCATGTAATATATAAGTAGTGGGATAGATGTCTTCTTGTCGACACGTCGGTTAGGGGGCATTTATCAATTCCCGGCTTAGCTTGCTATTACCCATTACCCCACGAAATCTTCCTGTTTCCCTGTCTTCTCAGTCTTCCCGGTCTTCCCTGTCCTTCTGTCCCCCAGAATTCTGTTCTCCATATTCCAGTTCTCCATAGTTCCTGACATCCTATACATCTTTTACATCGCCCTACCTTATACCTCACACCTACACACCTCGGCATGATGTGAAGTTGTTGAATTGTGGACCCCCGTTAAGACATCCGCCGTCGCCCTCTAGTTTACTCACACTCTTCAAGAAGCTCAGTAGCACAGCTTTCTCTCGAAACAACCCTTCGCCACCCTTCTTCTGTTAAGTCCACGGATACTTACTCCTACCCCGTTATCGAACTTGTAAGCAACTCTTGTGGGTCACATCTATATGAATAAGTCTTAGAAACGTTTAAAGAAATCTTCTGGACTAAGTGCGGGAAAAGCTGGAATTAAGAAAAGTGAATATATGAATTTAAACATGTTGGCATTTAAGAAATTAAATATATCATTAAAAAAAATTGAATTATGTATTTATTTTCTTCTAAGTAAAGATGTGGTTTGCAATTAATTATTTATATACAAATGATTAAAAGTAATACCTAATTTAATATTTCTAAAGAAATTAAATTTATATATGTAGCCTCAGATACCAATAATTAAATTTTTTCATTGCCAAATATTCAAATAGTACTGAAGCATGTTTTTATTTTACAAAATTAATTAACAAAAAAATAACCCTTTCCGCCCAAAAATTATGTCAGGTTTTGAAACTTGATCGTTTTATTGTCGATGAACAGATGAGACCAATTTAAAATAATACGAAAGGTTATGGTTAAAGATAAAAGAATCTTGGTGTAATGTTTTCGATCAGGGCTGAAGTTGATATCAATAATCTATATACGGGTATTTAAGCTATTATTATTCTTAATTTTACTTGAAGATGTGTAGTATACACATATTGCAATAGAAGGGCAAAAACTGATTTTAAATGTTAATTGAATATTCCTAGTACAATGCTGTGATTTCAAACGAGGGCTGACCATGACATAACGCAGGAGAACGGAGGTGCCTATTCTTAGAATGCTGATTTAGAAACTTTGACCACAGAACGTGTGTCTGAAGGCAATTGTTACACACACAACACTTTCAACTTATGACAAAACACTATATATGATTATGTTCTCTCAATTAAAGGTCAATACTTATATAACAATTATTTATTAATAATCAATTCCAATCGAATATGTGTATAGTAGATAAGATATAGGGATCCAAATTCAACCGGAAGGATGACACCTTTGTTATCTTGTCATTATCTTGTCACTATCTTGTCATGTAGATAAACCGTAAGGATGACACCCTCTTATCAGTTGTGGTTATCTTGTCACTATCTTGTCATGTAGGTCAAGGTCACAGGGGGGTCAAGGTCACAGGGGTCAAGGTCACCCCGCAGGGGTGTGGTTAAGGGGGGTGTTGTTGAAGGGTGGTTGTTGTCAGGGGTGGTCAAGGGTGGTGGTGTTGTCAGGGTGGGTGGTCAAGGGGGGTTGTTCAGGTGTGTGTGTGTGTGTGTGTGTGGGGTAGGTCAGTTATCAGCACAGCAGGTGTGTGTGTGTCAGGTGTATGGGTGGGGTAGGTGTCTGTCTGTCTGTGTGTGGTAGGTGTCGGTGTGGGGTTGGTCAGAGGGTTGTGTCGTGGGATGGGGGGTCAGGTGTGTGTGTGTGTGTGTGTGGGTGTAAAAAAGTCTGTATTACGAATTGTTTACTAACATTTTGACAACTACTGGTTGTTTGGTTGAAATGAAAGAATTTTTTATTAACATGTAAATATTGTGCCACCTAGGATGGCTTAGTTGGTTAAGTTGTATTAAAAAAAAATATTCTATAACACCCTATTCGCGCTTCGAGTTCGATTCTCGTGAGAACAACATCAAAGGTGTAAAATTTCTCGCGAACAACATAGAACGGTATAAATCACACAGGTAAAAAAAAAATAAAAACAATGCAGAATTGAACAACATAGAACGGAATAAATCATAGGTAAAAATAAAAACATATAATTTGAAATAAAACACTTTTTTGTTGTTAAAAAAAAACTAGGATAATTTTTGTTTTATTGTAAATATTAAAAAAAAAAATACATTATATATATATATGATTAGAAAAAAGGACTATAAAAAATCTGATAAGAAAACCACCACACACACACACACACACACACACCCCAACCCTTTATTTTTAGTGGTGTGATTAAAGTTTATATTAAGTATATTACAGTATTTATATTTACATTTTTTTCTAGTCCCAACGATCAATTACTTTTAGCGGTAAACAATGTACTAATTAATAGATCATTGTTAACATGAACTTATATATACATTTTTCAACCCCCTCCACTTCTTTATAATTTTTTTCCTTGGTAACAAAAAAAAATTGTACAAGCCCCCCCCTCCCCTTCCTGTGACAATTATATACTGGAAACATAGATTATTTTTGTGGTTTACGTCAATTAAAAACTATTTTTTTGTGTGTGGGCGTGTGGTTTAAAGTTGTTTTTTTTTGTTAAACAATGGAGATTTCCACTGGAAACATATATTTTTTTGCATTACAGTATTTATATTTACATTTTTTTTTTTGTTGTGTATATATTTTTATATCAATGAAAAAAATATTATTATATTAACTTAACGTACAAATGAAAAATGGGTATTAGTTCCAGTTTGTCTGTGGATGTGTAGTTTTAGATTTCCTCCACGTGCTTCTTCGTTTAATCTAGGTAGGTCTTTGTCCTCAATTAATTTCTTAAAGCGTTGGCCCAGGAAAATATAGAAATCTTCAAGTTCCATCATTACTCCTTTTTTTCCATAACGGCCATCGTTTGGTTGGAAATTTAGAATTTTGTAATAGGATCCGGCTTCCAGGCTTGATAGAACCCTTACATCCTTTTGTGCAGCGAGATTATTTAATTTTTCCAAAAGATCCATATTTTTTCTTCTAGTCCCAACGATCAATTACTTTTAGCGGTAAACAATGTACTAATTAATAGATCATTGTTAACATGAACTTATATATACATTTTTCAACCCCCTCCACTTCTTTATAATTTTTTTCCTTGGTAACAAAAAAAAATTGTACAAGCCCTCCACCCCCCTCCCCTTCCTGTGACAATTATATACCGGAAACATAGATTATTTTTGTGGTTTACGTCAATTAAAAACTATTTTTTGTGTGTGGGCGTGTGGTTTAAAGTTGTTTTTTTTGTTAAACAATGGAAATTTCCACTGGAAACATATATTTTTTTGCGGTTTATACCAATTAAAAATTAAATAAAAACGGTATCTTATCAACACATTTCTTTGTGTGGTTTAAAGTTGTTTTTTTTTAATAATAATTTTGTTGTTTTTTTTTATATATATACTCATAATTATTAAATTGAAAATCAAAGATACAATGTCAGTCGATAAGTTTGGTCGATATTATTATGAATCTAATAAAATGAAGATGATGAAGCAAATACACTGCTAAATTTAGCTTATATGGAAATGCTTTTTTATTATTCAAATTTTGTACAACAAGATTTATATGCTATATTATTTTATGATGTAAATAAAACACAATAATTTCATGTATTATCTTTTTTTTATTAATATATATATATATATGTATAATAAAATACAATTTTGTTTTATTTCTCCTAATTAATAAAATTATAACCGGCTAATTTTGATAATAAATTTTGTAATTGTTGTAAAATTGATATGTTTGGACAATTTATATTAAAGATTGAAGGACTAAATTGACCGGCTTTTTCAATAGCATTTGTAAACTCATTATATTCATAATAGATATTATTATTTTTAAAAAAATATATTCTACCATTTGTATATTTGAATACACCATCAATATTAGATGGTATACCTATAAATTTTTTATCAATTCTACCGTATTCAATTGTTCTATATTCACATTCAGATATTGTTAAGTAGTATGTGTTATCGTAAAACAGATAAGTGTTTCCGGTATTTGTGTGAACAATACCCTGTATATTTTTTATATTATTTGAATATGGTTTTACAATGTTATCTAATTGTAAAGATGGAAATTTTATATTATATGTTTCTGTTTCTATAATTATTACAATATTTCCATTGGGCCGTCTATAAATGGCCGTTATCTCTGTAAAGTTTTCAGGTAAAAATTTTAGCCAATCGGTGATCAGAAAAGGTTCGGAACTATATTTTTCATTATTAAGTTCTTTGATCCAAACATATCTTTTATAAAATACATAGAGCATATCATTAATGATTAAAAATGTATTTAAGTTATTCACTTTGCATAAATCTGGATATATATTTGGTTTATTTTTAGAGTGTGTTGTGGTTGATATTGTTGTAACCGCAATAGATTCTGTACTCACTTCTTCTGTGGTCGTTTCTTGCGGTCTATTATTTGATACCCGTTTAATTTTTTTTTTACCATATAGTGAACTAATTGAGTTTATATCTTCCTCATCTAATACTAATTCTGGACTAACATTTCTATATGAATAATATGGATACATAATTGAATTGGTATTTTGAGTATGATGAAAACCAATAGAATGACCAATTTCATGAATCAATACATGTAATAAATTTTTTTTCTCTTCATTTGGATTTATTTCTATATTCCATGTTTCATCATTATCTATATGTATTTCTTTGTACAGGTTATTTTTTTCAGGGAAATCAGCATGCGCCATAATGCCTCCAGGACCATCGAAAATTGCACTACATTTACTTCTTTGTTTGTAATGTTGATAATTATTATGTCGCTTAGTGCCAAAACTTAATAGAATATTGGCATTAGTAAAATTATGTATAAATTTAATATTTGCATGTTCAGACCATACATCAAAGGCTAATTGAGCGAGTTGTAATAGTTTCTGTGGTGCTCGATGGAAATGCCATGTGATATTATGATTATCCCATTTTAGTTTATTAGCATGATTTAACATTGCAATATCTGATACACCACACCTTGGAGCCTTCATTAGTGCTATAGTTTCATTCAATGCATTATCATCTTTATTTATGTTAAAATTTTCTTGAAATAAAGCTAATGCCTGCAAATATTTAATATTATCCGGTCCAATTAATTGCAATTCACTCTCATTATTAAATTCTAAATAGCCATATTCATATAAATATTGCTTAATATCTAACTCCTGACTATATAAGAATACATTTAAAAATAAAATAATAATAATATAACGGGAGAACATCATTCTTGCAATAGCAAAGTTATACTAATCTATATTAAAAAACAATCAATGCTATTTATAAGTGGGTCTAACTATTCCAGACAAGGGAATATATTCTAATACTTTATCGTGAAGACAAAGACATAATGCAGTAGTATCCGGTGGAAAGTTTTCCGAAGATTCAAATTCTAATTTGATATCAACAGTTCCATGTTTTAATGCATCATCTTGTTTAGAACAATCAATTACTATTAATGGTGCCGTATTTTTAAAGTCTGACCACGTTAAAAATGGATTATATTTATTATTATGATAATATGAAGTTGAAAATTGTAGATACATTTCATATAAAATATTGTATTGATTTTTGCTAAAATTTATATTTAAACTTTCATATGGATAATATTCTGAATTCAAATGTAATTTTACATTTCTTATATTACAATGATCAAATGCACTTGTATTTGCATTATGCAAATTATGTCTTTTTGTTTGAAATGCTAAAATAATATAACGTGGTTTCTCCAATTGGGTTGTTGTTTTAATAGTCCACAATTGCTTATCAGTATTTGGCAGCATAGGATATTCATAAAGGTCCCAGCTTCTAAACGATATTTCAATCGGATCCATTTTATTTAATTTATTTAATAATACTAATCTTTCCTCATCACTTGGAAGTATATGTTTTATACGCCATTGAATTTTAGCTATATTAATTTTGTATTCTGTTTCAGATATGTAAACATTAGCATCACTTCTAGATCTTATCAATACTAGTTCTTGTTTAGCATTTACTATCATAAATTTATAATCCTCTGCAAAGCCTAAGAGCAATTTCAATGGTATAGATGCACTGAAATAACCTTTTTTATCTATAATTGAAGCACTATTATCCCATCCAGCGATTGCATATCCAATCTTATCAGTGCTATTTAAAGAAGCATAGCCCTTCATTGTGGTTGTAATGCCTACATTTTTAACTTTATCAACTTCAATTCCAAACAATTCATATCTTATTTCATCAAACAAAAATGCGAATCCATTGTTACATAATTTGGCGTTATGCGATTGAAGTGCAGCACCGTCTTTTGTTAACAAATTACCCTCAATGGTTATATAGCTGTCCCATGGTGACGTATAAATATCTTGAAAATGAATTGGAATTCTTATCTCATCATTGTTATCATAGCTTGTGGCCGCATATGGGATATAATTATGCCATTCCACACGTTTAATTGTATTATCAAATGTGGCTTTTTGATTAATATTTAAAATATTACTCATGATTTTTTTCTATTTTTTCTTCAATTTAAATCCTTGTGCAATTAAAAATTGCTTATTAATAACCGATAGTTTATTATTATTTTTTTTAATTATTCTTCTTTTTTTTTTACATGTGGCTTGATCCTCCACAGGCAGCGTACTAATTCTGTTTATGTTTGTTGTAGTATTTATATTGAAATCAATACCCATTTTTTGATATTTTCTTTAATTCCAGTCTTATTGTAATATTTTCACCTCTAAAATTAATTAACTTATCGTTTTGATCAATCAGTTTCAATGTTATGTTATTGATTGTATGAACATTTACGGGTAAATATATTACATTGGAGGGTATTTCCACTATTTTATAACCAGGCGGCACAACAGGAAAGAATTGATGTATTATATGTATTAGTTGGTTATTTCTATAAGAATTTCTTATAATATTACAATCAATTTGTATTGAACTTACACCCAAAATATCTATGGGCAAATCGGATATATAATTTGTATATGGTTGCAATATTTTCTTTTTGAAACCCAATAGTGAACCAATATTATTTTCCTTTTCAAAATTTATCACCAACGAACTTATTATTTCACATTTAAGCGTATTATTATTGGCATTTATAGTAAGAAAATATTTAAGTGACTTGTTCTTACTTATTGTGTTATTTATATACTTATATATGTCATCAATTTCATAGGAGCCTTCAGGTATTATTAGAACTTCATCATTATAATAAAATCGATTATTTTTCTCATGGACATTCGGTATTGAATTATATGTTTGTAAATCAACTAATCCGAGTACATATTCAAATTTCCTATCCAATTCAATGGGTGGAAAATAATTTGTGCTTAATATGGATGTATTACCACTAAGTGTAAAGGTCGAGGACATAATTGATAATGAATAAAAAGAATCTTATTTCATAGTATTTATTAAAAACTTTAGGCATAAATGTCCACAATTATATGTATTATAATTTTGAAATTTTTTATAATTATAAATTATTTTGTTTTTATTTAAATTTCTTTGTAGAAAATATTCGAGCAATTCCTTAGGTGGCCCCAGGTTACCAAAACTATCGAAATATTCAATATTCGATTTGAATTTTCTGTATGCAACCCAATGCGTTCCAGGACCCGTTTTATTATCTAAATTTATTATGGCACATTCATTTTCATATGGATGCTTTGGTAATGAATTACGCATGAAAATACCTCTAAAATAGGGGATTTTTTTTGCATATTTATTTAAATCAATATCAGTTAAAGCCCTCTTGGGTAAATCTTTAACTGATATTTTTAATAGTTTTTTGTTGTCGGTGGTGGTGATAAGTAAAGGCCCAAACCTTTTCTATAAGGTTTTAAGTAAAGACCTTTACCATCCTTTTTACCCAATGCGATGGCCTCCATCATCTTATTATGTCTCTCTGATTCATGTAATTTTTTCTTTGCCGCATTAGCGCTTGTAACAGCCTTTGTTATGCCAGCAGCACCACCCGCTAGAGCCCCCGCGGCTGATAATCCCGCGAATAATGGTATTAGAAAGGGAAGAATTCCACCTGTTTTAGGAATTGGTATAATTCGTGACTTAATATTCGGTTTTTTTCCTTTAATGATTTTTTTTGCAGCTTTCAATGCAACTTTTATTGCAGTACTTGTATTTTTTATTTTTGATTTTTTTATTGCCGCACTAGCGCTTCTTATAGCCTTCCTAAAGGTATTATGATTTGTTTCCAATTTCATGTTAATTTTTTTCTTGTTTTTTCTCTTGATGCCCATACCTAATTTCTGTTTGATTTTCATTGCATTAGTAACTGCCCAAGCAGCCGCTTTTTCCTTAATAGAGGCGTCTTTGGATACAACTCTTGACCAAGCTTTTTCCTGCAATATCTTGTCCGCGTGATGTCTTAACTTTAAATCACTTTTCGATTTAGAATAAGAAATATCATGCTCTTTACATGCATTATCTAAATCATTAATTCCATTGTCACCGCGTAACAGACGTTTTTTTAACTTTGTTCCTGGACCACAAAAATTATAACCGGGCATATGTAATTCTATAGGCAATGAATTTATGGCCCTATTTAATAAGCCCTCACCATGGTATATGATCATTGGTGTCTAAGCATTAAATGATGTAATATATAAGTAACACGTGCATATATATACAATGAAATTTATAAAGCAAAAAAAACATTTACATATTGCAAATCTAGATAATTTAGATGAAAATGATAAAAAAAAGAAAGTGAAAAAACATGGCGATTTACTACCAAATAGTATAAGATGTATTATATGTGGGCCATCGAATTCTGGAAAAACTAATATCATGTTGGCTCTTTTATTTGAAAAAAATGGCTTAAAATTTAGAAATATATATCTCTATTCCAAATCATTATATCAACCAAAATATATTTTTTTAAAAAAAGTGTTATCACATGTGAAAGAAATAGGCTATTTTTGTTATGACAGTAACATTGATATTATTAAGCCCAATGATGCAAAACCAAATTCTGTATTTATCTTTGATGATGTAATTACTGATAAACAAGATTGTATGCGTAATTATTTCTCAATGGGACGTCATTCCCTAGTTGATTCCTTTTATCTTTGTCAAACCTATGCCCATATACCAAAACATTTAATCAGAGATAATGCAAATTTTATAATATTATTTAAAATGGACGAAATGAATCTTAAGCATATTTATAATGATCATGTAAATACAGATATGTCATTTTTAACCTTTAAAGAGTTCTGTTCAGAATGTTGGAAAAATAAATATGGATATGTGGTCATTGATAAGGATAGCGATATCGCTAACGGACGATATAGAAATGGATTTGATAATTTCTTGAAACTGTAATTATATATATAATAGAATATTTAGTAGTAAATCGTTTAGTTGAATGATAACTTTTGTCTAGCTATCTGCTTACATATATATACAAAAAGAAAACAACTCGAAAATATGTTTAATAATAATAATGACATATTAAAAGATATTATTGCAAAGAGTAAAATAATTCGTTCAAAATATAAAGCTCTAAAATATAGTGATTATGAAGAGCAAAAAGATTTGGAAAAAATATTTAAACCTATAACAGAACCACTTGTAGAGATAAAATCACAACATAATGCATTAAAAAAAAATAAAAAAAATGCAACAATACAAAAAAAAGAAAATATTGATGATGATGATGAATATGATGATAAGAAGTTGTCATCATATAAAAATAATGAACCACATTTAGTTGATGCCAATAGTGTTAAGTCCATTGGTGATATCGCATTTAGATATTTAATAAATCAACCTATTGAAGATAAAATATATGGAATTACTATAGGTGGTGACAATAAATTCTTTATTGGTAAAACGCCAATAACAATCGAAAATAATAATATAGTCATTAATAGTAAATTGTATGCTGGAACAGAAGGCCTATATCAACTATTACAATTGAAAAAACCACTAGGTTATACGGAAGAAGATAAGGAAAATTTTATCAATATCATTAAAGATACAAACGCATATAGACGTAATTATGATCCTAATGGTCAAATAAGTGGTAATGCGGGATGGAAATACGTACAGATAATTAAACCAGCCCTTAATTTAAAAACAAAAGGTGAAGGATTAATATCACCATCACATAAAATAGTATCGAATAAAAATAATGAGTATATTTATTGGAATGATGCTAATGAATTAGTTGAACGTTTAAGATTATTATTAGGCTCAAAACAGGCTGGTCATACAGGTCATGATAATGAAATTATATCTATCATTGAAGAGTTAAGAGAATCACATATAATTGAATAAATAAATATCAATAATGACCAATAATAATAAAAAAAAAGATATAAAATTACAAATAGTTGAAGAAATCCATAAACCAGCGTATAAAAAATATGCACGTAGACGAGTAATAACAAAAGGTATTGATGACCTATGGCAATGTGATTTGGTTGAAATGATACCTTATGCATCTGAAAATAAAGGTTATAAATATATGCTTACCGTAATAGATGTTTTCTCAAAATATGCATGGGCTAAAGCCATAAAAACAAAAACTGGTAATGATGTTACAAATGCTTTTATTAATATCTTGGATGGAGGCCGTATACCGAAATTTTTGCAAACAGACAATGGAAAGGAATTTTATAATGCAACTTTTAATAAAATTATGAAAAAATATAATATAAAACATTATTCTACATATTCAATAATGAAGGCCAGTGTATGCGAAAGATTTAACAGGACCCTGAAAACTAATATGTGGAAAAAATTTAGCTATCAAGGATCACATAAATGGATAAATATATTAGAGGACTTATTACAAACTTATAATAATACAAAACATTCTACAATAAAAATGAAACCAATTGATGTGACATCGAAAAAAGTCGAAAAAAAATTACTTAACACTATTTATAATCACATTAAAATTGCAGGAATATCAAAATATCGTATTGGTGATTCTGTACGCATTAGCAAAGTGAAGAGTCTCTTTAGCAAAGGCTATGAACCAAATTGGTCAACAGAAATATTTATTATTAAAAAGGTGTGTAGAACAAATCCGGTAACCTATAAATTGGAGGACACAACCGGCCAAAATATTGAGGGAGGCTTTTATGAAAAGGAATTGCAAAAAGCAAAATATACTGATGTATATTTGGTGGAGAAGATTTTAAAAACAAATAAAAATAAAGTATTTGTAAAATGGTTGGGTTTTGAAAATAAACATAATTCATGGATAAATAAAACAGATTTAAATTAAATATATTTCTTTTTATTTCACATATATATATATATATCACTCATTTATCAGATCATTTATTCTATAATGGCCATATGGCAATGTATTTATCTTATTAACTAATATAAACCTTTTGTCATCATTAGCACTTAAGACTAGTTTGTTTTGCTCTATTGTGTATAAGTTATGGCCCTTAGACCTAATTGCATTTTGGCATTTATAATTTAAATTATTATTGAATAGTGAGTCCTTGTAATCATCAAAAGAAAGGCGACCTACAACAACATTTGATACACCCTTTGCCTTGGCAATAAGTTTATTTACACCCTCAATTTTGATGCTATACATTTTAGCACGCAAAGCAATAAATTCCTTTATGATTTTACCATTCGCCTCATCCTTCATTAGGCCAACAACCTTTTTATTTGCTTGCGGTATATTGAATATGTTATCTAGTGCATAATCAGATGTATCAAATTTTGCAATATCCCGTTTCATTTGTTCATATGGATTTTGATTGATTATTTCCAAAATCATAGAATCCGTATCCATATACATCAGTGTAACCTCTTTATATGTCTTCTGTATATAATTGTAGTAAAAGTCATACATTAAGTGTTTGGAAATGTCTAAAATACACATTCCAATATATATGGGTTTATTAAATTTAATTGATGATTTATTCAATTCAACAGATATAAGATTTTCCGCAAAAATACTTAGTTTCTTAAAATTGGGTCTACAAATCAAATTCTGTGCTCCACATCGACCCTCCCACCTAGTGCACAATTTGATATTTCTATATTTTCTAATATTTTCCATCGATTTGCCAAAAATGGCGCAATTCATTAACTTATAAAAATTTTTATCAAAATCATTTTTGGATAATTTCCTAAAATCCGTATTTAAATCGATATATTTTTTTAGCCAAAATGATTGTGAAAATACTATAGCCCTATGAATTTTAATAATTCTTAATCCCAAAGTAACACATTGTTTTAAGTTCATTGAATGAATTATATACTTATATTTATTAGTTAAGGTAGTCATAAGTTTTATATTGCTTTTATTAGTTCCGGGTGGGTTCATTTTCTCTGTGCATAATGAAAAATCTTTGTGCATATCATGTAACTCCCTAGGGTATTCCAAATCTACTTCAAACACATACCCATTGGAATCATTATCTAAAATAGCTAATATATCAAGCTGTTCTATTTCAGAACTTGTTAACCACCGGAAATTACCATATGGTAAACATTGAGTCATAGCCCAACCATACAAATTACATGCATCATAGTACATTATATATTTTTCTGGCTTATTCGCATCAAAATTAGACAGATATGGGTTATTCGCACATGAATAACGTTTTATAGCCTGGGTAATACCACCTCTAATGCCACGCTCAAAAAATAACAGCATATCAATATCGGTTAACAGCTCTAGCCTTATATTGGTTATTTTTAGCATACAATCCCAGGTGTATCCTGACACTGTAAAATAATGTACGGGATCCAATGAATATGATTTTAAGCAAACATTTCTGAAATTCTCAAAAATGTCGCTTAACAACAGTACATCCGATTTCAAATAAAGCATCATGTATTCACCAAGATTTTGTATTTTAAACTTTTGCCATACATCTTTGGCATGGTTATAATCAGCACTGGAAATATGTTCATCTTTTAACTTGGAATAGAAATTTTCTTTTAATGGTAAATTAATTTCGTCAAAGGAATCCCATGAATTAAAGTAGTCATAAGGAAAAATGCCCTTTTTAATCATTAAATCAAATTTATCATCATCGTTTGGTGAGGGAAAACATTTTCTCAATAATGTAAAATTTGATACATCCATATAACTAGCTAGTTTTTCTAGGCTCCCGTTCATGAACTTAAACGAGTCTAAAAATCGCAATTTAAATTTACCAATTGTCTTACTAAATGATATATATTTTTGCTCATTTGATGGTATAATATCAATTTGCCCGTCATCTATTCCCAAATCACGTATAAAAAGATGACTATCATAGCCGCTTAAGCAATGAAAAAAAACAGGAATATAATTTGGTTGTTGATAATTTAAATTACATGTATAATGTGCACTGCCACGGTATTGACCAGATAAGTGACAATGATCGCGCACTTTTTTAAAATTGTCATCTGCTAAGTTAAAATGTTTTTCACATATGTGACAGGTAATGGAATTATTAAAATCCAACCAATCGGCATCCGTCATTTGTATAGGTTTGATATTTGCATAAAGTACCTCAATATCTTTTATAATTATTTTGAGTTGTTGTAAAAACCAATTTATAACATCTTTACCGCAATATGACTGGAAAAATGATATTGTATTATCATATGAGCACACCAATTGAATGCCAGCGGCACACGGAATGTGTTTTTGGTAGTTATTACTGTATGATCTACTAGAATCTTGTGCACAAGTATCAATGGGTAGGGTTAAACATTCAAAGTCTGCATAAATAACAAAAGGGTGTTTCTCCTTTCTCATATAGTTTTTAAATTTTAACCACTTTTCATCTCCCACAGGCATTTCAATTTTAACCGCATTATCAACTTTATTACAATCCTCTATATGACACTGAAACTTATTTGCATTATAGAAATATTGTAAACAGCGATCGCAAATATGTTTCTTAACATTTGCCTTAGAAAGTTGACCTCCTATAAGTTTACCTAAATCCGTTATCCAACAATAGTGCCCCTTATTACCACTCTTTATATATAATAAATTAACATGTTTATTATATGCATTTTTATATTTTGTGTAATGTAATGGCCCAATTACATTCCAAACATGCTTATTATTTAATTCTAGGCCATAGACATTAACTGAAATATTATTTTGTAATTCGAATTTAGATATATTATTCAATTGCATTGGAAATACTACATTATTTAGGTTAAATACTTCATTTTGATTGATTTTTTTATAATTTGAAACTCTATGAGGATTAATCTTAGGTGGATACAATGCCGAAATAATAGCCCACAAAAAACACCTGTCATCCATATTTTTAACATTTATCACAGCTCTTTTAAAACTTATAGATGGTGGTAATGGAAGATAGGAACTTCCATGTAACGGATTATGTTTATTAATGTTCACCTGCAGGTATAGTACACTATTTAATGACTTCCCGCTATCACGCTCTTGAAATTCATCTAATCGCACCTTTATACTTGAAATTATATTTTCACTAAACCATACATTTGGATTATCACTTAGTGTTAAAGAAATCATCTTAGTATTATGCGCTATTGTACTAATAATCTCTTCGCCATTCTTATGAACAAAATATTCACACACTAGTTGACACTGAATTTTAAACACATGATTATTAGATGACAAGAAACTAACAATTTTATTCATTAGTGGAACTTTGCACTGTTCCATAAATATTAGTGGATCAACTATATGGTTCACATTTACTAATTTTCCACAAAATACACGCATTTTGAATGCTGTACAAATATCTTCCCATTGTGGTGGCATTTTTAATTTTTTCAAACGATTTGTGTGATAGTAGTACTATTACTGATTTATGTTTTAGATTTTCTGCCCAATATATATGAATATATGTATATGTATATATAGACAACTGGTGTAAAAAAACAAAAAAACTTAAACATCTTATGTTGAGGAGGTGGGGAGTGATGGTGAGGGACTAGTGGGGTACAACAGGAACTGATAATTTTACTGTGTACATATCTCGTTGAAACACACATTAAAAAAAGAACAATGTCTGGACGCAGTGGACGCATACGTTTTATAAGTGTTGAGTTAAAGCCATTAATTAATATTAGTGCAACAACAATTAATGAACCATATATATATGGTTTAAGATATCATAATGGACGTATGGGGTGTCTTATTAAGTTAAATAATCTAGCTAGTGGTGTCGTCCTACTAAATCCTCAGAAATTGTACCACCCCTAATGTATGACGATGATGGATATGAAACGGACATAGATATTTAGGTATGTGTTGAATTAAAAAAAATATTATATATAAATAATATCAAGTACTGATATGTTTATTTTTTTCAGATTCACATTTACATCTAATTCAAGTAAAAAATTAATTAATATTATCTAACTTATGTATAATTAATTAATAAAAAAAAATTAACATTATCGAACTTATGTGTTTTTATTTTTCAATTTTATCCAAAAATTAATTTTGTTACAGCTTTCTCAAATATGTCAATTCATTTGTCGGTCCTTTATAATTTTATTATCAATTGCACTAACTTGGTCTGAAACATATTTTGTTACAGCTTTCTCTATTAGTTTATCAAGGTCCGTTTTAAGTTTGTTATTTATAGCTCCAGATATTTTTGAATCTATAATTACCGGTATAACATCAACTATCTGTTTAATTTTATTATCTAAAGTCGCTGTACTATTATTTAATTTGCTATTTAATATGACAATATCATTATTAAATTTAGCATTTCTTGTATTTTGTTCATTTAAATTACTATTTATAAAACCCTCAACTTTTGTCAGATGTGCACTAGAAAAATTCTGTATTAAACCCTCTACTTTAACCATTACTTTGTTCTCTATTATTCCATCAACATATTTTTTTGTAGTTGCATCATTTTCATCACTCGGTTCACTTAAATTCACTAATCGCCTCGATTCCATATCATAATTATTATCATCCGTTAAAACAAATCCAATGCCAGGCAGACCATGACATTTTTTCCCTTCACCATATTTATTAGATTCATAATAATATCGACCAAACTTATCGACTGACATTGTATCTTTGATTTTCAATTTAATAATTATGAGTATATATATAAAAAAAAACAACAAAATTATTATTAAAAAAAAACAACTTTAAACCACACAAAGAAATGTGTTGATAAGATACCGTTTTTATTTAATTTTTAATTGGTATAAACCGCAAAAAAATATATGTTTCCAGTGGAAATTTCCATTGTTTAACAAAAAAAACAACTTTAAACCACACGCCCACACACAAAAAATAGTTTTTAATTGACGTAAACCACAAAAATAATCTATGTTTCCGGTATATAATTGTCACAGGAAGGGGAGGGGGGTGGAGGGCTTGTACAATTTTTTTTTGTTACCAAGGAAAAAAATTATAAAGAAGTGGAGGGGGTTGAAAAATGTATATATAAGTTCATGTTAACAATGATCTATTAATTAGTACATTGTTTACCGCTAAAAGTAATTGATCGTTGGGACTAGAAGAAAAAATATGGATCTTTTGGAAAAATTAAATAATCTCGCTGCACAAAAGGATGTAAGGGTTCTATCAAGCCTGGAAGCCGGATCCTATTACAAAATTCTAAATTTCCAACCAAACGATGGCCGTTATGGAAAAAAAGGAGTAATGATGGAACTTGAAGATTTCTATATTTTCCTGGGCCAACGCTTTAAGAAATTAATTGAGGACAAAGACCTACCTAGATTAAACGAAGAAGCACGTGGAGGAAATCTAAAACTACACATCCACAGACAAACTGGAACTAATACCCATTTTTCATTTGTACGTTAAGTTAATATAATAATATTTTTTTCATTGATATAAAAATATATACACAACAAAAAAAAAAATGTAAATATAAATACTGTAATGCAAAAAAATATATGTTTCCAGTGGAAATCTCCATTGTTTAACAAAAAAAAACAACTTTAAACCACACGCCCACACACAAAAAAATAGTTTTTAATTGACGTAAACCACAAAAATAATCTATGTTTCCAGTATATAATTGTCACAGGAAGGGGAGGGGGGGGCTTGTACAATTTTTTTTTGTTACCAAGGAAAAAAATTATAAAGAAGTGGAGGGGGTTGAAAAATGTATATATAAGTTCATGTTAACAATGATCTATTAATTAGTACATTGTTTACCGCTAAAAGTAATTGATCGTTGGGACTAGAAAAAAATGTAAATATAAATACTGTAATATACTTAATATAAACTTTAATCACACCACTAAAAATAAAGGGTTGGGGTGTGTGTGTGTGTGTGTGTGTGTGGTGGTTTTCTTATCAGATTTTTTATAGTCCTTTTTTCTAATCATATATATATATAATGTATTTTTTTTTTTAATATTTACAATAAAACAAAAATTATCCTAGTTTTTTTTTAACAACAAAAAAGTGTTTTATTTCAAATTATATGTTTTTATTTTTACCTATGATTTATTCCGTTCTATGTTGTTCAATTCTGCATTGTTTTTATTTTTTTTTTACCTGTGTGATTTATACCGTTCTATGTTGTTCGCGAGAAATTTTACACCTTTGATGTTGTTCTCACGAGAATCGAACTCGAAGCGCGAATAGGGTGTTATAGAATATTTTTTTTTAATACAACTTAACCAACTAAGCCATCCTAGGTGGCACAATATTTACATGTTAATAAAAAATTCTTTCATTTCAACCAAACAACCAGTAGTTGTCAAAATGTTAGTAAACAATTCGTAATACAGACTTTTTTACACCCACACACACACACACACACACCTGACCCCCCATCCCACGACACAACCCTCTGACCAACCCCACACCGACACCTACCACACACAGACAGACAGACACCTACCCCACCCATACACCTGACACACACACACCTGCTGTGCTGATAACTGACCTACCCCACACACACACACACACACACACCTGAACAACCCCCCTTGACCACCCACCCTGACAACACCACCACCCTTGACCACCCCTGACAACAACCACCCTTCAACAACACCCCCCTTAACCACACCCCTGCGGGGTGACCTTGACCCCTGTGACCTTGACCCCCCTGTGACCTTGACCTACATGACAAGATAGTGACAAGATAACCACAACTGATAAGAGGGTGTCATCCTTACGGTTTATCTACATGACAAGATAGTGACAAGATAATGACAAGATAACAAAGGTGTCATCCTTCCGGTTGAATTTGGATCCCTATATCTTATCTACTGTGTATTGTCAGGTCTCTTAACCGATAAACATATATGTGTAGACACATATTACCTTTAACTGAAAGAACATAATCATAAAGGAAAAAAGCGAAGAGATTCGCTCTTCGTTTTCTGTTCAAGAAATGAATTTTAAGACATATTGTTTAAAGAGAGACGATTTTCTATATTATTTTTTTAGCAACAATTGGGATAATTCTTAAAATATATATCTCCCTTTGTTGCAACTTCAACTACATGATGATATTGGTCACACATGGAACACATCAAATATAAATTTATTTATTATGCATAATAGCTATTATGCAATTTTCTAATACTAACTTTATCTAATAATAGTTTACACAATATCAGATTAATAACCATAATTACAAAGCACTGAATGATAAATATTTATTTCAACATGCTATCACGTTGTGCAATGAATGGACCGGCACCGGTTTTTAATCTGTTTCCGACGGTTCTCTTAAATAAACAACTAAATAAATAAATAAACAAAAATAAATATAGATTTGTTACTAGAGAGCTCGGAACAGTAATGTATACAATAGGTACAGTCAATACCGTAAAGTCAGTTCTCTAATTGAATTGTATTTATAAGTATAAATTTCTCTTAGATTAATAGCGGGCTCTTTGTTTATTCAGTGTAAATGCTGTTAATGTACTCGCAACTCGCAACTCGCAACTCGTAACTCGTACTTCCTAGCTTAAATGTTAAAACTTGAAATATCCGCAATGATTGTCGGATCTGTTCAACAGCAATACGGTTACATTGCCAGCATTTCGGTTAGGGCAGGGAGCAGGGGGCAGGGGGCAGGGTAAGGGGAAAGGGAGTAGAGGATGTGCTTGTTTTAGGGTGTGAGGTAGTTCGTCAGAAAAAGGGTTAGAATACAAGTAACAACGTACGGCTACAAGCACGGGTGGAGACATAGAACATTCACTGTTCAATGCTCATTGCATTGTAGATCCATCTATAGGGATGTTAAACCTAATTACATTATAAGTAAATTCAACTAACATAACTACATATGTATATCAGATTTGATCTTTTATTTTAACCATTTAACATTTCATTTCAATCTGTATCAACTTGTATGTCCGATGCCCATATTTTCATAGTCATGAAGTTAAAATAATTTGTTGTTAATACTACTTAGACGTAATTAGTACGTTTAGGCCGTCTGCACACGGGTCGACTGATTGCAAACTAGCCGCGCAACGAAGTTTCCAACGAAAACGAAAAACAAGCCGTGTTTCGTGAATTTTTAACAATAGCATAATAGGGGATTTTATTATGTCGTATTCTGAGGTATTTGTATGTATGTATGTATTTCAATACTTTTCAATAGTATTTGTACACATCTCTGCTCATTATGTTACCGTCAATAGCATGCAACGTAATTGCCCTGCGACCTAGAAATACAGTCGCTCAAAACCAATTTCAAATCATTTTTTTTTATATTTGAGCTTGTGCGTTCTCTCACTCACAACACAGTTCCATTCTTATTCGATTCGGGAAGATTCGGGGCTCGCGTTTGCAACCAGTCGACCCATGTGCGGACGGCCTAAGAACGATTGATTATTATTTATAGCTTCTGCCGTCCAGAATAATTTACCACTAAATACAAAACTATCTATAGGCAGTCTGCTTTTAGGTAGAAACCATGACAATACATGGAAACGCACACAGTTATAACAAGACTGTATTTAGGCAAAGTTAATAATGTCGTCGTGTTTATTTGGTCGACAAGTACAATAGCGCTGCATCAATCTATCTGCAGCAACTGTCTGTCTGTTTGTGAGTCTAAAGATGATCTGGTCTTCAGTGTGCGCTTACCATTATTGTAATACATTTTCTATGTAATTACTATTTTCATTCATTTTTCTTTGAATCCACTCAGGTTTGGTTTTTGCTTTTATGAACTATAAATGAAATTACGAGAATAACTCTTAGTGTAACTTTTATACTTTTATGTCATTAAAATTTATTTTAATAAAAGTGGTAAATTGAGTGAGTGTTATTTTATATATTTTTTTTAAATAACTAGTAAATTTTTAGAAAGAAACGGGTTACAAAATTATTTATTTTAGTGCAGAACCAAGAAAATTATTCTTGTTCTTAGAAAAATTACGGTGAATAACGTTACATTATTTCCATGATTAATGCATGTAAAATTATTTTACTAATTCAAATGGTTTGTTATTATATAAAGTTTGTACGTAGTATAAGCTCTGTAGCATAGTCATGTGATGGTAAGCGTCGATAGGTTCGCATAAAACGCATTGGAGTTATGTTTTCAACAAGAATTCCGGCAAATGTGTATCTATGACGCCATTTGGAATGCCGATCACAGTTTCGTCCGTACACTTTCGTGCGTACGCGTTTCCTCTCGTTTCACTTTCCTAATGATAAAGTCAATGCAACGACAAGATTTATATAACATACAAATCTTTTTTCCTTGTTATAAGAATGAAAGAACAATACTTTGGTTCGAATTTCGTTATTCTTTCGTCTCGACTAGATTACATTAAAATTTAAATCAAATACTAGTCAAGTAGTTAAAATAACAACTGTTAAAAATGACACTCATGTTCCTAAAACATACATTAGAAATGAACACTGAAATTGTATGCACATGTAGAGGCCACGACACCATAGAATATCAAGCAACAAGTATGAAGTCAACGGTAAATATTTTAAATTTTTAAAAAATATATAAAATCCATAATTATTTTAAAGTTAGAAAACTATAATTTACTGAAAAGCTTAGGATGGTTCATTTGAGATTATTGTATTATTGACGAAGAGCAAGGAGAACTGAGTGAGGTCAAATTACGGTTTATTGTAGATAAATACAATTTGTGTTTTTTCAAAATGGAATGAATGGTAATTAATAGTTGTGCCTATATCCAAAGCATATAACGCAATTGGTTTATAAAACTGGTTTATAAATTGGTTTATAAAACATGAATTCTCAGTGTGTGTTGTTCTTATTCCTTTTTTTTTTAATATTTATTTTTAGTGTATCAACTTTTCTTATTTTCTTTGGTCTTATTCTTATTCGCGAATTCGTATTCATAATCCTTTGTTAACATCAATATAAGGAACTTAATCTGCAGTCTTTTCTATTTTCATTCATTTTTCTTTGTATCCACTGAAATTACGAGATATGGACCTGAATTAGTCTTATTGGACCTATTATCTAAGCTATTTTATTCCACATTTTTAATACGTTACACTCGGCGCAAAAATAATCTGACAATGAATTAGCTTATTTTTGATTATTTATTCACTAAACCTTTTAATTTTTAAGGCGTGTTCTGGTATAAATTATTACTTTTACTACCCTAGAAAGATTCTTTTTACAATTGCTTCAGTCATACTCACTGTAATATTCACATAAAATAACCAAACACAATGACAAATAGCATAACAACATAATTAAACGAATAACTGTAATCGTTATAATATAATATTAACCCCATGGTAATATTATAAAATTGATTAAATTCGTTAATAACTATTATAGATTATCTTATGAACAACACAAATAATAGTTAAAGCAGGCGTGGATAGAGATGGTCTACTCGTAGCATTGTAGCCTGTATTATGTAGATATCTGTGCTCTACAGCTTCTAGCATTGAAAACCGTGGTCGTAATATCCCAGTCAGATTAAACTAGAGTTAGACGTAGGTACTTTAGAAACAGAAGACCATTAGTTAGAGAAATGTATGTGTATGTTATGTTAGTCCCACGAAGGGAGGGACGGAAAACGGTGGACGTGGACGGCGGACACCAATGTCGCGTTACTGGCAGCGCTTGCCTTAGAGACTCTTGCAGGGACTGTGAACTATAACCACTATAACCAATTCAATTACACACAAATTACAACTCAATTAAACCAAATATTCAACCTGTCATATTTCTTTATCAATCTACATGACTTATAAGGTATGTTATAGCGACACAAATAAATTAAATCTATGATTATACATCAATGAATCTATTGTATTATGAACATGTACTATTTTTATCTATTTGAAAACAATAACTACTTATATTACTTCCATATACTCGTATGATTACTCAAATTTCCACCTAAATTTGGCTATCTCATATATTTTTATGTACTAGTCAGTTAATATTTTGAACTTACTCTATGTCAGTCTATTCCAACATTGTAATTAAAACTTAAATATTCAATAAATAATCATTGTTATAAAAGTGTGTTGTGTTTTTTTATAACTGACGTAACAGGTTCCTGTAATGCGTACTTACCCCAATAGGACACATTGCTCTAAAAAAGTTATTTCGCCCAAAAAAATTAGGTAAAGAGGAGGAATATCATGTCAAAACACATTTTAAACTGTTTAAGTGTATTTCTTATATATTCTATTTTACTTTGTACGTTTTACATAAATTTACAATATTTTTATAAATATATAATAAAAAGTAAAATCATAGCTGTACCAATATCAAGAAATATTAACCATAGTCCATAGTCGACTTTGGTACAAGATCATTTTTTAAAGCTTTTAAACTTAAATAGGTTGGGACTCCCAGTAACAGTATTGCATCTATACGAGTACGAGTGTACGGATGGCTACAGTAGAACCTCACTAACAACGAACCTCACTACAAAACGAACTTGATTGCTATACTGACTTATACTAGTTTCTGTTTAATGAAAGCAATTTATCAGTTTTGTAAATAAGTCATTGGTATAGATCTAACTTTCCAGCTCACCGTATTACTGTATAGATAATTTACAATTACATCATGTGCGTTTGTGTGAGTTTTGTATAAATGTGTTGATTGTTACGAGAAATTAAGTACTTACGACTCCGTCGGATGCTCTTCGTAGTTTCTACTGAGGAAAAAACATAAAGAGTGAAGAATCGTTTTAAGCCATAAAACGGCAACAAATCTTGAGAAATAAAGAATTTACTTTGTAATGTTCATAGAAGATACATAGTTCTTATACATTTCTTGTATGTTAGATCGCTAGTGAGATTAGGGCGTCTGCACACGGGTCGACTACTTACAAACTAGTCGCGCAACGAAGTTTCCAACGATAACGAAATACGAGCCATGTCGAGCCGTGTTTCGTGACTCTATAGAATTTTTTACAATAGTACAATAGGGAATTTTATTTGTGTCGTATTATAAAGTATATGTATGTATGTATGTATTTAAATACTTTTAAATAGTTTTTGTGCACATATCTGCTCAAGATGTCACCAATAATAGCATGCAACGTAATTGCCTTGCGACCGAGAAACATAGTCGCTCAAAACCAGTTTGAAAACAGTTTAGTTTCGTTCGTGCAGTGTGTTTTCTCTCTATACACGTGCGTTCTCTCAGTAACAACACAGTTGCATTCTCATAGCATGCATATATCGTGATTTTTCTATATATATTTACTCATAGTACTATATGTTTATTTATAGTATATAATATATAATTTATATTTACTTTATATTAATCATAGTCACTTCCATGAAAACATTTGAACCTATTTTATATATTGTAAATGTATAACAAATTCTATTTCATCCAATGTATATTTCTATAATCTTTTTTATTTAAATACAGAGAATTGCATTGAGTGAATTGAAAATAAGAATCTATAGTTAGGCTTAGGACGTCCACACATAAGGCGACTGATTGCAAACCTTAGCCCCGAATCTGCCCGAACGAAACGAGAATGGAACTGTGTTGTTAGTGAGAGAACGAACGTGTATACGAATGAGAGAAAACGAACGAAAGTATACTTTTTGCGCACATTTTGAGGGTTTATGTTTCTTGATCGCAGGGAATGCTTTGTTGCATATGGTTGCATGCTTTTGATGTTGACATCATAAACAGAGATGTGCACAAATACTATTCAAAAGTATTTAGATACATACATACATACATACAAATATGACACAATAAATCTCCGACATTGTTAAAAATTCTATAGAGTCACGAAACACGGCACGACTAGTTTGCAATCAGTCGCCTCATGTGCGGACGCCCTAACGTTTACTAAAATAATAATAATAATTGCAAACTAATAATTTGCACTTACATGAGAACAGATAACAACTAAGTAAATTTTGTATGATATTAATATCTAATCCTGGTCTAATATTACCGAAAATCACATGCTAATTTAATAAATAAGAGAATCGTTATAATCAGATCCACGAAATACAATTATTAGTGTAATTATAGTCCAAGATATCCTTAAGTAAATAACTACTTTTACAAACTACTTAAGGCACTCCACCGCATCCTTAACATATGTGTATTGACAATATAAATTTAATACAGCAATCTTAATTTGTAAAATAGAATAATTACTTAACAAAGAAAATTACCATACGGGCTGGGCTGATTTGGGTTAACTTGGCTCCTCATAGGACATTCATTGGGCGTCAGCAGGCTCTTCCAACGATGTGGGGGATGAGCGATAGGGCGAATGGATAACACTATGGCACAGGGACAGGATTGTCGTAGTGTCAAATAACCGGGTGGGTGGAAGACTATAAGAGACTACAGGACTACAGAAAGCATACAAGAAGCTAATCTTAATTTACCTAATCGACCATTTGTGCAGTAAACTGAAATAGTAACAGAATGTATTATACAACTAGCCATAATCAAAATCTAGTGGAGCAAGCCAACGTTCTTTATTAAAATTGATATTTGAATAGCGTACAGTTGAGATCTATTGTGCGAAAAACAATTGGGTAGATTTCTAAATATTAGATTCAATAAAATTGTACTGTTGTATTTTATCATTATCTGTTCTATATTATAATGTTCCAGGTCTTATATGTTTGGAAGTGAATTTTGTATGGTAGCTCGAAAACGGCTCCAGAGAAGCTTTTGAAAATTTCCTATTTTATAGAAACAAAAATTCCCGGATTTTTCCCTGAATTTCCTGGAAACCCGTAATTTTATAAAAACTGGAAAAAAAGTGGACCCTTTTTTGCTGTATAACTTTGTATTCGTAAAAGATAGACAGGTGAAATTTTGCATGTGAATTACATTATTGAATGCGAACATATTTCAAAGTTTAGAAATTCAAAATTTTAAAAAAATTCTGGCATCTGGATTGTGTGATAATTGAACATCATATTAAAAAAAAATAATTACAAATTCAAAAATTTTATTTAGGGGCACACGGGCGTTTCTTGCTGAGGGTAAAATTTGTGCTAGAAAGATGAAATTTTGTATATAAGCTGACTTTGGTACCTAATTTATGAATCGAAAAAAAAATCTAAAATTTTGAAAAAAAGTTGGTCAAATTCCGAATAAATTGAAAATATTTTATATTTTATAATAAGAAAGAAAAAAAGAAATATATTTCTTTAGTCAGTTTATATTAAAAATGATTTGTTATTATATGTAAAATTAATATAGAACGAGTTTAATATTTCAATTTAAAAATGGAATTTTTGGAAAATGGAAAATTTGAAATTCAATTCACACACAAAAGACAGTAGTCGTTTGCGACGGAGGTAAACTCTAGTAATATATATAATATATACTTCTAGTACTTATGACTTTATTCTTCATACGAATAGATTTTCAGATTTTCAATTTATATTTTTTGTTTTATTTGATTGTTATTGTTGCAAGCTAATATATTTTTGCTTGAACACAAACACATACCTTAAAATAGTACTTCGTCTTTAGTGAATTGTATCAGGTTATCCTACTCTGTAACTCCAACATTAGCCGTATTTAAGTTACCCGCATAACACCAGGTAAGTTCTAATTAAGCAACAAGAGTTTACGAAGATTGTGGGCGTACAACCAATAATACAAAACAATTGTTAGTTTAGGCTCTCAAACGTTTATGATAATACGTATAGATATAATAGAGAACAACAAACTTAGCAGTAGGTTGTTTTGTACACTATTTTGTGCAAAGCAAACATTCTCTTAAACCCAATAAACTTACGAAGAAACTCTAGTTAGTTTGGGTAAGATTCAAAACTAGCTCTACAAATAATTTGATGATATTCATGCGATTGTGATTTTTAGAGGCCAGTAAAGAATGGGTTAAAAAAGTTGCGAAATGTCTTCTACACGCATCTATTATATCTAAATAATTGTTATAGTTATAGCCACATCGATGTCAGTCTTAATCAATCACTAGCCATTCATATTTATATTCTTGGTCCATTATAACAGAATGGACCAGGGACTGTTCTATTCGTGATGCTGAAATGGAAAAACAGATACATCGATTATTTCATGTCCAGTAACATAAAATCAATACTATTAATTTATTATTAGCATTACTTATTATTAAACTCTCCAAATAATTTATTTTCTATACCCTTAATTTTCGTTTACATGTGTAACACCCACATTTTCCTTTTTTTTTAGTCCTACTCGCATAGCTATTTCAACTAAGATGTGAAATGAAAATAAATGATTTTTTATGCTGACAAATGCTCATAGTTTCTAATGTTTTTATATCTATTGACACCACTATAAATAAAATCTTATATAATAATAGCCAAATCTTAATACTTGTATATAAGTAAAAATGAGATAGCAATATCTATATACAGTTGTTGAAGGTCTCAGTCTAGCAAACAGCTCCCCTAATTAACACAATGTAATTAAATCAATTAAACCCACAGCGGCCAAGAGCTTTCCATGGGGTGGTGGCGACGGCAAGGAACACTGGAACAGGGAACAGGGAAAATGGTTTTGCCAAGCAGAGCTTCTACTGTTTTCAATATGATTCCCTTAACCCACGTTCCCTTTCTTTGTGTCTAAACCTTAAAGCGTCTAACAACATGTTTCATTCCATAGCTAATATAAGTGTTAAGAATATCTTTAAAAAGGCTTAGCGCAGACAGTTGAATGATGAGCAAAACATAGAAACAAATCTCCACAAAAGTAATTAGATATTATTCCTACTAAATTTATAATTATTTTATTATAAATTCTAACAGATGGAAGGCGGCAGGCTGATGAAAATAAAATGATGATGAGTAAATCCCGGGGGTGAGTGAGGTGGGAGTAATGTACCACATTTTTTATTTATATTTATATTCAAAGTTATTATCATTGGAATAAATAATTAGAAGATTAATTTATTAATCTCGTAAAGAATTTAAAGAATATAGCAGCGGTGAAACTGTTTATGCATAAAGTAATTATAAGACATCTTCTTCTTTTATAATGTTCCAATTTTTAAATTGATATAACTGCTCCACACTATATATGAAAAACCCAAGAAAATGGAAGGCGCTCTTATCATTATAATCTTTTAATAGCTGGCTTATGATTTATTAGTCACAAATAAAAACAACGCTGCAAGACATTCCTTAAAATTTCATTGAATAATGTTAGGTTAGACATTTTTTTATGAAATGCTAATTCTAAATCAATGAATCTATAAATAAAGTAGGGCAAACTCCTTAGATTAGGTTTGAATGGGAACAACCATATTATTCAAGTATTGTTTGCGAATTATTCTGTTTAGTAAGTTTCTGTTTCTGTTTAGTAATCATTTAGTAAGTTTCTAAATATAATACCATATACAGTCCACTAATAAATGAAGAAGTGTAAATATTATCCATCGAATTTTGCATAGCATTTGGTTTTTCGAGACGGATCGACAAGAATGATCGATGAATTTTGCATTAACTAGTAAAGTTCCTTTAAATATTTTATCATAAACAAATGACGAATCTAAATAAGGCTATAAATAAAAAGAAACAGTTCTAAAAAGACCCACTCCCTCTCTTTCTGCAGATGTTTACCTTTAACAATGGAAATAGAAAACAAAAACAAAACAATGAAATAGAAACCAAACAAATGGTAATAGTAAAATAACCTTTTGCGACAGCAATGTGGCCGTCCCCGTGCTATAGTTTCCAACAGCTAGATGACCAACCAATATTTGCTCGCGTGTTAGGGACGCCAATGCCAACCCTGATGCCGCACTCCGTTTTTCAACGCTTCGGGCATGTATTCTTACGAGTGAGCGGTTTCTAGACCATCAGAAGAATACTCACACATTTATAAAAGGTTTAAAACCTTTGCTTATGTGTATCGTATAAACACTCTATTACAAACAAGGTATTCTGCTATTTTTATGTGCGATCCGTATAGTATTCTATTGTTTGGAAAATATTACTGTTTTCAAAACCACACGTGTATTAAGACCTGCCTTTACAAGCACTGAAAAAACCATCCTAGTGCCTACTTTTGAGGCCACTGCTTTGTTTTCTTTATGTTATGACTTGTGTAAAACATATCTGTTTGTAACTTATTCACTACTGAACATATAAGTAGTAAACCCATTCTACCGCAATTAATTTGCAACGGCATTGCTCAGACGGACAACTATCATGAGTGTACATGCCTTTGCTCTTTTTTACACATAAATTAATTTATAAGAGTACGCTCTGTTTCACCTATGCAATACTAGAAATGAGATAACTTAAAACCAGTCTAGGTGCACAGTATTGTCTTTATTGTCTTTAGACATCCCAGTAAACAATTTGGTGAAGTGCCCTATTTAGTGACGTTTCTATCACTATTTCACTTCAATTATAGTTCGCATCAACTTTATCTTCTTTTGTACTCCGACAGGTGGAGTAATTTCGCCATTTGTAGGCGATAAAGTAGACATTTTATATGAAAAAATGTGAGAAACTGAACTATAAATGAACTCTTTCATGACAAAAAAATCATGACGCATCTTCAATATAATGTCAAAGTGACTCCAAAATGTTTACTGGGATACTTGTATTTGTTGTAGAAAATTTGAGGCAACGCCATTTAAAACCGTTAAACAATAGCTATAGCTAAACACTAAACAAATATATTATTAATTTTTGCCTAAAAAGGCATGCCGCTTATAAAAGGCCTATATCATAAATTCAGTAGCAATCCCATCTAATTCGTTCAAGCATGTCATTAAGGTCTTACATAACTAGATATTAAAACTGCATCATCTGCATCAAAACAAAAATTATGGTGTTCGAAAAAAGGGGAGGAAAAAGGATAAAGAGAACGTGGAAATTTAAAGTACATGACATTGAGAAAGTAGAGGAATTTAGGTATCTAGGGTACACGTTTAAAAAAAAAACAACGAAGAAGAAGCGCAGATAAGGTAGGTAGCGAAGAAGTCGGATTTGGCAAGGAGAAGGGTGTGGAGAGTAGGGGAAAATGTGTTTGGTGCAGAATAGAAGCAGGAAGAATAGAAAATTAGAATAGAAGCAGAAGGCGATGTGAAAAATGCTGAAGACGAGATCCTAAGGAAAATAAAGGAGGAGAGTAGAAAGGAGGATGGAGGAGGAGGAACGAAAAGTAGGAAAGAGTATTTTTAAATAGAAGGAGGTTCAAGTGTGAAAAAGGAGCTAAGGAGCAGAGACAACCACAAAGAATGGAGGAAATTTACAATAGCAAATACAATGAAATATACAAGAGGATTTGAGAGAGAGAGAGAGCTATCGGAATACATACGAGAAAAAGACACAAGGAACATAAGAAGAATCGCAAGATTTAGATTGGAAAACGAAGAGAAATGCAACAGATTCTTGAAAAATAGAGAGGAAAGAGTGTGCAGGGTGTACGGGAGAGAGTTGGAAACGATGGAGCACATTAAGTATTCATGTGAGAAAAGAGTAAAAAGCGAAAAGAAGATTGTGCAACTATTAAAAAGAGGCGTTGAATGGAAGCGGTGGACGACGGATATAGAGAGAAGCAGCGAGGAAAGAGAAGGAAAGGTAGAGTAGTAACAGGTGGGAGAGTAGCAGGAAGAGAGAAGCAGTAGGAGTTTAAATTTATCTGTGTTATTTGTATTTTTATTTTATCTTTTAGCCCAGTAAACAATTTGGTGAAGTGTCCCTTTTTGTGACGTTTCTATCACTATTTCACTTCTATTATAGCTTGCATCAAAATTTTTCTTCATTTTCATTCCGACAGGTAGAGTTGTTTCGCCATTTGTAGTCGATAAAATAGACATTTCATATGAATGACTGTGAGAAACTGAACTGAAAATAAACTTTTTCATGCAAAAAAAATCATACGCATCTTCAATATGATGGCAAAATGACTCCAAAATGTTTACTTGGTGGGTAGATAGAATAAGGATCATAAAATGTAATTAAGCACTATGATATGTAATTTAATGGTTTAAAGCAGCAGAATACAGTACCTAATGGCAAACACATTAACAATGAATAATAAACTGCATCATCTAATATCTGGTATAACTTAAATAAATAAAATATTAATAATTTCGACCTAAGAGTTTCAAAATAAAATTAAATAAAGATGTTGAAAATTCGCATCAAAACTCCATGTAATATTCCAGATAAATTTAATTCTAAAATTATTATTATAGCAAAACTTATTTATTTAATTTACATACTAAAAATAAATGCTGCTGTGTAAACGTATAAACGAGCCCAAGTGGGAACAAAATGAGTCCTGGCATTTTCAATTCTTGCAGCTACTTATTATAGCAAAGAGAAGTAAAAAATGATGCTTCAGAAATGATCACAAATGGCAGAGACATTTAAATAATTCTACAGATCATTTCTAAGAACTGCAAGTACCAAGCAAGAGTAATAAAATTGAATCTTACCTATACAGTTCCTATAGAAATATCTAGTTAATGCCTTTCGCACGTCTCTTTTAGATATATAGCATTTAATATGTACCTAAAGTTTAAGCTTACACAGGCGTAGTCTATGTGTTTTAAAATTATTATTTAAATTGCACTGGAGTTATATAAAAATTACACGTCATTTTTTATGGTGTAATTGTAAACCATTTAAATAAAATGATATTTATTGTATTGTATTTGTCAAGGTCATCTCTCGAAAGAAATATACTATCAATTTATAATATTTGTACTTGCCATTATTTCGCATGTATTTTTTTTACATACCTTGTAAAATGATATTATATAGCCACGGTGGTACATACTCAGGGGCGGCCTTATCCATTGCGAGGCTCCGGGGTGGCAGATTTTTGCGAAGCCCCGGGCGGCAGAACTTTGTGAGGCCCCGGGGTGGCAGATCTTTGTGAGGCCCCGGGACGGCAGATCTTTGCGAGGCACTTGTTCTTTGTATAATTTATGTAAATTGTAAGTAAGTATTTTTTATGATAATTTTCGAGAAATAAAAGCACAAAAAGACAAATATTAGTGATGATAAACTAAGGTAAATGAATGCCTTAAAAGATATACGCAGTGATTCTAGTGGGATTTCTAAAAAGCGAGGCGCTAGATTCAAATACATATATAGTAATGATTTTTCTACTTGGGTTATTTCGCGAGAACGTGAGACCCCCTACAAGAGCGAGGCCTCTGACGGTTGCCCTGCTTGCCACCCCCTAAGGCCGCCTCTGTAAATACTCATGTACCAATGGCTCTGACTCATTTTTGTCGTAGCCTCATATATGTAACCATACTGTGGTCTAATAAATGTTGTGATTATGAGAGCACATAACTAAAATATCTATTATAACCTAAATAACCAAACACAGAAAATGTAGCGCTGATCCAGAGATCAAAACCGAAGACACAACAGTCTGGTGTAAAGCATAAATGCTCTCATCCACTGTTCCATTAGACTCATTTTTGGTCATCAGATGGTCTTTCTTTATTCTTTGTTGTCTTTCTTTGACATTTTAATTTTATACTGACCAAAAACAATTATAATTTTTACTAACTGATATTGAGAGAATTGTGTTTCAAATACTATAACAACTACAGTATTCGAATTTGTCTGAATGCTTTCAGATGGACATAAGTACATCAATTATCGGTTAATTAGTATTGGGTATAAGGATTAAAATATAATTGACATTAAGGCAATAAAAAGGTTACTAAAATATTCTACAGTAAAATTGACCCATTATTATTACAGTAGAATTAAACCCATCAAAATAAGTAAAGTTTTAGTACTTAGAACTTTTCTTCAGTTAGAATGAGTACATTGACAATAAAATAAAGGTATTAGCCATAAAATTTGACGTAACTCCATACATCTTCACTTTAAAGCTATTTCGTAATCTTTCTATAAGTAAACAATAATTAGAGTAGCATCACGTAAAACAATCACCACTTTCACAAATAGAAATAAAGATAAAGGCGTTAACGCACGTTGCAAGTTAGTGCCATCACTCTCGGGCTGATTTGACTCACGTTCTGCCTAGCTGGTATGAATCTGCTTGGAATTTAAATGCAGTCTTATTCCTAATTTAATAACTAAATGTTAACTCCTTTCTGTACCGCACAAGTTTGACTTCTTTTTTTCTGTTACAGTTATGCTAATTTATTATTTTTATACAAAAAATAATATTTAATAACTAACTTTATATATTTAATTTATTTTCTAAGTGTAATGCAAAGTTCTGTTAATTTTATTATATACCAGCTTTTATATATGCATATATATAAAATCTTAAAATACAAATATACATTGTACTGTATATTTGAAAGTGATATATATATATACCTATATAAATCCTATTATGAAATAAAATACGAATATAGTGATAACATCCCTCCATTCCTCAGTCGTTTGAGATACATCAAGAGCGATCTCGTCATCTCGCCAAGGGTTGCGGCCAAATTCTTTATCTTGAGTGTTCTCACATCCTATGTTATTCTTTTTTTTTTTTTTGCTGGGTTGTAGGGGATTCCCCAAGTGGCTTTCAAAAGACAGTAACAGACACTTGTCCCAGAGGATACGTTAACCTTGAGTTTCAGACAGAGTCTACGTCTAACTTAAGAACATTAACGTCGTTATAAGTAAAAACAGATTTTATGTGTTCGCACCCTTGGATTTACAACAGACATTTATACATTATTTATTTTTATAGGACAGTCAAAATATAGTTAATTATGGTTTGCATTAAACGCTAGTTATTCTGTTTATGCTTTTAGGGTAATTTAGTGGTCTTTTAATAGAGCATCAACATGTATTTAAGAGATTTTTTCGTGTGATTAAACATATATGGTATATATAAAAAAAATTACATTTAAAGCTTGCAGCTAGTGAATCTATAATAGGTAAAAGTGAGTTTATTCGGAAGATATAATGAAATGGTCCTTAGTTTGACGTTAATATCCATGAAATATTGTCTACCAAATCATGATTAGGAGAGGCCATTCGACTTCGCTGTTAAGATATTTCTGTTAAACGAACTGGTTAATTAGTGATTGGGAAAACAATTTAGGGAATGACGCCCGAGTTTAAACCTGAGGGTGGACAATTTTTCTTTAGAATATTCAAGTGGAAACTTGAAGTGAAAGGCATAACTTAATCTCCAGTGATTTCATTTCAATTCTTCGCTTCAATCAAATCCTTTAGACTTTGTAGCCTACCACATGCCACATCCTAGCGATGGCAAGACATACAGTCGGATTTATTATCAGCGCCTTTGCATTTGTTGACAAAGCCAAAACCCTTTCAATTATAGTCCTGTATAAGTTCCTTCCGCAGATCTCCGTACTACTACATCTTAAAATTATGTGGTCTGGATGCGCTATTTCCTTTCCACTCCTGCAAATATTCTTTCGCACAATATTATTTCTCCTCAGGTGCGCCAAGTGCTTTAATATGGTCTACCTCAAATCTCGAGATGAGTGATAACATTCTTCTCGACACTTGCGCTTTTCACCACCATGATCGCTTACCAAATGACGACTGTATTGCAAAGAATTTTCTTCCCTTTTTCGATGTATTCCACATTTGCTGCCAGTCCTCTTTCACTTCTTTTTTTATACCTTGCCACAAGATCATACAAAGTTCCACAGCTCGTTCCTTTTCTAACTGCTTGTTGTGCTGGAATCTTCATCTAATGGAATCATTATCTATTCAACTTACTTCTTAAGCTTTAGATTAGATTTCCTGTATTTCTATTAACCCCTATACTTTTGACCAATTAGCTAGTATACCATCTCTGCAACAAAAATTGTGTTTTCTCGTGACAACATTAATAACTGCTCAGAATTCTCCGTCACTTCTCCCGCTCTACTCCTGTTGTTATCTTTGATTCGTGTGATAAAACTCCGTTAAATAACCCATTCACCATTTCCGAATCTCCCTTGCAGCAAACCACCTCTTTCTCAATCTCAAAATTACAGCCTACTCCTCTTCCTAACTGTTATATCACTCCGTCCGAACTCCTCGAAGAGTAATATTCTTGACGCACACTTTGTTGTTAACCCTTTAATAATTATAGATTTTACACTTTTTTCTCATCTTAATCTGAGTGGTGGTATTCTTCCTTCCACATTGATTGAGAGCATGTGCGTGGTACTCATTGCGCCTACGACCACTCTTAATGTCTTTCTTTGTAGTCTTTCCAGAACCTTTTGCCATTTTTTGTTAACTTTATTAGTACCTCCGTGGCGTACTCCAAATGCAGTATGTCCATCATTACTGCATTTGCACCCGATCTTCCTCCTGTTAGCATCCCCAACGAGTTAATTGCGCGTTTTACTTTAACTCTTATGTCACTATATATCTCTCTATCGTTCCTTCTCGCCCTGAATCTAAATCCAAAATAGACGACTGACCTACTATATGATATATTTGTATTTATTATAATGTCCCAGATGTATATTTATTTGTTTATATGTTTGCACGATTCATATAAGTCTTTTGGCATCGTTGAATTTTTCCCTGTATTTCCTAAAAAGCCGTCATTGTGGAAAAACTGGAAAAAAACTTCTTGCTGTATATATGTTAATCCGTAAAAGATAGAAAGTTGAAATTTTGCATGTGTATTACTGTGTTCAATGCAAATATATTCCAAAAATTAGAAATTAAAAAATTTGGGCGTTGATAAAATTAGTAAGTGGAGAACTTTGGAGAAAGTTTTAATTTTGGACTGTGATTGAGTATCTAATTAATAAAATAATTTTATTTGGGGGCGGGTTTTGCTTAGAGTAAACAATTTTCTAGAAAGGGTGAAATTTTGTATGTAGGTTAACTTTGGTACCTAATTTAAATATCGAGAAATTTTTTTACAAATTTTGAAGGAAAAATGTTCCACGAAGTTCGCGGTTTTTGGCGAATGTAAAAATTCCGCTAAAAAGTTAAAATTTTGTATATGGGCTAACTTTGGTATCTAATTTACAAATCGAAAAAAAAAACCCAAATTTGAAAAAAAGTTGGTGAAATAACGAATAAATTGAAAATAATTCTATCAGTTTATATGAAAAATTATTTGTTGTTGTATGCAAAAATAACATTGAACAAGTTAAATATTTCAATTCAAAAATGGAATTAAATTTGAAATGGAATTATGAATTATTTTATTGAATTCAAATCATACATACAGAAAAGGCTAGTTTGTATTTATAAAATAGATATTACTTAGTTCTTCTTGTGATTTTGAAATTAGCCTCTAGATCTATTGAATCCAAACATTCTTCCATTTTATATGCCGCCTCCTGCATACCTTCTTTACGAATATCTTGTTTTTTATACGAAAATGATGTAAGGACAATTCGTATTATGTTTAATAGTATTCAGTATTTAGTGTTTAATTTTGAATGACACTTAACAGGTTACAGTAACGCAATGCATATTTAAGTTGATTTATAGATTATGAGAAAGAGTAATGAAATTAAATGTTTGATTAACATTTAAAACGGATAAAATACAGTACACAATAAAACGATATTATCGAAATCAAGTTATGATAAATTTAATAAACAATGAAATTGTCGAAATATTTATCTTTAAACAAAATTATTGACAAGACACTAGAACTCTGCCCATGATTTGATGACATTTTAATTACTTGACTACAATCTTGGCAGAGTTGTCATTTAAAATGATCATATGTAGTGACCTAAAAACTAATTTTTCATAATTTATATTAAACATATTATTTATAACTAAAAGTTTGCTTTGGTCAGCAGTACTTACATTAAATTTCTGCTAATGTGTTATTAAATATGTAATTTATAAATAAGGGGTTTGCTTTTGAACTAGAATAAGTATTACAAAAGACAGTGGGAACACGAGGCTTCCACCTATGACAATTACTATTCTATAATTCTTGCAGCGTTGTTATTTTACTAACTATTTGTATTGAACTAAAAATTACTTTTGGTACCTTCTATTAAATGTCTATTTTATAACTAAAAGCTTGTTTCAAACAAAGAATATTTGTTACATAAGACGAAGGTAACACGAGGTATCTGCCTACGACAATTACTATACTATAATCTAGACAGCGTTGTGATTAACTATTTAATTTGAATTTTTGTCGTAGAATTAAAATGTTCGGTCATATCTATTTAATATGTTAAATTTCTTTAACTCTCAATTCAGTTTAAAACTGATGTCAACTAATTCTAAACTTTCTGCCTCTAGACCGTCTCTAAATGTACCGAGGTTTAGCAATCTCATTTTTTCTATAACAACTTCTTACTTGCTACATACAACGTTCATTTCGACAGACTTCCAAAAGATATTATACGCCAAACTTTTACCAAAGCAACTATACGTCGAATATGCGCTGCGTATTTTCTACACGCTGGTCGTTTGTTTGAGCCACGTAAAATTAATTAATGAGCACTCGTAGCTGATTTGTTTTTTTATTTTTATGTTCTAAGCGTTCATTATGTTCTTTAGTAGTGCACCCGCAATGGACGGCCTAAGCAACTATTACGTTCCTCAACATGGTCTAATATGTCTTAATAAGCTGTGCATCTAGTCCGTGTTCAATCCAACAGCTAAATATAATCGTATTTCAATCTAAGTGATTATGCCCGTAACGTTACACCTAACCTAATAAACATTTAAATAGAATTAACTGAAAATAGATTTGCCCTTAATGATTATTTAATAAATTAGACTATGTTGAGAGTTTCAGTTTTCAGCCTCCAACTTCTAGGTCCTGCATCCCTTTCCCTTCCCTTCGTTTCGAATTAGGCAGTTCTGTTTGATATGCTTGATTTTTAGCAGACATTCCTCTTAAATTGAAGATTTAAACATATGGTCGTCCAGCGACCGCGTTGCTCGTTAAACAACCGCAATCACGGATGTTTGAGTTTTTAACATTTAAAAATTAAACATATAAACAAACAAACTATCTGTTAATGTTATATAAAATAAATAAAACAACGAAATTTCAGCCACAGAGACAAAACACTTGGAAATAACGTAATCGCAATATTGTATACTTGAAAATTCAGTGGCGTGCATCCTACAATGTTAATTATTTGAATTATATTACAACAAACTATTAAAGTGCTGAGTTCAAGCCTCTCCATACCTCTTAATAGTGCCGGATTTCGAGGTGTGAAGGCACTGGGGCAACGAAGGAGCGGAGGCTCCTAATTATTTCTAGAATAAAAGGAACAATTCTTTTCCGTCAAGTCTTCAAGAGTTTATTGCTTTTACCTCTATAGTTGGGGCGCCCCTTTTTCTGGTGGCCCCGCCTGCCCTCCCTTAAATCCGGGCCTGTCTCTTAGCTGCAGTAGTAACATCTAATTAAATCTTGCTTAACATGTCAATACTGTTAATATAAGCCATGTCTGAGTTTAGAGTAATTTCACCACTCCTTCAATGCCTTCAACCATTATGAAAAGTCCTTTTCTTCAGCATTATCACACACCAGTACGCACATGGGTCGCCCTCGATATTATCTCGTGTTGATTCTTATTTAATCATGTTGATAGTAGATTCTTCGCTAATAAGGCCTGTCGCACACTACAGGCGTATTTAAGCGATGGCGAAACCAGACGTAAATCGGCGGCTTAGTTGAGCGGCTAAAACATGTGTTTTGTCATAATTCGTACATACCACGTACCGATACGACAGTACCACAAGTTAAACTTGTGTACTGTAGGGTGTATTGGAGTTGTTTTGCACTTTCATAATTTATCATGAGAACAAAGTTTTACCTTTTATCGATACACCACTGTTATGAAAGAAACTTTTGCAATCTGATTCATATCCCTTCCAGTGTGTTCGTTTGCTCCCTTCCATGTATTCGTTTGGTTACGGTTTGCGAACTACGTAACGCCTATATTCGGACGGCTTTATCGCTTGCAATGTGCGAGTTTCGTTACATTTACAGGGTTCTGATAGGTAGGTAAAGCCTAGTAGCGCTAACGTCCGGTAAAAATTCGTTTAAATACGCTTGCAGTGTGCGACACGCCTAAGGAAGTCCACTGGTACGGCACATCGCATGCGGCTCAACATCTTCCATCTTCTTGTTTACCGTAGGTGTGTGAGGAATGCGTCTTGCTGTACTAGCTTCCTTTGCAGTTTCTAAGTACAAAATTGAACATAACAATACAATTAAAAATAGTTTTTAACTAATAGCGCAATAAAAATAAAATGAAAAACAAATCTTAGCAATTTTAAGAGTTACAAACACAACATAATGAAGAGGGTTAGGACATTTAATTGCGACACTGAGAATAATCCACATATCTTGTCCCGTGTCAATTACTAAAAGGGGTTTTATCTCCCCCATTAACCAATTCGACTATACTACAGAGGGGCTGGAGCAAAACCACCCCCTCATCCTCTCCTTACCCTGTTTGACAAGAACATACGGTAATTATATCACAAACGGGACTCATCAAATGTCTAGCACTGCCAACCAGAACGTACAAAACCCATCAACATCACACAAACGTACCCCACAGGCACTCAATCTGTTCGTCGCTGAACTTATCGTCGCGTCGTTTAAATTAGACAACTCTGTAAGAAAGTTCAACTACGCCTAGGAGTATGTTAGCATGTTAAAACTTAATGAACAATTTTCAGTCACACCACAAACTGTGCTATTATTTCTTTCTAATAAAAAATAAATTGGTTCTATGAACCAATGATTAAACTGAATCCATTATCATTGTATTTGATAATAAAATACAATAGTTATTATTATTACTTTGTAGTTAAAACATAATTTCTATATTATTTTCTATATTTAACATATATTTCTATAAGTTTGTGGTTAAAACATTTTAGTCTGAAAATCAGATCGTGAAAATTTTGCTTGAATGAAACTGTAAATTATTTATAATGACTATTAGTCATTTAATAGCAGATTTTTTGTAAGCATGCAATATTGGGTTCTGTCGTATTCTAGAACCTTTCATAAATAAAACCAAATTAATTTAAAAAGCAAAAACTTAAGAAGCAGAACATTTTTAAAATGAACCAATTATAATTTATATTTCTTTTATACCTATTCAAAAGAATTTAAAAAAAAATAAGTACATAAAGTTAAATCCACGTTGCAGAACAAGACAAATTCCAATAAGGCGCCTGTAGACGTGATTGCTGAACTGAAAAATAGGCTCTGAATTGATTCTCAGATCAGGCAAGGTATACTGGTACAACAAATATTTCATAGACTAATAGCGATAAAAGTAGAAAACGGTAAATATGTATGTATGCAAGTATTTAATTAAAGTTTTTTCCGTTAAGAACTACATTATTCAACATTCATTCTACTAATTACATTGCATTTTCTTCTTAGTTATTTAGTTATTTGTATATTGTAAGTTAGCTTTATTAAGTTAGTATATACGGTCTTAGAAAATGTTAAATACAAAATCAGTAAACAATTAATGAAATATTAAAATATTTTAAATGCAATATAAATACTGATTTCAATACTATAAAAAAAATATTTCAGAACTAATAATATCGTAATTTATATTTAATTGTTTATTGTATTTTATAAATAATTAATTGTTCCTATTATATTATAATTATTCATTATGCTAGTGGTAAAATAAAAACAAATAATAGTTAGCATTAAAAATGTTCAATCCCTTATATTGCACAGTTTGAACAACAGTGGATTCAACCAACGAAACCTTAACTAACCACCTCTTGCAAAACAAGACAAAGATATCTAGCGCCAGGTGTTGTCTAATATCCCCGAAATAACTTTAAATGCCTAAATCTTAAAACGTTTAAAACATTAATTACATTTTACATAATGTTATAGTATTATATTATAATTCTCCATCTCTTAATTACACATTTCTGGTTTATTTGACGAAATCTACAAATAATACGCAATAATTATATTTACCAAAGTAACATCTTGAATTTATTTATTATTAATTTTTCATTTACTTTTGGTATGCGTTTTGTTTTTAGTTAAATATTTTATAATCTATGCTAAAGAATGGAAAAAGTAACATGAAAAATGTACTTAGAGAAATATGTACTCGTAGAACATGAAGTGGTTCGAGAGAGTTCCTGTTCCGTGGCATATCCTCCTATATTATAATGTTCCAACTGAAAGTTTATTTGTTTATATGTTTACGCGATTCGTATGGTGACTCGAAAACGGCTCGGCACATTTTCTTAAAAATTGTCTATTTCGTAGAGAATTTTTTTTTAAGACCTTAACTATAGGCGTCCTCGGATTTTTCCCTGAATTTCCGTAATTTTGGAAAAATTAAAAAAAATAATTTTACTTTTTGGTCTATAACTTTTAATTCGTAAAAGATAGAAAGTTGAAATTTTACATATGTATTACGGTGTTCAAAGCTAATATTTTTTGAAAATTAGAAATTGAAAAATTGAAAAGGGGGGTTGAAAAAATTATGAGTAGGAAACTTTAGAAAAAGATCAAATTTTGGATTGTGTAATAATTGATTTCGATAATAAAAGAAAGTAATTCAAATTCCTACTGGGGCAAAATGGTAGTTTTAGTAGAGAGTAAAAATTGGACCAGAAAGTTGAAATTTTATATATGGACCCAATTTACAAATCTAAAAAAAAAATTCAAAATTTTGAAAAAAAATTGGTCAAATATTGAACAAATTGAAAAAAAAAATTTTTTTTATTCAGTTTATATGAAAAATTATTTGCTGTTATATGTAAAATAAACATAGAACGAGTTAAATATTTCAATTTAAAAATGGAATTAATATTTGAAATAAAATGCATACACACATAAAAGACTCTAGTTGTTAGTATAATATGTTTATGGCAATATGGAACCTGTAACAGGATATGAACTGAACATTTCGGAACTGCGATATTTATATACGAGTATTGTTTTAATTTAATTTATTTGGTGTCGACCCATTACCGATGATGAGTCCTACACTAACGATGTTAGCAGTATTAATAGTGTCGTGGCCTCATATATGTGAAACACAACGCTGCCTTATAAGTTTTATGATTTTATTAGAGCTCATAATAAAATTAATTTTGATAATAATCACACCCAGATAATATAGCGCTAGTTCGTGGATCGCTCCCGCATAACAAGCTATTATCATCTAAAGCAATTTTACCGTATTTCGTAGAGCTTCGAAATCTATGTCATTTTAACAAAGCATATTAAAAATCTGCCCATACTCATAAACGCAAACACAATTCCTCATGTGAATGAAGCAAAATATCTAGGAATGACACTAGATGCTAAGTTAAGGTGGAAAGCGCAAGTCAAAAATAAAAAGTGAATAATTGTGCGACGCTCTGAACTGAACATTCAAAACAAGCTGTTCATTTATAAACAAGTGCTAAAGCCAGTGTGTACGTATGGAGTGTAACTCTGGGGTTCCACCAAGAAATCGAACATTAAAGCAATACAAACGTTCAAAAATTAAGTTCTGCGAGGAATAGTTAATGCACCGTGGTATATGAAGATTAACACAGTCGGAAAAGAAATCAAAACTATAGCAGCAAAGCACGAATTGAGACATCGTCACCACGAAAACATCGCCGTGACGCAAATGTTACTTGATAGTTGAAGTTCGAAGTTGAAGTTCGATAGATGATGTTCGAAGACTTCGCAGGACTAAACCCTTGGACCTAGTAATATAATCATGTAGAATTGTTCATTGTAGCAATCTCTACCACACGTGTAACTATAGAAATGTAAGCTACTAGAAAAGTATATCTGTACTTAGGTGTAGTATTATAGTTATTAAAAAAAAAAATTAACAAAGCTGAAGTTTTAAGAAGCTAGCTTGTAAGCGAGGCTATTTTAAAAGTATTTCTTTGTTAAATTATGGCTTACGTAAATTGTATGGAAATTTGACATAAAACTTTATATGTAAACTATATTCGTACACAACATAGTTACAATGCTTTCGATAAGTAATACTTATCTGGCTGGTGTTTCTTGAACTTATTCAAAGAAATTTTTGAGTGGTTTGCAAAAGCCAGCCTTCGAGCTGGCGACATTCTCCCAACGTTAAGTTCGCGTTTAAGGTTCTCTTAAATAACACATATTTCAGTAAATGGGTATTGGGTGTTTTCAAAGACCACTCAGTGGTCAGTGGAGCATCACGCTTCTCTAAATGGGACCTTAAGTGGTGGGTAGTGGGTCGGTTGCCGGCTGGTCCGTGTGTTTAGCACCCTCGCTGGTCTGCTGGTCTGCTAGGGAGGAATTGGGAGGAGTGATCGACAACCCCACGGATTCACTGATTCCAACAACTCGCAGCAATATCGAAGCACGATATAGGAGTAACTTAACATCAGGCTACAAACGGTGTCTTGCCACGAATTAAGGAGCTTTCAGAGATACACACACATACAAAATGGTAATGCTTGTTGGTATGTATTATTAGAAAGTCTAGAAAGGGTCATCCGTAATGTGAATAAATTAGAAAATAACATGAATTATCCCTTTCAATTCGGTTCATTAATTACACTTACCCTTTTTAAGTAATATGTATTCAATATATGCATTAATTATAAATAAATACGTAAGCAAACATATATTTGCATATACCATACCCAATCTGTAGTCCTCGCTATGGTCGGGATGGATGGAAGTTGGCGCGCTTGTTTGGAATTAACTACGAGACTAGTTACATTGTGAATAACAAAGATATAGTGACGAGTAATTGATATTGGCATTAATTGCACTGGTAATCATAATTAATACATGATATATAGTATTAATTAATTAAGAGAAAAGACACAAAAAATATGAGAAAGATTGCCAGATTCAGAATGGAAAACGAGGAGAAAGGAAACAGATACTGGGTAAATAGCGATGAAAGGATGTGCAGGTTGTGCGGAACGGAGAATGGAATTAATGACTAAGTACCCAATTCAGGTGATTCGTTATCTGTTAAACACAAAAATACTACATTTCCTTCTAAATGTATCTCCTATGAGTTTACTAAAAATAGTTAAGGTCGATTTCACACAGCCTACGTGGAATATTGCAAAATGTTTAATAGCAACAGAATAAACATAACCTTACTTCAAATCTACGAGTATATAAATCTATATTGACATTTGCGTTTACGAAAACAATAGCTTTATTTAGAAAACAAAGTATGCATGCTGATTGAATGAACGCCATTGTTTATATCAACTGCAACAGCTGAGAGAAAAACAGTGCAGTTCAATGGCAATCATTGACGCTGAAACGCAACAACACAAACGATTATTGCGCTTTGACTTTGTCAACATCTGATATGGCATATGGAAGCACATGGCTATTATACATTAGCCACCAATAATTACCAAACAGTACAAAAACAATACTCTAAATCAGGGATTGGGAAAACACGGCCTTAAATTGTTTTCTTTTGAGTTTTATCATATATTTCACTTTACATGGTTAATAAATGTGTTCAATAAGCAGAAATATAGAACTGCATAATATTGAGAATCCAACTTCTGTTAAGATTTCATGCCCCACATAAATTAAGGCCAACATATATATGCACATATTGACCGGGTTAAGACCTCGATATTGCAGGCCTCGACGCTACAAATACGATGAGAATCTATGAGTTCCAAATGACGTTCTTTCTAGCTCTCTTTTTCGCGTAGTAGAATTGTCAATTGTAGAAAGTCAAACTTGCTAGATTGCCACAAGTTAATTCTAAAGTATATTATCTATTGCTGGTATAGAAATTGTCTTGCATAGCAATGTTCACACTTTACAGCTTGCCACAAGCTAACTTCTAGGTTCATTTTCTACCTGAATTCTGCCTAGTAGAATTGTCAATTGTAGAAATTCAAACTTGCTAGATTGCCACAAGTTAATTCTAAAGTTCATTATCTACTGCTGGTATAGAAATTGTCTTGCATAGCAATGTTCACATTTTACAGCTTGCTACAAGCTAACTTCAAGGTTCATTTTCTACCTGGATCAATTTAATTCTATCTAGTCTTAAATTAGGTTACCTGAACTCCTTCGGCTGTCAGAGACCTCTGCAATCCCTTTAGTCTATATCATTAATTCGGCTCTGCATGTAACTGATTATTTATTTTCAAGATTAACTTAAGTTACATATTAATAAAGTATAAACTAACTAGAGATTACCCCCCGACGACCGTTCTTTGTGTGTGAATGGAATTACATTTAAAATTTTCGTTTCATTTTTAAATTGAAATATTTAACTCATTCAACATAGCAAAAAAGTGCCCACTTTTTTCCAGGTTTTCCTAAATTACGGGTTTCCAGGAAATTCAGGGGAAAATTCGAGGACGCCAAAAGTCTCTACGAAATAGGCAATTTTCAAAAACATTGACGAAGCCGTTTTTGAGCCGCTATACAAAATTCACTACCAAACATATAAGAATATAAGATCATAAACATACACCTGGGACATTATATTATATGATATTTAAATTTTTTTAAATAAAGAACCAACTAAAACGTTTTATTAAATTAATTATTCGCAAATAGTTGTACATATAATGGTTTTATTCTCCAAAATATGTGTAAATTCCGTAATAAGCGGCTTATATAATATCCCAACATTAAACCTGGCCATCCATTGAAATGTAAAAACCAAAATAATATTAATCGAAAATATTTTAATATAAAACGAAGTATTGGAGCACATCAGCGTTCAGTGTTGAGCGGGCACGCGCAATGTTCATTCATGATCTGGTGATCTGGCTATGAATGACGTCTGCATGGATTTGTTTGGCATGTGTGCATCATGTACGTGTGTATGTGTATCATGTGTGCTGAGTATATGTGCTCAGTGCTAGGCATGTGCTACAGAATGAGTTGAATTTGTCATGGGTTCTGGAAAAAAGAGGGGAAAACACTCGTTCCCGTTTATTGCATAAGGAAGCATAAAGTATAACAACATAGAAAAAGCAAACGCTTATTGTATACAAATCTTTTTTTAAATTATTTGCTTGGTGTGAAAATTTGTATTTTATATTCTTATATACACAGTTTATTAAATCTCTTTCATTTTACTTAAAATAAAAATAATAATAACAATAAAACTAAACAGTATTTGAAATACTTGGAGAATGAATTCTGAATTATAAATATAAAAAGCAAATACTCGTATCTTCGTGTTTTATTTTAAAACCGGAAAACGAGTTTTAAAAGAGTTTAAATTTATTAAGTCGATTTTATTTTGTGTTTCATTTTCATAAGAAGTACTATGTGCTTTTTGTGTCGGTAGACAAACAAATTCGTATAAAATATGTATAAACGTTAATATATTTATACAAATTATAATAAATTAAAACCAATGGTGCAATAAATACAACTTCTTGACAAAATTTGTAACTAGTAACAGTTAAAGTTACTTTTTGAATTAAAGTAATTAGATACAGTTGCTACAAAAATTAAATACGGTTTAAGGTAAAGTATACGTAAACGTATATAAATTAACTTGAAGGCGATTTTCGGGCTTCCTAAATTGTTTGATCAAAATTTTTATGCGAACTATGATATTTTTGATACAACAAAAGCTTTTACATAATGAGAATTTCTTACTTTTCATCTACAGGAATTAAATATATAAGAATAAATATTTTGTAACTAATAAACAACGGACCGTTTAAGTACTTTTATTCCCGTCCTTCGTCTTTCGTCTTCCGTTTTCTGTCTCTATTAATTCAAGCATACTCGTAAGTGAGCATAACTTCCAGTTGATAGAATCCACTCCGTAGTGATCATATTATGTATTAGAACGCAACACAACGCTTTAATTTTAGGTATTCAACAATGATTTTAAAAGAAACCATTTTCATTCTTGAAAGAACAATGAGCACAATATACGACAATAGGTGATTGTTTTGCATTTTTTGACATTGGTTTTTGATTTGTGAATTCCGCATTAAAGTAAGGGCGTCAAGGATGTCAAGGGGTTGATTTAGAGTGGGTGGAAAGTGGCCACCCAGTTGAAATCACCGTTCTACTATCCATTCTCCCTTTTCTCCGAACTGGTGTGATGGCACTAATGGCTTTGTTTTTAATTATTGTCGGGAGATTGAAATATGCAGGCGCGGCCGTGCCGGATATTGTAAAGCCAAGAGCCCCAAGTAAGGCACGAGGCGCGAGGCTAAGGAAGCAAAGAAGTTGTACATTTTTATTAGTTATTACTCTTAAATGGTTTTTACTTGAAGAATAACCAGAACGTTCAATGAATAAGTTGAACGTTTACAAGTCAATATACTGACTGTAATATAGACTGTATTATCGGAATTTGTTTCCATGATTAGAAATAATAATATATTTGTCAAGATAGCAAAGAGATGCAAAATAGTTAGTTGAACAGGACCATGTCTTTATACCCTATGACGAACCAGAAAACTTTCTCTTGGTGGCATAAATATAATAATTATAATATAAATAAATGACAGACAACTTTATAACAAGATATAAACAAGTAATAAACTTTCTATTACGATACTAATTTTCATTTAGATTAAAATATTCTCGTAATGATTTAATATTAAATGTCAAAGCCGTTTTTAAACAAATGCATTTTCAATTCACTGCAAGTAATAAAAAATAAACAAACTCAACGGAAGTTTAAAGAAACTTTTAAAACAAAAATATACTGCTTACAACTTTTATGAAATCCCATTCCCTTTTTCGTGTACGGGAGACGAACGTTCACGGGAACCGAAACGGGGAACCGTAGGAGGGTTTTCCACGAGTTTTTCTCAACTCTTTAGCCTTACTTTTATTTAATGAGACTTTATGCGGGGTTTAATTTTTGCTTGGCAGAAAGACATCGTATTAGCCTTGTATAAGTCGGCGTGCCAAGAGATTAAAGAATAACAAAGCATGACTGCCTCACTGGCTGACTGGGTGACTGGCTTTTGCGCTGACAATATTAAAATTTAAACACTTTTCTTTCAAAAGACCGGTGCAAATACCTCATTTTGCTCTGCTTTATTATCTCTCATTAGCTATTCATAGCTAGTCAACTAATAGTCATTGTTTGCCCTCGACGTTGTTTGACGCAAAACGTCCGCTGGGCACAAGGGTATAGAGGGGATGAAGGGTGGAAGAAGGGGGACGATGAAGGGTGGAAGGTCATGATAACAGAATGGTTATGAGCTTTATGTCGAAGATTGAATTCGATTATGAAATTTTGCCGATTATATTTAAAAGATATTATCATTGATGCGTACCACGGTAATGTTAATGGCACGAATAATGTATAAATACGATTTGTCTGTGTTATCACCACCACCCATTTATCTTTATACTTTCTAACGCCTAAACTTAACGGTCGGTCTATGTTGTAACATCGTAACGATGTTGACAATTTTTACGATGATAACAACCAAATGTAGCGCTGGTCCGAGGAATCTGAAGACACAGCACTGTGCCGACATTAATCGCTTATGATATGTATTGCTACTATATATGCTACTGCTTGGTATTTTAAATTTAAACTTTGATTCGATTGCAATGAATGTAGTAGACTGGAGTTTTTACAATAACATATTACGAATTATTACGAGTTGTTTTAACTTCAAACGTACAACACAAAATGTAACACGTTATTTAAATTTAGCAATCAAAACTTAATGCCGCAAAATGATAGCAAGATTTTATAAAATTATAATTAAATTAACGAAATACAGCCTTAAACTTATGCAACAACTCTAACATATTATGTACAATATTAAGGAACGCGACATGTTTCTCCTGCGTTTACTGTAGCAGTTTATTTAAATCGTTTCGTACACAATAAATAGTGTAAACAACAGATGGCTGATTGACAAGAGGGTTAAACTACAACAACATCAAAAAGCGATGTAATTTAAACAAATAATTTTAATGAATTTTTATGATTTTCATGTTTATTTTTTGTGTTACAATATTTCAACTCGAATGAACATTCGGATTCACACACATGTACTATACTATCCCATCAATGAATATTGGTAATGAGTGAATTAATAATTCAGGCTGCTATTTATAACATTTAACATAGTGAAAAGTATTACAATATGTATTATGCTCAAATATATTATTTATTGGAAAAAATCCATTAATGGCATTTATATATTATTTATATTATTACATTCACTGCAAAGACTTTTAGCTCTAGTTATTAATTAATTTATATATATATATATATATATATATATATATATATATATATATATATATATATATACATATGATACCATAAAAATCTGGTAACTCTAAGTACGCAGTAGTTTTGACTTGATCAAATTGAAATTATTTTAATATTAAGATTGCAAGGTTATAGATCAAACCATGTATTCTTGTTGTGCTTACTCCGTTTAAAGTAGTAATTTATTGTACTACCAAAATATTTTCAAATGACCCCAAATATTAGTCAATAGCCGTGTCCGTGCATCGAAATTTTGTATTTGGGCATCCATATTTTGAAAATCATTTAGTTGATATACTTTTATTTTATTACAGCTGTTTAAAACTATAGTACCTATTAACATCAATGTAAAATAAATTTAAAACCAAAATTATACTTTTTCTCAAGGTAAAGTACTCTCAGCAACTTTAGCCAACAGTCACTAGCAGCTAACGAATTTTAAAATTACGCGGTTTAGCCAGTGAATGAGTATAAACCAGTTGATTTTAGAGAAGGATATAAAATTATCCGCAAAGGGCATTTACTTTGCGTCGGTTATTTTGTAATCAGTGCACAACCGTCGCAAATTGCCGAATGTTGTGCGACTTGTAAGTCCTTGTCCTAGGTAAGTATTTTTATTGTTAAATAATAGATAATTGTTTTTAAGTAATTATCGTCCTGTTTGGAAGATGGTAGATTTGATATTGTGGTATTTATTGTCGAACATGTGTTTTTTTACGTTTTTCTCGTCAGTCCCTTGTCATACATGTTAATAGTAAGTAACAGATTGATCAGAGATTGACGTTTACTTATGCTAACTGCCAATACTTTCCAGAAAAGAGGGTGGGGATGGAGGCTGAAAGAGAAAGAGTATTTTGAAAAGGAATGGAATGGCGTCAGAGGAGACAAAGAGAAGGAGAGAATAAGGCACAAGTGTGAAGAGGAGCTAAGAAAAAGAGACAAGGAGATACAACAACAGGAAAGAATGGAAAAAATCAATCAAGATCGATCGAGAAGATCAATTATAACAAAAGGTATAAAAGGATTTGGGAGAGAGAGATACGAAAGTGCTTAATATAAAAAGACACATAAATATGAGAAGGATTGCTAGATTCCGATTGGGAAACGAGAAGAAAGGAAACAGATACTGAACAAATAGAGAGGATAGCAGGGTGTGCGGAGCAGAGATAGAAACGCTGGAGCACATTAAGTTTTTAAGTGACAAAAAGGTAAAAAGCGAAAAAAATATTGTGCAGTTATTAAAAGGAGGCAGTGAAGGGAAGAGGTGGATGGCGGAGATAGAGAAAAGGAGCGAGGAAAGAGAAGGAATGGCAGAGTAGAAACAGGAAGAAGAGTAGCAGTAGCAGTGAAGCAGTAGCAGTAGCAGTAGCAGTTTTTATTTTTCTTTTATTTCTTTTTTTTTGGAAGGAGTGAGAATGTTTAGATATAATAAGGATCAAAAATGAATTAAGCACAATGATATGTAATTTAATGAGTAAAGGCAGAAGAATGTAGTCAATACTCAACTGACATATCTAGAAATGGTACTGGATACAATTACATTTGGTTTGTTGCTTTTTAAACATTTTCCAGAGATACATTAACTTGATTTGATTAATTACTTCCTGTATCATATTAAGTGAATATTTTAAGATTAACAATAAGTGTACCAATAAAATGAATATTGGTTAACTTCATTTCTTTAATATGGTTCTACAGTTTTAAGTTTCTACAAGAACTAATTCATTCACCGAATACCACTACATACACATTTTCACATATTCACTACATTTGCATATTTCTTTAACTTTAACTTTCCCAAGTACTACTAATCATGAGTACATTGTGCAAAGTAATTAGTATATTTCGGATAATGTTCGTACTGTGTTTGGTAATACCTGCATGTTTACTTAAGTATTGACGGAAACTATTGTTCTATTGATGATGCTAAAAAAAATATTCACTACACATTTGGCACGTATAAATTGTTCTTCACGTTCTTCGTATAAATTGTATTTCTAATTGTTTTTGGCAATTTTCTTCTATTTAATTCCGTACTCTATAAAACTATTATTATGCCATACATTTTTCAGGATGATTTAGAACTATCTTATATATATTGATATTATTTTAGTAAGTGTTCTAAATATAGTTTATGATAGCGTTTAGGGGAACATGGGGGGTCACTTAAGCAGTAATCGAAATATTTTGTTATTTTAAGGACTTAGGGTAAAAGCAACTGACTTTTTACATAGCTTATTTAATGGACTTTAGATAAATACGATACACATTATCAATTTATTAAGCGTTTGTTATTCTTTTATCATTTGGCGGTAATGGCGGTCAACTATTGGGGTATTACTGTTCCTTAATCCTTAATACTTTATTGCATTCCATAATGTTACAAATTATGTTAAGCCAAGGTAGTAAATGAACACAGCCTTACTTCTAAAATGAAGTAATTAATAAAATAAAATAACTTTTTTTTAATTTTAACCAATACCTGTTCTTTATTTTTTATATTTTAACCAAAATTAACCAAAACATTATTTTTTTATAATAAACCAAACATATTATTATTATTTTTATATTTCGACTATGAAAATTAGCTTCGGATCAAAACGGCTAAAAACTCTCCTTTTGCTCTCACAATAATCGCATAGATTCAGTGACCGCTATTACCCGCTAAGAATGACTGCCATTACCCCAAGAATCGATGATGTTTTTTGATTGATCACTAAAAACGTAAAAGACTTTCATAAAATCCAACAAGCCCATAGGATACACTAATATTTGGGTAATAATTGACATTTAGAAAGATATAGATTGGTTTCAATTACTTTAAGCTTACCTTCATCGAATTTTTAATTTTTTATAACAAAACACGTCCTTACTTTTGTTCTACACAGCTGTCCAACTACTGTGCGCGATGTAAAATGACGGTGTTTGGTAAATAAGGCGGTATTTCTAATACTCAGGCGTGTATTAGACGGCAGTACTAGTAGCGTTAGAGAAATGTTTTTGGAAATTTTAGATTTCTATGTGGCCGGCATTAGGCACTGACCGGCATTCCCCCATCTTCCCGTATATCGCAATTCTTTCTTTTGTAGGTGTATATGTTCCATGGATATCCGTAAGGGGGGATAATCACTTCATTTTCAAAATATTGAATAAAAATTACAGCGGATGAAATTGAATCTGTAACAGATTGACATTTAAATAAATAATGACAAGCCGTGTGTGTGCCACAAGAAAACAGCTTTAGAATAAACAGCGAAAACCTAGAAAATGTCTATCTGCATCATCCAATTTCGTTAGAATCTTGTCGTCGGCGTCGGTTCATCTGGGTCAAATACAACGTACTCAAATACACATAAATGTCTGTTACATATTCCTGGTTATAAATATGTGATAAGCTTAAGCGATTCATATTATATTTCTACCCAAACAATTTTGGTTATTCAACGGGTTCGTTCATTTATAATGCAAACTAAAGTGGTTGTCAACTCTTTATTGAACTTGATAGAAATGAATATTCATTAAATATGAATGCCAGTAAATGAATACCGGCAGTTACGATTTAAAATGTCAAAGCCCTTATTGTTCGTTGTTTATACATGTCAGGCAGTTCAGAGGAAACAATTACAAATATTAATTAATTAATTCTATTAAGACCTATTTGCATATTTTTACAGGTTTTACACAACCATAAACTGTTGATAGTAACTGCTCTAGCCTACAGTTAATAAAATTAAGTAATTAGGCAAATACAGCTAAAATAAGTCACGTATATTTACAACAACATACTAAGACAGACTTCTGTGTTTTTCGGGCCCTATTCCCGGACGAGCGAAATATTATCTGGATTAAGTTGTTTCAAGTTTATTTGATCATATCTTTACATAATCATAAACTTGTTAGGCAGTGGTCTAGTACATACAAAAAAAGCCCCGCTACCATAAAAATTGTCAACATAGTAGGAGGTCATTGGTAATAAGAAACAAGCTGACATAAATGATAAATGATGCTGAAATATATGATAAAATAAATAAATGAATACTATATTATGTATTTTTTATTTTATAACAGAAATTATTTTATAATGGAACGATGAGCGTGATTAAAAAAATTAGGCGAACACAAAGTTATAATAATACTAGAGTTTACCCCCGTCGCAGGCGACGGCTGTCTTTTGTGTATGTATTGAATTTCATTTGAAATTTTATTTCCATTTTTAAATTGAAATATTAAACTCGTTCCATATTTATTTTACTGACTTAAAAAATATATTTTTTTAAATTTTTTTATTATTTGACCAACTTTTTTCAAAATTTGAGATTTTTTTTTTCGATTTGTAAATTAGGTACCAAAGTTAACCCACACATAAAATTTCAACTTTCTCATTTTTACCGTCGGCAAAAATCGCCCCCGTACCCCCAACAAAATTTTTGAATTTTGAATTTCTTTTTCTTAATAACATATTTCATTATTATGTAATCCAAAATTTGAGTTTTCTCTAAAGTTTCCTACCGCGCGCCCTAATTTTCTCAACACCCCCTTCTCAAATTTTTCAATTTCTAATTTTCAAAAATGTTAGCATTGAACACCGTAATACACAAGCCAAATTTCAACTTTCCATTTTTTATGAATTGAAAGTTATGGAGAAAAAGTTAAAAAAAATTTATTGTGTTTCCAAAATTACGGGTTTCCAGGAAATTCAGGGGAAAATCTGAGGTCGTCAAAAGTCTTAGAATTATTTTCTCTACGAAATAGACAAGTTTCAGGAAAATGCGCGGAGCGGTTTTCACGAATCACTTAAACAAATAAACATATTACCAAATATGTTTCGCTCAACACAACTCCGCGCTTACCGTACAGAAATCATTTTAGCACGATTCACATATTGGCAATGCACAATTAAACCTCGGAACATTCAACAATTCATTTATTTTATAAAAAAGTCTACTTTACGTCCAAATTATTGAGGTTATTCATTTTATAAAGAGTAATCTATTAAATATAATAAAATTTATTGTTGGTAACGATTTTTTAATTCTCTTTTATTTTCAAAAGACCTCAGGGCATAGCAATTGCAAATATCCCCTACTCCGTTAGAAGTACAAAGTTAAGTCAATAATGTTACGTCTAAATCGTATTCCAAATTCTATTGAATTTCAATGAAAAAGCCATGTGAAAAAGAGTTTTTATAAATCAACGGTCATATAAAGTGAGAAATGATGAGCTTAATTGTTACTTAGGTATCATACTCGTGTGTGCTAAACGAAATATTATTGGTACTCGTAGTACTAATGTAGGTGAAAAGGACCGCTATGTGAAGTTGTCATCACTTGTTCATTTCTACTGTATACTGTAGTTAGCATCAACTAAAATCAAAAGCTGAGACATTTGGAGTATTTTCACAATAATTTGTAGATTAATTTAATATTTACTTTAAATTACTTTTTGTTCTTAGCGTTTTAAAATTCATATTTATAATATTTTCTAAGTGAACAATTGCTTTTATCATTTGTTATTCCATTGTACGAATGTTACAGTGCCAATCCGATCAATGCTTATGCGATAAACTTAAAAGAAATATTAAACAATAAATTTCATTAAAAAATAAAAATGTTTTATTTATTGTTCAATGGTAGGTAACTTGTGTTGATTAAGCAAAAAAAACGTTTAATTATTTATTGAAAGTTGCATAATTTCTATTATTTTTTTTCATTTTCATTTTGAGCAAATATACAAAATTCCAACAGTAAATACTCGCAGTTCTGTAATCTCCCAGCGGCATAAGATAAAAACCCGTAGCTCCGAGAATAAAAATGTGTATAACATTGTTATGCAATAAAACAATGTAAATAAAACATCTTGTGATTTTCCTTGCTCCGTTCTCCGTTCCCCGTTCTCCGTTCTCCGTACGACCGTGAACGTGAACGTGAACGTGAACGTAAACCGTGTTTTTATAATTCGTTCAGCTTGTATAATGTATTCACAATTCGCATAATAAGTAGCTGAAATCAGCGTTTCCCGGTCCACAGGGTATTCCCCAAGTCAAACAAGAAATGTTTTAATAAATGTATTTAATTTTCAATAAATGTTGTTTACACCGATCGATATTAAGCACTTTAATCATTCTCGTACTTCTTATGTTAGGCAAAGAGTCGAGTTTCCGATTCGTGTTTGAACGAGTCGTGCTTGTGTTGTGTACGAGATTCATGTTTAACGACACGTAGTTGTTATACTCGTACGTATTATTAACGATATTGCTAACGATTTGTTAGCAGTACGTTAATATTATAATTTCTGTACATTTTATCTTTATAAATAAATGATTCTGCTGATAAACGGATAAATATAAATATAAATAATCCTGAAATATATGTACCTGTGTTTAGTGGATACCTTTGACAATTTCGAAGCTACAAACAATACTTTTTATTAAGGTTCTTTATGTAAGAAAAAGATTAGATTATTTTTATTGAAATACATATATGCTAATATATGTCGACTGGTTTTTTTATATATCGGAAAGTTAATAAAGAAATACGTATTTAAACTATATTTTAATATTACGACTAGTGTTGAAATTTGTAGAATAATAAGTAATCAATTTCATTTATCATTGATTTCCACCTTTATAATATCAAAATTTATTGTGTTACTCGAAATAACTGTAAATAGTAATTGATATTTGACTTTACACTTGGTTGTATAAAACTGATAGAGAGAGTAAGAGAGTAAGACAAGGTGTTGACGTATTACTTATTTTTAATACCCTTTATGGTTAAAGTACTTCTTATAAAGAAAGATATCTTCTATAATATTGTGACTTATTAAAAAACAATTGGACATTTGAGGTTTCGATTTTTATAGCCAATTTTATTAATATATAGTACATTTTTATAAAAATTCATTATGTTTAGTAAAATATAAGAATCATATGTTCTACCGCCAACTGAGCTATATGCGGTAACCTTCAACCAGGGGGTACTCCTACGCTGCATACGGCTTCCTACGAGGTGACTTTGTTTGTAACACTTTGTTACAAGCGATAATAAATATGTTCTAAAGTACCGTACATACTAATGCAAGTCCAACCAGGTTGCCAGGTTGTACTTCGACTTCTGAAGTAGATAATGTACAAACTTAATTGCGAGCATTGTAGCGTCGCAATTGAAATTTGTATATCTAATGCCGGTTTCACACCAGAGAAACAAAACAACCAAACACGAACAAAAACTGTTTTTCTGAACAAAAACACCAATGTTTACATCAAAGAGATAGTTCGTAAAACATTTTTGTCTTTAAAAACTGTTTTAGTAAAGAAAACACATTTTCATATAGAGTCGGTAAAATCAAAGGAAAACACGTTTGTTGTTGATTTTTAGTCTGCTTGGTTTGAACACGCAGTGAACATTTGCGCTAGTCACTTGTTGTTTATCATTTGGCTAGCAACTAGTTTTAATAGCAGTTATAAATAAGTGAAAAATGCAGTGGACAAAAGATTAGACCAGCAATTTAATAGAAATGTATCGCCAACACAATAATTTGAGGGATACTACATTTTTATGAGACACACAGAAAAGCACTAAAAACAAAACAATTCAATGTGAACAATCTGTTTTCGAAAAACAGAACTGTTTTAAAATAAAACAAATCATGTTTTTGTTTTGCTTTCTTAAAAACAAAACTGTTTTCAAAACTGTCTCTTTGGTGTAAAACTGGCAAAAGCCAGGGAATGAATAAAGGAACTAAATAAAAAATCACAGAGTAACGCAGATAAGGAGTGAAGTCTGAAAGACACATATAAGAAGAAAGAGGAGATCAAAAGAAGAAAGTAAGATGGGTGAGTAAGAAACTTTTTTATTTAGTTTTAGTTTAAAATTTAGTGTAAGGTATATTCTCTTTTGCGTCTCTCGTTTGCTTGCCTCTATGAAAATAATAAGTCTGTAAAAGTGAAGGTTTTTTAAACCATCCTGTTACGAATCTTCTGATTTTTTTTTAAATTCCGACAGCTTTCAGCCGACATATTTATGATGAGTTCATTTAATATTATGAGGAAAGGGGGATTGGTTAAAGGTTATGGAAATAAGTGAAAGGATAAATATTTCACTTACACGTCAACTGATATGACCTTTTTCAATATTAACGACTTAGTATTGATATGACCTTTTCAATTATTTACAAAGTATGAAAATCATGACATAAAACGGAAAAGTTGAAAATTTACTTTAACCATACGGAGTTGACCGTTCTTTGTAATAGGATCTACACAGGACAGGCGTATTATAGAGTTGTTAGAGCATCAAACAGATCATGGCGAAGATATACGACCATGCGTTGAATATTCTGTATAAAAATAGTTCCTTTCTCTCTGTTCCTTCAATACTATTGTAGAAAAACAATGTGGTTTTCTTTACACACTGTATAATTATATTATATATTCAACTAAAGCATTCTACGGCACAGAGGCCAAGCACATTTGTGCTTGACGCCGGATTGCTATATATTCGGGTTAGATCCTCGAACGAGCGCTATACTTTATGTGTTTTTTTGTTAAAAGAATGAATTTGATGTGCTCATAATCATAGACCTACACTATAGTATGGTGGGGTTAAGGCACCATAATTACTACCAACATTATAGGCTTAAGTTAAATTGATTTTTTTTAATTGTAGTACTCGTAAACCAGAAGCCGAATATGTTTTATTTTAACCTGACTGCATTTTCTTAATGCCACGTATTTTATAATGATTATAAATCAAGATTTCGAACACTTCCTTCGTCGTACTACTACTCCCACTCCTGTTTAGAAAACGTCTTCATATTTTACCTGGTAGATAACAATGCAGTACCAATTCTCGTATCCGGATCAATTGGGACTTAGGGCAGTCCGTATATATGGAAAACTAAATAAAAGGAATGTCCAAAAGAGAGAAAAATCTAGTGTAAACTATATTATTTTCATATTTATTAAAAATCACATATGCCACAAAAAAGAAAAAAGAAAAATTACGTAAACTAAAGTAATAATTTGAACAAAATGACTGTGACCTTACTGTAAAATAAATTACTACACATTTTCAATAGTAAAAAAATTGTAATTTAAATTCTAGAGTTCGGCGATGACTCATTCTGAAATATATTGTTATATAGTGAATAACAATAGTGAATTTAATGTTATTAGTTCCTATCTACATTATATGAAAATTAGTGAAACAGTGCTTTTTAATTGTATAGTAGGTTTCGAGTTTATACGGTACAACTTGCTCTTAGAATAAATCACCGCCGAACTCTCGTAATTTGAACTTATATAATTGACGTTTAGTGTAATTGAGTTAAAATTCTAGATTGGAACGTCGTCCGTTGCAAAACTTAAATGTCTAATATTTAAATATAAGTATAAATACGTTTTAAATTATGATGCGTATAACGGTTTAATTTTTGTACGGGTGTCAGAAGATTCGAATAACCGGAGGCCTGATATAGAGGGTAATCTAAGAAGTTCAAGACCTAGGTAACTATAACATATGGTAGTCTGTTAACTTATCTTTTTTTTTGTTTATCTTTTACTTGTTACTTGATCAAGAGTAACATTCTGACAGGAATGGATGAAATTCAATGCTAGATCTAAAAAGAAGAAGTTAGTAGCAAACAGATTTTAAAACTCAAATCAAAGTCAGATCAACTTTTCAGCTTTGAGCTTCCAATACATCTTCCTATAAACGTTTATCAGAGTACAGAATAGTTTTAGTAGCACCCTGTAAATATAATTTTATATGTAAGACAAAAATATAAATATACGATGGCATGTGTTATATAATACACACTTTATAACGTGAAAAGTTCTTGGCTGTGGTTGCGGTTGTAATGTGTAAAAAGAGCAAAAGCATAAAGAATTGTTTTTACATAGCAGACAAGACAAAAAAACAATATTCAAGAAATGGAAATAGTGACGACACAATCGAAATAGGGAGTGTAAAGACAAGTAACAACCCTTAGAAAGTACGAGTATGAGTCTCTAAGGAAAGCTGAGAAAGCACGAAAATAATACTTCTGGAAAAACTGCTGCAATACGTTACTTGGGTATTGAAAATAAATATTATACATACGTTTATAATCCATTGATATATTAATTTCTATTACAGAAACCGCGTATTTACTTGACGCTAGACTACTGTTTGGGCTCGATCCCCGGTCTAGCGTTATATTTCATGGATTTGCAAGCTATCAAAGTTTAATTTATTATGTACTTACATTAGCAGCAGTGTAGCGGAACATTATTGTTCTTATATTTATGTATCGGTGTACTTTTTCAATATATGATATTATTTTATTATTCATATAGAAATAAAAAACGGAATATAACTCTACGAGAGATAAACTTAGAAGAGAACAGTGGTGCACTTATTGTGCAATAACGATACTTTGTGCTCTGTAAAAGTAATAATTAACACACATAATTGTTTATTTCGTATTCTGGTTCTATATTACTTCTATTATTTGGAGCATTTGCGTATATTTAACGTCCATTTAGTGGGCCCTGATACGCTACCCGCAATGGACGGGAGAGCGATCCTAGAAATTGTTCTATTTATATATTACATAGGTAACCATATTTGCATAAGTGTAATTACTAATCCGACATACATATAACTGTAATCCTAAGCAGTTATCGGTAACTAAAAACTACCCAGAAATTAGTCTGACCCTTAACCCTGCCTGTGTACACTGGGTCTTTTAAGGAACAGTTGAAATTTCCTCATATACAGATATGGAAGAAAATATATTAATAGAATATAATAGTGATGCTCAAAAAACTGAAGTCGCAGAAGATTAAAGCATTTTTTAAAGCATCGCAGAAGCATTTTTTAAATGTGCATTTAGATGTCCTACTTGATATTGCTAACGTTTCAAAGGTTACATGTCCAACGCCAAATGAAAATGAAAATCTCCACACAAAAAATATATCGATATATTGCCAACACCAATTTAAAACAATTTTGATGGAAATCAAACCCATACTGACAGAATACATAAAGTTAAAATTTGGTTAACAAAATCACAAAATATTTTTAATGAGATATCGAATTCTGAAAAGAAATATGCAAATGAGTCTGTTATACGTGGTACTTTGAATATCCCTTCTGTAAGTCAATTAAAATACGTTGCACCACCTAGGCATAGCTCATCTGAAGACGAAACATCAAAAATAGTGTTGGATACTGAAGATAGTGATGAAGAATTAAACCATGAAAGAAGTAAAAACAAAAAAGCGAATGAGCGTGGTAATGCATTTTTATTGTTACCAGGGGCCGACACTCTCTAACAAACTTTTCGTACAAATTTTAATCATTCAACAAGTGGCGGTCTCATAACGGCCAAGACTGGCCAAGTTAACAATAAAACTACGTGTCTTAAGAATTTGGCATCGATAATGTAAAAGTATTTTGCAATAGGCTACAAAGAACTTTTCGATTTTATAAAATTTTATTGAAACATGTAAACCAAGACGCGTATTTGAACATTTCTTTGGACAGATAAGGTCCCTTAATGTTAGGAATGTTATGCCGAGTACTTATTAAAGTGGACTTAAGGTATTTGGTACAAATTGTGAATATGAGTATGGCAAATATCTTGATAAAGTTGATACTTTCCTCACACAAGCAAATTCATTATGGAACGACACTGGTATCTTTATTGCTATCAAAAATCCGATAGACCCAATACACTGTGCCCTCAGGAGCACTCGGTATACGATGCTCTTACTATGAAAAGTATGCAAGAACTGAAAACATCATGTAACAAATGTATTGAAGACTCTAAATCTGGTAAGGGTTTGATTAATATATTACAATAGTTCTAATCTTTTTTAAAGGTGCTTCATGTTATATTTTTTTTAGACGAATATTTGAGGATAGCTCTTGAAAATGATGACTCTGCCAGAAACCTTATAAGGAATCTGATACCGAATGTTTGCTACAACAAGTGATCCAGTCTAACTATGCTGCTCTATTTGGAGAACAAAGCAGAATACAAAACTATGCTGGTGAAAAATATAATTTTTATACCGGCAATTAGAACTCTGTCAAATGAATGGTGTGGCAGTATGAACATGAACACCTTGCTGAAAGGAAATGATCTACGCTTTGATTTAGTCTAAATGTAAATGAGGGGGCTACAGATTTTTATAAGGCTAGAATTAAAGGTATTATTTTATGTTTAGCATTTCTTTCTCTATAGCTTCATACTTTTTTTTTGTACACAGTTTCCTTTAAAATCAAAATGTTAACTGATTTATTAATTAGTTAACGTTTTATTATTTACCGAAATTAAACATAATTCTGTTACATTATCATTAAATAAATGCAAAAGACTAGAATAATAAATTCTAAATATAATAATAAGTAAATAATAAATATCTTAATAATATATCTTTTGATGCTATCGCAATTTGATATGTAACATTATATAATCTTTAAAAGGTTTATTAACGTTAGAACACTTAAATTGTTGTTTATGTATATAAATTTATGGTGTATAAAACATATACCTTTAATTCTTCGTTGACGTTTTAAGTATTTACATATTTTTGGGTTTATATTAAATACTTTTTTAATGAATTTGGATTCTTAACCGAATAATGTAATAGTTAGAGCGTATGTATAGTAAAGAATATATTATAATTAAAATTAAACTCTTTTACTAAAGTAGTAATAAGTTTGAATAAGTTGTAAAAAAATATTTTTTTAAGTGTTAATAACTATCAAAAGCACTTAAAATAAATATTTCTTAATTTTTAAATTTTATAATAATTAAATTTGAAATATAGGCTCCTCCCACAAAAATCTTGTAAGACCGCCACTTGTCGGAATGGTGTCAAATTTTGTACGAAAAATTTGTTAGAGAGTGTTCGGGCCCTGTTGTTACACTGTTCACATTGTAGATTTGATAAGTATAATCCGTTTTTTACCCAATCTAGTAGTTTTTTTTTTGACAGCGACTGTGTGCAAATGTGTGTACAATATTCAAACATAAAATCGGCGCCTACTCCAGTATTAAAAAATTCTTTACAATCTAAAAAGACAAACAAAACAATATCATCAAGTCAATATAAATATAATGTCATCATAATATAAGTCAAATATAAATAACATGGTTAAAGGGATATTAAGAACTCAAAACATGCAGAAAAAGAAAAATAAAAAGGTTACTTTTAATTTAGAACGGCTACCTACTAATGACACATTACAGAACAAGTCAGTAAGTCAATTTTTTATACAACCAAATATTGTTGATAACGCAAAAATTAAGCATATTCCTTCCTATAAACTTGGGAAATGTTCTATGAACTCAGTCGCTTTTGTGGATAAATCTTCCCAAACAGATTTCGAAAATATTCGACAACAGATAAGAGACGAAGAACCATTTGTTACTGAGAAATATGATACCATAACATCTAAGAATATAAGGAGTAAAAACATAGGTCTACAGTCAAGTGAAGACAGCAAACCGATTAATTACAACACCACTTCAGAAGCAATCATAACCGCTATTGCAAGTGAACCGATGAATTACACCGAAGATATTACTCCCAACAAAGAAACAAATGTTCGGACAGTTGACAGCAACAGGGTGTATAACATTTTGAACGCCGATGTTTCTGAACCAACAGAACATCATTCTGAAAACACAAAAGATGTAGGTTCTAACTACATTGAGAAAAATAGTGAGCCGATACCCGTAAATGAACGGACACCACCTAGAGTTCTGTAAGTATATTACAAAAATTATTTAAAATAAGTACAGGATTTCCGGAAGTTATTAATTGAAACGGATCTTCGATTGTTTTTACTTAATTTCGTATCCACAATGGTTTGAGGAAAAGCGCTACCGCACCGTTATAAAAGAACTTATATAACTCCTCAAAATCGCCTCAAAACGTCAGGTAGAACCATACCTTGTTAATCGCTCGTTCTTAGTACCCTAAATATGTGCAGTAATACTAAAATGTGGACCCTGAAAACTCCTATATCTCTTTTATGAGTATACAGCGCGCTTCACCTATGCCTCCTAAAAAATCTAGGTAGTGGTAGTGACTTAAGGTTCTAACAGCGTTCGGATCTGGCAGTTTACTTGCAAAGGCGAGCTAGTGAAACTTGCATAAAAGGGTCAGTGTACAAACGACGTTAGTAATTTCCTATTTTAGTAAATGCATTTCTTTTCTTTTGTTGTTGTTTTACATTTCTTTCATGGTTAGAATAAATGTTTTATGTAATTTAATATATTATTTCTTAGATTATATATATAAATTTTTATTTATTAGTTCTTCTTTTTGCTACAATAAGTTTTTGAAGATGGGTGACCCTTCAACTAGTAAATTAGAAAAGCGAGAACGATGTTTTCTTTGCACTTGGAAGGAATCGCCGATTTGCGATAATCATTGTAGCCATTTTTGTCCCAGTTGCGCACCGTAAATTCTCTTTTTGACACTAATTATTACTAACTATTATTAATTATTATTTCACAACTTTTGTATTTTCAACAATAAAAACTTATTTTAATAATAATCGCCGTTCCGTTTATTACGACATGCCTGAATCCGTAAAATATTCTCCACTTTCAGGTACACAAATAATTCAACTTTTTGGAGCGCACGCCAAAGACACTACATTCTTTCGAAAGCTCATAGTCTAAGATTAAAAAGTCCATAATTGTTTTTGTTAATATTTGTTTGTTATAATGTTACGAATTTTTTTAAGAATATTCTGTTTTTTCCTTGTTCTTTTTACTATTTGTGAATTTTTATTAACAACGGCTTTAAACTTTGAACTTTGGCAACTTCTGGACCATGTAGTAGACACTTCAAGAAGTAATCCAGAATTTTTTCAGATTTCTTGAAAGCTTGGAAAACTCTAAAACTGTTCCCTCAAAGACCCAGTGTACACACCACCAGACTCGATAATGTTCACACGGAGGGGTTAATCTTGGGTGTTTCAACCTACTGTCTAAACCTTTTTTAATCTTTATCAGAAAATATTACCTACTTACAATTACTTAGTAATCCTTAATACTTGACCCCTAATTACTACTTAGGCAAACATTAAACGAATTAATAATAATTATAATAACAATAAAACTTATAACTACACTTAGCCACTTATACAAGTGGCTAAGTAGCTTCAGTTAATCCCCAATCCACACTGAGCACAAAGTTAACTTCGATATTAGTTTGTTTTTTTACAATAGTTAAATAATAATAATAAGGTAAATATACAATTTTCAAATATCAATATAAAAAATAGAAGCAAAAAGAACTTCCATTTCCTTACAGTTAATTATGATTATAATACTACGAGCGGCTGCGGCTTTATCCTTTTAAGCCTATTTGAATTCGGGATTTATGTCACGCCGCGGCTGTGAACGGCAAACGGCAAACGGCAGAGCAGTAGGTAAATCAGACAGTTGATTGAGCCAGCAGATAAAAGTTATACCGTGTTTTAAGCAGAAGCAAACGCGAAGTCTCATACCAAGTTAGGGAAAGAGAAAGGAGAAGGGAGTCCAACCCCATGCCATCGTTGATCACTGAGCACAAAATAATGATTCTACAATTTACAATACACAATAAAACAAATACGAATAAAGTAAGAGGAAACGTGAATTCAAGCGAAAAAAGCATAGCATCTTGAATAATTAACGTACCATGGACGTCCGCAGGTAGGAGCACTTATTTACGCCCCACCCCCTCCCAGGTCTTCCATATTTTAAATGTACACACAAGTTACAATTGAGTTTGTGACACACTTACTCTTTATTAAACGAAATCCAAAGTTTTCACCCTATCTTCTCTGCCAAACTTTACGGATACGCCCATGACTGGGTTTTACCCACATACCGTTTCTTAAATTAAAAAATAAAGAATTCCTTCTTGTTAAATCAGCATAGGTTGTACGAATTTTGACACTCAATTTTTTTAATCGCCTGTCAAGGCTGTTTCCACAATCCTTTTTTGGCATTGTGCTTAGGGTACTACCAGGGTCAGTTTTTATGTAGTGTTTTCCTAACCCATTGCTGCATGATATCATTGTACAGAGGTACATCATTATGTTGAAATAGTTCAGTTTACTCTTATAAACTAATTAAAATCTATTATTCGTTATAAATAAGAAAAAATTTAAATCAGAATCTAAATTTAATTTTTTTGATCGTGCTGCACTGAGGACGGGTTTAGAAGACTGCTTGCAGATTTAAAATGTGATTTAAAATTCTAAAAATATAATAACAAGTTCGTTGTTATTGTTGTTTAAAAAGAAAAGAATTTATTTTCGTTTTTTTTATATGATAGTACTTAAAATAGTGTTGTTTGTTCGAGAGAATTGAAGCAGTTGTTTACATATTTTAAATAAGAATTTTTTTAAATTAATTAATTTATCGTTGGTCTATTTCCGACGCTGAGTCATATTACCGACGAGCTGACTCATGTTGCTTCATATATGTGAACTCCTCCGCTTCCTAATAAGTTTATGATTATATATGTATAAAATCAATTTAGCTTGATAACAACCAAACTGAAACTCTGTATAATATAACTCTGTTCGGGGATCGAACCTGAAATGTAGCAGCCAGCGTCAAGTATCAATGCTTCTTCTATCTTCTTTCACTCTATCGTCCTAAATAAGAAATAAATAGTTAAATTCTTCACATAGAGAAATTGCAACAGCTAGTATGTTCTTATTATAATATTTATTATTATTATAAGTTAAGTAAGAAATTAGCGCACTACGTTAGGCATAAGTTTATTGTATTCACAAAACATACCAGACGAAACAATAACATAAAGAGAATCATAGAAGGAAGGCGAAGGCTTACAACGACTAACAATGCTCGTATTTCGCTGGCTGTAACCGTTACGGTAACGGTAACGGTATCGGTAACGGATACATGTCCCATCGCGAAACACACGTCCTCTTCTTAGCCTCGCCGCGTTCCATACTCGTACTCCTGAATACAGAGAACAAGTTCAATATTAATAATTCACTCGTTTTTGATGTTTATGGGTTTTTCAAAAGGAGAGTATGAGGTTTCTTTTTTCAAGAAGGGCATAAAAGCCCATGAACGTCTGTCGGTCTACGAGGGTGTGTGCCTGACAATCTGACTGCTACTGAACGATACTGATACTTGTTTTAAAGTAACTTTGTATGTTTTTGAACAGAATTTTACTACAAAATACAGTTTCACATAAGTAAATAATACAAATTTATATTAAATCAAATTTAGCCGTTTAGATTCCATAATTATGTTCACTATGTAGTCCTGCACAGTGCCGAATTTGGAGATCTCAAGACCCTGTGACAACGAAGCAGCGGAGGTCCCTAATTATTTTCCGAATAAAAGGAACAATTTGTTTCCGTCAAATCTTTCATAAATTTATTTCCAACAAATAAAATTATTTCAACAAAGAATGTAGTAATTAGTTAATGTCAAATACAGTTTATTAAAAACTAAATTAATGTTTTCAATACTCAGTAGCGTTAACTTCGATAGCCGGTTTTCCCATCGTCGTTCGGAGCCCATTCTTTATTGTGAGGGCCCCTTCATTGTGGAGGCATTGGGGTAATAACCCCGCCTGCCCTACCTTCATGTTAACATAAAACGTTATCATCTCTAAAGTGGGGTTCTCACGAAGCGAGTTGAGTAGTTACTAATCAAGAAAAGTTGATTATTACCTGAAATAGATTTAAAGACACACATTTTATGAGTTTTCTAAAACAGATTCAGATACTATGCAACTTTTGTATCAATATGCAATTACTGTTCCACTCAACCCGTCTCGTGAGAACCCCGCTTTAATAAAAATAAAGCTTTTAGATTTCTTATATCAGTAAAGTTGGCCCCCAACAATTTAACATTGTTTATCACTTATTTTGCTTTTCTGTTAACTGTTTCTCAAAAAAAAAAATTCTCGAACTGATGATATTTCTGTTTGAACAAATTATTTGATATTTTGCCATATTAGAAGTAAACGGTTTTGCTGATATAATATTAACATTTCTATAACTAGTTGCAGTGCTTTAATGAGCTTACAAAAATGATAGGTGCTTGATAATTTTCAGAGTTTTTTTTCTGACAATAATCTTTCTAGTATACACCATTGTTTAGGGTAGCCGAGTTAAGGTCAGGTTAGATTTCTTATTCAGAACACTGAAGACACTAATTCGTCAAAATTTCGAAATTGAAGAGGTTTACAAAGAGACTTATATTGCTATTTCTCAAATTTTAAACGAGAAGAATTAAATACGTTATTGCCACGTATAAGTATAAATAAATTGAAAGAAATGAATTAATAGAGAAAAGAATATTTAACCAGTATTAGAATTAACACAATTACCAACTTATTGTCGGTATTATTTATATGAAATATGCATAATTGCAAATATTTGAATAGTAACTAAAAATGTTGGTTAGCAAAAATAAGTATTTCACAGATTGAGGTTTTGTTGCTTGAATTTAAGTCTCTTGAAGTCTGCTAAGTTATTTCATATGGACTTGAAATCCATGCAAGTAAAGATTCGGGCGCCGGAACAAACACAGGCCTGATTTACACCGTACTTTTATAAAATATTATATTTTTATTCCTTCAGATGTAAATAGATACGAATTTATTTATTTTGCTATTGAATTTTATTGAAATATATAAATTTTTGACAATAGGTATAGTCATTATACAACAAACTTCTTATATCTACTCGTATATACTTTTTAATAAAATGATAAACTGGCATATTTTTTTCAGCAATATCGTTATTATAAATTACAAAGTTTTCAATTTGACGTATTCATGTGCTAAACCTAATAACATTCCGGATTTTCTGAACATAAATACTACACACGAATGTTGCATTTTCGTAATTTATATTTTTTTACTTTTTTAATGTTTTTGCAATTTGGCACTACATTCTTATGCCTTAACTCATTTATTTATATATTATTGTGCTTAATTCAATTTTTATCCTTATTAATTCTAAACATTCTCATTTCTTCCAAACGAAAAAAGAACTAAAATTATCCTTATAAAAATAAAAACAAACTGGTTCTGCTACTGCTACCGCTTCGCTCCTCCTGCTACTCTCCCTCCTGTTTCTACTTTGCCATTCCTTCTCATTCCTCGTTCTTTTTCCCTATTTCCGCCATTCACCTCTTCCCTTCACTGCCTTCCTTTAATAACTGCCCAATATTCTTTTCGCTTATTACCTTTTTCTCACATGAAAACTTAATGTGCTCCAATGTTTCTATCTCCGTTCCGCACACCCTGCATATCCTTTCTCGCTATATGCCCAGTATCTGTTTCCTTTCTCCACGTTTCTCAATCTAAATCTGGAAATCCTTCTCATGTTTTCTGTGTCTTTTTCTCTTAAGTATTGTGGTATCTCTCTCTTCTAAATCCTTTTATTTCTTTTGTTTTCCTCAGCTTTTTCCATTCTCTGCTGTTGTTGTATCTCTCTGCCTCTTCTCCTTAGCTCCTCTTCCATACTTGTGCCTTCTTCTCTCTGTCTCCTCTTTCGCCATTTCATTCCTTTCGATATACTCCTTTCTCTTTTTCGGGCCTTCTCCCCCAACCTATTTTCTACTCTACTCCCTAATTTTCCTTAGGATTTTGGCTTCAGCGTTACTCATTTTCTCCTCAAACTTGACTGCTCTCCTTCCTGTTTCTTTTCTTATATTGTATACGTAATATACGTAATTATATACGTAATTTATATAGATACCTTTAAAAGAAAATGTTTTTAAGGTTCTATAAAGTCTTGCAGAGTGTATGCACATATGTGTGTTACGCTATATTATAAAGAACTGTAAATATCTACTCTTTCCAACTTTTACGCGACTTTCCTAAATAAATGAGCATTTCTTCCTTTAAGAGATCTACGTTTTCCTGGCAAAAATAAAACATTTTCGACGTTTGACGGTAAACGAAGTTTGAGAAACGCTGATCGCATATAGAGTATGCTAAATTTTCAACGTCTTCACGTTTTCACAAACAATATGTAAATTTCTTTATTTACTAACCAATAATAATAATAAACAATTATGATAGTTTGTTTTGCTTTACGTTTATGTTTACCCCGTACGTTGTGACCCTGTCCTCTGGGACACGCGCTGCCTAGGGTTAGTGTTAGAGACTAGGGGTGAGTGTGGGAGTGTGGGAGTGAGAGTGTGAACGGAGGAGAGGGTGCCTGCACCCACAACACCGCACCGCGATTTCCTCGCACGATATTCCGATGGGCACGATAGACCCGATATACCCGATAGACGATATCGTTTTTAATGCAATGCAATAACTATAGGTTTGGCTGCCAAGCGGTGAGGCTCGTGTGTGTTTCTTTTTTATATGGAGGTAGGGTGAAGGGAAGGGAAGTTTAAAAGGAAGTAGGAGGTTATAAGATGGAGGCAAGATGTTACCTACTCGAGAAATTCCGTTCGAGACGATACGCGCTAGAGAATGTTACATTATACAGGCATACGCCAAGTAGGGTTAGAATTATGAAGCAGAAATATATTGAATTAATTTCAGTGTAAATAATTTAACCCGAATTTAATGCCAAACAATTTCTATGTTCTTCATCAATAACTAGTATATAAGCCGATAAACACAAAACCTTATATTACGTAATATAAACGTAAAAAAACGTCACTGAATTGCGTTTAGTATTCATCTAGTAAATGTTTAAATATTTCACAATTAGTAGTAATATCTCCACCGTAATTTGTTTTATATTTAAAAAATATATATTTAATAATTAACTCCATTCCATTTCAGAGGATTAAACTTTATGCAGTAAAAGAAAATTGTATTTCATGAAGAAGAAAAGGCTCTACTTAGCCCGATCTTCGGGTAACCATGAGGAATACCACATAAAACCCCGATCGAATAAGTATGAGATTATCTTAATTGGGGCGTGCCCAATTTTCTAGCTGCATATACATTTATTCTATATGTTTGTATGTCATTTAAGTGGATATAAATATAAAAAAATAATTATGTAATATTATAATTATGTTAGTTAAGTAATATAATAGTGTAATTAACATTCTGTTTAATATACTAATTAATTTATTACTATAAAATTGATTTAAATATTTATAATATAAAGAGAGAATTTGAATTTTGTATCTTTTATGTCATTCCGTAGTCGAGCGGGATATAACGACGATATATGATGACAACAAATACTATTATTTGTTAAATGATAATAAGAGACCTAGATTAATACAAGGGAACTGTTCCATCTACATCAAATTCTATTTTTAATTATCTTGCTCTAGTCTAATTCTTAATGAGGTTAACCCGATAAGAACCCTATCAAGCAGAACTTTATTATTAAGTATGGCATGGCTGACAAGGCCCTCATCGGGGTTCTTACAACATGTAGGATAAAATTTTACTCGGTTTAATATGAATTCTACACTGGGCCTGCAAACACAGAGGTACGTTGGGAGGGTTTAGTTTCTTTAAAACAAAAATTAATTGTTGTTAACGTGTTTACAATCCACAGCACTTTCAGCAATAACAACGCTGTTTACAATTAAACGAACGATCAAACCGTAAGCGGCTATACTCCAGCGGCTGGAGAGTCTGGAGGAGGGGGCGCCGGCGACTGGCGAAGATAAAACCAAACATAATACTCGTAGTAACAGAGTAACCTGACTCAGACCGACCCTTTAATTTCATTATTTACTTTTAAAATTAAAAATAAACAAAGAAGCAAAAAAATAATAATAACAAAAAAATGTGTTTTATATACAAAAGAATCTTAAAACATAACCTCTCTTCTTCACTTTAGGCACTGACACAGATTTCTATGACAAACTATAGGCTATAGCCCTCCCGGCATTCTTTATTTTGTTCACCAAAAAAATATCCAAAAGGGGAAAACACGGCTATAAAAAAAATGGAGAAAGCGAAACAGCCTAGTAGACAACTTTTCTAAATAGTCCCATTCCCCGTTCTCCGACCCCCTCACCATCTCCCGCACCTACACTTATACCCTCACGCTCGCCACGTTCCTTCGCGCCTGGCTCCATGTCACCGTACCACATTTATTACATGTACTTAATAGCAAATGACATATCGCAAATCTGTCATTTTTACATTATCACATATAAAATATATCATTATTTATATATTAGGTATTATACGATTATTACATCCAATAAATAAAATTTTGAATATTCATTTCATGTTTTGACAATATATTATATTTTTGCTTTTATTTTTTACATTAAATGGCGCATATTGTAAATATTTGTGTAATAAACATAAATTTATGGAGAATAGAGGTTGTTAGTCGCTCAGGTCTCTTATGCTTAAAGCTGAAAAGAATACACAAGTATGCATTCTACTTGTATTGTTTATATTGGAATGTGGAAGTTGAAGAGCACAACTGATGTGTGCAGTGGAGTACAAACCCTACACTACAGTGGCGCAGCAATTTCGCGAAAATTTCAAATTCCATTCTATCCTAAAGTACAAAATCTAGGATTTTATTAAATCCAATAATAATTATCATAATATTATACTAGTTTGACTAGCGTAGGCAGTGAAAAACATGGCATGTTCTTCAACAAAGCGCTCACCACGGGGCAACATACTATGCACTTATAACCGTATGTGTGATAACGTATGGTATCCTGCAAGAAGAACACAAAACCGGAAATGTCGAATTTCATTTTGAATTCAGTATACGACACACTTACACACAACAACCTTAGCCACCTTACATTTTTTGCAATTTTTCTATTTACTTATGCTAAAAATAATTTTAATATATTAGTGACACCCGCTAAGACAGCGTTTATACGCGTACAAATTGTATTGTCACCATGCTAAGAGAACGTCTTAAGTTTTGTTTAGAAACATGTTCCACCTGAAGTTTTAGCCCGAAGACTACGGAATACCTATTTGTCCTTGGCCGCCAAAATGATGTCTTCTCAGGTTTTTAAACAAAGCTGTACTTGGAAACATACATTTTGAGATCAAAAACGGACACCGTTCTGTAAGGCACAGTTGGATATTTTACAAATTCATACTTTATCTAAATGAGTTTGTACTTTTATAAATTCATACTTTGTCGAATTGAATTTGTACTTTTATAAATTATGTAAATATGTAGCAGCCCTAAATATTTTATAATTTTAATCTATTGGATGTTGATCTATTTCTAATGCTGAGTCCTATCACTGACGACTTTCTACTATATTGACAGATTTTATGATATTAAATGACACTGATAAATATACGATTTATTGTAAGTATATAATCAATTAAAATTAATAGCAATCAAACCTAGAAAATATAGCGCTAATCGGAAGATCGAATACACAGCAGTGTGATCTTAGTACCAATGCACCCTCAATATTAATGCATTGTGTGTGCAGTCATTGATGAAATACCTCCAAAACCATGGAAAATAAATATTAATGAAAAATTAAGTAAATAAACTGTACTCCCTCCTATCACGGTATCTCTTCCAGTGTAACGGGTTAAAATTAATTTTTGACAGATTAATAAACAAAAAAGACATTGAAGTGGCTCTTTTAAAGTGTAACGCCCAAAGGTCGCAAGCAGTTTAATCCGCCACTAACTACAATACTTTTATCCGAAGAAAACGGCAGAGGCGCTTACCTTACAGCTATTATATGCAAGTAGGTACCAGCACTGAATTGCAATTTTACCACTGTAAAATTTCGAGTACCACGCTAAGTCAGTTAAACTCTGTGGGCAGATGTAAATAAAATAGTAAGTAATATTGATTCAATTCAATGTTAAGGTGAAAACAAAAAAATGGACCATTAATTAGAAATTTACACTGGATAGGACGAAATCAGCAATTTGAAAAAACTTGAATTAAGCAAATTTTAATAATTTTATATCCCTCGAAATAATAAGTCAATCCTACAAAACGGTTATGCAATATTAATCACATAAATTATTATATCCTAAAGTATTTCACTATCTACAGACTTTAATATTACACTTTCTATAATTTGTTATATGTCACTTTCTATATTTGTGTATTTACTTAAAAATTAACCATTTTTAATCATATCAAATATCAACATCTATTAAACCATGTAACGACATCTATATTCAAAAAATTTGAAGTTGTTCAAGTTTGGAATGTTAAAGATTCTTGTGTCTTGGAATTAGCAATTATTCAAACCTAAAGAAAGTCTATCAAACATGAAAAGTTAATATTTGTCAAACAAAAACGAATAGCAAAAGTTTTTCAGTAATTACGTTCTCGAAAAATAATAAATCCATTTAATATTTACGTGTAAATATACAGCATATATCAATAAGGATCATAATTGTCTAACATATTTAACGAAAACCGTCTTATACCATTGCAGTGTATTTGTGTTATGTATTCACACAAGGTTTACACTAACCAATGGCTGCGATAATCGCATTACCTTAGCCAGTAATCAAATTACCTGCAAGTATTAAAATCGGAAAAAATGTATCAACTTAGACTTTGTGCAATACAGATATTGAATTATCTATTAACTTTCAGCCTCATCTCTCTCTCTCTCTCTATTCGACAATCGCACCATATTTTATGAATTCTAAATACTTCTAACATAATGATATAGTAATACATGTTTTATTTTATTGCAATATAAAATTATTTTATTTTATCGCAACTGTGTATTCACTTTTTTAGGAATGTATTTTATCAACGTACCCTGTTTATCGCGTCTACACTTGGTATTTATACACAAATTTCATCGCTTGCAGCAGCCCACGTTGCAGTTTGCATGTAACCCGAGTAATTGCTATGCACCCGAGCTACAACAACTGATCTAAGATTTAAACCGCAAATTAGCAAAGAAATATCACTATCTCAACAGTAACTAGTAACATATCAGCGATACTTCAACATACTTATGGTAAAAAATTTAAATCATTTAACTTTTATGTTTCAAACTAAAAACAAACTAGAATGTAAATAAGTTTTAATTTATGCACTTGTTTGGTATTTTATGTAAACCTTAAAATGCTGTATAACTTTATTATGAAATAAAACATACAGCTTTATTACAAGTTCGCCACATGCCTTATAAGTTCGGATAATATAGCATATTTCTGTTCGATTATTTATATTTCAAATTACTATTTATTGTGTTCTCAAGGAGTCTGAGTTTCAAATTTCCCGTTACGCAAATCGTGAATTGGTTAAGCAGATATAGTACAGGAGCATGCACGTTAGGCATTACTTACAAAAAATCTGCATTTATTTCATATTACACCTTTTTATCGTATTGAAAAGTTAGTTGTTATACATGAACAAGAAATTTAAGTAATGTTATATTTTACAGATCGGTTACAAAACAACACAATTTATTAACTCTCCTTAACATTAATATACAGATGATGTATTTGCGTGTAAATTCAATATTGTACGTTGTTGTACTTACCTTCAAAAAAATATTTCTTCATGAATATATCTGAAAGATATACCACTTGTATATAAATTATTTATTCATGAACCATATCAACAAATATTGACGTATGTGCAGATACACTCAAAGTCTCAACTAATATGAACTGAACATAAAATATTAAGTTCATATTAACTAATGCTCCATTGTAGTATTTCCAATATTTGTGTTTGTAAATGTAATATAGTACTACTACAAAAACATTTCTCTCCATGTGACAAAATATATGTGAACTTAAAATTAGACTAAAAATTTTAATGTAAAATTAAAAAAATATCTTAATAAGCGGAGCGAATATGTTTTTAGCAAGGGAGCGCAAAACCAACATTGGGAAAAATTAGATAAAACTATTATTAAGCAACTACATCTATTTAAAATTGTAAAACTTTTCGGAAGGATTTAATCTATTTCATCTTTTCATATAAATTATCTATTAATACTGAGTAGTATAGTACAATTTGCACCATCTAGAGGATAATACAGAAATTAATTGTTCACAAATCAAGAGGTTTAAATCTTTACTAAAATTCTTTATATGTTCAATAATTTTATTTATATATATATTGTAGTAATATATAAATAAAGATAGGCGTTTTTTATTAATGGTAAATAACATTCAGAGTTATTATAACAGAGCACAGATATTCAGAAGAATAACCTAATAAAAAATAGTGGTTGTTTCCACAAATCACTTAAAGTATAACTAAAATAAGATAAACTACACAGTTAATAATTCTTGATTAAATTACTTGCTATCAAATGTTATTAAGATTATAATGCTACATTTACTAAAATATAAGATTGATAGAATCGTGTATCACAGTTGACTATTTTATGACAATCACAAATAACCTCTAATAACAAACTACATAGTAGTTGCTCTAAATTTCTTCGGAATAACTTAACTCTGGTTTTTGTACGATAACTCTGTAGGAGGGGTTTTAATAAAAAGTGCCTATTATTCAACTTCTATTCTATCTATTTCACGTTAAGCAGATATATCGTTAGGGTTTTCGCTTTGCTCCCTTGCTATATTCTCTCCTTCTAGTTGAGTATATGGCTCCAAATGTCTGAAACCAAAATAATCTCTTATAAAATTCAAATAAAAATGCAATATTTAAAATATTTACAAATATATTTTATAAATATATTTATTTATTTAAATAAATACTCGTGCTTTACCCATGCAAGTATAAAACAAATAATACTTAAAATTGTTACAAAAATATTTGCTTTATGTATATAATACCAATATGAATAAAAAAGCATTTTTATGAAATAAATATAAAAATTAAATCTTCATAATGTCTATGAGTTCATTTCTTTATCAAATAGTGTAATTCTACACTTTTTCATCATCATTTATTTTTTTATCTGCCCCACTGAAACATAACAAAACAAAAATAAACTACTATAAAAATAAACATAAAAACATGCGAAAAATATAAGTATAATTATGATGAAATGTATAGTAATTCTTTATCTAGTTTCGTCATAAAATGTATTACATATACAAGTGGTAGTGAACCTATGACACGCGTGCTGTTCACAGCACGCCGACGGTTGCAGTTAAGCATGACTAGATACAATTGACTTCGCGTGAGATCTACAAAATGGTCATTTCAAAAAGTTTGTGGCATTCCAACAATTCCACAAGTATTATTTATACATTTTAAGCACATACTTGGAATACGCCTCGCCACTGATATGTAAAGAGTAAATTTGTTGAAGTTTTTTAAATAACATAAATTGAAATGACATGCACAAAATATACATTACCAACTACGTTAATAATAAAAATAGGTAAATATTAACACAGATGCATGCTAAATCGAGAATCTAGGACAAGCATCTAAATTACTCTAAAAAAAATTATTTAACAAGTAATGAGCATATACAAAAATTTTGTCATACTGATATATAACTCTTACCGATATAGGATGTAATGCTGAACAATGAAGAAACAGTCAAAGATAACTGAGAAAAAACCAAGTCCAAATTTAGTAGGATCTCCAAATATTGATGCCCAATCATCTATAAAAACATGTGAACGAATTTTGAATCAGAAAATGTGATGTACAGTATATAATGACGTGTACAATAAAACATGCAGCAATTTACCGTAGTTATATGCATTTAATATCATCTGCAGCATACTAAGTAATCCACCAGTCAGATCTAAGAAAATGTTTCCAATACTCCAGCCGACAGTGCTTTTCCTTCTGTAGTTCATAATGGCCTAGTGTCAAAAGAATTATTACTTAAAGATTATATTTATTTGTAGTTATAACACAAAAATACTAAGACTTACCTGTGGAACGTATTTGACCAGTGTAATTCCTAATTTAATATAACTACAAATGTATAAGAAATCTAACCAAGGTAAAACAGCCGCTCCTGAAATAATGGCTGCGATAACTACTAATACTGCACAGAGCCCCAAAAGACCATGGCCAATGCGAGACACGCGTTGATCTCCTCTCTGAAATATTATTTACAATTAAATACAAATAATTTACAACTAATACTTATTTTTTTTAAATATTTCAATGTAATATACCTCGTAGATTAAGCATTGGCAAATGGTAAAGATTGTAGCCACAGCCGCGTGAAGAGAAAATACTACATCGTTAATTTGCACGGGATTCAAACCTCGCGGATAGCGATTGAAATATTCCACCTATATTCAGAATAATATGTAAGGTATATACACGATCAAATCGTTATACAATCATGCATAATTTATTTTGATGACTTTTGCTATAAATTGAAGTGGTAAAAAGTAAATGTTCTTACCTGGATATCATGGTTGAAGAACAAAGCTATGTTAAATAACGAGTACAATGTAAATCCAACCAGATTTAAAGCCAAAAAATCAAAGTTAAGACCAATAACACTTTTTCGGTCAAAATTAATATAAATTTGAGGGTAGAAAGAGACAGACCATGCCACGAAGTACAACCAACCAACAATGACGGATATTAGGGAAAGGGCATCCGAATGTTGGACAGTTACTCGAACGAATACATTATCCAAACTGAAAATCAAAAATGCATTAGATGAAATTTCTTGCAAATTTTCAAAAATTATTTTTTTCACTTAATGTTATTGCTCATACTTGACAATATTCGGTGGTGTTGAATTGGTCGAAACGACCAAGTGGCCAGGCTGGATTCCTCGAATTGTTATTGGATAACTTCGTATCGTAGACGTGTTATCAGTAGGACTTAGAGCGGGGATTACAAGTTGTGATGGAGTAATTCGAAGTAGGTCGTCGTGTTCTGCGTAGAAATGTAGTGTTACAGGCTCATTGTAGTATTCACTGAAAAGAAATAAATTTTACTTAGGCATAAGAAATGTTAGAATTTAATTTTGAACTTACTTCACTTCCACATCGAATATTTGATCACCGTTAACTAAAACTGTAATATCCTGCGTCGAGACGCTGATGTCTCCTGTCGTCTGGTGTATTGATGCTAAAACAAATATTTGAAATATTAAAACAACGAAAGGGAGAAACGACCATGTTATTAAAATCGCATCAAAATCAAATTAAAAAGAAAAAATGATAATAATATAAATTTATGGATTTTAAGATTGTACGAGTAAGTAAGAGTATTGTAGTTAGTTAATATTTGTAATGTACACGTGAAGTAATTTGTAGCTTTTAAAGAAATCTTTAACAACATAAATTAGATAATAGAAAATAATTTCATAATTACAAATTTCTTTGTATAAGTATAAAAAATATTTAGTATGTAGCTGACACTTTGTGTACTCTTGATACCAGTTTCTGTACTCTCTGATAGGACAGACATATACAAATACAGTCAGTCATATATTATATAATTGGTTAGTCATATATAACATATATTATTTAAATTATATATATATATATATATGTATATATATATATATATATTTATGGTCATGTACTTAATATGTAATATATCTGGGCTAAAGGACTACAGCATATGGAGCGCCTGATAATATTATTCCAGGATAGGGGTTCTTAAATTTATTATAACTTCGATATGTTAAACTTTTTATGTATGTGGAACATTTTTTCTGCGATTATTATTATTAGCATTATTTAATAATTATTAATTATTAATAATACGAATAATATATTATAGAAAAAGACAACATTTTATTTGGAATACCATTTAAATGTATGTACATTATTGAACTTCTTCCAAAATTAACAAACTTGTTCATTTATAACTATATTCACTTCCTGGCTACCCACGGTCAAAAAAATCATGAAAATTCATCAGTTTTAATCTATTTTGCAATAGTGATTTTTTTAATGGATAAGGGGGAATAAAAGATAAGATAAAGATAATTATTGAATCAAATAATAATCCCATAAATGTATAATCCAATTTTAATGCAATTTAATGCCACATCGACCGACTCTATAATTTATTACACACTCCCTATCTACACCAAGTAAAAAAAATTATAAAATGAAATCCAGCAACGTACGAGTAGATAGGAGACCAGCTGACATGGGATATTAGGTTCTGCATTATGTGATCAACGGTCGCAATTCGACAATGTCAACGAGACGCTTGGAAGAACACATATTTCTATTAAATGCCTAATGGTACAATCAAATGTAATATATTCACCTAAAATATGTATTTAATTTAGATATTCATTAAAAACTTTATATTCAAATTTAAATCACTAAAATCAGCAGATCAAAAGATTACATTAGGGATTTGTACTTGGGATTTCTGTCTTTTAATTTTAAATAAATTTTTCACTTACAACTTAATATTTGTAATGTACAATTTGAAGTAAAAATAACCTCGCTAGTTATCAATCTTCCTTTATATGTATTGTGCCAAGGAATATAAGTATCTTAATCTGAATGACCTTGACGACTGACAGTATTAACACTCGTAGTAGCGGTATAATTTCTGGTATGATGCTAGAGGTACTTGTTCATTTAGTTTAAAACGATAAAAAGGAATTAAAAGACGGAAAGAAGTAAGAAGCATTCCATATCGCATTAACTAGTAAATTGCAAGATCGTTTTCTACAGAATTAAATCTTTCAACAAAAAAAATATATTTTATAGATTACATTTGTATTCGCTTTCAATAATCATATTGCGAAATTATCATGCAATATGTTCTGTGAGAAATTCCCAATATTTAGGGAAACACATAAATATACTCAATATCATAAGTAAATGACTCATACACATAACTCGGCGTATAGCAGTTGCAAGATTTCACAACACTCAGTGATGAATTTAGGCCTATGCCCGGGCCTAGGGGCACCACAATTTAGAGCGACAAAATTTTCAATGCAACTATAATTCAAAAAGGAATGGGTTTGAGAATGAACCTCTTTTCATGGTCCTAAGGTGACAACTAACTTATAACCGCATACTGCTTAGGCTAAGAGAAGCCCTCTCAAAATTTCGAAAAAGGGTAACAAGATCTAAAGGTGTAACATCTAGAAAAGAAAATAACGTTATTTAAAAGAGCTTGAAATCAATGATGGGAATCATGGTGGGAAATAAAAAAGATATTTAAAAGAATTTGTCAGTAATTCCGAAAAGTATATTATATTCTTATATGTTTGGTACTGAATTTTGTATGGCAGCTCGAAAACGACTCCGTCAATGTCTTTGAAAATTGCTATTTCGTAGAGAAAACCAGCAATTTTGGAAAAACTTGAAAAAAGTGAGCTCTTTTTTGCTGTATAACTTTGTATTCGTAGAGGATAGACTAACTTTGGTACCTAATTTGGTATCGAAAAAAAATCTCAAACTTCTCAAAAAAAGTTGGCCAAATAACGAGAAAATTGAAAATATTTTATATTTTGTTCAAAAAAAAAAAATTCAGTTTATAAGAAAGGTATTTGATTTTATATGTAAAATTTATATAGAACGAGTTAAATATTTCAATTTAAAAATGGAATTAAAATTTGAAATGAAATTACGAATTATTTTATTGAATTCAAATTATACACACTAAAAAGACGTCCCTTGCGACGGGGATAAACTCTAGTTATTTATTCTAGTTTATTAGTTTTGGTATGGTACTAAGCTGTTTTTCGTATGTTGCCTTTCGTCCCAAAATGTCGTAAAATGCGACGCTAATTGTTTTCTGCAAAACGTTGTGAATAATTATAATATTTAAAAAAATGTGTTTTATACAGTATACCATTAACGAAATGTTGCTCCTGCTAACATAATGTACATGTCAAATAACTATATCAAAATAACATGAGTAGTTCCTATGCCAAAGTCTATAATATATAGCGTGGAATGCAAAATCTCAATTCTGCACAAGAATTTATTTTGAAACCTCAATATGTCATCGGAACTAGATTATTGTGAAACAACAAGGTCATGCCGAATTATAGAATTAAAAGTATAAACCAAATTTAAAACAGGGTACTGACACATAGACGTAGACACACCTCTAATTGGCCAGTCACTACAGTCAACAGTGTCTACAGTAGGCCAGTGCGTTATATCGCTGTACGGGTTATATAGCTTCATGGACGCCCGCCCGACCTCGTTTCTTTCTGCACTTGAACATGTTGCAATATGGCCTGGTGCTGAGTAGGTCTATGTTGGAGTTATGATAGCGGTTATAGAAATATTCAAAATTATCGAGAATTAGTTCATTGTCTTTCAAATGAACGATACGAATATGTTTAATAACGGAATAGACATATTTATGATAAAAACATTTATTACTCATGAGACTTCAAAATAAATTCCTTCCAATAATTAACATGACATAAAATTATATGATATTACCAATATTATGTGTTGTAACATTTATATTTTTTCATTCAAAGAAAATGTTAATTATGAAAAAAAAAAAAATAGTAGACAACCAAATTTGGCGTGAGAGCAAAGAAATAGTAATTTGGAACAAGAAGTAGAAAGAGCTTCACAGTACTTGTAGACTATAAGGGCTTCGAATATCTTGCAAATTTGAGTTCGACAGCTTATCAGAAAATAGTTCATCGATTGCAAAGTTTTCGTTAAAGTTAAAGAACTTCGTTAATAATATAAGTAAAGTTTTGTTATACATTATGTTATGTTATTTTGCCAGATTTAGGCAGCTCTCACACAGAAATTGACCACGTGCGAGTCGTGCAGTCGTGTGTTCATATTTCATATTTACAGCGTGTTTAACCCAGTTCGTTTGGTCTTCGCTGTGGCAAGTAAAAACATGAAATAAAATAATAACACTTTTTACAAGGAAAACTTACTTTACATTAATATTGCACCGGTGAAGACCCACTTTAATATCTAACATCTAGCTACAAAAGCAAAACTAACTTGTAAAATGTTTGTTAAATGTCATCTTGGTTCATGTAGAATATTAAACCCATTCGCCTCTGGATAATACTCATGATCATATTAGAGTTGTGTGGAAAATTTGAATATAAAATTACTTACGTAAGAACTCTTTTCTTAAATAATACCTCGGTAATGGATCGATATATGAATCAATCAAGTGTGTTGAATACTTTGAAACATAAATAATAACAAAACAAATTAAACAAGTTAAAAAAACAATTTTGCATAGCTCATAATTGCGTTTTAATCTATAAAACATTATTATATTAATTATTTAAGTGTAAACCACAGCACAGGTCTTATTATCTGGCACTGATGAGCACTGACATTTTGTGATACTAAATGAATTAATTAGACAAAACAATTGATATATCAGTAAAAGTACACATCTGTTCCAATAGACCATTTGCATAAAGTTCAAGTATGCTAACACGTCAGAATCCATATGAAACTCGAATTTCGAGCCATAAAATATAACGAGCGATAAAAAGGGAAAATTCAAAGTAAAACAGCTTTAGTACTAACAAGAAAAAAGGATTATGTTCGTAGTAAAACAGCGCCTATTCATTAACCGGGAATTAATCGGTTCATTGTATGTAATTATCTTTTTAATTTACTTTATTTAATGAAAAATGTACTAGTTTAAATTACGTTTTAGGTTGCATTTATATTAGCAACTTACGAACGTTAGCACGCATTCGAAAAAAAACTGTGGTCAAATAGCTCGGTCGTTTACTAAGTAGACGGTCGTATGTTTTTAAGAAGAGAATCAAAAATTTACTTGCAAATATTTATTCATACAATTACATAAATATATGTGTACACTTAATTTAATTAATAATTATTATTTTTGTACACAAATTGTATAAAATAAATATTTAAAATCTATTTACGGTAAAAAATTCATGTATCTGGTAAACACCGGCATCAAAAAGTAGCGCAGAACCTATTCGATGCCGGACCAAGCAAGTCTGGTCAACGCGAAATAATCCGACTTATTACTTTTTACGCATTAAATAACTTGCAACCAGAATATATTGGTGCAACATTTTGGGGCAAAAGGATGTTGGAATTGTGGGTGTAAACAATTTGTAAAGCTGGCTGTAAATTGAATGATACAAATTTTAATTTAGCTCTCAATTGAAGAAACACAGACATCACTAACAATTTTGTGAGTGAATTCATACTGACTGACCGCTCTAAAATACTTAATTTTACCCAAATCGTTCAAATTCAAACTATTTAACTATTCAACTCTTGCATATTAGTATCTTGCGTATATTGGGCTCAATGATATAGAAAGTATCAAAATAGTAAGAGGTTGTCGTCGATGGATACGTAGAAATTATGGTATTATATTTAGAATTGTTATCAGTTCATCTCAATGACCTTGAGGGTTACCAAATGTTTTTTAATAAATAATGTATTGTCGCATTTATAACACTGGTACAGCGCTGATACAATGTGCAAGACAACATGTACGAGAAGACACAACATGCGGCATAATACCAGCAGTAGTACAACAAATATAATCAACTAACTACAATATAAAATATTATAATTATTACTTAGAAATATTTAACTAATTAGTCATATTAAATATAGATGTATGTTATTGATGATTGCAATGTCTGTCAGTTTATGCTTACATATCTGTATCTGTTGTTATTCACTCGTAAATATTTATTATGCCATAAACTTCCGCAAATATAATGAAGAATGTATTATATGGTAGATCTCCATTCATTGCATTCATTTCACTTGAACTTTGAAATGGTATACAAGATTGAGTCACATTTTGCAGTTACTTGAGGAGAAATGTTTAACTACGTACACAAGGGTTGGCGTAAAGAGGAGACAACCACAAAACATACGGAGATCATCGCAGAATCATTCATCCTTCGGTTTCTTACCAAACCCTTCCTCTCTTCACGACGAAATGCTTCAGCGATAAACTAGCCAAAAATTTGAAGTAACTATTGAATGTCGTACTATTTTCCGCATCAACGATGCTGTTAACGCATGTTGTATTTACCGACACTAAACCGAAAATGTTCGTCGTCGTGTACGGATGCCAAATGTTTGCCGAATTTTTTAAAATTTCGTAATAATATATCACGTTACAATCTGTTAAAATAAGTATGAACAATAAGTACCTATGCTAAAAATGAAATTATCCTAGCTGACGAATAGTCATCCAGTGACGGCTATATTATATCTATGAATGGCAATTAAAAACGTTGTGGTAACTTTATAGCTCAAGAGCCCAGTCCCGCTCATTTTATAAAAGCTGAAAATTTTTAGTAAGTACATTACCGCAGGTAAAAACTATTGGCTACTATGAACCTTGAGTGGTGGTTGCTTTGCCAGATAACATATAGCAAAGATGAATAAATTGGTGAAAAATTACGTCATAGTATAAAGGCTGATTTTTTTATATTTTCTACGTGGGAGTATTAGAAATCACGTACATCAATGCCAGACGAATGGGTGGGGGAAAACCGTCCGCCAAACCAATTCAAAATTTAACAAAATGTGTTAAAATTACGTTAAAAAGTAAATAAAAAAGTTGTGTTGAAAATCTAAATTTCTTATGTTATTTGGGTTACTATTTAAAAATGTTTCCCAAACCGCCAGACCTACTTGAAGGTCGGCTGTAAATGCGAGCGCTAAGGCAATATACAAATACGCGAGTGTGAGAGAGACAGTTGGTTATGTTTAAGGTCTTTGCTATCATACCTTTATCGACAATTGTTCAGGATTAGAATTTATAAGTAATCCGAATTAGTGAATAATTTTAATTTAAAGTATTTTTAGTAATATATGAGACAGGATAATGTCTAAGATTTTTAACTGGAAGGATTTTTATTAAAGCATATTACCAGAATCATTTTTAGGATCGCTCTTTTATTAGTTTATCTGTCATTCAGTAAGGCCAAGTTTTTGTAACTGCTGAAGATTATGATTTAATTTTATTTGTGTAGTTTGTAAAATAAATTTAATCCAGTTTTAATAAAATATTATCATGGGAGAAGTATAAATAACAATAATGGAAAAATAATATTATTCCGTAAGGAGATATTGAAAAAATGTCAAACTATTTTACCGTTAAGAAAAAAACACAACCTCAAATATAAAGACAATATTTTACCAAGTAAATATAAGCAAAGCAGATTCCATGCCTGTTTATAAGGAAAATTAATCAGAGGAAGCTGATAGTTGCGTTGTTTGTAGATGATGATCTTATAGCAGCTACAAATCAAACCGATGCCATTAAATTCTTGAGTGAACTACAACGAGCATCTTACTATCAAACAAATCTTACAAACCTGCATCTGACTATCTTGGGTTAGAAATTAATCAGCAATTGGATGGATCGATAAAGATAAGTCAAAGTGCATATTCAAAGAAAATTTTGGAACAGTTCAGAATGACTGTAAACTTCAGACTGATTGTAATCCAGTAGAAACACCTATGCAAAAAGAAGTAAGGTTAAGGGCAGATGAAACCAAGCAAAACGAAGATATTGAATTCATACCGTGCCGCTGATGGAGCGTTAATGTATTTAATGGTAGTAACAAGACCAGATATAGCATTTGCTGTAGGAGTAATTTCCCGGTCATTGGAGAAACCTACGAAAAATGATGTATTAAAAGTCAAACGAATATTTAGATATATTCAAGGTACTCAAAATGTGGGCATTGTATATGAGTCTGGTTACAAACCAGGTAAACATCTGTGCTATAGTGATGCTGATCATGCTGGTTGCAAGGAAACTGGCAGATCGACGAGTGGAGAAGTTTGTATCTACTCAGGTGGAGTGCTGTCGTTGTCGAGCCGTCGACAACAATCTGTAGCGATATCAACAAAGGAAAGAGAGATAGTTGCTGCAAGTGAAGCGACAATGAAAACAGTGTGGTTGAAGCTACTGCGTAATGAAATAAGTAACAAAATGGATCTACCAGTCCTATATGTGGGCAATGATGCAGCAGTACGACTGGCACAGAATCCAGAATATCATAAACGTACAAAACTCATTCGTACGCGTCATGGTTTATTTGTTGTTTGTGCCACGGGATATCCATAATGGTCTTTACTGTCTTAGACTGGAATTTTTCTAGTATTTATATGTTTGAAACGCTAGTTGTTAGTATCGTATAATAAATCATTAATTTGCGGATATTGGATAAATGCGATTTACGTCCAATAAGCCAGTGTAACTAAGTTAAGATTTAGTTGCTTACGTGTTTCCGGGATGTGCTTTTCTAGCGAAGACACCGACCTAAATGCATGCATAGATACTTAGGCCAATAACATTGTGGGATTTAAACGTACAGGAGGACAGTGTTTCCTCCTCTCGTTTGTTTTAATTCGCCACTTCTTTAGCCATTATTAAATCTCGTCTAAAATAGCTTGTATTTGCTGTGATGCAACCTCTGGAGTTTCATGGAAAGTCAATATTGTTGTGTCATCTGCAAAAGTTGCTATTGTTATCTGGCTATTAGTGGGTAGGTCTACACTCCACAGTAAACAATGTTGGGCCAAGAACACTGCCTTGTGGTATTCCAGCCATTATTGGGTAAAGATGAGTAGTTTCGTTTTGAAAAATCTGTCTTGGAGATATGAATATAATATCCTAAAGAATGAAAGGGGCAGTTTCTGTTTTATTTTATATATCATTCCAGGGTGCCATACTTTGTCAAAAGCTTGACTAATGTCTAAATAGACTGCTGAACAGTATTGTTTTTTTTGTCAAAAGTCTCATTTATCACATTTACTACTACTGTGAATTTGTTCTATTGTAGCGTTCTGTGCCCGAAAACCAAACTGGTGGTTTGGTATCACGTCAGTCAGAAAAGGTTTTACTCTTTTTAATAACAGCCTTTCGAACAACTTGAAACTTTAATAGATCTGTATGATTTAACTTCATTAAGAGGTTTACTCAGTTTTTGAATTAGGATAGTATCAGCGATTTTCCATTGTCCTGTTAAAAAATATGATTTTTATGACACAATATTGCTCTTTAAGTATGTGATCTGTAATCATTCATAACCGAGGTTTTTTTTGTTGGAGTATGGAATGAAAAGGGTTGTACCGGCACCGTTTACGTTTGCAGAGGAGTATCCAGGTAGCTCATGATTTCGTTTTCTTCATGTAGTTCGTAGTTTGTTGAAAGCTGTTGAAACACTTGTTACAAGTGAACAGCAAACGCATACACTTTCTCTTGGTCTGGCTTGTAGTCCAGATAATATCTTCTTTGTGAATTGACAGCACCCTTTGCTTTAGTTGTCTCATTTGTTTCGTAGCCTTGCACAGTAAATAGTTGGTACATTCAGATGCCGTAAGTCCTTCAAGATACTCTTGGAAAGTTTCATTCCTATGTATTTGAATGAGCCTTTTCAGGTTTTGTGAAACTCTATTCAAATTTTTTTTATGCGTCATTTGCCATGTCTTCCTCAGCCATCTTCTTTCTTTTACCATTTCTCTAATATGTAGCGGTCACTGGTTGTGACTTGGAGATTGGTACTTTGCTTTAGGAGTAGATTTCCATGTTGCCATTTGAATTATTTTGACGAGTTGTTCCAGAGGTTCTTCTAAGTCAAATATTTTCAGATATAAGAAGACGAATAAGTCAAAATCAGTATGTTTGCTAACAAGTGTGATAGGAGGTTGCGTTAAAATTATTTTTGTACTGATTGTTAAAATTATCGCGGAATGATTAGATGACAGGTCACAACAGGATTCAACGAGTAAATAGTTTTCTGTGACAGCTTTCGTTATAAAGAAATCTAACAAGTCTGTCGGCCAGTACGTTGGTTCGCCAGTTGCGAGGCTCACCATGTTCTTTTCACTAATAACTTGAAGCAGTTGCCTTCCACGAGGTAGTTGGATCCTTGATGTAGATGGTTCGCATTCAGTCTCCATCTACTATAAATCTATTACTTAGTGTTCTCACGAATAGAGCAAAATCTTCTTTAGTCATTATATGTCTAGGTTGTCAGTACGCGGCAGAGATTAAATGATCTTTTATATCATTTATTACTATTGTCGTGGCTTGCAGATAGATTTCTTCATATTTTAGCAGTATTTGATGCTTAATTTTGCTCTTAATTATCACTGCAGTACAAAAATTAGCGTTCCTAGATGAATGGTTTGCAGTATAAACAGAATAATTTCGTATTCGAAAAAAGTGCTTGACAGTTAAGCTGGTTTCTGTTATTAGTATCACATCAATATTGTTTATTTTTAACTAAATTTCTAGTTATTGCCTGCGTTCAGACAAGCCGTTGGCATTCCATTCGGCAATTCTTAGATCAGTAGCCATTTCATTTACTTATGACTAGATTGTCTATTATTTGCTCAAACATATTTTCTATTCTATCAAATACCAGCAGATTGACATCATATCTGGTTGATTAAAGTTGCCTTAAATAGATTGAGAACATAGACATATGTCTTATAGCAGAAATGCACATGACAAAACAGTCATTCTTAAAATTAAGAGGATACTCAATATATCATACTGTGCACTCTTCTAATAAAGCTAGGGGATGTTCGGCTGTTATAATCAAGGAGTTAATTAAACATTATGAAAACTTGACTCAATGCAAGTTACAACAGTGTGCGTACACGCCAAAAACAAAAAAATTAACATCTCAGCAATCTATTGCCTCCCACGATACGTACTACAAATGCATGACTACTTAGAACTGTTTAAATCCCTTGGAACACGCTTGTCATTGTGGAGATTAAAACGCGAAACATACCCATTTAGGGTCAACAGATATTACCCATAAAGGTAGAATACTTTATAACGCAGGTATGGAAGCTAAATGTAAGTTCTGCTCCACAGGGAAACCTACATACTGGCCTACTGTGGAAAGGAACAAAAGGTATCAACAGACCGGTGACGCAAACACCACCTATTAAGGAAACTTTAATGAGTGGGCGAGGAGTGATAGTGAAAAAATAGAGTTATTTGCACAGCACCCGGAGGAAACATTTACACCTTTTGCTGAACAATCGGCTGATGAAAACATGATAATGTTGAAATCGATCGAGTTACGCTACCAGAACTCAAAAAGGAAATTAAATATAACTTGAGTAACAAAAACCACCTGCAGCACCTAAGCACCTGGGTACAACCTCATTTCTGGAAAGGTACTTAAATAATTACCCAGCAAAGGGCTTGTAAAACTGTTGCATATCATAAACGTTTCTCTTCGACTGAAATATGTCTCCAGGCATTGAAAAGTGGCTGAAGTAATCATGATTCTGAAACCGGGTTAGGATCCAATTAACAAAAAATCTTACCGGCCTAAAAATCTTAGCGGCCAATAATATCAAAGATCTTTAAAAAATTATTGCTAAAGCAAGTTAGCCTATAATAAAAAAGAGAGACCTAATCCCAAACCACCAATTTGGCTTTAGACACAATCACTAAACAATCGACCAGATGCACAGAATAGTTGGCTAAATTGAAGATACCTTTTAAAGAAAGAAAATATGTATTTAAGTGTACTACGAGTGTCCTCGATGTGTCTCAAGCGTTTGACAAATTATGGATTGAGGGACTGTAATTTAAATGGTAATGAGATCTCCCGAAACAATTCTGTGAAATACTAAAATCCTATCCGGCAGATCCTATCTTAAGTGTGGCAATGAATACTCAGATTTTAAGAACATCTATGCAGGGGTACCGCAAGGTAGTGTGCTTGGCCAATACTGTACAACAATGATCATTATTGGTAGTGTGCTTGGCCCAATACTGTACTTGCTCTACACAAGAGATTTACCACAAGATGAGGAAACAACAATGATCATTATTGCGGATGATACTGCTATCTTGGCCGTTGGGAACACTATTGATGAAGCCACAATCAAATTTCAAAAAGCAGTGGGCAAAGTCAGCTCTTGGGCAAAGGTGTGGCGAATTAACCTCAATGAGTCTAAGTCAACGCACGTAAATTTCACAAACCAAAAGAATACTAAAAATTTGCCTATACTCATAAACTCAAACACAATTCCTTATGCGAATGAAGCAAAATATCAAGGAATGACGCTTGATGCTAAGTTAAGGTGGAAAATACATGTCAAAAAAAAAGGAAGAACTGAACATAAAATACAGGAATATGTATTGGCTAATTGGGCGACGCTCTGAACTAAACATTCAAAACAAGCTGATCATTTATAAACTAGTCCTAAAGCCAGTGTGTATGTATGGAGTGCAACTCTGTGGTTGCACCAAGAAATCGAACGTTAAAGAAATCCAAACGTTGCAAATACCCCGTGGTATATCCGCAATGACGACATACATAGAGACTTGAAGATTAACACAGTCGGAGAAGAAATCAAATCTATAGCAGCAAAGCACGAGTTGAGACTTCGTAACCACGAAAACATCGCCGTGACACAAATGTTGCTTGATAGTAATGATATTCGAAGACTTCCCGGCACTAAACCCTCGGACCAAACGTTCATTCAATCTCTACTAAACCGTGTAATTATTGAAATGTAAGCTACTAGATAAGTGTTATACTTAGTTGTAGTATATATATATATATATATATATATATATATATATATATATATATATATATATATATATATATATATATATATATATATATATATATATATATATATATATATATATATATATATATATATATATATATATATATATATATACTACAACTATAGGGATCTACTACTATGTTTCTTCCGATGTTTGCACATGCGTCTTCGTACACAAAAGCAAAATAGTTAAACCGAAACAAGCAAGTTTGAACACCACGTTAGTTATTACGATAATTACTACGATAATTTTTTATTCAAGTTGCTTCATGTAACTGACTAACTGATTTGTATAATCAGTTATTTATAAAATATTCCAATATCCAAAATATTATTGGTAAAATAAAACTGCCAATGTCGCAATGATAATTAAAGGGATGATATATCAAAATTCCTATCATACTTCCTCCAGATCATTGTGACAGTGATATTGTAATGATTATGTAGGATTTATTTGAAATCTCAGGCATGTTATAATTTAGGCAAGGTGTTGTACCATAGAAACTAAATATACAAACTCGCCCAAAATACCGCTAAATACAAATCATCCCCATACATAAAAAGTTTAAATTTAAAATTAATTTTAAAAATTTTATTAATTTTAAAATTTAAAATTTTAAAGTTTATTAAAAAATTAAGTTTTCAATTCTAATACATATTGCCAATAAGACAAACTAACTTGGTTCGTTGATTAAGCCGCATTATGTTCAAATGGAACATAATGGCTGAGAACCCAAATTAAAAATCAACGCTTGTATTTTCGAGGTAATAACCCTCAACAAACCGAGAATTGAAAAATCGGCGCATAATAACCTTTAGTTAATAGTACAAAAAGTTGGTAATCGAACTATACATTATAATAACTACATTTGCGTGGTAATATAGGAATCTATAAGTAGAAAGATCAACTTCTCTGAATCACATAAAATATAAACAAAAATAATATGGACATCGTTATAAACACAATCATAAATTTAATCAAATACTACACGACTACACCAATACAGGTTGCATTATGTCAAAAAGCATAATAGAGATAAGGTATCAAGGAGGTAGAGTAGCCAACTTATTTTAAATTTGAGCTCGATAGCTTATCAGAAAATAATTTAAAATTACAAAGTTTTGATCATAGCGACAAACTATAGCGACATGAGCAAGTAAAAATAAAAGCTCGATCGATTTACCCTCGATTTTATTGTTATATTGTGAAGCCCATAAAGGGCCCTTTCTTTGACTACACTTTTACACTAATGTGCATAATGTCTACCTATGTATTTGTTTATAAATTATGGCTATTAAGATATACTGCGCGCAATTTGTAAATAATTTTTATGTAATTATTCCGCTTCAAACGTTTAAGTATACATTATCAATTTAGAGTGCACAAGAAAGAGCCGTTGCCGATACATAAATTAAGTTAAGTGACTTACAATATTCATATATTTTCATTCATAAGTTGACGTTTATAAGACATGAGTGCACTAAATTTTCCAGCCAAAACGTTTTATAGTCCAAATCAATGCGACATTCATATAAATATATGCAACCTCTAAAATTTTACCGAATAAAAGTGTATTTTTCTGACCGATTGCCTGACAGTAAAAGGTACAATCCTGTGTAGATTAGAAGAAATTCACTATTTTCGTTTGCATTATTGGACATGGAACTAAGGTTTGAACAAATTAAATAAATACAATATTATCTCTCTTTTATATACTTAAGATAAATGTTAAAGAATTCATCTGTCTTTTATTAATTTATTTAGTACATCTTTACAAACAAATAAAATGTGAGGGAATACGTAGTACTGATAAAGGATGTCGATGTATTAAGTTACATGTTACTTAGGTTTGGACGTGTTGTACAACATCTTCCAAAAAATGGTGTCGAACTAATGTGGACAACGCATTAGGTAACGAATCTTAAATTAATATAACAATTTCAGGGTAACCTATAGGTCTACAATTGCAAACTATTTACAATTTGAAGTACTCTTCTTTAGAAGTAAAATCTATTACTGGAGTTTCAGAATTAATATGTAATAATCTGAAGTTATGTATAAACTATTATAATAGAAATATATAGTCAGTAGTTATCTCACTGCAGTTATTTAGTTCATACTGAGTATGTTATGAATATGTCTCTTATATATATAAATCATGCACGATAATTTTAAACAGTAATCAATTCCTAACTTTTCTTAGAATTAAAATTATTCAACAGAGAAAAAATAAATAAATATAAATATAAAAACCCAATGTATGTTCTGCAGACGTACATATCAATTGCAATTTTCGAAAATTGTTTATTTTAACTGTCACGGTCAAAGATATGTAAATAATGTATAATATAACAAAAACAGTATGCAAGTAAAATAGTAGAATAATGATTCACAGAGTTTATATAAAATAAAAATGCAGACCTGAGTCTAATATTAAATAACAAAGGAAGAAATATGTAGAACACTTCTTAATCTCAGAAATAAATTAAATAAACAAATTTTATCTAATGTCAATATTGTATCAATAATAGATAGACATAAATAGTAGTACTTACCAAGTGCAAGTATTAAAAAAAGAGTTGATTTTGACATCGTCCACATTTTTAACATTTTTGTTAATAATGTTATCTGTAATTTAAAAATTGATTTATTGAAATGCGTTTACATACACATGCGATGAATTTTTAATGTTACCAATCTGCATAACACGTGCATACATTGTCGGTAAATGAAAAGAAATGTTATATTGTCACCGACTTGAATAAATTTAAAAACCTTTATAAAAAAACTAATATTTTGGGTGACAATTTATAACTAATGTTATTACATATCATATATATTTTAATACATCAAAATATCATATTTAATACATAAAAATAATAACAAACTGTTATAAAGTTTAAATACAAAATGTAAACAAATATCATATCTTAGTACCTACAAAAAGTAAATAGAATTGGTAAACATATATTGCACGCAAAAAATTATCAATTATATATGTATAATAATATATAAAATAAACTTACCAATTTATTAAAACTATTATCCGTATAAGATTTTTTAAAAGAACTTAACCTAAAAATCAAATGTCATAAATTCTCTAATATCACTTTCGATCGATTTACATTTCTATATACTATATTTTGCATAAAAATGTATTTCAATAAAACAACTAATATCTAGATATATCACAATTTCATCATTAAATTTAATTCAATAATTATAGGAATAAAATAACTTGTTTTGCTTATGAAGTGATGAACTGAACTGAACTGAAGGCTAGCGTGTACTGCTACAAGTTATATGTGTTCTGAGATGTATTCACGTTATGTACATTGTGTGTTGTCAAACTGATCCCGACCAGGCAAACTCGAATACCCGAAGCCGAACTGCAGACTGAGCGTACTGATTATTTAAAACTGATTATATTATATGTTGGTTATTCGATGGAGAAACCCAGAGCAGCTGACGTTCGCTGGACTGCAGACCAACAATCGAATTTTTTTAAAATTGAATTAAATATATTGATAGTAGGGTTTTTTTGGTGGTATTCCAACGATTTCGTGGGACATATGAGGTTAAAAGCTATAGACTATTTTAAAAGATAGTATAACCATACACAATCACAAAATAATTGAGCGCAAAAAAATTTATTTTAACTATCTAATACTAATATATAACATAATGCATAGCATTTTACCTTGGATGCCTTACGAAATCGTGTCTCTTGACGACTTCTTGTTAAATCTGAACTCTACTGAGTCCTTATTTAAAGGTATTACTGCATTTATTTATTATAACCAGAGATGCGCACAAATGCTTTTCAAAATCATTTAAATACAAAATACCTCGTTATTTTCTTATTTCAAATACAAAATAAAAAATAAAATTCATGTTCGTATTTAAATACTAAATACAAAATACGTATTTTAAAAATACTTTTGAGAAAATAGAATACTCTTTATGTTACTAATATAAATGTTATTTTTCTTAATAATTATGAGAATTTACATAAAATATATAAATGATTATAACATATGTCATGGATTTTATACTTTATTTTAATATTCTACTTACATTTTGAGAACGTATTTGTAATCTTCGTATTTCTAATACAATGTTCTTCGTTGATAATGGATAACTTAAGTATAGGCAGTTCAGTGATTAAAGCGGACAAGTGTTAAGGTTAGTAGGTAAAATAATATATATTTATGTATATATATTTCAGCAAGAAATGTAGTGGGGTGATTGTCTTGTAGTAAAAAAATTAATGAACGAGAAAATATGATAAACAAATTTAGGTAAACGAAAATCAGATGCCTTAAGGTGGGAGTAACAGGAAGGATAGTAAAATAATAGCCACATCTATCATTTTAAATTAGAATTATTAAGACAATTGCGCAGATACTATTGGACCATCATAGATGGTGCTAATGTTGCTATGGTTTTAGGTTCATATTAAAAAAGTAATGTTTACTGATTAACACTATTAAGTAACAAAAATGAAAAAAGTATTTTGTCTTTTAAAATAGGAAATAGGTTTGTAAAAACTTTCAACTAGAAAATAGGTATTTAGTATTTTGTATTTGCATTTTGAATAAATGTATTTGAAAAACGCACATCTCTGATTATAACAGTGCAATAATATAAACTAGTATTTAATATTTGGTAATATCAGCAAATGATAGCAATGAGTGCGCGATCGGTGCCTGCCAACATATTCATGGATTGATATTTAATAACAGCTGTGTTGTAGCTGGTACTGTGTATTGTGTTATACAGTCGATAATAAAATAGATTAGACAGCGTTTGCGGTTGGAGTGCTCATAAGAAAGCTTTATCATTATTAAAATGCTAACATTTTAAGATGAAATTGACTAAATAAAAAAGTTTTATGCCTTAATTAGAATTACTTACGAACGCTATTTTATTTGTATGTTAAGCATTTGTTCTTAATTCTTATATTCTTTTACCTACACGTTAATTAAGTAGGCATGACTCCTACTTACGATTTAATGTTCACCTTATTATCACATGCACTTTCTGATAGAATTATGATATTTGGTACAGATAGAGGACGATGACTCGGTGAACAATCAATTTTAAGAAGTAGTGCATTTAACAATTGCGCACAAATAGGTTTAATGAAGTACAAAAGTAACACTTAACTTAATAACCGTTTAATTTGAGTATATGTTAATTTATAATTTGTTCAAAATTTAATTCAATTGCTTTGATACTACTCATCTGTAAATGTTTTTAATCAAAACATTAATACGTTTAATAGTAATGATTCTTCAATACAATAAAAAGCAATCTTATTACCAAGCAACATATGCAATATATTATTATATATTATTATACGAGTATATCGATATTTCATCGATATCATTTCTCTCAGACCACAGACGATAGAAGTTTCATCAAATTATTTACTGGGCTAATTCATACCATAGTATTTTTATCCTCACTGGTAAAATTGTATTTGAATTAAACATATTTATTGTAACTGTCCTTACGACCTTACAATCTTACAAATATTTCACATTTCATTTCTAAGAATTCAAAGCCTACAAATTAATATAAAAATATCACAATAAACCTAATTTACAATTAAATTTTTTTTCACAAATACCTATCAAGCTTAATTTCGCTAACTCCTAACTTCATTCAACCATTTTATTTCAATCACAAGGCTAAACCTCGCGATCATTTTCTTTACTTTACCTCCATGTTTTTCGAGGTGTTCGTTTCATTTCTTTAGACTAGACATTACTTTATCTAGTATTGTACTTTACTTCATCCATCCTCTTCATCCTATCCTTTTGTTTGTCCTCTATATTTGTTGCATTTATCAGATTACGTACCTCTCCTCCTTCCTCTCTTACTATCTCCGCCACCGTTATCTCTCTTCCTTCATAATAACTTCTTCTCTCATTTTCCCATCTTGTATTTCCTCCATTTCTTATTTGTTCTCTCACCACTCTCACGATTCCGCTGTCTTCTTTCTTACTTTTACCTGCCTCTATCATCAAGTTATCCGTCTTTACCTTTTCCATTATTAGATATCCTGGAGTACATTTATCTGCTCCCAATACCCAATTCAGTACAATGTACATTTGTTTCTCTTTCTAGTGGTGTTCTTGGGCACAATTTCTCGGGGCACTTGACTTCAGCCCAGTCAATGTAATTGTTAATCCAACGTTAATCATTTAAATTATAAACCTTGTAGATTCTAGGTCAAGCTTCCTCCTCGCTTCGTCTCCGACCACCTCCTCGCCTCCTCGTACCGAATCTTTAAAGTTTTATCAGTGCCATGTTTATTAAATTATACATAAATAACAGTAGCATATTTATATTATAATTAACAAATAGGTTTAAATTTATTTCATGGCGATTACAGCCATGAAACCTGATTACCTCTACTCCAATTTATTTGTACTAATTATAACATGTAAAACAATATCCTAATAATAGATTACAATGGCGGAAACTCAAATATAAAATATCCTCTTATAGCAATTTTTTGGCCTTTGCTTATTACATTCCAATGACTTCAAGCACAAATATATGTATTACGAAACAGCAATATTAGAATATTAGGACCACAGTATGATTAGTTAATATTAGGATTTGTAACGCTTTGATTTTTTATAATATAAGGATCTTTAAAAATGTTATAATGTTATAGGTAATATAATATAAAAATCTTTTCTCGCAATGGGCTTGTGTCCTAATTTTGTAGTGGTGGATTTTTCAATTGTTGTTTGAAATTGATGTTAATAAATGTGTATTGGCGTTTCTACTTTATTAAATATCTCAATTGACGGAGATATAGCAATTAAAAATTTAGTTTTTTTTATTTTGTAGTTTTAGCACTAGAGATGGTCGGTTTGTATGACGTGAACTGCATTTTATACGTCAGTTATTCGTTGAATAGATCACTGCTGTGGTAATGTTTTGTAGCTGTTGGTAGTCGAAATAATTAAGTTAAGTTAAAGAATAATAAGATTTTATTTTATTTAACCCTGTTACGCAGATATAATATTGAAATTTTATTGTTCCTTGAAATAGCTGTAAATAATATTTGATATTTTGATATATAAATACATATAGCAGAGATTTATCAGCTGTAAGGTTGGTAACATGTAAACTTATAAGAGTTCTGTCAGGAATATATCTCTTTTACGCTCTGTTGTATAAAAGAGATAGCAACTAGCGGTTGTGAGGTCACATGCATTTGGAATGTTTTACAACGTTGAATCACTTTAATAATTAAAGAGACAAAATGACTTTTTTAGTTGTTAATATCTCCGAACATATAAGGAGTTATTAAAAAATAATTGAACATTTGCAGTTCTAGTAACCCATTTTATCAATATATAGTACACTTTTATAGAAATTAAGACATAGGACACAAGCCTATTTTGGAAAGAGCACTCCGGCATTTGTTTATATCTGTTTTAAAGAACACTTTATCGGGTTGAATATTAGAGATAATGAACGCAGTCAATTGTAACTGCAAAAAATTGAATGCCGCGAGAGAACCATTTAAATAAAGGTTATTATGAACATGATGCAGAATCATGTAATTCAATTCATAGAAAAACGAATATTCTTCAGAAAGTCTTTTTTAATAAGAATCATCACAATTTTCAGCTTAACATAGGTACGAGAACTTAAGAAATCATATCATTTGTTAAAGGAGGTTAAAATGTTAAATCTTCCTTTGAAATAGACCTGTCGTTGAAGACAATTGTGACTGGATACAATTGATTTCCACGAAAGGCAATTAGCACGAGCACGAGACTTTTCTCGTCGTTTCGTAAATGCGAGACGATATACGATATTCTGAAAACTAATGAGACGGTACCGAGACCATATACGGCGAGACCCGAGAGTCTCATTTCTGGTTTCGTTGACGTTATTTCAAAAAACAATTGCGAGAAAATTAAACTAACAGGCAACATAAAGGCTCAACCTTTTTTTATTGCAAAAAAAGATAGGTCGTACATTTACGAAATATAAAATCTGGTAAACCAACATATATTAAATATTTTATTTTATAATTTTGTCTTTTACGACATTTTGTAGCCGAACGGAAACGAATGTTTTAAGGGAAAATAAATGTGAATATAAATTATTTACAATGCATTTTAGGTTTTAGTTGCCGCAAAAATTTCGTTGAGTGTAGGTGTTAGTAGTGTCAACAAAAGAACAAAACAAAAGAAGAGGCCGAGATTATAAGAAAGTGATGATCCAACTGTGCATAAAAAAAATTCTTCAAAGTTTAAATTTTCTTTTAAATTTGATACAATTAATGGTAATATGCTTAGTGTGCGAAAATTTAGAATAAAAACAATAATTAGCCGAAATAATATAATGAATTACTTTGTTTAAGACTATCTTAAAAGTAAGTTCTCACAATACCGAAATGTGACGAGACGAGACGAGACAAACTATTGCAAGACGGGACCGAGACTAAAACGGTACCAATTTTTTTTTAAACTAACGAGAACGAGGCGAGGTTTTTGAAACTCTCGCCTTATCTCGTCTTGGGTGAAGCCCTAAAGGCAATTGTAACTAGATGACATCCTAAACGGGGAATCCTTACATAGGCACTCAAAACTTGTTTAATTATGATTAGATATAATTGATTTGCATGGGATCTAAAATCCAGATAGACTGGAGCGCAATTGTAACTAGATACAAATGATTTCGCCTGGAATCTAAAAAAATCTACCATCTCCATCTTAGTCCTCTTTAGTCTCTGTACGTCACTTGAAAATTGTGACTAGATACAATTTATTTGTAGCGTTCTTTTTCTTTCTTTTTGTGGATGCTTGCTCCAGGCATCCATAAAGTTAATCCGGTACTATGAAGCATCCGTGATTGATTTAAATATTGCATGAAGCATTTACTATATAAAAATAAATAACAAAGTTAATTAAATTATAAACAAAAATAATCTCTGAAGCCATCTCTGTTGGTATGTTGTTAGTTTATTCGTGGTGTTCTCTTAGTCCGTGGACCTGGGTAGTGAAGAGCAGAGGGGGGCACTGGGGGGGGGGGTAGTGGGTTATTATTCCTTTAGTAAAAGCGTGTGCATTATTTGCGATTGAATCAATAAACATTGCGTGATTGTTAATGACTTCATGTATTGATTTGATGTACCATTTGTAACATACAAAGTGCAGATGATCTGTAATTAGTCTTCTTACACGACACGACATCGACATCTCTTTGCTTGAACGTGTTAATATCAGCATACAATAATCCGATCTCAGAGCAACCAAAAGGCACTTACCTGGCACGAGGGCCGGTAATTCTAATTTATAGATAGTTTTAAAGTTAGGACTGATAACGAAAATTCGAAGTTATTCACCGTGAGCGAGGTTCGCTCTCGCCATCTTGGAGAAATGGCGGCTAAAAACGGTTTATTGGCATTATCTCCTTACAAGTAAATCCTACGACAAATATAGGTATTATCAATCTTATAGAAGGCTCATTTCCGTATTAATTTTGTATACGTTATTTCTTTTATGTCAACTGACGACTGATTGGCAGTATGGCGACAATAAATATGTTATAGGCCTAATGTTTTCGGAGACGACCTTTTACTCTTCTTAAACTCGGATTCCTTTTATTTCATAGCTACGGAGTTCTTAGTCAGGTATGAAAAAATGTAATCCATTGCGTTGTTCACATCCATAATTTGTGATCTCTTATTACTCTTTAGCGGTGGTTGATATAACTTCCTCTGACGAAAAGATGGTATTTTGCATCCACAGCTACTACGACTGCCAAGTGGTGAATGCGATCTATTATTTCCCTATCCCAGTAATCAACCTCTTTTTTAGCTGCTTTCAAAATAGTATCCTTTATCATGCCACATTTACGTACATCGTAATACATTTTACCAACACCTCGATTGATCTATGAACATTTGTAAATTTTCTGACAGTTTAAAAAAAAAAGAAAACGATGTAGGTATTTAGCAATCAGTCAAATAGTTTGCATTAAAATAGCCGTCAACTCAACCTCCTGTGGATGTAAACGTTATTTAGTAATAACGTCTGGACAGTAAATAGTTTGCATAGTAACAGATAATTTATAATGTATAACAAATAAACATAAAAAGTTGAGCTCAAAATGGGTTTGAGTACTTATTTTATAGTGGTCGATTTTTCAATTGTTGATTGAAATTAATGTTAATAAATGTGTATTGGCGTGTCTATTTTATTAAATATCTAAATGTTGACAACGATATAGCAATTAATTTAAATTAAATTTGAATTGTAGTTTTAGCGCTACAGATGTCGGCCATTTGTATGACGTGAAATGCATTAAGCATAGGTCAGTTATTTGTTGATCAGGTCAGTGCTGTGGTAATGTTTTGTAACTGTTGGTAGTCGAAATAATTAAGTCAAGTCAAAGAATAATAAGTTTTTATTTTATTTAACCCTGCTAAGGCAGACATAATATTGGAATTTGAGTGTTCCTCGAAATAGCTGTAAATAATATTAGATATTTTGATATATAAATACATATAGCAGAGATTTATGAGCTGTAAGGTTGGTAACCTGTAAACTTGTCACAGTTCTGTCAAGAATTTATTTCTTTTACGCTCTTGTTTAAAAGATAGCTAAATAGCGGTTGTGAGGTCACATGCATTTAGAATGTTGTACAACGTTGAATCCCTTTAATAATTAAAGAGACAAAATTACTTTTTTAATTGTTAATATCTCCCGACATAGAAGGAGTTATTTAAAACTAATAGAACATTTGAGGTTCTAGTAACCCACTTTATCAATATATAGTACACTTTTATAGAAATTAAGACATAGGACACAAGCCCATTGATATCTTTTTGAATTTTCATTGAAGTGCTTTACCTTACAGTGACGTAAGACATACAAAGAAATATTATACAGAAAACATGTAAGGAATTGTGGAGAAAGATTCTGTTTTCAGTGTTTAGCTCAGATTTATTATTGCTTAAGATTATGTGACGTTTGTCAATAAATCAATAGATCAATATTCCTAGTAGACCTGTGTAAGAATTCAGTGATTGTTCTCCTATAAATTAAATAGAGAGATGTAAATAGGTGTACATGTATGTACACTACCCACTCATTCCAGTATATTTAGAATATAATTTCGAATTAATATTTCTGTTGAAGAAGAGAAAGATAATATGTTTGCTATAAAATGTGTACTCCTTAAACACAGCTTTTAATTTTTTTTTTAAATATGTAATGTTACTTTAATCATTTATAATTTTATAGTATAATTTTGTAATACAATAATCATATCTATAATTTTATTATACATAACTTCGAACTATTTCTGATAATATTTTCTCGCTGATAACCTCATACTATTTTGACAGTTTTTTGGTGTCGCTGTCTTACATATGTTTCTGTTTTGCATATTACCTTTTAAACAAAACAACTTCACTACTTTTTATCTAATTGCTTTTCTTAATCATAATACTCGTGCATATTTGACGGTTTCAACTATAACAACAATCGCGGAATTTTTTAAATATTTAATTTATATTAAAACCTCAACATTAATTGCTTCTTAAAACCATATATTTCATAGTAGTGAGAAACGTTTTACGGTAAACGTATATGGACCAATATTCCGCATTAGTTTAAACTAAATGACTGTAATATTTATTTCACAGCTCGATGTAAATTTTACATTTAAAAAAACTGTTGGTTATTTCGGTTACCTTGTAAGATCATCATTGCCAGAAACAACCTTTTTAATATCATTAGAATCCAAGACCGGATTTGAAAGAGAGCAGTCCCGGGACGTCCACAAGAAAGGGACCTCCACAATACAGATCAAAGTACTAAATTTTTGAAAGACTTTACGGAAAAAAATTGTTCCTTTTATTCGGAAAATACTTAGGGGTCTCGCTCTTTTATTGCCCCAGGACCTCCACACCTCTAAATCCGGCACTGTTAGAATCATTAAACCACACTTTTTTAAACGTTTAAAGTAAAATTTGTGCTAGTAAAAATATTGCATAAACTATAATTTATAGGCAAATCGTAATACATGGACTGGCGTTCGAGTGTTACCAATTAAAAATGTGCAGTTTTAACTATTTTGATTTTTAAAAACTTCAATATATCGTAAAAACATTTCAAAATAAATAAAAATGTTATTGTTTGGTGTAGCCACCTTTAGCGCGGTTAATAGCATCGAGTCTGTCCGAGAAATCTTCACACACAGCACGAATGTGGTTTAATGTTATTTTGTCCCATTCTCCGCGAAGAGCAATCTTCGACCGTGTCGACCATTTCATATTTTTTAATTGATACTTTGGCCTCCGAAATGGACCATATGGAAAAATCTATTGGTTTTAAGTCCGGGAAATATGGTTGACATTGTTGTGAAGAAATAACGCTGTGAAGTTTTTCTTGTAAAATTCGTTGTGTTTCACGGGCTTTATGAGATGGTGCCGAGTCTTGTTGAAACGTCCAAGGGTTTTTACCCAATGGTTTATGTGATCAAGGAAATAAAGCATCATTTAAAATCTTTTCATGATAGATTTATCTTTACGGGCAATGAAAACGAGTGGCGATCGTTCTGTAGCACTTATTGCAGCCTAAACCATCACTGATGCAGGTGCTTGCTTTCCCAGAGCAATTCGCTGGTTTAAATTGTCTTTTGATTATCTTACCATCAAGATTGTTTTGTTTGATCTCATATTGCTGAACCGTAAACAAATTTTCATCAGAAAAGGCCAAATTTTCAAGCTCGCCACCAATGTGCAGGTGTTTTAACACCTTTGCTTTTGCTAGGCGAACTGCCTTTGCTGCAGATGTTAAATGTTGCACATTTTATATTTTATAGGGCTTCAATCGTAGTTCATTTAATATGCGTCCCGTGCACGAACAGACATATTGAGATTTTTCGCCAATTGAACTGCGCTTTGTCGTGGATTACGTTGAATTCTGGCCTTCACCTTTCAAACCATTTCTGGCGATGTTGCTGTTTTTGGAGCCGACCTCCATGGCGTTTTTTGATGCTTTTTTGATGTATCATTTTAACATGTAATGGTCCGATACACAAATATTTGGTTCACTGAGTCAGAGGTCATTAACAATGGCTGGTTGCAAATTTCCAGCCAAATAGGAAGCAGTAACACTGTTGCGTTCGAATTCCATTTCAGTAACTTTTTTTTCAATGCGACGTTAAACGAAATGCTTCTGTAGGTGTGTAAAGTACATAACAGACTGACGCTTGTCAAAAATGAGTGCGCTGTCATTAGCCGTTTTTTGCTACAGCAGTGTGAAATTGGTAACACTTTCAACACCGACTTATGTATATAAATCCCACAAACACAAAGCATGGCTAATACTTTTAACACATGTAAAATATTATGTGACTGAGACGTACTACTATTTAATGTATTAAAATTAATGTATAAAATCTTACATACAAAGTTTAATTTTCCTTAGAAAACATATTTTTACACAAACCTGTTAACCTTTTTCTATTTACACACAAATATATACGAGGCATGTTTTTTAAGTAAGTACCGTTTTGCGTTTCCGCCTTTGCAGCGCTACGGTCGGCGTTCCGCGCATGCGCGCTGGTTACCTACATCTCTTGTCTACGCACTGACGCCATTACAGTCTGATTCTTCATTGTATCCGTTGTTTACTGAGTGTTTAAGATGCCTCCGACAATCGTGAGTCCCGCCGATTGTGAAGTACGGGCTGTTATACGATTTCTTAGTGCTAAAGGCGTAAAATCGATCGATATTCATCGTGAGATCTGTGAAGTTTACGGACAAAACATTATGAGTGATGGAATGGTAAGGAAATGGGTGAGAGCATTTAAAGATGACCGCACAAATGTGCATGATGAAGAACGGAGTGGGCGTCCTTCGGTCTTTAATGAATATTTTATGCAGAAAGTGGAAGAAAAGGTGAGAGAAAACAGACGCTTTACAATTTCATCAATGTTCGACTGGTTTCCTCAATATTCTCGTAGTGTTTTGTATCGCATTGTGACAAGTCAGGCGGCAGAATTTTATGAGGAGGGTATTCAAAAACTGGTGCCACGTTATGACAAGTGCCTCAATATTCACGGAAATTATGTAGAAAAGTAGATTAAGGTACAGGCTTTCATGTAAAAATAAAATTATTGCGATATCTTTGCACGTCTTTTTTTAATTCCAAAACGGTACTTACTTAAAAAACACGCCTCTATATTTAGACGGGCCCTGTATTAAAATTTGTTGGGGGACGATTTTAATGGGTTAATTTTGATGGGTTAAGATTTTTCACGAAAGGAACAAGAACGCTCGCATTGAATTAAAATAATTATTTATTGATTATACGTTATTACTTACAATTAATAATTCTAGGAACTAAGCTAGCTAAACTATTCAAATCAAATATACACTTTTCTTGCCTTTGTTCGGTGAACTTATTTATGAAATCATTCATAGCTGAAGACGATTTCAGTTTTTCTAAACTTTCTGCCTCTATAGACTATAATGACAACTCTGATAGTCTTTTCTGTCCCATAGAGGCCATTAGATAATTTTTTATCAGTTTTAATTTCGAAAAACTTCTTTCAGCTGTTGCAGTTGTAACCGGAAAAGTTAAGAATATAAAGCATGCTGTTATTACCTCTGGAAAACTGAATGCAAGGCTATTGAATTTTATGAGCAATAATTCCATAAATTCCTTAATGGAATTAATTTTCTGAATTTCAGATTTTAAGCAAAGCAATTCATTGTTCAAAAAGATCAACTGACATGTCTCTGGCATAATTTTTTATTATTTCGTTTGAAAAAGATAAGAGTTTCTCCAGTTGTAATACTTCGAACATATTACTTAGGTCACATAGGCTCCGAAATCTTTTGCAATAGTACACATTGACTCCGGGTCTGAAATTCTCTCATCTTCTGATAGCTCATCAAAAAAACACTTCGTTATGTTCTTTCTTTTATTTTTGAAAACAGTTGTTACTCCTCACTCTTTTGCTAGATCTCTGGATTCGATCAGCAAACCATGGAATGAATTTTGATTTCTTATTTCGCTCAGTCTATTCGAAAGATTACTTAGCAAAATGCTAGCTTTCTGTAAGTCATTAATTTCATACTGTAAGAGCTATAGAAACAGGATTAATGATTTGAAATAGTGAAGAAAGAATTTTAGTGCATCACTGTGCAATATAATTGCTGCTAATAAATTAATTTCTGATGCACTGGAGTAATTTACTCGCTGAGTTTTAAAATATGTCTCACTTTCGTTGCCAGCTGTAAAGACTAACAACTACTTGGTTGTATGAAACAAAAGATAAGATTAAAGAAAAGAGAATATTTGAAGTTTGCAGATCGTTCTCGTATTACGCCAAAGTATCACCGTAGATATAAATGTTAATAATAAATTTGGTTACAATACTGCAGAAATAATTGAATATACATTTTATTACAATATACAATGAATATTGTCTAATTATTTTTCACTACTTGATATTAACTTTTTAAATTAAAGGTCAAAAGCTGTCTATTTTAGAAACGTCCCAGTAAACATTTTGGAGTAAATTCTACTTAATTTCTATTACATATCATGAGTTTTTTGTCTGGAACGTGTTCGTTTTCTTTTCAGTCGTTCATAGGAAAGGCCCTTTTTATGACCTACAGACATCGCAACGACGGTTCACTGCTGAATTAAAAACGACTCCGGTTTATGATTTATGACCGGAGTTATAAACTTGACACTAGCAGGGATGGCAGGGGTATAAAACTTAAAAAGAAATAAATAGATGTAATCTTTAGTACGGATCGTGATTTTTTTAATGAATATTATTCATCTTCAACAATACTCGTTATATTAGTTTTTTACATTGTTTTGGTGATTCAAAAATCCACGATCGGCAGGTCTGCGTTAGGTTTAAAACCTCTGTCTTAGCATCGCTGCTTAGAGTATTCGTTTAAACACATTATATCCGGAGATTGAGGGAGACAGCGTGTGCCTATTACCATTAAAGAAATATTTGTTGAAAAAGGATAGCATATACTTTAAACATACTGTACTGAACGAAATACTATACAAGTATACAAGTGTAACGGTGAAAAATATATTTTACTTGTCGAACCGCATCTCGTTTCTTTCTCACTTTGGAATGAAAATGAACTAAGCAAATATATATCCTAGTGTGAAAGCAACAACTGCTACTTAATGAATGATGTTGGAAAAAGAAAGAATATAATTATGAAAAAATTCTAACAACTAACACAAAATCTGTGACAGGTAGAGAACTTGTAAAGCGTTAGAATTGAATTGTACGAGTGACTCGAACGTCACTAAATAGGGCACATCACCAAATTGTTTACTGGGGTACTTGAAAAACTGAAAGTTCTTATTCAATTTAAGACATGCACAGTCATTACATCACTTATCATAATCAAGTGCACCCTCCAATTCAAGACCTCTCTGTGCCAAACAATATCCTAACAGTTTATCAGATAATAATTTTGTTTAATTTTGCAATTACAAAGCGGTTTCACAATTACCTTATCATGGAACATTAATTTAGATAATGAAACCGTAATCAACTTTATCACATGTGCAACATGTTGACTCATTAGTGATTAATCACGCATATTGTGTAGCCGTCCTGTACTGTATTGAATAATTACATGAAGTTTTTGAAATGCATAACTATTTGCAATTGAAAAGCGCGCTCTTTAGCAGCGGGGTCTTGTAGATATGTTGTTCCCTTCGTATTACCAACCGTTCGCGAGATATAGCACGGAGAGTGAGGCCCGCAGCCATGTATACGATAATGCTAACACAGGATTTTTTAGTGTAGATTCAATCGTACTCTTTTAGATTAAATGATACTGGATGTTGTTGTACGTATGGATCTTTTTAGTAACTGCCAGGGATCCATTCAAGCAAAGTTAAGCCAACTTGGAGTTGAGAGTGATGATAGGTGCAGATGTGGTTAAAGGAAAACACTGATGCATATATTGAAAGAATGCTTAGACTACAATGAGGTGAGAGTAAAATTTCAAGATAGAAATTAAGTCAGAGAAATTGGAAGTCTGGAGTATCTAGTCAATAAAGAGATTAGGTATCGATATTATAATGAGTATACGAAGGAGATTTTTGAAACTAGAAAAATGCTATTGAAGAATGATGAAGTAAGAAGAAGAAGGGATGCAGGGACAGTAAAACGAAGTGATGAAGAATTAGAGAAAGTGATTTGGGATAATTTCACGGCGGATGAGATTGAACAGTAAATTAAATAAATTGATTTATAATAAGTTCTTTTGCTAAACCTATCTTAAGTATGGCCTAATTTAACGTAAAGACCAATAGCAGAAAATAGTGTAATATTGTATTTCAGAAGAATTTCTAAATGTCTATATCTAAAATTACATAATTACATTGAAATCTTAATCTGGGTGAGTAAATTTAAATATAATGTATTTCTAATCACGTAATTATATGATACGTAATTATGTGATAAAATTCGTTGACATTGATTTATCACTCAACGGCTAGAGACACCTATGTGCCATGGGTTTAAATGACAGTTGGTCATTGATAATTCCGCAGACTTGCTTGATAAGGGTTGAAACCAAGTTGCACATCATTTACATAAACGATATACACTCATGTATGTAATCGAAAGTGATATGAATCTGATTCAAAAATGCTTACTTTAACAATAACTCATAAGAAAATAGACTATTTGTGACAAACATTTTATAAAACAGGATGAACGTATGTATGTGCAGTTAATCAAGCTAATCACATGAAATAATTGATAAAAACATAACCGGATATATAATTTGTCGTTCCCCAACTCATAAAAATTGCACGCGTGCATATCGCAGCCAAAAAATTTGATAAGTGTGTTTGAAAACATTTAATCTGCAAACTCAGGGTTAAAGGCAACCCAATATGGCCCCACATTGCCACGTGCTATATATTATGATAGCTGACACTGGTACTCAGGCAGCCCGGCAACGAAATAACAGCTATCTCTACCCAGAACCACCTAATTATAACGTTTGAAAATATTGTATTCACAGTTTACATCGAGTCTTCTTGGTGAGCGCACGTATTTACAATAAACAAAACAATAAAACAAATAGTGATCTTTTTTTTTTTGCAAATTATAATATTTTTTTTTTTTCGTGATTTATTTTTTTTTTTTAAATTATAATTTATATTATTATTAAGTGTTATTAATAAGAAGTGAAGTAACTTCTATTTAATTATCACTGGTTAATTAACAATATGGATATGGAGGTTGAACCTCCCGATAAAAATCCGATCAATAAAAACAACTCTGTGACTAACAAATCAATTCCTACAGATAAAACATCCAGTGATATAACAGAAAACTTAAATAACAATAGTGACAATGTTAAAAAAATATTTAATAATTTATACAACACAGAAACAAAATATGACTCGTATAAAGTAATGATAGTTAAAAATAATAGTGATGGAAATACATTTTTTAGTTCTCTTAAATTAGCAGAAATAATATGTAAAATTAGCAATAAATCTAATATAATAGAAATTAAAAAAGTGGGAAGAAATAGAGTAATAGTTCAATGTGCTAATGCAGTACTAGCTAACGAAATTACCAAATCAACATTGCTGAAAAACAATGGGTATGAAGCGTTTATCCCATTTTACTGGTGCACAAAAGTTGCTATTATAAAAGGTGTTGATATTGAATATTCTGAAGATACAATTTTAAATAATATAGAGTGTCCACCTTTTAAAGTAACGAGAGTGCAAAGGTTAAATCGAAAACTAAGAGTTGACGGAGCTATTAAATATGAACCCAGTACAACAGTGAAATTATTCTTTGAAGGACTTGCTATTCCTGCTTATGTTTACATGTGGAGAGTGAGACGAGCATGTGAACCATTTGTACAACAGACGATACAATGTTATAATTGTTTTAAATTTGGACATGCAGCCACAAAATGTAGAGCAAAAGTAGCAAAATGTAAATTCTGCGGAAGTGAAGATCATATACGTACTGCATGCACATCTCCTAATCCGACATGCATAAATTGTAAACTTAACCACGAGGCTACAGACAATGAATGTCCTGAAAAAAAAAGACAAATCAAGATAAAAGATCTCATGGCCCAACACAATCTCAGTTTTTATGAAGCAAAATTAGAATTAACAGAAAAAAATACAGACTATTTATACTCAGTAAGAACTCAAAACTCTTTTGAAGCTCTAAACTACAATGAGACTTTTCCCAATATAACTAATAAATACAATAGTATCAACATAATTCCAACATACAAACCAAACCCTTTAACCAGAAGAACTAATACCAGAGTGAATAAATCAAATACAGGTAACTCGTTACAAAGATCTTACAGTCAACCACAACCTACGACATCCACTAAAGAACCAATTCCAAAAAGAAGAAGAGAAGAAAAGAAACCTAACAATGAAGAAAGCGACACATACCTTAAGATAACTAATCAAGGAAAAAACAGAAAGCAAATCAACCAAGAGACACCTGATATTACAATGGAAAACAATGATAATGATACCTGCTATACATCAATATATAATAAAAATAATGATGACAAAATTAAAAATACAAACAAAGACCCAAATATTACATCCCAATCCCTTAGAAGCTACAAGAAACAAATATCTAGTGTACAATGGCCAAACTCGTAAGAAAACATCGATATATAAATTAAGTTTATTTTTTAAAAATCTATTCACATCACTAAACCTAATCGTTTAATAAATTTACTAAAATATTAAATCAACAATAATTATATAAACGGAGAGAAAAAAAAATAAAATAAAATATATAAATAAATCTAACAACAAGACCAAGGACAGATATAAAAATCAATAATTAATTAAAACAGTTAAAATGATAAATTTTATTCAATGGAATTGCAGAGGAGTCAGATATATTAAAGAGGAACTACAACATATGTTACAGAAGCATAACATACATATATGCATACTATCAGAAACGTTTTTAACAAAAAATATCAATTTCAACATCAAAGGTTATTTTATTGAAAGAGAAGATAGGATACAGAATACAAATTATAATCCCCACGGGGGTGTTGCTATCTTGATCCATAAATCTATAAAATATAAACGAGTAATGCTAAATAACCCATTTAATTCGGTCGAAATAGTTGGAATAATTTTAACACATAACGAAACTGATGTAATATGTATTTTATCAATCTATGCTAAACCGAATCATAAACTATCTAATTCTAATTGGTCACAGATAAAACAACAAATAGATGTTCCTGTTATACTTGCTGGAGATTTTAACGCGACTAATCTTGCTTGGGATATAAATTGTCCAGGTAGTCAGTATGAAGGTAACGAATTGTTAGATTTCATAGAAAACGAAAATCTAAATATTATCAACGATGATAAACCAACTAGAGTAAGCAATCTCAGTACAAGGGACAGTATATTGGATCTCACATTGGTATCAATGACGTTAACACAACAAATTACTTCGTGGCAAGTTCTTGCAGATAGCTTAGGTAGTGATCACTACCCAATTTTTTTCTGTTTGAATAACTATAATAAAGACCGTTATCGTACATCTGAATATTTAACGAGGAGAAATTTCCGAAAAGCAGATTGGGAGAAATATAGCCTTGAAATAGAAAGCAGAATTTCAAACCTTAGCACAAATGGAATCACAAGTAATCCACAAGATGTTGAAAACAAATACAACCAATTTAGAGATGTTATTAATAATTCGGCAGACATACATATCCCATCTACCAGATTGTATAATATAACTCCTAATAAAATAAAACCGTCTTGGTGGGACACTGAGTGCAATAAAATGATAGCTCAAAGAAAATTAGCACTAACTATTTTTAATAAAAACATGACAATGGCGAATTATTTAAATTATAAAAAACATCAAGCTAAAACCAGACGATATTTTAGAGCCAGGAAAAAAATAGAATGGCAAAATTTCTGCGAGATTTTAAACCCAAACACAACAACCAACATTGTCTGGAATAATATAAGAAAAATTAACAATAAAAGCTATAGTACTAAAAGGATAAGTGATAATGAAAATTTAATAGAAGAATTCATTAAAAAAAAATTTCCACAGAACAACAATTTAAATATTACTAACACCACCATCGTAAAAGATAATTTTCTAGATAATAACATAAATAAAAATGAAGTAAAATTCGCGTTAAATCATAATAAAAACAGTAGCACAGGATTTGATAGAATAAATTACAAAATGATACAAAACTTACCTGACAATGCAATAAATCATCTTACACAAATATACAATCTGTCATTAAACACTGCTGATATACCATTAGACTGGAAAAAACATATCGTTGTTCCTATATTAAAAACAGGAAAAGATCCAAACAAAGAAGAATCATTCAGACCAATTACTTTACTATCATGTATGGGCAAAACTATGGAATCCATCATCAAAAACAGACTGGAGTGGTATCTCGAACATCATAAAAGATTACCTGAGTTACAATTTGCTTTTAGAAAAACAAGAAGTACACAGCATAACTTAAACATATTGAATATCGATATTCAAAGAACATACAGTAAAAATCATTATATGATAGCTGCTTTCATTGACATTGAAGCTGCTTATGACAATGTTAATCTAAAAATATTAAAAGAAAAAGTAGAAAACATAGGTATATCTTCCAAAATATCCAACTGGATTATAAACTACTTCCAAAATAGAGAAATAACAGTTAGATACAATAATAAGTTAACTGGTCCTATACTATGTAATCACGGAATTCCACAAGGCTCAATATTATCTCCCTTATTATTCAACATATACACAGAAAAGTTAACAACATTATCAGATAACAACACAACAGTACTGATGTATGCAGATGACATGGTTATTTATAGTATGGGCCATACACAAGATATAGCTCAAAACAGATTACAATCGAAATTAAGAAAACTAGATATTTTATTAAAGGAAATCAAATTAAATATATCGTCAGAAAAAAGTAAAATAGTTATATTTACAAGGCATAGAATAAACTGCAGTCCAAAAATAACCATCAGAAATAAAAATATAACTGTTAGTTCAAATACCAAATTTCTGGGTATATTCTTTGATACGAAAAGCACTTGGGCGAAAGAAATTGCACATATTATTAACAAATGTCAAAAAGGCTTAAATTTGATGCGATGTATAGCAGGATACAAATGGGGCGCACACCCAACAACCTTAATAAAAATATATAAAGCTATTGTTAGACCGCATATTGACTATTCTAGTACTATGATCTGCACCGCAAATAACTCAAGATTAAAAAAAATTGAAATTATACAAAACAAATGTTTAAGAATAATATTAGGTGCAATGGTTTCAACACCAATCCAAATCCTCAACTATCAAACTAATATTCCTCCGGTAAATATCAGAATACAACAAATATCAGACAGTTTCTTTTGTAAAAACAGACATAACTCATGTGGCCCCTTAAATACAAGATTATCTAAACTATATGTTCTTTATAATAAACCATATTGGACAACTCATAAAAAACCGGCACTTTTAACTAGTTTTGATAGATATAATAACTTGAACTTAGAGGTACACAACATTATACCTTTTTTCAAATTTCCATTAGAAATAAGCATGACAACAATACATACAGAAATAAATTTGTTCAAGAAGAATGACAGTAAGGAAATAACTTATCAAAAATATATGGAATATATAACAAAAGATGATATAAACTGGAGTATATGGTTTACCGATGGTTCATTCGAAAAAAACTCTAAAACTGGAGGAATTGGCATTTTCAATTATAATACAGATCAACAGTACAAATACAAACTTAACAACATCACAAATTCTTATAATACAGAAATAACAGCAATTATGAAATTACTAGAAATAATACAAAAAACTGACAATAAAAATATATTAATCTTCACAGATTCTCGTAGTGTTTGTGTATCTTTAAATAACAATAAATTCAAAAACAATAATAATAACAAAATATGTTCAATTAAAGAATATCTTTTAAAAATGGAAAAAAATGATATCAATGTTAAACTTATTTGGATTCCTGGACATGTAGGCATAAAAGGAAACGAAATGGCTGACAAACTGGCCAAAGAAGCTTGTGTAGATGGGGAAATAATCGAAATAAATTGGTCAATAAATGATTCCAAAAAAATAATTAAAGAAAATTGTATGGCAGAATGGCAGAATATATATAATGAGAAAAGTCAAAGTACTGGAAAATTTTTTTTTGCAGCGAATCAAAAAATTCCAACAACCACATGGTTTAATAAAAACCATTCACGAAGATATATTTCAACAAATTGTCGAATGAAATCTGGGCATTCTAGATGTCCAGCTCATCTATACAAAATAAATATAAAAGACACACCAAATTGTAGATGTGGAGAAGAAGGGTCTTTGGACCATATAATTCTAGGGTGTCATCTTTTAACATCAAAAATTGATAGACTTTTAAATGATTTATGTAATGTAACACAGTTCCCAGTCAATATGTCCTGTTTAATGACAAGTGAAGCAACGGCGGAAATATTAACAAACTTTGTGATAGAAAATAATATAGAAGTGTAATTTAAGTTAAAATATTTTATTTAGTATGTATTTAATTTTAAGTTAAATTTTTTAAAAGAATCAATTTGTTTTGTATTTATTAGAACAATTATAATTTATATGTAAATTTTTATATAATTTTACAAATAAAAGCAATGGCAAGAAGGCTGAATAAGCCAAAGCCTAAATTAAATTAAAAAAAAAAAAAAAAAATATTGTATTCATAAAACAACGAATGCCCAATGAGTGACCGAAACTGTAACACACAGCTATGCAGAGATGTTATCCTGTAATCTCATGACTGGCAAAGAAATACCTGAACATATCACTAAATCAACAAATGTACTGCAATATAAACAAACTAGAGTTTACCTCCGTCTAGCGATGACTGTCGTTTGTGTGTTCAAATTCATTTTTAAATTGAAATTAAAAATTTTTCATTTCAAATTTTATTTCCATTTTTAAATTGAAATATTTAACTCGTTCTATATAAATTTTACATATAAAAACAAATAATTTTTCATATAAACTGACTAAAAAATCTATTATTTTCAATAAAATATAAAATGTTTTCAATTTGTTCGTTATTTAACCAAATTTTTTTATTGATTCGCAAGTTAGGTACCAAAGTTAGCCCATATACAAAATTTCAACTTTCTAGCACAATTTTTAAATTTTGATTATTTTTTTTTAATACGATATTCAGTTATTACACAATCCAAAATTTGAGCTTTCTTCAAAGTTTGCTACCAGGCCCCCTAATTTTCTCGTCGCCCATTTTATAAAATTTTGAAATATGTTCGCATTCAATAGCGTAATACACATGCAAAATTTCACCTTTCTATCTTCTACGAATAAAAAGTTATACAGCAAAATAGAGCTCACTTTTTTAAAAGTTTTTCCAAAATTGCGGGTTTCCTGGAAATTCAGAAAAAAATCCGGGGACGCCAAAAGTCTTAGAATTTTTTTCTCTACGAAATATGCAATTTTCAAAATTGACGGAGCCGTTTTCGAGCATACAAAATTCAGTAGCAAACATATAAGAATAGAAATATACACCTGGAACATTATAATATAGGAAGGATTCATAAAATGAACAACTGAACAACATTAATGCAAAATATAATCTATAGCTATTGAAATCATAGTAATATATTAAAAGAAAGTAAATTAAAAAAACATCTTAACTAATTTTCTTTAGTTCCAGTTAAAAACTAAATGAATATATTTTTTTTCTTACAAATGTAAGAGAGTTTTGTGTAACTGCGAAATCCACGTCTCTGACAACATTGTAGCGGTTGCAGTTACTTCATATAATTCAGCGATTTCGTAAACACAGAGACATATTGTTCTATTTAGTTCAAGTCTGTTTTAGATCATTAATTAGCAGAACGATTCTCCTATCTGTATACCCTCGCACTACTTCAATTTGCGGTTTTCAACATGTTGTATATAAGATGTTTAAACGTATTGTCTATACGAGTACACTATGGTCGTCAAATCATGAGAAATAAATAGCTAGATGTAAGAACCGTTCATATTTGTAAGGTTTCTTATTGACACTATACCATACTCGCATGTGTGCCATGTTTGTTCAACTGCCTACATTCGTGTAACTACGTAGCACACTTATACAAAAATTATGTACTTCTGTAGAATACTCTTAAATACGCCATCATTTATAAATGACTAGATTGTTTTCTTTCTAAGTTAAACGTTCTAGGTTATTACTTATTGAACAAATGGAATCTATTTAATGCTAAATACATAGAAACGAACAAGAGCAGAGTAGGTCCAAACATATCGTTTGCCATTTTATATTTAGTTTTCAATCCTTATCAAAAGTCACGCGGAACAGTCATATGCAATTCGTGAAAAGGAAGGTGTAATCAATAAATTATGTAAGTTTTAAATAAATCGACCGTCAAGTTTATTCTTACATCATTTATAAATAAGAATAAGAATATAATTATACAATACAATATACAAAGTTGTTTATTGAGACTTTAAATATTCAAATCAATTTTTGTAAGTATATACCAGAGGCCCTATTCCTGAATTTTGCGAGCAATGTTCGCAATCGAACAGATTCGATCGAAACTAACATTCTCCATTGGATTGAATATATTGTGTAGAACGTTTTGTAGACCAGCAAAATGCGGGAAATTTAAATTAATTTAAATATTTTTTGTAAGTTGGATATGATTATCTGGTTAAACTATTATTTCTACTGTTTTTCTGGATTTTAAAAGAAGCATTTATCTTAGTATAGTACAAATTTAATATTGAACACAGAGTTTGCATAATAATTTATATATTCTCCTATTTATTAATTTTATAGAACTTTTAATCATTAAACAATTGAATTTTAAAACTTATATGCATTAATAGAATATTATATATCAGACATTATATTTGTTAAATTACGATAGATTAAAAAACCAGCACTTATTTTAATAAGTATATTTAAGAATAAACACAATATACTGTTTCTAATTTTATTAATAAATAAACAGTATATTCTATTATAAATAAGATCTATTAATTAAGTGTTTTGGCTACGTCTAGTTTCTGATTCTAATGGTTGTAATTGCTTAACTGTATTTCATTTTCCATATAATTTAACTCCGTTTCTTCAAGCGTAGCTAAATTATTTAAAACCATACTTCTTAGAGATGTCATTTTTATTAAATTAATATAAAGCGCAATAAAAAGTAATAGAAAAATTTTAGGTTAACTTCAACAAATATTTTTTTTTTTTGACATTTCAAAAAAGCCACACAAATTTTACTAAGTACTCTTGCCTGAAACAGTGATAACTAATAAAAATCACTAAAACTTACTGTTCGATCGTACATTCACAAGCTAAAAGTCGACGTGCAAATGTTCACTTTTTTGCTCGATTTCTCTGCTCGTAAATTTTCGTAAAATTTTCAGGAATAGCACTTTTGAGTAAATCGAGTGATTTTTACGGAAAGAAGAAGAGTTTACGATTCGATTGAACTTAAAAATATGTATTGCTAATCCTGTATTTAATTTTGAGTATTTAAAGAAATTCTGTTTGCTTAAATTCATTCAATTTTATTATTTTGAAAACTTGTTTTTTGGAGCTACGTTACTTTGTGAAAATAGTCTATAAAATTTAACATGAAACCACTTAAAGCAATTGTTCTTTTTATTAAAACATAATTTAACATATTGAAACATGAAATATGAGTGAGAAATATGAATTATTCTTAACACAAATAGCTTCAAAATTAGGGGAATTGCAGGTACTCACAACAATCCATAGTTAACTGCTTGCAACTGAAAAAACCACCACAAATTTTTTACTCATGTTATCGACTAACTGACATCATTTACTACTGACATCATTTACTCGTATTATACGTTAAGGATAAATTGTTAACGATCTGAAATAATTCTGTCTAGACAAAGTCTGTTCATTAAGTGTTTTATGGAAGCTCCATAAGCATTTAAAAGTTTGTTGACGGTACAGTGGCCGAGGGTGTTTATGCTTGATGCCAGGAAACTGTAACTTCGGGTTTTTTCCCCCGGATCAGACCTGTTTTTTTGTGTTTAATTGTTGTTAAAAAAAGTTAAATTGATGATGTGTGAGCGCACAAATATCATAAACTTATTATTTTCTACTATTTATATTTATAATTTATTATTTTATGCAGCTCATTTTGAATTTGATCCTATTGTATTTCATTTTTAAAATTTATTTATTGTATAGGTACTTTGCATATCCATGACTATCTCAGTACAAAATACTATGCCAAGTGATATTTCTGGACCGGTGGATCTATTAAAATGAGGAAAAAAACAATTTTTTGAGGTGTTAGAATTAGTTATCTTACCATTCAGGACGATTTATGCATAGATTATTTACTACGTAAATGTATTTCGATAACCTTATGGTCAAATAAAATTATTTCAAAGTGTGTTGAATTATTTTCAACAAAAGTATTTGTATGTAAACCGGTTCTCTTTGCATAATGTGTTCGTGTTGGGCTTGGGATATTCCCCAGAATTTGTTTTGCAATCCTGTTCCACAGTTTTAGTTTTTTTGTGCTTGGCGCTGGCTGCCAAGTGGCTCCTAAGTGATCGAATAGCAAATGATGTACGATTATTGCACAATTTATAGCACAGTCCAACTTATATCTATTCAAGGCCGTGCAGTAGATTTTCTCACTATTTGTTAATTAGGGACATGTAGAGTGGCAGCATAGAACATGATGTAATAAATTTGTAATAAATTCTTCTTGAAGATCATTTGCATTTATGTTTGGTTCATTTTCGATGGAAAGTATTGATTACAGACTTGTACAATAATTTTTAATATATATTGAATTTTAATATATATTTTATATAAACTAAAAATTCTATTTATTTCCAGAAGCATGAATCTTTCATTCAGAGCATAATGGTATATACTCATAATTGAACAAGTTGTGTAAATATTTTTATTTATTGAATGCCATTTGCAATCATAGCATCATAGCATGGCACGAACATATATTTATTCATTATTATATTTTAATTTTATTGGCATTCCAGAATTTTACAATCTATCCCTTAGGATATATAGTAAATGACATATCATAATATAATCATGAAAGGAATGTATCCAATGATACATCCTTATAAGGTAGTATTCCTTCCAAGTGCACATGAGAATGTATACGTTAATATTTTGGATATCTGGATACTTAGTATATTTTAGTCATCGACTAAATTGTTAGATAGTTTTTCTTTTAGCTTTCTAGCTTCATGGCCTATTACCCATGTACATTTTTTGTAGCTTCATCCTAAGGTCTTTAAGTTTTGTAAAAATGTGCTTCTGCCAAATCAGGCTGAGTTATGAATTTCTAGATAAACGTAGATGTGTTTGTTTGAGGCGTTGTAGGCAGCTCTCTAGTATACAGTAAGTAGAGGAGTGGACCAAACACACTTCATTGAGGTAAAATTTATTTGGTGCTGGTTTATTGCTGCATTGTTGTATATTACTAGGAAATGTCTGTCCTATTGGTAAGATTTCATAAAGAAGCTCGGTATGCCAAACTTTGTCAAAAGCTTTGTTCTCAAGTAATCGGGATAAGATTTTTTGGACGATGCAACGTAACATTATCTGGATTCATTTCTGGCTTAGAAATCAATATGGTATCTAGACTCTGCTTCAATTTCTGATATTTTATCTTTTTGTTTTACTTCTTCTTCTAGCCTTTCTCTCTCTATCTCTGCGTATATCCTGTATCCCGTGTTCATTACTGTAATTCCCCTATAGTTCTTGACTTCGCGTTTGTTTCCATTTTGTATATATAGGAATTATTATATCTTTTCTCCAGCTTTCTGGTAAGGCTTTAATTTTTGTATCTGTGTGCTCAGTTCTTTAAAGTCTATCTCATCTTCTTTATTTTTATTCCCATTCCTTATAATCTCATTTCTATTCTTTCCTCCTAGCACTCCCATAAAGTGTTACTCAATCCTCCATTATTATCTCCTTTCTAGGTTCTTTTCTATCACACCTCTCCCTATTTATATATTCCCATACCTGTCTTTATCTTGTTTATCTCATTTCCTACCTTTGTTTTGAACTTCTTTCTTTCTTCCCTCATCTTTTCGTTATAATCCCTTTGCTTCCTCTTGAACTTTTCTTCGCTTAACTCTCCCCTCTTCTACCACTTTAGTTCTCATCTTAGCACGTTTTTGCTTTCTTTACATACTCTATTCTACCATTTGTTTTCTTCACTTCCTCCAGTCACTCGTCACCATTTTCCTTAACTTGCTTCATTCATTCTCTCTTCAACTTCCTTTATTCCCTCTGTTCCTCCTTTTTCCTCGTATCTCCGCTTCAGCTTCTCTTTAAACTTCCTCCTTCCTTCTTTCGTCCAGCCGCTGTCTTCTCTCCATTCACCTTCCTTTCTTTCTTTCCCTCCACCTCCGCCATAAGTGGTAGGTGATCCGAATCCACGCTCTCTTCCACTTTCATTCTGGCTATCTTCCTTTCTTCTCCCAGTGTTGTTATTACGTAATCGAGCACTGTATCCTCTCTACTTCCCATATGTGTAGTTATATTCTTCTCCCTCATCTCCTTCCTTGTTCCTATTTAACACTATCCATCATTCTTATTCTAGCCTTTCCATCAGCTCTTTTCGCTCTGCGTTTATTGTTTAGTCATTTGTCTACTTTTTATTTTCACTCCATACCTCGTCCATCTTTCCCAGCTCTCCAGTACTGGCATTGAAGTCCCCCCAATTTTTCCTGTTTTTCATCCTTGAGTATCTCATTGATTTCTTTCATCATCTTTCTTATGTTTTCCTTACTATATACTGTCACTATCTACTATATATCTTCTTCCAGTCTTACTGTTCTCCTTACCGCTATGTCCCTTCTCTCCGCTACCGCTTCCTCTTTTAACTCCCTTCTTACCTCGTTATAAAAACTCCTCTTTCTCTTTCTTTATTACGCTCTCGCAGGGATCCTTGTCATATATCCATCTATAATTTGTCAATAGTTTTCTCACTCAGTCTTCCCATTCCTTGCTTTCTAGACATGTTTCAACTAATTCAATCACATCCCAGCTTTCAATGCAGTTCCAGAATGTCCTAATCCTTTCACTTTATCCCTGTTACATTCCAAAAACATACCCTCACTCTTTCTTTTAATTCCCCTTTGTTTTTTCTCCCCTTTTTGTATCCTTCTATCTTTGTTATCTCATCCTCCCTCCTCCACCTCCATCTTATTCTTCCTGCCTTTGAAATCTCCCTTCTGCAATTTCTTCTTCTTACCATTCCATATAAATAATAATATCAACCAAATTCATTCCATATTTTCCTATAGCCCACCTTCACTTCCTTTTTTACCTGGTCCCTTTGCTTCCTTGCCCACTGTTTCAGCTCCCACTGCACCTCCCTTTCTTTAAACGTTAGGCCATCTTCTATATATCTCTCCGTCCATTTGAGTAACTTCTTCGCAACCATTATTTTCTTTTTATATTACTCTGATTCACACTTTGCTATTAATATCTCTTTTTCCTTTCCTTTTTTCTGAGTTCTTCCAACACTTTACTTGCTTTCATACCTCTAATCACTATATTCACTCTTTTTTCCTTCTCCTTTCTATTTCTTGGTCTTTCTCTATCTCTTCTATCCTTTCCTTTAATTCTCTTTCCGCTTCTTCTTTTTTCAGTCTTCTTCTGTTTTCTTTTTCTCCCCCTCCTTTTCTAATTGATTCATCTCTTCCATTATTTCGTTTTCAGCTTCTATTTTCTTCCTTTCCTTTTCTTTCTTTTCTTCTTTTTCTCTTTCCAACCACGTCATCCACTCTTTTCGCTTTCATTTCTTCTTCTCCGATCATCCTTGACTGTTCGTCCATCTTTCTCATATTTTCTTTCATCTCTTTTATTTCCTCTCTTAGCTCCGTTTCAATTACCCTCCTGACCCTGTCAATCACCCTCTACATCACCCCTCCTCCTTATTTTCCTCCGAATCCTTCGTACATTACTTGTTATTTATATAAACAAATACTTCTACTACTTCAAAAAATCAAAGTTTTTAACACTAAAAGATTACAAAAACTAAAATAAATTCTATTCCCCTTGAAATCAACAATAGAACCAAATTGTTATTATATTTCGATAAACGATTAAGCGGTTTTATACACACACAACTGCACTCCAGAACGAACAGAATTAGAAAGCCTTCTATTTAATCCGACCGATAACTCTTGTTTGCAAATTGATGGTTTCACTTCTTTTAATTTGTTATCAGTTTCTTCGATCCATTCTTCCTGCCATGAACAATTTATTACATTTTTAATTTTGTTCTTTAAGTCTAAATATGTTATAGTTGCTTCTTCTGGAATGCGCACAGAAAGATTTGCTTCTTTTGCATATTATCAATCTATTAATTTAGTAAAATACCAGTGTGAGAGGAAATCCATAAAAATTTGGTTTCTATTTGCTTATTGTAGAAGTTTTGTATTAGACGGTGGATGGTTTGAGCTATTATGCGGTTGGTATGTAGAATTTTTAAGGTCTATAGGGCATTTTAGATAAAATTAGTATGTTACATTTTTTGTTAGTTCTTGTTCTAGTGTCTTATAAATTTTTTTTATAGCTTATAATTTGGAAGTATATACACTATTGCTTGCGTCTAATTCGATTTTTCCAATTGTTTCTTCATAGTTTACTAAATGGAAGGTAAAAACGGTCAAATGTTTTTATGGAGTGAGTTTAGGGTCCCGTATATTACACCCGCATAGTGGCGGAATTCTGGCATTTGCCCCTGTTGTTTATAAGAAATTTGAGATTTCTTTAGATTTTGTGAAAGTACTACTACTAAAAATAGCAGATAGTAGAACCATTGCATGCCTACAATCCCTTGGAAATCATATTTAATATGAAATAGTTACTGCTATGATTTAATGTGTACTAGCTTTTACCCCCGTCGCAAGCGACGTTTGTTTTTTATGACTGGCTTGAATTTCATGTCAAAATTTAATTCCATTTTTAAATTGAAATAATAAATAAACTCGTCCTATATTGATTTTAAATTTAATAACAATTAATTTTTCATACAAACTGACTAAGAATATACATTTTTTATATCAAAATAAAAAATATTTTGAATTTATGCAATATTTGGACAACTTTTTTTCAAAATTTGTGATTTTTTTTTCGATTCGTAAATAAGTTACCAAGGTTAGCCTATATACAAAATTTAAACTTTCTAGCACAATTTTTACTCTCGGCAAATACTGCCCCCGTGCCCCCCAATAAAATTTTGAAATTTTGAATTTTTTTTTTATTAATAATATACTTAATTATTCTAGAATCCAGAAAATGAATTTTCTCCAAAGTTCCCTACCGGGCCCCCGAATTTCTTTAACCCCCCCTTTTTAAATTTTTGAATTTCTAATTTTTGAGAAATGTCAGCATTGAATACCTTAATACACATGCAAAATTTCAACTTTCTATCTTATATGAATTAAAAGTAATACAGCAAAAAAAGGCTCACTTTTTTTCCAGTTTTTCCAAAATTACGGGTTTCCAGGAAATTCAGGGAAAAATCCGGGGACGCCAAAAGTCTTAGAATTTTTTTCTCTTCAAAGTCTTTAAAGTCTCTTTTAAAGTCTAGAGTTTACCCCCGTCTTTTTGGCGTGTATGATTTGAATCCAATAAAATAATTCCTAATTACAATTCATATTTAATTCTATTTTTAAATTGAAAAAATAAATAAACTCGCGCACATATACATTACCACATGTAAATTGACTAAAAAAATATATTTTTTTATCAAAATAAAAAATATTTTCAATTTATGCGTTATTTGACCAACTTTTTTTCAAAATTTGGGATTTTTCTTTTCGATTCGTAAATAAGTTTCTAAGGTTAGCCTATATACAAAATTTAAACTTTCTTGCGCAATTTTTAGTCTCGGCAAATACTGCCCCCGTGCCCCCAAATAAAATTTTGAAATATTGATTTTTTTTTTATTATTAATAAACTTAATTATTCTAGACTCCAGAATATGAACTTTCTCTAAAGTTCCCTACCGGGCCCCCGAATTTCTTTAACCCCCCCTTTTTCAATTTTTGAATTTCTAATTTTTGAGAAATGAGCAAGATGCAAATTTCCAACTTTCTATCTCCTGCCAACTCAAAGTAATACAGCAAAAAAGGGCTCACTTTTTCTCCAGTTTTTCCAAAATAACGGGTTTCCAGGAAATTCAGGGAAAAATCCGGGGACGCCAAAAGTCTTAGAATTTTTTTCTCTACGAAATAGGAAATTTTTAAAAACTTCCCTGGAGCCGTTTTCGAGATGCCATACAAAATTCGAACCAAACATATAAGAATATAAGAATACTAGCTTTTACCCCCGTCGCAAGCGACGTTTGTTTTTTGTGAGGGGCTTGAATTTCAAGTCAAAATTTAATTTTTAAATTGAAATAATAAATAAACTCGTCCTATATTGATTTAACATTTAATAACAATTAATTTTTCATACAAACTGACTAAGAAAATACATTTTTTTTATCAAAATAAAAAATATTTTGAATTTATGCGATATTTAAACAACTTTTTTTCAAAATTTAGGATTTTTTTTTCGATTCGTAAATAAGTTGCCAAGGTTAGCCTATATACAAAATTTCAACTTTCTAGCACAATTTTTACTCTCGGCAAATACTGCCCCCGTGCCCCCCAATAAAATTTTAAAATTTTAAATTTTTTTTTTATTAATAATATACTTAATTATTCTAGAATCCAGAAAATGAATTTTCTCCAAAGTTCCTTGCCGGGCCCCCGAATTTCTTCAACCCGCCCTTTTTCAATTTTTGAATTTCTAATTTTTGAGAAATGTCAGCATTGAATACCTTAATACACATGCAAAATTTTAACTTTCTATCTTATACGAATTAAAAGTAATACAGCAAAAAAGGATCACTTTTTTTCCAGTTTTTCCAAAATTACGGGTTTCCAGGAAATTCAGGGAAAAATCCGGGGACGCCAAAAGTCTTAGAATTTTTTTCTCTACGAAATAGGAAATTTTTAAAAACTTTCCTGGAGCCGTTTTCGAGATGCCATACAAAATTCGAACCAAACATATAAACACATAAACATATAAGAATATAATATACACTTGGGACATTATAATATACTTGAGGTTACCCCCGTCGCAATGCGACGTCTTTTTGGCGTGTATCATTTGAATCCAATAAAATAATTCGTAATTAAATTTCATATTTAACTGTTCTATTTTTAAATTGAAATAATAAATAAACTCGCGCACACACACATATAAATTGACTAAAAAAATATTATTTTTTTATCAAAATAAAAAATATTTTCAATTTATGCGTTATTTGACCAACTTTTTTTCAAAATTTGGGATTTTTTTTTTCGATTCGTAAATAAGTTACCAAGGTTAGCCTATATACGAAATTTCAACTTTCTAGCACAATTTTTACTCTCGGAAAATACTGCCCCCGTGCCCCCAAATAAAATTTTGAAATTTTGAATTTTTTTTTATTAATAATATACTTAATTATTCTACAATCCAGAATATGAACTTTCTCCAAAGTTCCCTACCGGGCCCCCGAATTTCTTCAACCCCCCCTTTTTCTATTTTTGAAATTCTAATTTTTGAGAAATGTCAGCATTAAATAGCTTAATACACATGCAAAATTTCAACTTTCTATCTTTTACGACTTGAAAGTAATACAGCAAAAAAGGGATCACTTTTTTTCCAGTTTTTCCAAAATTACGGGTTTCCAGGAAATTCAGGGGAAAATTCGGGGACGCCAAAAGTCTTAGAATTTTTTTCTCTACGAAATAGGAAATTTTAAAAACTTCCCTGGAGCCGTTTTCGAGCTACCATACGAATCGCGTAAACATATAAGAATATAAACATATAAGAAAACAAACATACACCTCGGACATTATAATATAGGATAAGAATATAAGAATATAAATATACACCTGGGACATTATAATATACTAGCTTTTACCCCCGTCGCAAGCGACGTCTGTCTTTTGTGTGTGGCTTGAACTTCATGTAAAAATTTAAATTCCACTTGAGTTTACCACCGTCGCAAAGCGATGACTTTTTGGCGTGTATGGTTTGAATTCAATAAAATAATTCGTAATCACATTTCATATTTAACTCTATTTTTAAATTGAAATAAATAATAAACTTGCTCAATAATAAATTGACTAAAAAAAATATTTTTTTTGTATCAAAATAAAGAATATTTTCAATTTATGCGTTATTTGACCAACTTTTTTTCAAAATTTGGAATTTTTTTTTTCGATTCGTAAATAAGTTACCAAGGTTAGCCTGTATACAAAATTTCAACTTTCTAGCACAATTTTTACTCTCGGAAAATACTGCCCCGGTGCCCCCAAATAAAATTTTGAAATTTTGAATTTTTTTTCATTAATAATATACTTAATTATTCTAGAATTTAGAATATGAACTTTCTCCAAAGTTTCCTACCGGGCCCCCGGTTTCTTTAACCCCCCCTTTTTCAATTTTTGAATTTCTAATTTTTGAGAAATATCAGCCTTAAATAGCTTAATACACATGCAAAATTTCAACTTTCTATCTTTTACGAATTAAAAGTAATACAGCAAAAAAGGGCTCACTTTTTTTCCAGTTTTTTTAAAATCACGGGTTTCCAGGAAATTCAGGGATAAATCCGGGGACGCCAAAAGTCTTAGAATTTTTTTCTCTACGAAATAGGCAATTTTCAAAAACATTGACGGAGCCGTCTTCGCGCTGCCATACAAAGTTTACTACCAAACATATAAAATCATAAGATCATAAATATACATTTGGAACATTATAAATAAGACTGAGTTTACCCCCGTCGCAAAACGACGTCTTTTAGGCGTGTATCGTTTGAATCCAATAAAATAATTCGTAATTACATTTCATATTTAACTATTCTATTTTTAAATTGAAATAATAAATAAACTCGCGCACATATACACACATATAAATTGATTAAAAAAATATTATTTTTTTGTCAAAATAAAAAATATTTTCTATTTATGCGTTATTTGACCAACTTTTTTTCAAAATTTGGGATTTTTTTTTTCGATTCGTAAATAAGTTACCAAGGTTAGCCTATATACAAAATTTCAACTTTCTAGCACAATTTTTACTCTCGGAAAATACTGCCCCCGTGCTCCCAAATAAAATTTTGAAATTTTGAATTTTCTTTTATTAATAATATACTGAGTTATTCTAGAATCCAGAATATGAACTTTCTCCATAGTTCCCTACCGGGCCCCCGAATTTCTTCAACCCCCCCCTTTTCAATTTTTGAATTTCTAATTTTTGAGAAATGTCAGCATTGAATACCTTAATACAGATGCAAAATTTCAACTTTCTATCTCTTACCAACTCAAAGTAATACAGCAAAAAAGGGCTCACTTTTTTTCCAGTTTTTCCAAATTTACGGGTTTCCAGGAAATTCAGGGAAAAATCCGGGGACGCCAAAGGTCTTAGAATTTTTTTCTCTACGAAATAGGCAATTTTCAAAAACTTCCCTGGAGCCGTTTTCGAGATGCCATACAAAATTTGAACCAAACATATAAACACATAAACATATAAACATATAAGAATATAAATAAACACTTGGAACATTATAATATAGGACTAGCTTTTACCCCCGTCTCAAGCGACGTCTGTTTTTTGTGTGTGGCTTGAATTTCATGTCAAAATTTAATTCCATTTTTAAATTGAAATAATAAATAAACTCGTTCTATATTAATTTTATATATAATAACAATTAATTTTTCATACAAACTGACCAAAAAAATATATTTTTTATATTAAAATAAAAAATATTTTCAATTTATGCGTTATTTGACCAACTTTTTTTCAAAATTTGGGATTTTTTTTGATTAGTAAATAAGTTACCAAGGTTAGCCTATATACAAAATTTCAACTTTCTAGCACAATTTTTACATTCGAAAAATATTGTCCCCCGTGCCCCCAAATAAAATTTTGAATTTTCTATTATTGATAATATACTTAATTATTCTAGAATTTAGAATATGAACTTTCTTTGACGTTTCCTACCGGGCCCCCGAATTTCTTCAACCCCCCCTTTTTTAATTTTTGAATTTCTAATTTTTGAGAAATGTCAGCATTGAATTCCTTAATACACATGCAAAATTTCATCTTTCTATAATTTACGAATTAAAAGTAATACAGCAAAAAAGGGCTCACTTTTTTCCATTTTTTCCCAAATTACGGGTTTCCAGGAAATTCAGGGAAAAATCCGGGGATGCTAGAAGTCTTAGATTTTTTTCTCTTTAAAGTCTCTTTTAAAGTCTAAGGTTTACCCCCGTCGCAAAGCGATGTCTTTTTGGCGTGTATCATTTAAATCCAATAAAATAATTCGTAATTAAATTTCATATTTAACTGTTCTATTTTTAAATTGAAATAATAAATAAACTCGCGCACATATACACACATATAAATTGATTAAAAAAATATTTTTATTTTATCAAAATAAAAAATATTTTCAATTTATGCGTTAATTGACCAACTTTTTTTCAAAATTTGGGATTTTTTTTTTCGATTCGTAAATAAGTTACCAAGGTTAGCCTATATACAAAATTTTAACTTTCTAGCACAATTTTTACTCTCGAAAAATACTGCCCCCGTGCCCCCCAATAAAATTTTGAAATTTTGAATTTTTTTTAATTATTAATATACTTAATTATTCTAGAATCCAGAATATGAACTTTCTCCAAAGTTCCCTAACGGGCCCCCAAATTTCTTTAACCCCCCCTTTTTCAATTTTTGAATTTCTAATTTTTGAGAAATGTCAGCATTGAATACCTTAATACACACACCAAATTTCAGTTTTCTATCTTTTCTAGTTCGTCAGATATTTGCAAAAGTATTTTTTCGAATTTTCCAGTTTTTCCAGAATAATTTGTTCCAGGGAAATTCAGGGAAAAATTCAGGGACGTAGAAAGTCTTAGAAATTCGTCCTTTACATAATATCAAAATTTAAAAAACTTTGTAGGCGCCGTTTAGAAGATACCATACAGATTTTGTTACCGGAAATATATATATATATATATATATATATAAATATCTATGAGTTCTTATGAGTTTTCCATGTTAAATTGGAACATTACGAACATTATAATAGTAGATGATATTTAAACACTTTTCAATATATTTTTCATCAGTTATATTAAAATTAGAATGATTAACTTATTCATAGAAAGTTACGTAATTGTTTAATATACTAATATCTAATACATGTTACATATAACAATGCGTTTGCATGCTGGTGCATTAGTTAAACTTCCATTGATTTGATCTTTGAGTTATTAGATTGCCGCTGCGTGTCTGCAGAATTCACGACTTGATTTCACCAATCAAATAACTGCATAGTCATCTTCCACGAATTAAGTTCAATTTATTTGTATCAGTATTAAAATATTAATTACATACTTGTTGGCCGCAATTCAATTCAGCTGTTGCTATAAAAAAATATTACTAATGGTCACTATTAACAATATCAGTTATTCTGTAAGTCTTTCATTTAAGTTACGAGTAGAGAAATAAAGAAATCGATAACTACGCAACTAGGTAGAAAAACAAGCCGAATACATTGTTCATATTGAAGAATAATACTTCAATGCTCAATACATTGTTTAGAAAGAAACGGCTTGTGCATGGATTCCGATTATGATGCTCAAGTACTGATAGTGGCATTATTCTTATAATATTTTTATATTTCCATTACATTTTTTTATTAATATATATTTCATAATCTTCGCGAATCAATAAATTTTTTAAGACATCCTGGACATTCACAATTTGGACAAAAAATAGCATTATTTTATTAAAAAAATATTTTTAATAATAATTGTGTAATTAGTTCCAAAAATTATTCATTAATTTTAATGATTATTATTACACTGTATTTGTTTCTTTATTTCAAATTGATGACCTGAACCAGTGATTGCAAAACTCATTGGCATTGTCAACAGTTGAAGAGAGGTGCTAGATAGCATTCGTAACACTAAAGTGGTACACGAGTTTATCGTACTGGTTGTATATATGTACCATGTACATGTTTTAATATAAAATTTATTTATTGGTCAATTTTATTGACAATTATTTGGCTATTGATAAAACAATATAATCGTACGATTTTGTATTTGTTGCTAAATTTAAATGTCATGACTTTCAGAAAACATGAGATTATTCGATTTAGATACACTAGCAGAGAGAGTATTCTGTAGATTTTACTTCGTAAACACAGGGAATTGTCCTAAAACTTTGAACTACTGTGACATTTACACAAATGTATAGATGTTAAGATGGCCTTTCACCTGTTATATCACTAATATAATAGTCTTTCACATATTATTATATAATATTTTGTTAATACAAAATGCAATAAATGCAAAGTCATTGTACGATTATTTAATAGATGTTATAATTAAAATCGATTGACTCCATAAGTAAAGATATAAAGTTGTAAATATTTTTAGGTTAAAGTTCAAATTCATATGAACAAAATGTAATTTGTAGACGATAATTGATTGTCTGTTATACCAAATGAACTGCAGTCGTCTCCAAGTATTAAATGGCACTGGCCCACAAGCTCACAAGCCATATACGCACTACACAGTCTTCTTGCTAGTTATACCTAATTAATCAGACCATAGTCGTACTTATGTCTCGCAAATTGATTTGTGAACTAGGTCCTGATTTCTATAATGCTGTAGTATTAATTGAAAAGTTTGCTATCGGGACCACTTCTTAATTAGACTTCTAGATTAGAAGAAGGTATAGTTATGTTACAGAGCATTTTAACTACAATCATCTTTATAGTTGCCGTGCAAATATTATTACATGGTGAATTAAGATCAATATTTTACGCAAAATAAATATTGCTTAAAATTTATGTAGATAACTAAATAAATAAACGTCACATACAAAAAAAAACATTGTCCGCTAATCTTCTATTTCGGACGTTATTGTGTACCATCTGTAGACGCAACAGTCGAAATGACGGTTACAGCAAAATGTAATATTGAAATAAGGAACAGACCATTTATGTAGGTAATCTTTACAGCGTGCCTTTGGACTTTTCAGAATTCCTTTGAAGACGTCAATTTCAAAATTAGAAGCAGTGACACACTGAGACAGACTTCTGGTGCTACTAAATATGTAAACCTACCATAACTATCTAGTACACGCCAAATTGTATAAATAATATTTTATGAATTGACGGGATTTTCCTATTTAGTTTCCTAAATTTACTTCAGGCCTATTTTAGCTAAAAAAAATTTTTTTCAGTTTTAGCTCCAACGCAAAATCAATTGTATCTAGTCACATTTGACTTGAGCCCTTCTGATTTTTATGCAAAAACTTTTATTACCTTTGACAGTGCTATTTGCAAAAAAATTCTAAAACTTTTGTTGTCCCCGGATTTTCCCCTGAGTTTCCTGGAAACCCGTAATTTTGGAAAAACTGGAAAAAAAGAGAGCTCTCTTTGATGTATAACTTTGTATTCGTTAAAGATTTAAAGGTAAAATTTTGTGTGTGTAATAATTGAATATAATATTAAAAAATCAAAATTCAAATTTTTTTTATCAAAATTTTATTTGAGGGCACGGGGGCGGTTTTTGCCGAGGGTAAAAATTGTGATAGAAAGTTGAAATTTTTTATGTAGGCTAACTTTGGTATCTAATTTACAAATCAAAAAAAAAAAAATTCCAAATTTTAAAAAAAAGTTGGTCAAATAACGAATAAATTGAAAATATTTTTTATTTTGTTAAAAAAAATATATTTTTTTGCATCTTAAACACTCAGTAAACAACGTATACAATGAAGAATCAGACTGTAATGTGCTGTAATGGCGTCAGTGCGTAGACAAGAGATGTAGGTAACCAGCGCGCACGCGCGGAACGCCGACCGTAGCGCTGCAAAGGCGGAATCGCAAAACGGTACTTACTTAAAAAACATGCCTCGTATATATATATATATATATATATATATATATATATATATATATATATATATATATCTTTTTTAAGAAGTCTTACTTCTTTATGCTGAACAAAACCTTTTAAAGTAAAAAATTAGCTGTTTTTATTTATGTTAGTTTCTTATTGCAAAAATTGTTGTATAAGCATTTAAATTTCTTCATTTTCTTCTAAATTTTCTTCTTCAATTCTTCTAAATTCTTTCATACATTTCGTTAATATTTGTTACTACAAATGTATTATATTCAAAGTACACCACTCAGTGGCGTAGTGTGCCTTAGACGGGCCCCGTATCAAAATTTGTTGGGGGGCGCAAATGATGGGTAAAGATCTTTCACAAAAGGAACAAAGTCACACAATTGGGGCCCTTGTAGCCCGGGGCCCCGTATCATTGATACGGCTGATACGGCGGTAGCAACGCCACTGACACCACTGCATTACTGCTTATATCTCAACATTCCTTGCCATTTATCTATGGTAAATATGCATGAATTTTTTTATTAAATCACGTCTGTGCTTTACGCGCCAGACAACAATAAATAATTATTTAATTACTTACATTAATGCTAGTAAGACAACCATTTCCATTGGCAGACGATTTATTTATAATGGTGTCATTGAGAGTTAACAGTTACGTAAGAAACTCATTAAATAGAGATATTGATTATTCATTTGCATTTGAATATAAAGGAGCAAAAGTTAATGTATTCTGTTTAACTTGTAACAAAACTGTCTCCGATGTTCTATATACGTGTTAATTGCTAAAAGCTGTTCAATTTAAATAGCTAGTGTATTTTGCTACTACTTTGTAGCTATTGTATTTAATAACTAACTAAAAATCTTACAATTAGTATGCAGAAAATACACGGTATCCCAAAAAAAATGTATAAACTGTTTAGGTAGATTTATTTGCAAGATAAATATTAGTTATATGCGAATAAAAACTTAGGTTATAATAATGTAAACAGTGTATACATCATTTTGAGTCACTCTATTACAACTATTTAAAATTGAAATGCCATCAAATTCTATTATATTCAGCCAAATTTACTAACTTAGGGGTACATTAATTTTTGTACACAGATTTATTTTTGTCCTGTGCTTCTGAGAACAAGATAAGGATAACGACGACACAGTTGGGTGAGAGCAATGATGCTTCACTCTGACTACTGTGTTCTCGGGTTCGATCCCCGGGCCAGAGTTATATATTCTGGGTTTGATAAAATAAGATTTAATTGGTTGTGTGCAACCATAGAAAAATGAATATTGAAAAAAAAATGATCATAAAAAAAGAAAAATTCGAGAACGAAAATAGGAGAATAAAAAAAAGAAAATGAAAGAAGAAGAAAAAGACCAGCTTGAAGAGAGCGGATAAAGAAGAGATTGGATGGAAATGGGAACATCATAGTTAAGGCAATTGCTGTATCATATCGAGATGCTGAAATAGGAAAAGAATGAGGAACTTGAGGTTGAATGAGGAGGTGATTGATGAAGCACCAATGGAGTACTTTGAAATGGAATAAGGAAAGAAGCTGAAACATAGAAAAAGAAAGAATTATATTATATTGTATAAGTTATATGTTATAAGAAAAATGTATATAAAATGTAATATTGATTTAAAAGTGCTAATAACTACTAATAGTTGATGCACTGAAAAATAAATATTAAAAAAAAAAAAAGATAAGGATAACGATATGTCAACTCACTACAGACCTGTTTTACCTGGTGAATGCTTATTACCACGGAAGAATCAATCGGAAGTAAAAATAAACATTTATTTATGTAGATGACTTCATAGTTTATTAAGTAAAAAAAACAATATTGAATAAAAAAATGTATTATAATAGTTGTGAACAAGATGATCAATGTTAACAAAATGTTCTCTTATGATCAAAATAGAAATAGAAACAGAAATTATTGTTAGCACAATTCATCAGATAATTCAGCTCTTAATCATGAATCATTGAAGGTTCGTCTAACACCTACATAATTTGCCATTTTTGCTGATATAACGACCATATAAATAGAAAAGTCATATATAAATAACTTTGTTGTTTGCTGTTGAGTTTAAATCTCATACCACCCGTGTTGCAGCTGGGACAGAAAATCATCTGGTCGCATATTGTTTGCTGTCTCTATATAATGTCATTGAAATCTACTTATTATTGTATCTTGACAATTAATTCTCTTTGTAGTAGTCGTTTTGTAACCTCGTTTAACTTAATTTAGGCGCACCAGATTGTTTTTTAATGATACTTAAAGTTAAGTAAGGGTAACATTTCAGTAGTTTTCGATACGAAATTGTGACAATGTGTTCAAACACAACGTGAAATTAGGTCGATAGAGTTCGTAATTACAACGCGTCTTTAGCCGATAACATAACTACTTATACATAACATAGACGAGTATAACGTAATCAATAATACGAAAATTAAATCTAAGTTAAGTGTAAGTAAATTAAACTGAAGAATGTAATGCCTAATTGGCAAAAACATTAAATAAATAAATACAATATAAATTATAAAAACTGCAATAAAAACAGAAATACTGTAATAAACCTTACGAACTGCATGATAACAGCACGTGCTAAAACATTTTATTACACATATAAACAATGACTGCTGATTAGATATTTGACGAGATACAAATATACGCAGAAACAAAGACAGTGGGATGTGATATAACATTGGAATGTTAGATAACAAATCTAGGATTCCATCTCCAGCCATCCAGTGTCTAACGTTAAACTTCAGACTATAATGTTTAAGTCACAAATTATTTTTTGACATATGTATCTCAGTTGTCAGTAATTGCTGTCAACCTTTGAGCCGGCCTTTGAATTGGTTTGTGCCTGTGATCTTAAATTAAATGATAGTGTACTATATAATTGAGAGAGCTGAATAGTAGTACCTCTGATGACCTCTGATGATGAATGATTTGATTAAAGACAATATTATAAAAGAAATTAGAAATAAAAATTAGGAATGAAAAGAATACGTCATCCTTATTTTAGTAGTTCTTAATTTAGATATGCCGCATGCGGCATGCCGTGTACGGCATGTCGTACCAGTTAATCGGGGAAGTGAGCGAGGCCGTGGCGAATAAAGGCGCATGAGGCGCACACCCCTTTGAGGAGCCTCAAAATTAGGTTTTTAATATGAAAAATACATTTTTTTTTAAGTATTTACGATGCAGTTCTAAAGTATTTTGAATTATTTCTTAATTTTAAAATACTTGATATTCAATTTAATAATTGTGTAGAAAATATATTCACAAAATATCAACATGATGTTGATATTAATACTTTTAAAGTTGAAATTGTTCATTTCATTGACTTCGTAAAGCTGATATCAGATGGTTCACTTTTTGTTCATTTCTGTCTTTCATTCTAAATAAACCGTGAACATGAACATAAAATGAATCAACAGTTTCGAGTGAATTCATTCACACCGATCCAGTGATGTTGGATACGTTCATTCGGCATCGTTCACATGTGTTCCGCAGATGTCGAATGAACGAAAAATAAAACGTCTGAACACAAAATGAACGTTCAATCGGGCTCAGTTTGCCTCAGTCTTTTTATCTCGTGGTCTGTAGCGTCAAACGAATTCCAGAACACACAAAATGGCCTGAACCACATAGTAGACTATAACGCCGAATGAATGTTCATTTTCGTCTGTGGTGTGTGAACATGGAATGAAAAAAAGTTCACTCAAATGTTCATGTTAAGAGATATTAACAATTAAAAAAGTCATTTTGTCTCTTTAATTATTAAAGGGATTCAACGTTGTACACATTCCAAATGCATGTGACATCACAACCGCTGCCAACCTAACAGCTCATAAATCTCTGCTATATGTATTTATATATCAAAATATCAAATATTATTTACAGCTATTTCAAGGAACACTAAAATTTCAGTATTATGTCTGCCGTAACAGTGTTAAATAAAATAAAAACTTATTATTCTTTGACTTGACTTGATTATTTCGCCTACCAACGGCTACAAAACATTACCACTGACCTGACCTACTCAACAAATAACTGACGTTAAAATGCATTTCACGTCATAAAAATATGGCCGACCATTTCTAGCGCTAAAACTACAATTCAAATTTTTATTTGCTATATCTTCGTCCACATTTAGATATTTAATAAAACAGACACGCCAATACACATTTATTAACATCAATATCAATCAACAATTGAAAAATCGACCACTAAAAAATGAGGACACGAGCCCATTGTGAGCACTGTCTTAATTTCTATGAAAGTATATTATAGTGGTAAAGTTGGATAATTTTTGTGTCTAACTGGCTAAATTATTTGAATGTAACCTTAGAAAGGAATCAGTAAACAGCAAATGAAGTAGACAGTCAACACTCAGCATGCTATATTACGTGCAGTTGTGCACATATGGTATAGCAGCCCACCACTCGTCTCTGTATCTGCAATAGCTTAAGCACCGATAAATCTGACAAACCGATAAAAAGAGTAAAATGAAACCAAAATATATTAACGATTATAATGTTCCAAGTGTATATTTATATGTTTGTTTGTTGCTGAAATTCGTATGGTAGAATGAAAACGGCTCCGTCAATGTTTTTGAAAGTTTGCTATTTCGTAGAGAAAAAAATTCAAAGACTTTTGGCGTACCCGAAACGCGTAGTTTTGGAAAAACTAAAATAAAATTGTTGAAATTTGGTATGTGTATTACGGTGTTCAATTCTAACATTTTTTGAAATTTAGAAATTGATAAATTGGAAATGGGGAAATTGAGAAAATTAGAGGGCCCGGTAGGAAACTTTAGAGAAAACTCAAATTTTGGATTACTTAATAATAAAACATGTTATTAAAAAAAATATTCAAAATTTAAAAACTGTATTTGGGGGCACGGGGGCGGTTTTTGCCGAAAGTAAAAATTGGGCTAGAAAGTTGAAATTTGATACATGGGCTAATTTTGGTACCTGATTTACGAATCGAAAAAAAAATCCTAAATTTTTGGATTCAAATTCCAAAAAGTTGGTCAAATAAGGAATAAATTGAAAATATTTTATATTTTGTTGAAAAAAATATATTCTTTTTGTCAATTTATATGAAAAATTATTTTATTATTGAGCGAGTTTATTATTTCTATTTAAAAATAGAGTTAAATATGAAATGTAATTACGAATTATTTTATTGAATTGAAATCATACACGCCAAAAAGACGTCGCATTGCGACGGGGGTAAACTCTGGTTAACGATATAATATTCAATATCATACTTTCAATGACATTTGTAAAAGCATTTTTCAAAAATGTTTGTCTACTGGAAGATTAACGTCAAATTAAAGTAGATCAATAACTCAATTTCAATTTAAATATACCTCAGCTCAATTTTCATCTCGCACGGATACGCGTTCATCAAGTGATCTAATAGTATTACAACGTTTCATTTCAAATATTTACTGGTTTGTTAATAATAAAGACACAATTATGTAAATGTATCTTCAGCAAACAATTTGACGAAATATTAACGTTTGGTGAAGTTCCAGTAACTTATACATTTCAATTCTATCGTTTTACAAAAAAATGTTTATTTATTATTTACAAAACAAGAATTTATTACAAATACCTTACACACAACAAAATAGTTTTAAGTTTTATTTAAACGTGACACATATTTCAACTATAAATAATAAATTTGAATGTGTAATGTTTATAATTAGATTATAAATTGAAGTTATAAACAAATGAACACGAGAACAAGGCGCATGGCCGTACCGGGCACGAAGTAGTATGTAAATAAAGGAATAAAAAAATGAAAATATGCATGCAAACCTAAATACTTAAATTTACCTAAAAACCAGTTATGTTATGATATGCACTAAGCACTTAACGTAGAGGAAAGAATTGTTTTCATTAAAACATTTACTGTCTTTTAACAATCAAATAATAAAACTGTAAATAAATTTAAATTTAACTAAAACGATTTGTGATAGACCCATTGACCCTATGAATCTCACGCTATTCCACTTAGGTTAACCAATAACTCAAATATACTGTATTTGAAAACGTTTTGGAGTTTGTATTAAGATTACATTAGGGGGATTAAAAAAATATTAATAGTTTTTTTGTTAGTAGTTTTATAAATATCTTTTGCCATGGAAATAATTGCAAATAACTTTAAGTTGGCTCTTTCACGTAGGGTAGAAGGAGGCATCTTAGCACAGAGGCAGATTTGAATTTGGTGATTTTTGAACGATTTGTATCAGTCTATATCACAATTACATTTTAATGAATCGAGTTATAACCGCCCATTGTTTTTCAGCCGTACAACTTTTAAATCAAAATAAATATTGTAAGGAATTATCTTTCCCGTAAATAACATTTACCACTTTATTATTGTACAAAATTATCTTCGTCCACATGGTAGTTTTTGCTTGGCGATTGTTTCATACATATATATATTTTTAAATATTTATCTCTCAAATGCATCGCCTAGGTACCTGTAACCAATACGAACTCGTATTTATTAAAATTTATGAATTTTTGTCATGAAACAGCTCGCTCGCAGTTCAATTTCTCACAGTCGTTCATATGAAATGTCTATGTTATTGGCTACAAATGGTAAAACCACTTCATCTGTCGGAATCCTAGCGACGATAAAGTTGATGCGAACTACAATTCAAGTGCAATTAAAAGGATTGACGCTGAGTACACTCTTTTATCGAGATAAAAAATATAAAAAGAAGCATAGAGTGAACAATTTTCTAGTAAATACACACTTGTTCAGGTATTTCCAAACGACGAGTGAAAAATGTTAGAAAAATACTTCTTAATTTAATACTTCTTAAGATTGAACTGTGGCCTCACCTACAAAAGTGCAAGGTTATTAGCTTTTAAATATGCGAAAGCTCTAAATAAATGTCACGCAAAATGGATAGAAAACCAACAAGCAGGTATAGAATGGATGAAGTGATTTTTAAAGAGGCACTCAACAGGATATATCTACCGAGAATCAGAGCCCTATGACAGCTTCACTTAAAATGGTTGATACTCTTTAGCCAACAGTATCTTCACAAAAACCACATACTTTCAGCATCAACTTTCAAAAGTTATTAGCACTTAAAAAGCATATATATATTTATAAACATTTACAATATATAATTCATAATTTACAACCTATAAACATACTTAAAATAATGAGATTAAGCATTGGAGAATAATATGCTTTACCGTTAGTGGGCTGTTGCATTGTTTACATACTCTTGTGGTTGTGGTTCTCTTTTGAATAAATAGGTATGAGTATAATTTGTATGACCTATCATGAGTCTACAAATTGCTACTTCTAGCCTTCTATTTAGTTCGTCTGGAATGGGCTCTGAATAAATTGCTTCTTTAGCATAATAATCAACTTGTTCGTTTCGTGTGATACCGGTGTGAGAGGGAATCTATAAAAATTGAGTTTCTATTTGCTTGATGTGAAGGATGTGAATTAGATGGCGGATGGTTAGAACTTTTGGGTGGTTGCTATAAAGAGTCTCTATGCTCAATAGGGAACTCAGTGAGTCAGATAAAATTATTATATTCCTTTTGTTGTTTGTTGTTATGATGTTTTGTAAACTTTCTTTTATAGTATATAATTCAGATATATAAACACTGTTGCTTGCATCTAATTTGATTTATTCAATTGTTTCTTAAATTATATAGGCGCAAGCTGTTTCGTTCTGTAATTTGGTCCCATTTGTATAGATTTTGATGGAATCTGGGTATTCTTCCAAAATACTATTCAGTATTAGATTGGTATTACTTTTAGTCATTTTTGACAGAGTTATGTCTATAGATGGTAGTCTTATGATCCATGGTGAGGATGCAATTAAAGAATGGGTAAAGAATGTTTATTTTTGAGATTTTTCAGTTTTGAGTTTCTGTGGTATAATGAGACATATTGTGGAGCTATTGTAATTCTGAAATTTATGTTTGTGGGATTCGATATGACTGATACATAATAATTTAGAGATAGTTGATCTCGTCAAAGTGAAGGCGCTCGTTTCCCACTTACGGCATATAGACTCTTTACAGGAGATGTTCTAAATGTACCAGTGGCTAGTCGTAAACCTGCATTATAAATACTGTCGATTAGTTTGAGAATATTTTTATTTGCAGTTAGAAATATAATTCCACTGTAATCTATTTTAGAGAAGATCAAAGTTTGAAAAATATGCATTAGTTGTTTTCTGGTCACTTCCCCAATTATTGCGTGATATAACTCTCATAATGTTTATGACAGTATTACACTTTGTTCTTAAATTTTTTATACAATCGACCTTGGACAATTTTTTATCAACAGTCATACCCAAATAAGAAATTTGGCGTATATATGCAAGTTTTTCGTTATATATTGTCAGTCATGGAGGAGAAATAAACTTCGGTGAATTCTTAAAAAGGATGCATTTACTTTTGGTGGTTCAAAATGTATATCATGTTTTATTAGACCAGTCTTTCAGGCAGTTTAGAGGCGACTGAAGTTTTCTTTGAGCTGTTACTACGTCCTTGTTGCTGCAGTAAATAACTAAGTCGTCAGCATAAAGGTCTGCTTTCACGGTATTTTTAATGTTATTGATTATATTGTTTATTGAATTTAAAAACAATGTTACACTAAGAACTGAATCGCGAAGAATACCGCTTTACTGTGTGAATTCTTGTGATTTATTGTTATTTAAATTCACACTGAATTTTCTTGTTTTCATTAAATTTTTAATGAAGTGCGCTAGATGACCCTTAATGTTTCATAATTCTAGTTTATATTCTAGTGTATATAAACTAGTTTATATGTTTTATCTCCATGTTCGATCGTAATCTTTATCAATGTCTAAGAAAATTGCTACAATATCCTGGTTATTTGCAAAGCTATTGAGTATTTCCGTTTCCAGATTAACTATTTGATCCAGTGTAGAATGACGCTTACAAAAGCCACTTTGTCTAGGTTCTAAGAGATTTTGTGTTTCTAAGGTATATATGAGTCTTTATTTTTATAGATGATTTTTTCTAATAATATTAATGATAAGTTTATTTCTATACAGGTTTCTCCTGCCCTGTGTTGTTGAAATTGTGTTGGATATTTTGAACTGCTGAAGTAAGATAGAAATTTTTACCTAATAAATCTACTATTTCATGTTGTGAAGTAATTATTTTTCACTGGTTTCTCTTTATTGATTTTATTTGGTTGCATACTTCTTTTATACTTGTTTGTGAATTTATGGAATATACAAATTGTTCCCATGATTGTTTCCTTGCTTGCTTAATGGTTTTTTGTGCTACTGCTCTTAATCTTTTAAATTCGACAAAAAGTTCTACAGTTTTGTGACGTTGGTATCTGTTAAAAGTTGTTTTCTTCACTTTAACAGCATTAGTACATAACTCATTCCACCAAGGTAGGGCTGATTCGTGTGGGTCAATTTTCTTTTTTTAAACTAAGTTATATGCAGCTGCTAATATCTTGGAACTTATAGATTGTGTTATCACATCTATGTGATCATCTTCTGTTATATTTAGCAGAGATAAACTATTAATTTATATTAATCAGGTTTATTATATTTAATTAGATGTACACATTAGTTATGATGTCACTGAGTATAGAATACATAGTAGGACGGTATTACAGAGTTATAGTATTAACTACAGTATTACCGTGTGTAGAAAGAAAGATTCAATAGTGTCAATACCGAGAGGGCGCTAAATTTAAATCCAACACTCCCTCTAAATTTAGACATTCTAACAACAAATTATGATTAATTGAGTGCAAAAAAACATGAAAATATTAATCAAGTTATAGTACAAGATATTCTAACATATCACTTAACAAAAGAGTTGTAGTTAAACATACCAAGTTTAGATCTTAAGAATTGGAATTTATCTTTTGACAATGCTTTAGTTAATATATCTGCATATTGATCAGCAGTGCTTACAGATTTAAGATCTATAATCTTTTGAGAATATTTTTCTTTTATGAAGTGATACTTAATATCAATATGTTTACATCTTTTATGAAAATTTATATTCTTAATTACACTGATGGCACTTTGATTGTCCAAATGTAAACACATAGTGTCTTGTTTATATTCACCAATATCACTTAACACTTGCTTTATCCACATAGCTTCTTTTGTTGCAGCACAGGCTGCCATAAATTCAGCTTCTGTTGTTGACAGAGTAACCGTCTGTTGGCGTTGGCTTGACCATGTTACAGCAGCACCATTCTTTATGAAGACGTAGCCAGTAACTGAGCGTCTTGTATCAATATCGTTTGCATAATCAGCATCACTATAACCAGTAACAGCTGGTGGCTCTGATGTTGATGAGTAGTTCAGGCCATAATCTTTAGTATCCTTCAGGTACTTGAAGATCTTCGTGACAGCATTCCAGTGTGATTTGTTATAGCAACTTAAAAATCGACTTACCAGGCTTACGGCAAACATAATTTCTGGTCGACTGACTGTAGCTAGATGCATAAGAGAACCTACAGCTTCTCTATAAGGATAGTTTTTCTCTGGTTCTCCATCTTCCTTTTGTAGCTTTACATGGGGGTCCACGTTGCTAACTATCTCAATTTGCATGCCCACAAAATTACTTGGTGTGTTCAATATTTTTACTTCCAGCACAGATTGTAGTTCCTTGGTTATTTCTTTCAGAGTGGATTCAGTTTTAGAAAATAGTAGACCATCATCCACATACAGGCAAAGATAACATTTCTCATTCTTGACATGACCAACATACACACATTGATCAGCTTTGCTGTTGATGAAGCCAAATTTCTTTAATATTGAGTCAAATTTCTTATTCCAGCTTCTGGGGGCTTGCTTTAAACCATACAGCGACTTGTTGAGCTTGCATACCATGTTGTTTTCACAGGATAGACCTTCAGGCGGAGTCATAAATATAGTCTCTTACAGTCGGAGCGAAGGTTTCTGTGTAGTCAATACCTGCGGTTTGTGCAAATCCCTTAGCACAAAGTCTTGATTTGAACCGTGGACCCGTTGACTCTTCTTTTATTCGGAACACCCATTTACTACCGATCACTTTGGCATTTGGAGGTTTTTCTATCAATGTCCAGGTTTCATTTTTCTTATGAGCATCAAGTTCTTCATTGATTGACTTTATCCATTCATTTTTATTTGTTGAATGTACTGCTTCTTCATATGTTTCAGGAACACAGGATGAGAATAAACACAGATGAGTATGTTCTTCAGTACATGGACAGTTGAAATTCTTCTTTTTTGTTTTATTTCTTGGTCTCAATGTCACATTACTGACGGGAGGAGAATCAATTCTGGTGTTAGGTAAGTATTCACTGTCGGATGTTGACCTGTTTCCTTTCTCTGTTTCATATGAACTTTCTGAATTTGTGTCGTTGTCAATCAAGCTGTCCTCTTCCGTTGTTGCATTTTCTCTTACATCTTCTTTTCTTGTATTTGTTTTGTCATTTTCAGTTTCTGTCTCATTCAATTCTACCGAAACAAAATCTCTTTTCACTGAGGATTCAAGAAATGTAGCATCTCTGCTCTTTATTACCTTTCTAGTATTTGGTAATGTGAATCTGTATCCTTTTGTATGGTCGCAGTATCCGATGAAGATCATTCTTTGAGCCTTTGGATCCCATTTTCTGCGTTTTTCTTTAGGTAGATGAACCATTGCTTCGCAGCCAAATATACGCATATGATTAACATTTGGTTTGCGTCCAGACCAGATTTCCATAGGAGTCTTGAAAGCTAAGGATTTGGTTGGGGAACGATTGATGATGTAAGCAGCAGTGTGTATTGCATCTGCCCAATACAACTTCGGCAGACCAGCGTTGAGTAGCATGCACTTCGCTTTTTCAACCAGTGTCCGATTCATACGTTCCGCAGTCCCATTCTGTTCAGGCGTGTATGGTGTGGTGGTCTGATGAATGATTCCGGCACCTTTCAGGTAATCAGAGAAGGCTTTGTTATCGTATTCAAGTCCGTTGTCTGTACGAAGAACCTTTATACGAGCATCCAATTGATTTTCAACTTCTTGCTTGAATTCTTTGAATTTACTGAGCACTTCAGACTTGTTGTGAAGAAAGTATACTGAAATCTTCTTGGAATATTCATCTAGGAAGGTTAAAAAATATCTGCTCCCACCGAGAGACTGGGTTTCCATTGGTCCACATACGTCAGAATGAACCAGTTCTAGGTGTTTGGTGACTCTTAATCCATCACTTTTAAAAGGTAACCGTGTCTGCTTTCCTTCTTTACAAGTTATGCATTTCAGATTTTCTGTATTTCCTGAGAAAGTTAAATGCTCTGTGTTATCAGACAATTTTTTCAAAGTTTGGAAATTAAGATGTCCCATCCTCTGGTGCCAGCAAAAAGCATCTTGTTCATGTTCAACACTAGACATGTGCGCAAGGCTTTCAGGCATGTTCAGCCGGTACATGTTATTTACAATGCTCGCAGTTGCTATTATTTGATTCTTGCTGTTCATGATCACACAGCCTGAGGTATCAAATTTCACTTGGCCTCCATTTTTAATAATTTGGCTTACAGATATCAGATTAGTTGCCAATTCAGGAACATATAAGACATTTGTGAACAGAATCTTATTCTCTTGTCCGTTTTGGTCATAAATGTTTAAGCTGACATCTCCTGAGCTTTGCACAGATAACACTTTGTTATCAGCAACACGAATGTTCTTTGTTATAGGGGTAGTTTCCTTTACAATTATATTCTTGGTCTTAGTCATATGTGCCGAAGCACCGGAGTCTATGTACCAAGCATCACCATAGTGGGATGATGTAACAAACACAGCAGCATGAGAAGAGCTAGGTTTCTGAGTCTTGTTCATGGTTTTGTATTTGTTGCATTCAGAACGTTTATGTCCATATTGATTGCAGGAATAACATCTCGGACCCTTGTAGAACTTCTTCTTTACAGAGTTGTTATGAAACTTCTTGTTGACAGCAAAAGCCGTTGTTTTGTTGTCTGAATTTCTAACATCTTGCAATAGTTTTGCTTTAACACCGTCTGCAGTTATTTTTGTGCCTAAGCTTTCGATCGCAATAATCATTGGTTGATATGATTCGGGCAGACCGGAGAGCAGCAATGTCCCGAGCCACTCGTCGTCCACTTTAAAGCCAATGTTGCGCAGCTTGTGAGCAGTTGACATAATTTTGCTCACATACTCTTCTATACTTTGACATCCACTTAACGATGTGTTACATAAATCACGTAGCAGACCAACTCGGCGTGTAAGTCCTGAGTCGTCGAACACTGCAGCCAATTTGTCCCAAACTCCTTTGGCCGTGTTTTCCTCTTGGATATGAACGTAATTGATCGGATCAACCAGAAGAATTAACTTTGTTTTCGCTTTTGTATCACGTTTTGAATCTGCGGGTGACGCCGGGTTAACCTCAATACAATCCCATAATTCTTCGTGTTGTAGGTATGTTTTCACTGCGAATTGCCGAGTCGAATAGTTTTCACGGCCGGTTAACTTCTCGATTAATGCCAGTGAATTATTCGATGCCATTTTTATTCGTTGAGAACACTTTATACACAAAGAAGAACAGAAACAGTTTCAACAGCCACGTTTTTTTTTTTTAAGGTTATGTTCACCACACTAAAAGTCTTTATCCACTTTTCCGAAAAACACACATTAAACGTCTCTAGGTTTATCTGGGCCCATAACCTGTTATATTTAGCAGAGATAAACTATTAATTTATATTAATCAGGTTTATTATATTTAATTAGATGTACACATTAGTTATGATGTCACTGAGTATAGAATACATAGTAGAACGGTATTACAGAGTTATAGTATTAACTACAGTATTACCGTGTGTAGAAAGAAAGATTCAATAGTGTCAATACCGAGAGGGCGCTAAATTTAAATCCAACATCTTCGTTAAACGTTATGTTATTATTATTTATTTCTTCAATATATAAATTCCAATCCGCTTTGGAGATCTTAATCCATCTTAAAACTCCTGACCAGATAATATCTGTTGTATTGTTTAAGATTTGAAGTTGAATTGGAAAATGATCACTTCCATATAAATCTGGTAGGACTGCCCATTCTAGTGTCGATGCTATTTGTGGTTGGCATAGAGTTAAATGAATTGCGGATGTACTTTGAAAAGAAAAATTAAAATGCGTGTGTTGGCCGTCATTTAAGATTATTTAATAATTATTGTCCAATAATCTATCTATCAATTTACCTCTGTTGTCCGTAACATTGCCCCATAGTCTATAATGTGCATACAAATCTCAAAGTAATATGAAGGGGGGGGGGGGGGGGGTTATTGTGTTAATATGTTTTCAATATCTGATATTATATTTTGACTGTTTGGTAAGTATAGGTTGATTTTTGGTGGAACATGTACTCTGACTACCATAACTTCCAAGTTGGATTGTATAGTTATATGTTCCGAATAAAAATCCTCTCTTACTAGTGTAGCCACTTCATCCTGCACTGGCGTGTTCAGTTAGTCGATCTTTTCGGAATTTATTGTATTTTTTAATATACGGTGTTTGTATAGGCATAAAGTTTTTCTTGTAAACAGATTACAATGGGGTTGTAATCTATTACTAGTTGTCGAAACTTTTCTAAACGGCTAAAAAAGCCGTTTAAATTCCATTGAATTAAATTTAATTTTGATGGGAGCATTGAATTATAAATAAGTTGACACAGTGGGTAAGATCATTTATGCTTGACAGCTGACTGCTGTGTTTTAGGGTTCGATCCCCGGACCAGATATATATTTTCTGGGTTTGGTTGTTATCAACTTATATTGATTATGGTTATACATAATCGTATACTTATTAGGCAGCGGTGTAGTCCATATATATGAGGCCACGACACCACAAATACTGCCAACATTGAAGGAGGTCGTCGGTGATAGGATTCAGCATCGGAAATAGGCCGACGTTAAATAAAAAAAATATATATAAATAAGTTCTTATTGGATTATTACTGAGTAATCTATTTGACTGGTTTGTTTTAAATACTTGTTTGTTTTATGTTTTTGGTTTATTACGTAATTTGTTTTTAATATTTGCATTGTCATCTATTATTTTAATCGATTGTTTATTATTTTTTTAGCACGAGGACTGAGGTTGGCTATTTACTTCTGTGATGTTATTAGTTTTGATTGTTTTAGAATTTTTAAGATTTTTTTGTTTTTTTAGTTTCTGTTAAAGCATGTAGTTCCTTTTCAATATTTAAGATGCGTGTTAAAAAGTCATCATCTTGTAAATATTCTAGTGATTCTTTGCTGGTTCGCGTCTTCTTTTGTTTTGTTGAATATTAGATGTGGATGGAAAATGGAATATTTTATTTTTGGGTTTTGGATGTTGGAGGATTACTGTTTGTTGATTTTTGATTGCCACGTCTTGTTAATGGGTTTGGCTGGATTGAATTATCATTATCTGTTGAGCCTACCATAGGTGGGAAGATCTCATTATAGTTTCGGAATAGGTCGAACCTATTTTGTCTGCGTACTAAAAACAGTGCTGTCCCTTTGCCGCGAGCCTCATGATAGCTTAAATTGTAATCAGCCATAACTTGTTTGATTTTATTTTGTACTAATCTTTCAGGGCAGTCTTTATCTGTTGCTTGGTGGTTACCGCTACAATTGGTGCATCTTTATGTTGTAACTGTGCATGTTGACACTGTGTGTTCGGGACTTCCACAGGATCGACATTTAGTTATTTGAGAACGACATTGAGGAAAGCAAACGGTCTAATTCATAATGTCAATAATCAGGCTACCGAATGTTTTAATTCTATTACTGTAAAAAAGGAAATTTATACACTTCGTGGATCTTATGAAGTGAGTTGTAATTTTACAACAGAAAAAAAGAGATGCACGACTCATTTCTATTTAATAGAAAAGAAGAGTATACGTAGGAATATTTAAGTAATATACTGAGAGAAAATTAAAACTTAAAAGGAAGACGCTTAATATTCTCTAAAAATAAAAACGGCGCCTACAAAGTTTTTCAAATTTTGATATTTTCTAGGGGACGAATTTCTAAGACCTTCTACTTCCTTGAAATTTTCTCTGAATTTCCTTGGTTATTCTAGAAAAAAGTTATTCTAGAAAAACTGAAAATTTTCAGAACATGCTTTTATAAATATCTCACGAACTGGAAAAGATAGAAAAGTGAAATTTGGGGTGTGTATTAAAATCTTGTGTATTATAATAATTTTGTACATTGGCCAATAATTTGAAATCAATATTTAAGTTCAGTAGCAGCGTGAATTTCTGAAGGCATTGAAATTTGGTACGTAGGATCGCTGTAGACAGTAATTAATGGAAAAAGAATTGAAATGGTTGATTTTTCAAACTACCTACTAACTACTATTACTACTATTAAACTACTATCTATTAGTTCACCATGATAATGAATTATACTTTACTATCAAATGATACGTTTACAATATTCATCATTTACTTATTTGCAGAAGTGAGAAGTCGACAGCTTCAACAAGAGAATCAGAAGTGATGCAATGACTTGTAAAAGATATAAATATTGATTGAAATTATATATGAGGGGCAACGATGCAGTCGGTTTTGCCTGTTTTAAGATGAACATAGACAATCAATTTAATTGTTCAATAATTTATTAATAAATTAAAACAAAGAAGTTAACCAATTACATATTTTTCTAATAAGATTGGCACACTAACATTAAAATATATTACTTTGAAATTTAATATAATAAAACGAGCTAACATTGCTAAAAAATAGTAAATAATTATAGTAAAAATAAAAATAAAACAGACTGTTTATTTGTTGTGTTTTTTAAGGCATCAAATAATTTTTTAATTTCAATCATATCTGCGCCTGCACTAACCGCAACCTGAGTTGCATTACTTTAAATGCAGGTTCATCTCATACTGCTTGAATACATGAAACTAAACTAATGCTTTCTCAAAACATAGTATTCGATTAATGTCCGAATGTTCGATTAATGAACTGGACCGTCGATATTTCGTAACGTCTAAGTAGTTTCGCAGTGAATTGAAATGTGTATAAACAAACCAAATTCCAACAAAATGCGTGAAATGATAATATCACGTTCAGACGTTAGACTTTAAGCGTTGGAAGCAGTTGGATGCCTATGGATGGTTAATGGTTAAACTGAGCACAGGGATTGATGTATTGTGATTGTAAAAGCAAGTCATTAAGTCAGCTGCGGAAATGGTCGAGACATGTTTTAACAGACATGTTGGTAAAAGATAAGCTAGAATGTACCACACAAGATACGGATATACTCGCAGAGTTCTAGAATATTTCATAAGTGACATAAAAAAACAAATTTATATTTACGATACGTCATGTTGACGACATTATCAAATTGATGATGAAATTGATTACATTCAATTAAATGTCAAACTTTACATTAAATATATACAATACAATAAAGTGATAAGATCTAGTGCCTAGTGGTGATAACACATTTTACTACGATCAGCAACGATACGACGGGAGATAATAATTTGATAAGACTATACGCAATGACCTTGAAAATAATAGAAGAGATAAATACAAAGTTAGAAGATAGTAGGTCATAAATAAATATGCTCCGGTTGCAAAAGAAAACACTCTTTAAAATAATGAAACATTAAAACGACAGTTAAAGAAAATAAAATGCATCAGAAGTGGGCCTGAAAATATTTACATTAAAATTGAATATGTTGCATTGTGTTAAATTTTACACCAAGAATGATAAGTAATACTTCATGTTTTGCGTTTAACCAAATATGTATTCAGGTGCCTGCCTAACTAGTTTGGAGGAACTAGGGCACCTCCGAGGTATAGCCCAGTCATTATAGTAAGTTCACCTCGGAATTCGAGATACCCAGCTGTAAGTCTGTAAATACTTGTATATTGACACCCTAAAGTTGTATCAAAACCTTCATATGGTAGGGTGTATAAACCATATGTAGGTTTTGAGTATTTACAGACTTACAGCTGGGTATCTCGAATTCCGAGATTCTTACCTAATTTAAGCTTAAATGACTGGGCCAGTAAGGGAGCCCCCGAGACAGAGGGTATAGAAGTTAATGAAAAATAAAATCGATAATGTCCATGATCTTATTAGGTATAAGCAGAGGCGGCCTTAAGGGGTGGCAACCGCCCGGGGCCTCGCTCTTGTAGGAGCGTCGCATTCTCGCGCAACAACCCAAGTAGAAACATTACTATATATCTATTTGAATCTCGCGCCTCGCTCTTTAGAAATCCCACTTGAATCATAATTATCATCAAAAATACTTACTTACAATTTAGATTAATTAAATGACTAAGGCCGCCCCTGCTTTTTGTTCAAGGGGCGCAAAAAATATACATTAATTAGCGATAGAATTAAAATTGAAAATATTATTTTTTTGCTGCGAAAATATTATTTCTTTATTATGCTTGGAACTAGATTTATTAGTTTAGTTAAACGTCTGACAAACCATAAATTTTTTTGTCTAATGTTTATTATATAGCATTTAATCGCTGCAACGTTCAGTAATCCGCACAGTAACTGTCGCACCTTACAAGGAATATTATCTCCTGAACTATAAAAGATAGAATGTTGAAATTTAAAATGCAGGTAATAGAAAATGCCCTCTATATAATCCAATGATTGCTTTTTGTTCAAGGGTCATTGGGAGCGCAAAAAATATTTTTCGCCACTCCAAAAAAAAATCTCGCGGCGAATTTCCCGCAGGTTCCATATCTGGTAACCATTGCCGATAACTCAAAAACGGGTAGTCAAAAGAAAATATAAATTGCAGATTTAGAATCAGCGTTGAATTTTATTTATATATCTATTTGAATATATCTTAATATATATAAATTACGTGTCACTGTGTTGTCCGCTATGGACTCCTAAACTACTTAACCGAGTTTAATGAAATTTGTACACCGTGTGCAGTTTGACCCAACTTGAAAGATAGGATAGCTTACATCTCAATTTATTTATCTTATTGCTAATTATTTGTCTATTAATTATCTGTATATGACATATGACATCGGGCGACCATGATGGCGACATCTGTTGACTAGATTGAGTAAATATTCTGTTGAGTAAATCGAAATCTGTTGACTAGATTGAGTAAATATTCAATAGATGGCGCTACGTTAGGCACAGCAACGCGTGGCCGGGACAGCTAGTATAAATATATATCTCGTGTATTGAATCACTACGTCTTCTTTTAAGATATTCTTGTACCTTAGTTTATCATCATTAATATTTGTCATCTTTGTGCTTTTTAACTTTTATAAAACTTCTAATATAAAATTTTATTTCTCGTCAATTATCATCAAAAATACTTACTTACAATTTAAATTAATTATACAAAGGACAAGTGCCATGCAAAGATCTGCCGCCTCGGGGCCTCGCAATGGCTAAGGGTATAACACAGCGCTTCTGATATTTTCCATTTCAAATGCTTATTTCAATTTTTTATGTAACTGTATTAATAGATATATCGACTGTATAATCAAAAATGTAAAATATTTTCTTTGAATAAATGGTTATTTTATTTTAGAGTGAATAAAATGCATAAATCCAATCAATATATTACGGTTTTATTGAGAACAAATTTATGTGCGTGGGAAGGATATTTTGAAGTATCGTTGAATTAATTTTGTATTCGAAACATTTAACTAGAAAATAAAACGACGAAAAGAGCATATTCGCTTATAAAATTCGAAAATAATTAATTACATTTTCACAACAAGAAAACAACAAAAATTAATTAATGCTATAAAATTACATTTATTTGATCATCACAACATCTAATATTCCACAACATACTATTTAAAAACTAAACATTTAACATAATATTATAAAAACAAATCTTATTAAAATAAAATACAAAATATATATAATTGATTTAGATTTAAAATTTAGATATAATTAATACGGATCAGTTACAGCAACGATAGTCTTATCAAGTCTTGATTCTGATTCTGTACTTATTACCTTCGAAAAAATAGAACTTTTACTGCAACAACAAGGCAAGCCAGAAAGAACACCGCGAACAGGAAACAACACACACATACATTGCCTTGACTCTGAAATGATACAGATTTTGAAATTGGGTTTACTCGAATTACTTTTATTATAATGTTTGGATCTATTAAAAAAAATTAAAGAAAGTTTGTTCCAATAAGAACACAATGTTTAGTATTGCCTTGTATAAAATACACGCCGTCCCCCGTGTGTAAGTGGTATGAGCGTGTATCTATTTAAATATTCATAAGTTGGCGAAGATATAGCTAAGTCTGTAGAATAATATATAACCTACATAATCGAAACTTAATGACGTTGGCGTATGCACTTATATGCATCTCTTTTACACTGTATTTACATTAGCAACTTTATTCGCCGGAAAATCTGCGCCGGTCTTTTATCAAATTACAGTGCAACCTCGAATTATCGAGGGTTTCGATATTGTCGAGGTTCGATTTATCGAGGTCATTTCTGTGTGACCTCAATATATAGAGGTTATTTTGTAGGTAGAGGTTAATTGTACTGGAAATAAATAAATTACATTTTATCCTATATTATAATGTTCCAAGTGAAAGTTTATATGTTTATTTGTTTATATGCTCCAGCAATTTGTATGGTGGCTCGAAAACGGCTCCGTGCATCTTTTTGAAAATTTCCTATTTCGTAGAGAAAAAATTCTAAGACTGTCGGAGTCCTCGGATTTTTCTCTGAACTTCCTGGAAACCCGTAATTTTGGAAAAACTTTGCTCTAACTTTTAATTCGTAAAAGATAGAAAGTTGAAATTTGGCTTGTGTATTACGGTGTTCAATGCCAACATTTTTTGAAAATTAGAAATTGAAAAATTGGAAAAGAGGGCGTTAAGAAAATTAGAGGGCCCGGTAGGAAACTTTGGAGAAAACTGAAATTTTTGATTACTTAATAATGAAATATGTTATTAAAAAAAAGAATTCAAAATTTAAAACTTTCACTTAAGCATACGAGGGCGGTTTTTGCCGAGGGTAAAAATTGGGCTAGAAAGTTGAAATTTTATATATGGGCTAACTTTGGTACGTAATTTACAAATCGAAAAAGAAAATCCCAAATTTTGAAAAAAAAGTTGGTCAAATAACGAATAAATTGAAATTATTTTTTATTTTGTTGAAAAAAATATATTTTTTTAGTCAGTTTATATGAAAAATTATTTGTTTTTATATGTAAAATTTATATAGAACGAGTTAAATATTTCAATTTAAAAATGGAACGAAAATTTGAAATGAAATTCAATTCACACACAAAAGGCAGTCGTCGCTTGCGAAGGGGGTAAACTCTAGTTGAATTATAAAATACTATTACGGTAATAATACTTATAATATATTGATTAACATTGATTCTTAAACTTTATGCAAATGCGTAATCATTTTGTAAAAAAAATTAGAGTAGCTTTGAGAAAGTGTTACTTTATCCACTGTGTTAATTCGAAATAGCGAGGTTTACCCTGACCAGTCATTGGATATGTAGAGGTAAAAATAGCATGGGGGAGATAGGCGTATTTAAGAGGAATGGAAAAACTTTGATTTATCAAGGAATTCGATAATATCGAGGTTCGATGTTTAGACGCTGCTCTGTAGTACGCGAATTTTCGAACTGACACCCAGACTTGCTATGTGCTGCATCGAATAGGCTCTGCCCTATTCACCGTCGGGTTTTTACCAGAATTTTGAATTTTGTACATGAATTTTTCATCGTAAATCGATTTTAAATATTTATTTTAAACAATATATTTACAAAAATAATAACTTTTCTTTCAATGATTTAGAACCAGCGCCAGTTTCTCGGCATTCAAAGTTGCTAATGTAAATGCGTCTACATTGAGTCCTTCAATAAGAGCTGTCATTTAAATTTCGCACCATTTTTGAACTGTCAACCTACAACCATCACGGTGATATTTGATAGATATTGTGTTACATTACTAACCTCAGAGGATTAATTATTTTTTGGATTAAAATAAAAATATCACCATTTTTCGTGATAAAAAATTTCGTTTTACGTTGATTTAAAATAACACCTCTTGTTAAAAGACCTTATTTAACAGAAAAGACAATTCATGGACGGTAAGATTGAAAGAAAGACACATACATTTTTTATAAATTTTGATGAATTAAAAATTAAGATATTAATTATTAATATCACCAATAGTTTTGCGAGTTATTAAATAATAATTCGAAATTTGAGATCTTGATAGCCAAGTTTATAGAAATGAAGATATGGTTCACAAGCCTATTCTAATGTAGAATTTACATTTTCATTGGTAAAGTCAACCAGATTTGATTAGTGATATAAAAATAGCTTTATTCTACCATAACAACATCTAATTTTCTAATACATACCTCAATAATTAATAGCTCAACATTTTAAACATTAATATAAACAAAACCTAATTAGTTCAAATGCCTAAAATAACATACAAAATCTAAATATTTGATTGAGATTTAAAATTGAAATGTAATTAATAAGAATCAGTTACAGTATCCTCTGTACTTCAGTGCGATACAAATATCAGCGCAATATCAACAACCGTCTGACGGTTGCCTCATCCTAATTTTTAACGTAACAGAAAGAGTATTGAAATCTATAGAATAATAATTAATCGATTTTATTCATTTTTGTTTATCAATTTCTAATATCTAATTTTTATTAGTTTCTCGAGACAGCTGTAAGTAATACCTGACATTTGAATATGCACTTTAATGCATCATCTCTTTTACACAACATTATATAACAGACAAAGTAATTCATAGAAGGAAAGATGACAGGAAACTTTCATGGCGTCAGTGTATAGAAATTAGATCATGGTTCATTAACTAAATTAGATTGTTTTTAGGCAGACGAGTAAAAACTGAAAACATAATAGGAGGTCGTCAATGATTACATTAATATGGGAAATGTGCCTAAGTTTATTTTCAAGTCAGCTTATCTCGGAACAAATTGATTTTTTTACATCGTGTTTAAAAAGCATGAAATATTGATTTACCTGATTTAAATTTGTAATTAGCAAAATTTATCATTTTCTTAATTTGATGAATTTTAGATTAAATTAGTCAGGGTAGACTTAAATATATCTTTTAACTATACAATAGTATTAAAATTTTATTGAAATAATGTTTAATAATAATGTCAGTCACTGAGTTTTAGTGTCAATTTAAGGTTTTAACCTGAAATGTAATTTTTAGCTTGTGAAATGTAAAAAAATTAAATTAAATATATTAAATACAAAAATTGAGGTAAAAATTTAATGGTATGGATGCAAGTATAGATTTAAAACTAATGTATGTTCCAATTAAACATCCTCACATTGCGACACAGTGTGGCAGTAAATCGCATTGTGCTCAGTAATTGGAAAACACCATATATATATTATAACCTCCAAAATTTGACAATCTGTCAAAATGCAGTAGGATTAATTTTTAAAAGAAGTTCAATGTCAGGTTGATAAAAATTAAGAAATAAAACAATTTCTATTACTAATTCCCAGTAAACAATTTGGTGAAGTGCCCTATTTGGTGAAGTTCGAGTCACTCGTACAATTCTATTCTAACGCTTTACAAGTTCTCTACCTGTCACAGATTTTGTGTTAGTTTTTCATAATAATATTCTTTCTTTTTCCAACATCATTCATTAAGTATTTCTGTTTCTTTCCCACATGGATATATTTTTTTTAACTTCACTTTCATCTCATTTATTCCAAAGTGAGAGAGAAACGAGATGCGTTAGACAAGTAAAATATATTTTTCACCGTTACACTTGTATACTTGTATAATATTTCGTTCAGTACAGATGTTTAAAGTATATGCTATCCTTTTTCAACAAATATTTCTTTAATGGTAATAGACAGACGCTATCTCCCTCAATCCCCGAATAGAATGTATATAAACGAAGATAGTACCTAGCGATGGTAAGACAGAGGTTTTAAACCTAACGCAGACCTGCCGATCGTGGATTTTTGAATCACCAAAACAATGTAAAAAACTAATATAACGAGTATTGTTGAAGATGAATAATATTCATTAAAAAAATCACGATCCATACTAAAGATTACATCTATTTATTTCTTTATTTAAATATTTATATTTTGCAGACTCTAAAAAGTAGAATTCAATTAAGTTTTATACCCCTGCTAGTTTCAAGTTTATAACTCCGGTCATAAATCATAAACCGACTCCGCTTTTAATTCAGCAGTGAACCGTCGTTGCAATGTCTGTAGCTCATAAAAAGGGCCTTTCCTATGAACGACTGAATAGAAAACGAACACGTTCCAGACAAAAAATTCATGATATGTAATAGAAATTAAGTAGAATTTACTCCAAAATGTGTACTGGGTTATTATTAAAATCAGCAACTTTAATTATTCCACATTGAATTTTTTCCAACTGTCGAACTGTTAAAATGTATATTACTAGCACCGTAACATTGCACCAACTAAATTAAATTCTAAATAAACTAAATTAAACTCAAATTTAAACACGAATGTCAGAAGAAATGCCTATTCTAAAAACCTGAAATCTAGATTAAAATATAAAATAAAAACGTAAATTTATTATCAAAACAGTGAGTGGGAATGAGACCTAATACTTTATATTTGACCAGGTATAAAGCATCTGTTTATTGCATTTGATTGAAATCTAATAAATTTGTAATTCCGTAAATAAATTTAAAAATTTGATTTGAATACATGGAGTATTAATTTTATACTGAGTATATAAAAAATATTTTTAATTTTGCATTATTAGTCTGTTTGCGTTATTTATTCGATTAATAAATTTGGTACTAAAGTTGGCCTATATAACAAATGTCTAACTCAATTTTGAGAGGTATAGAGATTGTTTATAAATGCAACCAGGTTCCCCACATGTGTTTGCTATTATTGTTTATAAATGCAACCACTATAAACAATAATAGCAAACATATTCATTAAGAAACTTCTTACTCTGCTATCTTACATCAATATTACGAACTAATTAGTTAGATAGATCCTAAGGTTTAATTTCTACTTTTATGGCTTAAATTTACCTCACCCTTTACGTTTTTGGCACACATTTAAGTCTGGAGGTGAATTAAAGCGCCTTCAATCAAATAAAATACATTTTGCTAAAGAAATAAACCATTACAGAAATCTACCATTATTTGGTTCATAATCTTTAGAGGTTTGAGTTCAAAATATATTTATTTTCTTATCACCGACGATCTCCTACCATGAAAGTGTAATTTTAAAATGATGTATGATCGTCCTTATAATATTGTAACAGATCAACGAATAACTTTTAGAAAAATTAACTCTTACCATTAACATTAAATATTTGTAAAAGTAAAAGGGATCAATCTAACTAAGGCGCTTATTTTGCAACTCTGTCGGGTAGAGGTCAGGCGTCGTGTTCGTATTTGTATCCGACGGAGCCCCGTCGGAAGTGTTTCATAACTACCAGACGTTAAATTGGATTGGTTGTAAACTTAGCTACAGTTACCAACAAAAATTTAAAATATTAACCAAAAAAAGTTCTTTTTAAATTAATTTTTTTTTAATTAGTAAATAAACTTATACTTGTATTAAACAGTACAAATGTTTATATTAAAATTGATTTAATGATAAAATGCGAAAATAACAATTAGACCTTAACAATAACCTACAGTTACAGGAAAATAAATACAACATGCATTGCAACTAATATATTATACTATAATAATTGTGTACGTATAATTCATAATAAAATTGGAAATATATGATACAAACTAATAATATTAACAATATAACATAATTCAACAACAACACCCCTCGGAGAAATACAAGTACATTTTGTTTCATTTACTACTTCACATTTATACTATAATAACTGCATCTATTCATGTATACGTATATGGGTAGGGTGGAGGGTATACAGGATCAAAGATTTTTAGTTTCATTATTCGTATATGTGTACAACCTGTAGCATCTATTACTCCCTGCATGTTGTATTTATTGTAAAATCTGCAATGACAGGTTTATACATAAAAATATAATACTACGCAGCTTTGATATTATTCTTTTCATTTATAGTTCGGATGTATTTAGGCATCAAGTATTTCATTATCAAATCACAGACTGGATGTATACTTTTACTAACGATCATCTGTGAAAGTGATACATTGTATTTTCCTCCTACAACTCGTTGATAACCTTCATGCAAAGAACTGTAGAGCGGCAAAGAACTAAAACATTAGAATAACAAATAAAAACACAGAAACCTAATACAATCGTTTAATTCTATTATAAAAACATATCTTCTATCAATATAACTTCAAACCTTGCTATCAAAAGATACAGCAGATCTTCTAATTTGTTTTGGCGCGTGCGGCTTCAGTGTTGCGATTATCATCTTAACTATTTTCTTCGAAAATCTAAACCTATTTAAAATGGATCAATACAAGATCTCAATGTTATTCATCTTAGGTATTCTTGATGGTAAGCAGCAATTACCTAAAGAAGCACATCATCGAAACTGTCAAATAACATTATTGTAATCGTTTGTTGCTCTTGTCAAATAATCCTAACCAATAATTTTTTAAAGTCAAAGTATTAAATATGCTTAATAAAGAATATTAAAACATAATTCGTATTTGCAAATATACTTACCTTATATTTAAAAAAATTATAGGCAATTATTTAATTAGCTAGACCACTTTTTTTTAACTTGTACAAAAATTACTGTATCTAAAAATTACTAATATCATTCAATATTTGAAAAAAGATTAGATTTCTATATTGAATAGTATAGATTTCTACCGAGTCCGATGTCGGATCAGTGTTACCAGGCAGCTTAATATGTGCCTGGTAAATAGCGTCGTATTCACGACGTTTCCTAGACACACTCCTGCCATGAAACGTCGTTCAAAATGCCGATTTCAAAATTCAACAGACTGGTATCAGACTGGTACACGACGACATGACGTCGTAGTCAGAGTTGCAAAATAAGGCCCTAAATTTGATTTAATTATGGATGTTACCTTAAACTGACAACTTGAATGAAGTCTAGTATTATTTCATAAAAAATGATTTGAATCTTGTCTGAAATGGTTTAGTTTTATGATTGTAAGGAGATAAAAGGTCTTTTTATTAATCTTTTAATATTTTTTTTTCTTATTATTTAACATGTAAATACCCACATGTAACTTTGTTTAACGGGAATCGTATATATTTACCATATTTCGGTTTTCACGAGCTCGGTTGTCAGGATCTCGGCTGTCATTGATGATCTCAGCAAATGATGAGCTTGGTTCTCTATCCTCTATGGTTATTGTGGACAAATCATCCGTATCTAAGGCGTCTATTACTTGTACTTCAGGTATTTCAGGTATTTCAGGTTCATTCATTTCTTCTTCTATGAGAACTTGTGCGTCCCCTCTCAAATTTAAAGTTAAATTGTCGTCTTTTTTCCAATCTTCTGGGAGCTCTGTTTGAAGCTGCGTTGCTCTTATTCTTACTTGGTTTAGTAAGCTTTCGACTTCTTCCTTATCTCGCATACGCTGTTTCTCTTCTTCTATCTCTAAATTTTCACGAAGCGTACGATTATATCTCTCTCTACTTCTTTCATCTCTTAACGTGTCGTACGCTTTCTTAATAGTATGGATGCCTTCTTCCACCTCAGGCACATTACATTTACTTGAAGAAAATATTTTTGAAAGACTATCGTAAGACCTTGTTATGTCTTCAAAGGTGCTATCTTCATTAATATTAAGAACTTGGTAATGATTACTGCAGTTTTGAATTCGAGAAAATTCATTTTCCCAAGGTTTTGTGGGAGACATCTTTACTTAGTTGATACAGCGTTAAAAACTACCACCTATAATGAATAAAATTCATGATTTGTAAGGATTTAACGGAATTTATCGTTTCATAATTCAAAGTTTAGATTTATAACATTATCTATCACATTATACTTATAGCTAGCTCATTATAACGGAAAACTTTATCATAAATTGATCAACCACAGCCAATAGACGAAAACTAGACTTATTTATTAAAAACCCAAAAAATAGGTCACAAACGTTGGATAGAAAGTAAAATTGGTTACGTAATAAGTAACCTTTGTTATGTTAGATAAACCTTAAATTTAAAATAAAATTTTGGTCGGATATGGTTCGTTAATGTTAAACTTTCATATTCACTTTTGGATTTGATTTAAGAATTGCTTTGAAAACAACAATAAAACAACTTATAACATAAAAACGCAAATATACTCACTTTTACTCACTTTTTGCAAATAACCAATTCAACTGCAAGACGCCAGAACACTGCTGAGACTGCTGTCTCAGTCTGTCAACTGTCGGCTGCTCAAGCTATTTTTTTGTGCGTTTAATTTTTGAAAAAATCATTCCAAGGTTGTTCTTGTTATTGTTTTTGTATTCAAACTAATATAATTTTAATATTTTTTAAAAGGGCAACATAACAACAATGAACAAAAATTGAAACTGGTACTTAAAGAATCACTCTCTGTCAGGAACAGAAAATAAAAAAGTATTTTATGGATTAATTAGTTTAATTATAATATATTTCTTATTTTTATATTTGATGATAAATATAATAAAATTGACCCTAATTGAATTTCTACAATCCATTATATGTGGAATTTGTAATTTAATAATGGATTGTGTTCGGACTTTCGGAGCCAGCTAAGATTTTTTTTAGCTAAAGGAGAGATAAAGTCTGTTTTGAAATTCAATTAATGGCGCCTCCCCTCTCTCTCTCGTTCGGCACGGATGGTGTTAATTTAAAACCCGATGAAAACAGTTATGCATTTTTTATATTGACAAATACAACAATTTACATAAAACCAAAATGTCCATTTTATTATCGCATTTTTATATAAATATTATTTTTTAATTTTTTAATTAAAAAGGTTACAAGTTATAAAAAGTGCATAACAGTATAGAGTGCACTATTGGTTCTATTTCCAATTGTTTATATTAGGTGCATTAATTTTATAATATGCATTTCGTCAACGTTGGTACTTGGTTTTTGTATGCAATTTTCTTTGTTAGCAAGCACATATTACCTTAGCTCTAGCAATTGGCATATCATCAATCTTCCTGGAACCGAAAGTTATTTGCTGACCAAAATTTTCATTCACTAGGTCAATTAGTTAGTTAACTTTATTAACAAAGTCTCCATATTTCAAAAAAGAAAGTAGTATACTCGTACAATAGAATTTATTGGCTGGTTCTTAATTGTCATTAACAAATTCGTTCCTATTAGTCAGTTGGATCTTGCAGACGTGCAGCATGTGTGAACGTCCGCTATCAGAACACGTGCGTGATTAATCGAACAACAAATACAATTGCTAGAGATGTATGTCCCAACCTTATGGCAATAAATGGTGTAAAATTTAAATCCTGTTCATCTATTGGAAAGTCTTTTATTTCGAAGAGGCTTTAATATTTGTCGCTATTGGTGGCGTGGTTGGTTGTGTAAATAAAAAACACAGTACTAAAAATAATGTTATCTTTATTATTGTAACCAATAACATCATTTCATTTTGTGAAATATTGTAGCTTCGGTAATTATTAAATAAAACCAAATTTTGTGGTTATATAGACCCTATTTTCGATAGCTTCAATATTTTCATTTTTACGAAAAAAATTATACATTTCTTTCCAAAACTTCTATAAAACGGTTCTCTTCTATAAATGTATAAACAAATATACATATTTACAAAGAGGATAATACTTACAAATAATTTTGAAAAAGATAGGAACAAGATATGGAATTTGATAGTGTGAAATCAGAACTGCTTGGTAAAATACATATTAACAAACCCCATAATTAGATAAGATGATAGTAGTGACACAAATAGTAAATACAAAATCGGAGAAAAGCGTACAATGAAGGCAGGAATGCAAAAACTCGTATGCCCCTGAAAAATAAAGAAACACATTAAATTGTGCTCAATTTAATTGTCTCAAAACGATATAGGTAAAGACAGTACCATATCAACATTGAACAAACAGAGATTACGCTAATATTGTTGTCTTAAGACAGTCTTGTCACAAGTCTGTACAGTACCAAAAGAAATACAAAAATAAACTGTACGTCAAAAATTGTTTACCAGAATTATAAAAGTAAGAATTAACTTTGCCTTATTAACATTTCGTAAAATATTTATTATTAAATAAATTTTAAGTTGAAAAAATTTAATTTCAATTTTAAAAACTTGGTTGCGAAATTTTATCCGACGACTTAGTGTCACTATATTTTTTTCACTTTGTGAGTATATTACTCTGAATTACTAGAAAATGGGCGTATAATACCTAAAATGTTTAATCTTTAATGTTGAACTTAACGTTAATTATAAATGGGCATTATATATATGGTATCTTCTGGCGTTATATTCTGAATATTGGTACTTTTTAGCTTTATTGCAATAAAGTATGGCAAATGAAAATGAGAGCAATATTACAAGACACATATGTTGTATTAATTTCAGATTCTTATTGGAGGATTACTATTGTTGCATGGCAATTGAATTAATATATGAAGTTGTGCAATACAAAAGCATATATTTACCCCACGGTGTTCCTCGGTTGATGCTGCTGCGTTCTTTTCGGTTCTGTTTCTGGTAGCTGCCGAATAGTCAGTTCTACTTGAGTTACGCTTACGAGAAGAATGGCGCGATCTTGAAGTTTCAGAACGATGCCTATGTGCGGATTTAGACCTCCTGCTTTCCTCACGTCCGACGTAATGTTCCTGCGCAGTTTGAGAGTATCTATGTGAACTAGAAGGCCGTGTTTTGGTATTGTTATATTCTTCACTCTTGTGTTTACTAGACGGAGACGAGTCATTAGCATTTCGCTCTGAAGTGTTCTGCCCGTTACAAGTTTTATGAGACCGTGACTTTGATGTGTTAGTCCATTCGCTTCGTTTCTTTAACATTTCTTCTATCACCCGCTTTTCTTCTTCCTCTTCTTGTTCGGCTTGCTTCTTTGCTCTACTCTCAGAAAGCTCTTTGTCATAGTGTTCCCTTCGCTTTTCATCAGTCAGTAGTTCAGACGCCATTCCAATTATTTTAAATGCTTCCGTAGAACCTGGGGCGCAGTTCTTATCGGGATGCAGTATCAGTGCCAGTTTTCTATAGGCTTTCTTAATATCCAAGTTGGTTGCATTTTCAGACACACACAATAATTCATAATAATTGGTGCATTGCAACACGCGCTGTACAGCTTCGCTTTGGTTAGTTGTATAAGCCATGGTTGGTTTGTTAAATGTACCCAATGAAACTATAAATTTTCCTATAAATTGTGCAAATATGTTGACAATAAATTTAGTGTTTGACATTTTTAAAAGTATTAGAGAAATGTGTAGAAATATTTACCTATTACTCCGTCGTATGGATTCCAAAAAATTATTACACATCAAATTTCTAAACTTTTCCTAAAAACGATTTGTACTCTTTAATTTAGTGATACATATGTATTCTTTCTAATAAAATATTAAACGGATTTTATAAAAACCAATTGAATCATATCTGCAAAATTTTAGTGCAGATATGTTCTATAATATCACTGTTATTTTAAATTTTGAATGAGTAACATCGCAAATAAAACAAAAGTAGACGATCAACTCAAATTTATGTTTATCTAGTTGACGTACTTTTAAAATTAAAGCAGTTTTAAAAATGGAAAAACTTATTACACATCAAATTTCTAAACTTTTCCTAAAAATGATTTATACTCTTTAATTTAGTGATACATATGCATTATTTCTAATAAAATACTAAACGGATTTTATAAAAACCAATTGAATCATATCTGCAAAATTTTAGTGCAGATATGTTCTATAACATCACTGTGATTTTAAATTTTGAATGAGTAACATCGCAAATAAAACAAAAGTAGACGATCAACTCAAATTTATGTTTATCTAGTTGACGAACTTTTAAAATGAAAGCAGTTTTAAAAATGGAAGTATGCAATAATCTTGGTAACCATTGGTAACCAAAATAACAAAAATTTCAATTTAAGTTTATTTAGAATTTATTAAAATGAACTCTGCTGCAGTCGTTATCTAGTAACGCTGTTGACTTTACCGAGCAACGCAAACAAAAAATTTAGTTAGAATATCTTATTTTTACTTTTGTTTTTGTATTATTTATAACTAAATTTTTTTATTTCCAATTGTCTGAATAACTATACTTAATTGTAACAATTTTAAAATAAACTTAGATGGGAACATCTCCCCTGACACCAATCCATCAATAGTCCCTTACTCTACGTTTGATTATAAACGTCTACATACATAAAAATAGGAGGCGTGAGTATATACCACCTAAACAATGTATTTAATAAAAAACTTTATGTTCCGTACGCACTAGTGTGACTCCAAAATGCAACATTCAACATTCATGTATTTTCATTCATAAGTTGACGTAATTTACACATGATAGTATTTTATTATGATGGAATATAGTATGTACGGAATATTAAGTTGCAAAACATCATGAAGATTATGATGATTCTAAGAAGTAATGAAGCATGAAAATCTAACATATTGTTAATACCAGAGATTTGCACAAATGCTTTTCAAAAGTATTTAAATACAAAATGCACATACCTCGTATTTTTCCTATTTCAAATACAAAATAAAAAAAATATTTCATGTTAGTATTTATATACAAAATACTAAATACGTATTTTAAAAATACTTTTAAGAAAATAGAATATCTCTTTATGTTACTATATAAATGTTATTTTTTTTAATAATTATGAAAATTTACATAAAATATATATGTTATTTATGTCATGCATTTTAATACCACAGGTCCGGCTCTTAATAAATGAAGTCACACAAATTTTATACTTTTTGAACCCCTCCTATGTTCTTGCCACACCTTGTCACACTTTAACAAGATGTGACAATTTGTAGACCCCTTTCCCCATTTGCGTGTGACGTAATTAATGGATGACCTCTAATTCAACAACAATTAACATAATTTCTAGCTTATGATTTTAGTTTCAGAAAAAGTGTTGTGTATCGTGCGTTGTGAAATAATAGATAAATACTTAATTTTAATATTCTACTTACATTTTGAGAACGTATTTGTCATCTTCGTATTTCTAATACAATGTTGTTCGTTGATAATGGATAACTTAAGTATAGGCAGTTTAGTGATTAAAGTGGACAAGTGTTAAGGTTAGTAGGTAAAATAATATATATTTATGTATATATATATATATTTCAGTAAGGAATGTAGTGGAGTGATTGTCTTGTAGTAAAACAAATAATGAACGAGAAAATATGATAAACAAATTTAGGTAAACGAAAATCAGATGTCTTATGGTGAGGGTAACAGGAAAGATAATAAAATAATAGGCACATCTTTAATTTTAAATTAGAATTATTAAAACAATCGTGCAGTTACTTTTAGATCATAGATGGTGCTAATGTGTGTGGGCTTTTAAGTTAATATTCAAAAAATAATGTTTACTGATTAACACTATTAAGTAACAAAAATGAAAAAAGTATTTCGTATTTTCCAAATAAGAAATAGGTTTGTAAAAGTTTTCAAATAAAATATAAAATTCTATACCCTCAAAAGATATTTAAATACAAAATATTAAATAGTTATTTACTATTTTGTATTTGTATTTTGAGTATATGTATTTGAAAAACGCATCTCTGGTTAATACTTTCATAATAATTATCAAACAAATATAAAACGACTTTAAAGTGTAAAAAATTCCTCATCGAAGTGATTTGAAGAAAACAGAAAACATGAAACGGAACAAAACGATGAAGGAAATAACTACAAATATCGGATCAACAAATTCATTTACTTTATTCCCGATAGAAATCAAATTTTAGACCTAAATACTAATCATAACTATTATTCAAAGCCAATTATGCTACAAATGACTAATCATAGTTGCTGTTTGTTAGCGACATGGACAGGACCAAATTTTTGGAATAAGAAAATGAAACTAAAATTAAAATTATTTTATTTAAATTGCATATTACCAAAACTAGTAGATTCCATATTTGACAGAAATATGTCCATACGAAACCCAAAATATATAGAGGATGCTATACTTGCTAAAGAGAAATAGAGAAAAATATAATAGAAGTAATAAAAATTATATTTATATATGTTTATATTATTTATTTTTAATGTTTTTGTCATAGGGCGCTATATTCTTCTGCCTTAACTTATTAAATTACATATTATTGTGCTTAATTACATTTGTGATCCTTATTTTATCTAAACATTCTCACTCCTTCCAAAAGAAAAAATAAAAATAACAACAAAAACATGTAAATTGAAACCCCTACTCTGATTCACTCCTCGTGTTACTCTCCCTCCTGTTTCTACTCTGCCATTCTTTCTCTTTCCTCGTTTCTTTTCTTTATCTCCGCCATCCACCTCTTCCCTTCACTGCATCCCTTTAATAACTGCTCAATATTTTTTTCGCTTTTTACTATTTTCTCACATGAAAAGTTAATGTGCTCCAGCGTTTCTATATCTTTGCTTTTAATATTTTTTTCTATACTATAGCCTTCCTTGGAAACTGTTTTAACATTTCCCCAGTAACTAAGTCACATCCTGGTGCTTCTTTAGTACTGATATTTTTGTAGATTTCCTCTCTTACTTCCTTTTTGTAGTAGGTCTGATATTTCCTTCTTCTTCTTCGATTATATCTTGGAATGTTTCCTCGAGATGGTTTGCAAATCTCTCCTTTTTTTCAGTGTTGTTTATGGCTTATTTTTCGTTTGCTTGTCTTACTAGAGGTATTTGCATTACGGTATTAGCCTTTCAGTGATCTTCAACAGAGAATAGTCCGTGCTACTATCATCAGTTAGGTTTATAAGAAAACCGCTAATTGAATCATTTTTCAATTGTTGGATATCTCTTCTTATCTGTTGACTAGCGTTGTTTAGTTTTGTCTTGTTATGTGGGGCTCTAGTTTGTTGCCATTTCCGTCTTAGTTTTCTTTTATCTTTGATTAAATCTCTGATTTCTTCCGTGTAAGTTTTTCCTGTATGTTTTCGTTTAAGCTCCTGTGAACATTATTTAGAAATACCTCCACTTCTTTTTCAAACTGCTGCTCTGTTAGCAATGGAACTGTTAGCTTTGTTCTTTCTTCAATGTTTAGCTTGAAGCCTTCCTAGTCAGTTGTTTAATTTACTAAGGTTGGATTATGCTCTTTCTTTATAATATTTTCGCTAAGGGTTAGTACTATTAGTGAGTGATCCGAATTCATGTCCCACTCCTCTTCTATCTGTATATGTATATATCAGTTATGTTTTTTATGATGAAGAAGTCTGTAAGTAAGTAAGAAGAAGTAAGTAAGTCGGTTTGCTGTAGATATTGTTTCACAACCAACTTCTCTAACCGTCGCTAGAAGTTCTCTCCCTTTTGTTGTTGTTAGTCGTGATTCCCAGTGCGTGTTCTTAGCAATAAAGTCACCACCTAAAATGTATCTTCTACTTTGATTTCTTCAGAATTCGAGATACCGTTCTTTCTTAAGAAGATGTTTTGGTGGACAATAACTTGCAATTATATGAACTGGATATAGATAACTAGAAGTAACACTAACCGTGGTAGCTTGGATATCATCAGTTTTATGTTTCATTTCTTCATGGTGTGAAATATTATCATTAACTATTACAGCACTTTCTTCTTTGGGAGTGTTTTCCGGGTGGGTAGTGTGGTAAACCTTATATCTGCCAAATTTTATATATGATTCTTCTGTAAAATGTGTTTCCGATATTAGACACACATCAATTTTTTCTATATCTAGCACAACCTGTAGCTCGTGCTAATGTTGAAATAGACATTTCATACTATAATTCTAAGCTCCCTGTTCATTTCTTCTGCTTGAGTATAGCTCCTCTAGTGCTATATTCTAATTTGGAGAGTCGCGCTTCAGTTTGCTTAGTATTAATTCCAAAATCTAATCACTTGAACTTTTTCATTATTTTTATATGGTTTGCCTATTACAGCTGGGCTGTACATCATATCCTTAATAACTTCATGCTGTTGTTTTTCTGTTAAGTTTTCCGTACTTCTGTGTATTGTGGGTAACTCTAATGTATTGTGGATACCAAGTTAGATTTGCGTAGAGGTTGAATTTCGACTCTAATGCCGAATATATCGGTAAATTTATAAATCTTATCTATATCTTCATATTATGATGGTGATAGGGAGATGTCTAATCTTCTCGTTTTGTGATGCTTTTCCTTCTTCCTTATCCACTCTTTTTCTTTTACCAACTCTTCTTTGTCCGTTTGGTAGTCAGTCTCACTTCTTTTTCTAGGAGTTCTAGGGGTTTTATTTTCTTTTCCAGTTCAGCATATTTCTGTTGGATAATATCGAGTTTCATTTGGAGTAGACGTATGCTGTCGTCCTTTGCTTTACTTTTTTGTTCTGCTTTTTTCCATTCATTAAACAAGAACTGTTTATTTTGTGTTCTGGCATAATTTTCTTCGAATAAATGTTGTTGACATTGGCCTACATCTATTTTGCGTTGTTCTGTCCCACTTAATGAAACTTAGTCTAGTGGTGATTTTTGTATTTTATCTCTTCTCCTAAAAGAATTTCCTTTATCCATATTAAGTAGCTGGTTATCGACCCGCAGGGGTTCTAGCACTCTCACCGCTTGCCGGATCTGAGGTTTCTAGTCTCTGATCAGTAACTGCTTTCATCAGTGCATAGACGTAAGTATGTACCTAGACTATGAAAGCTGCTGAGGTGTTTATGATACCAAAACCAGGGAAACCACCTCATGAAGTGGTTACTTATCGGCCAATATCTTTAATACCGGTAGTAGCTAAATTATTTTTAAAAATATTACTTAAAGGATAGAGCCAATTATTGAAGAAAAAGGTCTGATTCCATTCCGTTAATTTAATTTCAGAAATCGACACTCAACGATAGATCAAGCTCATAAAATAACCAACATCATTAAAAGTGAATTATAAAAAAAAAATGATTTGCTCCACAATTTTTTGGAGGTAGCACAAGTTTTTGATAAAGTATGACTTGAACGCTTAATCTATAAATTGAAAACTTTCCTTTCCTAAGCAACACTGACAAATGCTGTGTTCATATAAAACTGACAGATATTTCCCCGTAAAACAAGAAGAAGCATTCTCAGATTTAAAAGAAATAAAAGCACAAGTACCACAGTGAAGTGTTTTGAGTCCGGTACTGTACTAGTTATATACAGATATTCCATCACTCGATATTAGTACCATGGCAACTTTTGCTGATGATACTGCCATACTTGCAGTTGGAGTAAATAGTAAAGAATCTACAAAACTGCTGTTGACGAAATAAATAATTGGACAAAACGATGGAAAATTAAATTAAATGAATCGGAATCGGTTCTTATAAATAGAATGAACGAGAGAATCCAAATATATATATCAACAATAATGCAGTTCTTTAGTCAAACACAGCGAAGTATCTGGTTTTTACACTAGATGCTAAACTTCGCTGGAAAGAACATGTAAAGAAGAAAAAAGAGCAACTTAATATAAAATACAGGGAATTGTATTGGCTGATTGGACAGGATTCCACTCTGTCAGTACAAAATAAGATTTTAATATACAAACAGATCCTTAAACCACTATGGCACTTATGGTATCCAGCTTTGGGGCTGTACCAGTAAGAGTAACAAGGATTTAATCCAAAAATTACCGAACAAAGTGCTAAGAAACATCGTGGAAGCACCCTGGTATATTGGACTTAAAAATGGAAACTGTGGACATTACAATAAGGAAATTACAACACTTTACAATAATGCAGAAAAAAGAAGAGAAGACTGAAAAGGGTTAAAGCTTTTGAGTTAGTGCAATAAAATTTAATCGTACAAAACGTAATACATGTTTATGTTAAATATTTCATATCATACAATAAGGTTGCTAAAGAGCAAAACCTTTAATATTTATATTATGTTAACGTTAAATTGCTTATTAGTTTAATAGACTAGATATATATATATATATATATATATATATATCAGCAGGAAGACAGCAAAAGTGGTATTGGTGCAGAAGCCAAAAAAACCAGGAGATCTTGAAGAAAAGTATAGGCCAATATGCCTCTTGGATGTTATGGGGAAAGTCCTGGAGCGGCTCATAGCAAACAGATTAGATGAAGTAGTCGAACCAAATCTATCGAAGAAGCAGTATGGGTTCAGAAAGAAGAGGTCGACCATCGACGCTATGTGGAGCATTATGGAATCGGTACAGAGCATTAAAGCAAAAGCGCACCAGAACAGAAAACACGCAGTGTTGGTTACACTCGACATTAAAAACGCTTTTAATTCAGCACCATGGGACGGCGTCATGAAAGCGCTGAAAAAATTCGGAGTCAGCGAATACCTGATTAGAATAATAGGAAGCTATCTGGAGGATCGCTGGATAACAGTCGAGGGAGAACAAATAAGGGTAACCTGCGGAGTTCCACAGGGATCGGTACTGGGGCCTCTACTATGGAACATTCTATACGACGAGGTACTTAAGATCAAGCTACCGGAAGGCGCATCTATCATAGGATTCGCAGATGATACAGCTCTCATAGTAGAGGCAAAAACGGAGCAAGTGTTGGAAGCTCACACAAAGGCGGCACTGCTTAGGATTGAGGCTATATTGAAGAAGAAGCAGCTGAAACTTGCGCCGGAAAAAACTGAAGCGATCGTACTCTACAGTGGAAGAAAGCTGAAAGAAATAACTCTGGAGGTAGGCAGCACGGCAATTAAAACCAAGGAATGCTTAAGGTACCTGGGGCTTTACATTGCAAGAAACTCAAGCATGAAGCAGCATGTTATTCAAACAGCTAGGAAATCCGAAGAGAAATTGATGACGCTAAGCAGATTGATGCAAAATCTGAAGGGTCCCAAGGCAAGTAAGAGACGGGTGCTAGCTTCTGTAGTACACTCAGTAATGCTGTATGCTGTACCGGTATGGGAAGAAGTAATGAGGCACAAAAAGTACAGGAGTATGCTGATAGGTGTACAACGCAGAATGGCAATACGTGTTGGCAGCGCTTATCGAACCATTTCGGCAGAAGCTGTGCAAGTGATTACCGGAATAGTACCACTGGCACTAATGGTGGAAGAGAGGAAAAAGGTGTTTATGACCGACATGTGCTGGTACTGTGAGCAGGTCGATACACCAGAACACACGTTCTTTATGTGCGACCGATGGGCGACTCCAAGACAAGTAGTACGAACGACGACAGGAATCATATTGACATCAGATAATATTGTCAATATTATGCTGGAAAAGGAAGGGTACTGGAACGCGGTTCAAGCCTTCGCTACGGAAATACTGAAAACGAAAGAAGTGGACGCCAGCACGAAAACATAGAGAAATCGAGTATCAAGAACCAGCTTGAAGTAATGCATTATGCGGTTCCGGGCTGAATTCTAGGCGAGTAAGGGGAGGTGGTTTTAGTTGGTAGGCGGCCTCGAGAAGAGGGCGAATCCAACACTTCTTGCCGAGCAGGAGCTAGCCTTTGGAAGGTTTCCCCTCCCCTACAACAAAAAAAAAAAAACAAAAAAAAAAATATATATATATATATACATATATATATATATATATATATATACACGATTAGCCCCAGTTAAATGTTTTAAATGCCAGAACTTTGGACATTTCGCGAGCTCATGTAACAACAAGGAAGATACGAGCGATAAATGCCTGAGGTGCGGAGAGAAAGGACACAAGGCCAAAGAATGTGTAAACGAAGTGTATTGCTGGGCCTGCAAAATAAAAGGACATAGTGCGAGAGATATGTTTTGTCCTAGATACAGAAAGCTATTGAGAGAATTGCGGAGAACCAGGACTGATCCAAAAAAATCAAATGGGGATTAAAATGATGCAAGTTAATGTAGACCGGGGAGTAGCAGCGTTCGATTTAGTACATAGTACCTGCTTCAATAAAAACATAGATGTTGCTATAGTAGCTGAACCCAACAAGAAACAAGCTAGTAGAGGTTTCTGGTTTAAAGACCTAAACATCGACGCAGCAATTAGAATATTCAACAAAAAAGTTAATGTTCTTAAATGCGACACTGGGCAGAAAGGCTTCGTATGGGTAGAATTAGAGGAATTCGTAATATACTCGTGCTATGCATCACCCAATATACCAGAGCAAGAATTTGTAAAGTACCTCCAGCGCCTGGGGGAAAACATTAGGAGGCAAAGCAAAGAGGTGATCATAGCAGGCGACCTAAACGCGAAGTCTCTAACATGGGGCTCTACCGTAGAAGACAAGAGAGGCCGAGCGTTGATGGAATGGATGGCCGAGCATGCAATGGTGATTCACAACAAAGGCAAGGATCCAACCTTTGTGAGGAGGCAAAGCAGTTCTCACATAGACGTCACAATAACCTCTGAAAAACTCGCTGACAAGATAATGGGGTGGAAGGTATCGGACGAAGAAAATCTCAGCTTCCATAGGAACTTATACTTTGAAGTAAAGCTGGGGAACAATGAGAGGAAACAAACGACGGTAATGAAGTGGAGAGTACAGAAGGAAAGACTGCCCGTCTTCGCTGCGATCCTGAAATAGGAATTTGGAAGAGTTCCAATAATAAATGCAAACAACTGCATAGAAATTGGTCCGGGAGGTAAACGAAGCCCAGTCTACTGGTGGAACAACAAAGTGGCGCTTCTCAGAAAGGAATGTCTCACAGCGAGAAAGAAGTTAACCAGAGGAAATAAAAGTAGGGTCTGCACAGAGGAAGAAAAGGAAAGCCTAAGGAACACCTACAGGGAAACGAGGAAGGCGCTTAAAAATGAAATCATCGCAGCAAAGCAGGAGTCATGGAAACGAATCTGCGAAGAAGTTGACTGAGACATCTGGGGCATGGGATTCAAAATAGTGTGCAAAAAGTTCAGTACAATGACACAGATTAAGATTGGGAAAGAAAAGCTAAAAGCAGTCGTTAGCGAATTATTTCCAACACGCAGGGAGAGACATTGGGCAGAGGATAGTCCCATAATAAGTGCTATTCCGTATTTTTCGGAAGAGGAGCAGTAGAACGTATGAAAAGTGGAAAGTCTCCAGGACCGGACCAAATCCCACCAGAGCTAATCAAAGCGGCGATTACCAAAGCTCCGAATGTATTCCTTAAGGTGGTAAATGATCAACTGGAAGAGGGGGTTTTCCCCAAAGTATGGAAAACTGCAAAGCTAGTACTCATACAAAAACCCAAAAAACCAGGAGATGTGGAAGAGAAGTACAGACCGATATGCCTCTTAGACTCGATGGGGAAACTACTCGAACAGCTACTAGCGAAAAGACTGAATGAGGAAGTCGACGACAAACTGGCGGGAAACCAGTAGAAGCATAGACTGAAGAAATACTAACAGCTCATACGAATCTAGCCCTAAACAGAATAGAGCAGGCGATTGCCAGGAAACAGCTGCAACTGGCGGCGGAAAAAACGGAGGCTATTGCTAAAGCCAGTAAAAGGAGGATCCTAGAGGCGGTGGTCCACTCAATAATGTTGTACGCGGCACCAATATGGGGAGAGATAATGGACAAAAAGAAGTACAGGAACATCCTAAGTGGAGTGCAGAGAAGGCTGGCTATTCGGGTGGGCAGCGCCTATAGAACTATTTCGGCGGAGGCGATTCAGGTGATAACCGGGATAGAACCTCTAGCGCTAATGGTAGCAGAACGGGGAAAAACCTTCTCAGAAGGAGAGGCCCAAAGAAAAGAGGCAAAAAAGCAAACGGCGAACAAATGGCAAGAAGAGTGGGAAAAAGACAACGGAAAGACAAAATGGACTAAAAAACTTATCAAAAACGGAATTAGGGCCTCTACTGTGGAACATTCTGTACGACGAGGTACTAAAATTGAGCTACCAGAAGGCGCATCGGCTATTGGATTCTCGGATGACACAACACTTATTATTGAAGTAAAAACTGAAGAAACACTAAAGGCACACGCTAACACGGCGCTGAACAAGATTGATCAGATGCTAGAGAGGAAGCAATTACAGCTCGCTTCGGAAAAAACGGGTGCAATCGTACTTTATGGTGGAAGAAAACTGACGGAAATACCCTTGGAGGTAGGCACAATGAAAATTAAATCCAAAGAACACTTAAAGTACCTGGGACTCTATATTGGAATACAGACATGAAGCAACATGTTATACAAGCGACTAAGAAATCCGAGGAAAAACTTATGACGTTAAGTAGACTAATGCCAAATCTGAAGGGACCGAAGGTAAGTAAGAGAAGAGTGTTAGCGTCGGTGGTTCACTTAATAATGCTGTATACTGCATCGATATGGGAAGAAGCTGTAAAACTCAAAAAATTAAGAAATATGTTAATGAGTGTGCAACGTAGAATGGCAATACGAGTGAGTAGTGCTTATCGCACAATCTCGGCAGAAGCTGTCCAGGTGATAAGCGGAATGGTACCTCTGGCACTACTGGTGGAAGAGCGAAAAAGGGTCTATCTGGAAAAAGAAGAAAAACACCAGGAAGTAAGGAAAGAAATTTAAAAAAAATGGCAATGCGAATGGGAGAAAGATACCGGTAAAGCGGTGTGGACTAAAAGGCTAATACGGAAGATCAGTATTCGTAAAAATCGAAAATACGAGGAAATTGATTATTTTATAACACAATTTCTCGGAGGACACGGATGCTTTGGGAGTTACTTGAAGAGAGTCAAAAAGAGAGAGTGCGACAAATGTTGGTACTGTGAACATGTCGATACACCAGAACATACGTTCTTCTCTTGTGGCCGATGGGCGATGGAAAGGGAAGAAGTACGGACGATAACGGGAACCACACTGACCGTAGATAATATTGTTAATACTATGGTGGAAAAGGAAGAGTATTGGAGTGCGGTTCGAGTCTTCGTCACGAAAATTCTAAAGACCAAAGAAGTGGACGTCAATACAGCATCGTTACCGGAACCCGAGTATCAAGATCCAGTCTGAAGGAATGCTATTGCGGTACCAGATTTTGGGGTAGATGAAGAGAGGGGGAGTTTTAGTTGGTAGGCGCTCTTCCAGCGAAGGTGAATCCAACAAGTCCCGACGGGCTGTCAGGCGACAGTCTAATAGAAGATTTCTCCTCCTCACCACAAAAAAGAAATAAAAAGTAAAAAAAAAAAAAAAAAAAATATATATATATATATATATTAGAAAATTGTGAATGATTGTGCAAATTTCTTCAACCAGCGGATGAAGACCCAGAGATCATTTGCGCCGAATATTGTATTGAATTGAATGTAGGTCTCAACGTTTAAAAACACAGTTAATAAGTTTTTAAGTTAATTGGTTCACAATTTAATTAATATATTCTAATCTGCTACTATGTCAACGCTACACTCAGTAATACTTTGATAGGAAGTGACTCTGCTATTAGTGCCTCGAAAGCAGCTTAATGACTGGTTATCGCCGATCTTGGTAGTGAATGCTTAAATAGCTTCGTTGTGCTAATTGACGTCAGTAATACAAAGAAATGAGTAGCGTTGGCATAGACAGCATACAATAAAAAAACAATAATGAATCAATATTAAATTACCAATATAAACTAACAAATAAAACTAATCATAAAATAAATTAACAAATAAAAAGATTAAAAAAAAATGTTCATGTAGGTACTTGATTGCTTTTCCCTACCATACTCCGTCTGCTGATTTCAAGGATTTACATTGTTCTCTATGGATAGCATGGTCAAACAACGTACCGATCCGAGATATTGTGTCATGTCCTAGCAGTAGTTTTGTGACTCTGCAATAACCCATTGCGTAGGTGGTAGATTATCTTCTTGAATCAAAACCAAGGATCCCACAAATATGCTTGAACCTGAGGACGCCTTCCACTCTGTGCACTACTGGCAATGGTGGATATAGTCAGTGGACCACCATTTCCAGTAATGCAGCAGACATCGTTATATGTAATAGAATCGCCGTTTTTTGTTAAAGTTTACTGGCGCTCCTTCACCTGGCATTACGCTACTTATTTTACGACCTATGAGCAAATGTCCGGGAGTGATGGGAAGAAGGTCATTTGGATCAGAAGACATGGCATATAAGGGACGGGAATTTAATACAGCTTCAACTTGTGTCAGTATTATGTATGTATCCTCAAATAACAGGTGTGCCTTCAATAACACTTTTTTCAAATGAGTTTTCTTCGATTTAACATTTGCCTTCCAGAGACCTCCAAAGTGAGGGGATCTGGGTGGAATGAATTTCCGGGCTATGTATAAATCAGATACGGAAACTGTTAATTTTGACTTGGTTGACGCGTCCGCCAAAAATTAAGGCAATAAATTGTTGGCTCCCACGAAATTATTGCCATTATCAGGCTTGTCGCGGCGCGATATGAACCGGTTAAGCGCACCTAAGAAACATCGGGTATACAGTTCAGTGACTAGCACGATATAAACAGCTTTTGTAGCAAGCGATTTTTATATACGATTTGATAAGACTGCCACCGCAACCATAGTGTTTTTTTATCATTATAGGGCCCGCATAATCAAGCCCTGTGGTTTGAAATGGGTAATCTAAGGTGAACCTATCAGGAGACAAAGAACCCATTAACGGTCCTGCTAACCTAGGGTTATACCTTAAACAAGCAATACACTTGTGAACTACCGATTTTGTCAAAGACATGCTACCCAATGGCCAAAATCAATCTCTTATGGTGCATAGCAATTTCTGAGGTCCCAGATGAAGCTCTCTAATGTGTTCAGCCTGCATGATAAGCTTTGTAAGCCTATGCTTTGATGATAACATAGCTGGGTGCTTTTTGTCAAAGTCATACTTGGAGTGCTTTAAGAAACCTCCGACTCTTAAAATACCACTATTGTCCAAGAATGGGTTCAACGACAACAATTTAGTTTTGACGCATATCGGTGAATGCTTGCGCAAAGATTGAATCTCGGAAGCAAAATCCTGAGCCTGTGTTTTATTAGCGAGGTCATAGCTTTATCAAGGTCTTGCAGTGACAAAGCTCTACTTGATCTTGTCAGTATAGAAAATAGATCACTCTGAATTGTGGGCCCTACAGCTTGTAACTCATTAAGTGACACGCCTGTTCAAGTCATACGGTAGCGTAGTGGTTAGTATAATTATCTACATTAGGGTAGTGCGATCGAATCCATCGTACTCTTCCACATCAAGGATTCTTCACAAAAGAACAACGTGAAATATCGAGGGAAGTCTAATCATCAGTAGAGAAGATGCCCTAACCGGCATGCCGGCGGGTAGGGGTGAAATAAAATAGCCTCCGAGATCACAAAAATTTTACACAAAAATAAAAAATTAAAATGGAGGAGATGAAGATAAAAATTACGGAACAGGGACCCAGAACCGGTACCTGGCCTAAGTGCTCGAGCAGGCTCCCACGGATCTTCAACAAGCCACTGCCCAGTAAACAATTTGGTGAAGTGCCCTATTTAGTGACGTTTCTATCACCATTTCACTTCAATTATAGTTCGCATCAACTTTATCTTCATTTGTACTCCGACAGGTGGAGTAATTTCGTCATTTGTAGGCGATAAAGTAGACATTTTATATGAAAAAATGTGAGAAACTAAACTAAAAATGAACTCTTTCATGACAAAAAAATCATGACGCATCTTCAATATGATGTCAAAGTGACTCCAAAATGTTTACTGGGTGCCCAGCGAGTTTGGTTAGGAACCAGACCGATTTGTCAGTTCTTGCTACTGGAACAACAACAATAGGGAATGATAACCCATTCAGAAAAATAATAAAATGAATAGAACACCACTTAAACAAAATCCATCTCGATACGAGAAAACAAAGAAGATACAGGATACGCAACAAAACCTTGCAAACAAAAATCCTCAATCACAACAAGATGAGATTGAAATAACACTAAGTTAGCTCCAAGCAGAAAATGAAAGAAGTCTTTGGCGCAGCCCACAAGTTGCGTTAAATGCCAATAAAGACATGCAGAGACCAATTGATCTGCTTGTAAAAAGAATTTCTGACATAGAATATATGAACGCTTCTGATACAAACAAGACTCAAGAAAATCCTACAGAAACTAATTACAAAACGGACGAAGAAGAACTAACCAGAGAAACAGAATGGATAGTTCAGAAAAACAACACCAGGAAGAGTAAAAAGTGTAAGAGTAAAAGTAACTTCGCCTAATGTGTCACTACAACAGCCATTATCTAGGACAACCATCATTCGCGCCTCCACCGATAACGGTCGAAATGTGTAACTACGACAGTATTTAAAACATATTGAGGAAGGAAAATGTGACATTCATATGTATGTTGCTAAGATAGGGATAAGAGGCAGGACTACAGAAGCGGAACATCAACTCTAACCTAACATTCTTATTTTCTTAAAAAAGAAATTATAGGTTATATGTACATGTGCATATCCAAAAGTGAAAATTAAAAGTGAAGTGAATATATGAAAGTGAAGTGAATTTATAAAAAACAGTGAAAAATAAACAAGTGCAATAGAAAAGTAAATCATATATTCAGTAGAACAATATATAGAAGACGCATATAGAAACATAACACCCACGGAGGAATGCCGAAAGGTAGCCACAACACATGAAGAAATAGTAATGCCAGACATCAACATGGACACTAGAGTGGCCCTTATTTTCAAAGTTAAAATTTTTGTTGCGGCACCCTTCCATTTGGTGCCAATGCCTAAAAAAATGATCTGTGTAAAATTTTAGGTCAATCGGATAACGGGAAAACGTGCCCCAAGAGCCTCAAACATTGAAAAATCACAGATTTTTCTTTTAAAATTCTTATATCTTAAGAAATATTAATTTTATGCAAAAACTTATTAAGCAAAAGTTGTAGATCTAATAAGAATACATATTTAATCATCTATAACTTTTTCTCGTAAACTAACAATTTTCGAGAAATACGTGAAAATCAGTTCCTTTACTATAAATCCACGAGAATCGAAAAATTACAAAATCACGATTTTATATATTTATTTTAGAAAATATTTATTATACACAGAAAAGTGTATAATAAAATAATATAATTAAATAATATAGTATAATGTATTTAATTATTATTTCGCAAAATAAATAAATTTTTTAAAAAATGTATGGGATTTTATAATTTTCCTTCAAAATTAATTTTTTTTTCAAAAATAATTTTCACCAAGAGTAAATAAGGGCCACTCTAATGGACACCCATGACAATCCAAAAGTTCCGTGGAGGAACAATGGCTTGAAGCAAATAAAAGAAGATCAGCTAAACGTCGACGCACCGACGATAACCAAATACCGGAGGTAACGACAGCAAACAGATTTAATCCTCTGCTAACCCAAACAGAGACAATAACAACCCGTGGAACACCCACATATACCCAGCCACAAACTACAACAACCCAGGCAGCCTGAAAAAAAACAGTAATACCACCAATTATAATCAAACATTCATCACCTTGCGTCTGGTGATTTCTATTCAAAGTAATAAAACATTCTATTCAAAGTAATAAAACAACTCGCCAAGGCAAAATATAACCTTAAATTTAAACCAAGTGGTGACCTAGTGCTATTAACGACCACGATGGAAGACTTTAAAAATATGAATAAGGTACTAAAAGATACCGGAACCGCCTTCTACACCTACAAGACAGAAGAAGAAAGAGATTTTAAATATGTTTTATATGGCCTTCCCCAAATGGATGCAGCAATAATAACAGAAAATCTAAAAGGAAGAGGTCTACAAATCTTAAAGACAGCCATGCTAAAAACCAAAAGCGAAATTACAAGATATACAGTGCCATATCTCCTATATTTTACACGAGGCAGCACAACAGTGAGAGGCCTAAACATGCAGGTCAAATACATTGCAAATAACAATACAAACAATACAATTTGCAAAGTACAAAACAAAAAGTGAGGGCATACAGTGGTACAGATTCCAACAGTTTGGCCACACCCAAATAAGTTGCAACTTGGAAGACAGATGTGTGAAATGCATGGGCATAAAACAACCGAGTGCACAAAAAAAGTTAGGGCCTCACCGGCTCAATGTTGCAAATGCTAAGGTTCTCACTCTGGAGAACTGGCCAATTTTCCAGGGTGCCCGAACAGAATATCATATGCAGCAAAACTACAAGTCACACACAATAAGAGACCACCACAACAAGCCAGACTTGCCGGGTTCACACTATCAAGGGAACATTTCCCAAGTCTCCCTGCTAGACCAAATCTATCTCTTTATCGCCCAGCCAAGACGCCCCAAGAAGAAGTTCAATATACACCACAAGAAAATCCAAGACAAGGAGAGGAATCAATAAACGATGTCTTCAAAGAATTAGCGGAAATAAATAGCTTAATAGACATACCCAATATACTGCAATCCTTAAGAAATTTCAAAAATAAAATAAAATCTGGATGTTCACCCGAAGAAAAGCTACAAGCATTCATATTATGTGCATAGGCCTTCGCCTAATGTCGGAAATATATATATTGTTATGGAATGCCCAAAGTATCCACAGCAAAGAAATTGAATTAACAGATGTTCTATTCGATGAAAACATTGATATAGCTCTGATTACAGAAACATGGCTATGACCAACCGACAGACTTAACATAAACACATTTGACACATACAGAAATGACAGACAGGGCAAACGGGGAGGAGGTGTCGCTATCTTAGTTCGCGAAAATATCCAACATACACAACTACGGAACCGGCGAAAGCAACTACCGGCGAAAGGAATGAGATACCTCACTATTTTATTCAACACAATCCTAAGATTTCCGCTTAAGTGGAAAAGTGCAGAAATAATACTTATTCCATAACCAGGTAAAGACGCAAAAGAGGTATCATCATACAGACCCATAAGTCTTCTTCCGGTAGTGTCAAAACTTTTTGAAAAACTTATTCTAAAAAGACTGAAGATCATTTTCGAAAATAGCAAACTAATTCCAACACATCAGTTTGGCTTTAGACAACTGCATGCTACAACTGAACAAGTACATCGAGTAGCCTGCACTATAAATTCAGCACTACAGGAGAAGAAATATTGCTCAGCGGCTTTTCTTGATATCAGCCAAGCGTTTGACAAGGTCCTGGACTACTGTTTAAACTAAAAACTGCACTGCCAAATGACTTTTTCCAAATCCTAAAGTCTTATATCACAAACAGAAAGCTTATGATAAAATATCAGAATGAAAAATCAACGATACGTGACATTGAATCGGGCGTTCTTCAAGATAGTTCTTGGACCAGTACTATATTTATTATTTACTTCTGACCTTCCTACCATGCGTGAAACAACAGTAGTAACCTACGCTGATGATACCGCAATTCTGGCACTTCATGAAGACTCCATCATTGCTTCCGCAAAACTGCAGAAACATTTACTACAGATTCAGAATTGGTTAAAAGATTGGAGGACAAAAGTAAACGAAACTAAATCAGTTCACGTAACTTTCACACTAGGGAAGAATTCCTGCCCCACAGTCACACTAAATAATTTAAAACTTCCACAGACAGAGACAGTAAAATACTTAGGTATCCACTTGGACAGACGCCTAACATGGAGAACGCATATCTGGATGAAACGGTTGCAGTTAGAAGGTAAAAGGAGAGATATGTACTGGCTCCTGGGCTGGAAGTCTCAGTTATCAACCAGCAATAAACTACTGTTATACAAGGTCATACTGAAGCCAATATGAACATATGGTATAGAGTTATGGGGCAGTGCCAGCAATTCTAATATAGAAATCCTACAAAGGTTTCAAAATAAACTGTTAAAGCAAATCCTTAACGTGCGGGCCGCGATTCGTTACCGCGATCTTGGGGTTCCATACGTAAGAAGTGAAATTAAGGATATCAGCAAAAAGTGAGATTCATCCAAATGAATCAGCTGTACAACTTTTTTAGCATAAACTGGTTAGCCGACGAACGTAAAAATCCAATGGACCTACCAATTATGGTGTAGAATTGGTTCCATATGTACTTAATATTAATGTCATATTTATATATATTATCAAAATTTGATTAATGTTCTTCGAGGACAGATTGTAAATTATGTATGTACAGATACTTGACTCTGACTTAAATACAATATTTAACTCCACCAGTAGAGTAATTTTAGCAGGAGATTTTAATCCTCAACATACCTATTGGAACTGTAGGCAATCACACAACAGCGAAAACATCATCTACAATTATACTCAACTACACAATCAAATCATACCTTATCCAGACAATCACACGCACTACCCACATAATAAGAACAACTCACCAAACACACTAGACATAGCACTACTACAAAATGTCCATAACACTACAGACTTACAAGCATTACTGAAACTCACCTCCGATCATCTACCAGTCAAATTCTCGCTAGGAGGAATTGACACTAGACCACCAAAAACAAGATACGACTACAAAAACGCACACTGGCCACTATTTAGACATGTTATCAACGAAAACTTAACACTTAATCTCAACACATACACCAACGCGGAATCAATAGATGAGGCTGTCAAACACATTACTGACATAATTCAAACAGCGACCAACTCCTCAATAACAAAGAAACGTATTACACCATTTAGAATAATATTAACACTACACATAAAACAACTGATACATGACAAGAACATTTGGAAATATTCCAAATAAAAAAAAATAATAGTTCACTTGTAACAGCCGAGAAAGCGTTTGTTCAAACAGCTCGATCCGACCACTGATGGGTAAACATCTTTTTGTGATTACTCAAGTAAAGCGAAATACTGCTATGAACTCATGTTCATGTTTATTTTATAAACAAAATTCAATAGTGTAAATTAAAGTGAAGTTAAATAAGACAATAAAATGGAACAAAACTGGAAAAATACTATGAGGATGACAATCACTGAATTGCATCTGTTTCTGAGAAATAAGTTACAACTAAATATAGATGTTGTGTTGGCCATCCAAGTCAATGGAAATAAAATGTTAGTGAAATTAAAAGAAACCAGACCAATCGATGAACTACTAGAAAAATATTAAGAAATTGAATATATAGGAACGGATAACAAGACGTACAAAGTTACATTGGAAAGAGCTGATAAGTATACGATAGTAAAATTACACGATATTGAATTTGAAATGGAAGAAATTACCATACAACATGCACTCCAAGATTATGGAAAAATAATTAACATAAGAAAAGAACCTTGGCTGAAAGATATGCCATTTCCGGTGTATAATGGGATACGGGCAGTAAAAATGATTTTACAAAAAGAAATCCCATCGTACATTAGTATGATAGGACGAAAAGTATGGGCAAGCTATAGAAACCAAAGCAAAACATGCAGACTATGTAACGGCCTGGACCATTTGGGACAGGATTATCCGACAAACTTTAAAAATAGAACCTCAGAAAAAAGGACAACTCCCAGCTATGCGTCGATAACAGGAAGCATAACAATAACTGAAAACAATATAGAAGCAATAGGAAATAGATTACCAGGTGTCAACGAACATGACTTCTCAAATTAGGTTAATGAAAAAGGGAAAAATAATGCAAAGAAAGAAGCTGAAGCGGTAAGTATTATTGGCGAAGATAAAGATATGTTCAAACTACCAGGCCCAAGAATAGAAAATAAAAGGAAAAAGAATGAGAACACGACAGCTGGGATAGCAGAGGATGATAGCTGGGATTCAAACATGGTAATGGAAAAAGAAACATCAGCCAATGACATATCAAAGAAAAATGCGAAAAAAAAATACAAGAAAACAGAAAGAGTTACTAGAGCAACGGAAAAGAAAAATAAGAGTTTATAATTGAACTGTAATTATTATATATTGTGTAAGTTATGTGTTATAAGAAAAAAAATGTATATAAAAATGTAATATTGATTGAAAGTGCTAATAACTACCAATAGTTGATGCACTTAAAAATAAATATTAAAAAAAATAATAATAAATAATAAATAAATACTATAGAATAGAAATAAATAGAAAATCGAAAAAGAAATCGATAAAGTAAATAGAAAACCAAACCAACCGGATCTTATTACACAGACATTGCAAATAATTCTGGAAAAGATGACCCAACTCGAAAAGAAGATGGAAACAATTTCTATTAGAGCAGATAGAATAGACACCAATGTTAAAAATGCTGTAAACTTTACAAATCCAAAGAAGGCGGTAATACATTGAGAATGACAGCATGGAATGCGAACGGACTAAAAAATCATTTGTCCGAGCTAAAAATATTTCTGGACGAACAAAAAATTGATATATGTTCAATATCGGAAACCCTCTTTACGAAATGGACTTGTGTCCTCATTTTTTAGTGGTCGATTTTTCAATTGTTGATTGAAATTGATGTTAATAAATGTGTATTGGCGTGTCTATTTTATTAAATATCTAAATGTTGACGGTGATATTGCAATTAAAAGTTTGAATTGTAGTTTTAGCGCTAGAAATGGTCGGCCATATTTTTATGACGTCAAATGAATTTTAACGTCAGTTATTTGTTGATTAGATCAGTGCTGTGGTAATGTTTTGTAGCTGTTGGTAGTCGAAATAATCAAGTCAAGTCAAAGAATAATAAGTTTTTATTTTATTTAACCCTGCTAAGGCAGACATAATATTGAAATTTTATTGTTCCTTGAAATAGCTGTAAAAAATATTTGATATTTTGATATATAAATACATATAGCAGAGTTTTATGAGTTGTAAGGTTGGTAACCTTACACAAGGATTGTGATGTCACATGCACTTGGAATGTGTACAGCGTTGAATTCCTTTAATTATTAAAGAGACAAAATGACTTTTTTAATTGTTAATATCTCTTAACATATAAGGAGTTATTAAAAAATAATTGAACATTTGAGGTTCTAGTAACCCACTGTATCAATATATAGTACACTTTAATAGAAATTAAGACATAAGACACAAGTCCATTGGTACATAAATTTCGTTTATGAACTTCCTTTATGACGCAAAGTGATAGATAAGCTCAAAAATTCGTGCAGTTGTACATATTGTGGTTATCCTTACAAAATAAACATTTACTATTTTGCGGGACAACGAATGATCGCTGTGTTTTTTGTTTAAAGCAGGCGCCTCTTCATTATGCCGTTCATCTAACTCATGAGCTCTCTCTGTCATGAATGACAATAAAGAGTCAATAGTTAGAAAATCAACTTTAGATGTAGGGGACGACTGCCACATTTGATGACTGCGACTACGACTTTGTGGCGGAATCTAATTTACCAGAGATCAGCTTGGTAATATTCTGATCCCAGCGATGTTCGACGGAAATGCTATTTTCAAGCGCCTTGGTGTGCTTTCGAATGCTTGTAGTGGTGGATCGCAGCCCGGAGCTAGATCCGGTATCAATTTAGAAATGTTTAGAAACGATGTGATATGATGCAAGATAATTTTGCGTTCGTTATCATAGGTATCAAGAAGAAGCTGCCATGACAACTCATAATTGTTTGCATCGATTTCGATTGAGGTGATAGTTTCAAGCGTTTCTCCTTTTAAACAACTTCTTAAAAGGTCCCAGTAAACATTTGGTGAAGTGCCCTATTTTGTGACGTTTCTATCACTATTTCACTTCAATTACAGTTCGCAACAACTTTATCTTTATTTGTATTCCGACAGGTGGAGTGGTTCTGTCATCTGTAGCCGATAACACAGACATTTCATATGAAGAATTGTGAGAAACTGAACTATAAATGAACTCTTTCATGACAAAAAAATCATACGCATCTCCAATATGATGTCAAAGTGACTTCAAAATGCTCCAAAATGTTTACTGGGGTGGAGCTTCTTGTGGTTGTCGAATCTGGATTGAGTATGTATTAGACCGATGTAGATAGATTTAAAGGCATGCCACTAAACTCAGGGACTGAAATTCGAGACAATTCTATAGCATTACCATGACTGTGATTTGAATGTGTGTTACTACTAGTATCCGGTAAGTTGAAAAGAGATATTATTTTATTGAATTTGGCTAAAAGGTCTGTATATTTTATGGTAAAGTCAGCAAGCTCTTTTTCAATTCATGTACTTTCAACCTTATCCTCACTAATTAGTTCTTGTATTTTCATACACGTGTCTTCACAAGCCCACGGCAGTGGTTGACAAATACTTATGTGAACTTTAATAGTCTCTAAATCGTATGTACGAGGGTCATCAAGTTTGATATTATTAACTATGTCAATGTACACGTCTAGCTTGGCTTTATATGATTGCATATTTGCATACAACTTTTTGAAAGCAGCCATATTTGTAAATCCCTGGTATTACCAAAACAAAAAAAATACAAAAGTTAAATATTTGCAGGAGCTCAAAAAACTAATCGAGTAAATAATAATAGCTAGATTATACAAACTGCAATCTCTGATAACTATTGTACTCAAGACAATGAATTATTTTGTATGCAATTGTATTTTAATTGAATTGTATGATTTTGTTTTTAAAATGAAATTAGGCAGCTGAAGTACTCGACTTGTTCAAAATAATGCGTAAGGCCTTGAAAAGATTAACAATTGCAAATAATATTTTAAAATAAATTTTGACTAAGGAAATATCGAAATAGTGTATTTTATGATGCCAATAAAAATTTTCTTAAAACTCCAAATAAATGTCTAACTAGTAGCTTTGTAATTGACAACTGACCTTAACTGAACTGAAAGGAACTATTAAGAAAATTCCAAACCACAAAGACAATACGAAACCGGTTGAATTTGACGCTAGGGCCAATGATATTGCGGACCGTTTCTGAATTTAACAATAACAAATATTTGCGTACACAACCTAATGACTGACCGTAATATACTCGTAAAATGACTACACAGCAGTAGCGTAGCTAGGTAACCAAAGGCCCCGGTGCAAAAAAAACTGGGGCCCTACTAACCTAATGGAACAGTAACATTGCTATGAATACTTCTGTTAGGTCGCATTCTAGCAGTCCATATTTTCTCATTATTTTTCTACAGAATTGGTGAATAGTCCATTCCTTAGTTAATTCAGGTAGAAGTAGGTGGTAAATATTAAGAAATTGAAGAAAAGATTGAGGCCCCAACTTTTGAGTTCTGTTCGAAACTTGTGGGGAATTTCTCTGTATGCTTTCAAACGAGTTGTCATGATTAAAGTAGTATTGTCGATACTGCAAGACTCAAATGTAGAAAACACCGTCTTATTTGAATGGCGTTGTACTTAGTATAAGCGAAATCGCGTTGGAGGGAGAATAGAGAGCATGATTGACAGTTATTTATTAATTATTACTACCACATTACTAAAATGCTTTATATATTATTTTCTCTCATTTTTTCAATTTTCAATGGAATCTAAACGGCACTGTTTAAAAAATGAAATAAAAACTGTGATTTATCACAAGCCTCAATGTTAATTGCAAAAAAAATTCAAAATTCAATATCTTTTTACTGGTTCTCTGTAGTTTTTTAAAAATGAAACGGGATCATTATCTTATCATAATCTACTAATATGCTAAGTTTTAGAAAATTTTAAAGGGTAGCTCTCTGACCGACAGTACTACCTTAAAGTCGTGTTGTAGCCTATTTTATTTACATTCCAAAGGTAGAAGAATTTTTAGCTAGTTCAATACGAGGTTTGCTGGTCAGGGTACGAGGGCCCCTGAGCTTGGGGGCCCCGGTGCACAGCACCGTCTGGCCCATACGTAGCTACGCCACTGCTACACAGCCAAAGTAATACGTATCAAATGATGGATGCTGTTTATTACATGAATCAATGAGTGCTTACTGTAGTAAAAGATAGAAATATATGTAAAATAACAGGAAATCGGCTGAATCGAAGTCGCTGATGGACAATAATGATTGCAAACGATGGCAGTTACCAAACCGTATGAGCTATGCTGATTATAAGCTGAACCGCGATTCGATCGTAATGAACACGTACAACTCAAGAAAAACACAATCCACTCAAATAAAATCGCGAAGCAAAATGTCATAGTAAAATACCCACAGATACTGAATGTGAGACTGTATTAGGTTTGAGGAAGTGTGAATATATTCACACCTTATAAGGATGGAAAACACTTACCATAGGACATAGGTCATCAAAACACTCTATAGAAGGATGTCAGCGCTCGTAGCAGATGGGTTGAAAGAGGAGAATCGTAAAACAGCAGGTTGCTTCTTATGAGGTTTCTCCAGGTTTGGATGATCACCGATGCAGACTTTCATTTTGAGTTTTTTCAAGAATCTTCAGTTTACACGATGGAAACTCAGGGTAAGGATCTACGATATATCCGCGACCATGGAAAATTGTGAACGATGGTGAAAAATTCTTCAATCAGCGGATGAAGACCCAGAGATCATTTACGCAGAATGTTGTATTGAATTAAATGTAGGTCTAAACGGATACGAATGAAACACTAGTTTTTAAATTAATTAGTTCACTATTTAATTAATATATTCTAATCTGCTACTATATCAACGCTGCATTCAATAATACTTTGATAGGAAGTGACTCTGCTTAATGACTGGTTATCGCCGATCTTGGCAGTTGAATGCTTAAAGAGCGTCGTTGTGCTAATTGACGTCAATAATACAAAAAAATGAGTAGCGTTAGCATAGACAGCATACAATAAAAAAAACAATATTGGAACAATATTAAATTAACAATATAAACTAACAAATAAAACTAAATATAAAATAAATTAAAAAATAAAACGATTAAAGAAAAATGTTTATGTAGCTGCATATGAAGTTACTTGATTGCTTTTCTTTACCATCCTATCCCAGTAAACATTTTGTGAAGTGTCCCTTTTTTGTGACGTTTCTATCACTATTTCACTTCAATTATAGTTCGCATCAATTTTATCTTCATTTGTATTCCAACAGGTGGAGTGGTTCCGTCATTTGTAGCCGATAAAACAGACATTTCATATGAACGATTGTGAGAAACTGAACTATAAATGAACTCTTTCATGACAAAAAAATCATAACGCATCTCCAATATGATGTTAAAGTGACTCCAAAATGCTCCAAAATGTTTACTGGGATATTATAATGTTCCAGGTTACTCCCGTCGCAAGCGACGACTGTCTTTTGTACGTGAATTGAATTTCATTTCAAATTTTAATTTCATTTTTAAATAAAAATATTTAAGTTGTTCTATATTATAGACCGGGCGCAGGAGGTAAATGAGTATGTATAATATGAGGAACGAATTCTGACAACTTATATGAGTTCTAGCTGTCTTATATAACAATAATATGAATGTTACCAGTTAAAAATTTGACGTACTTTTTTTTTATCCTCCATGTAAAAATTACTATCAGAAATTCTATATCAGTGGCTGTAAAGCGTTGGAATTTTATTTTTTAGGAGTACTACCCAGTAAACATTTGGTGAAGTGTCCCTTTTTGTGACGTTTCTATCACTATTTCACTTGTATTTCGACAGGTGGAGTGGTTCCGTCATCTGTAACCGATAAAACAGACATTTCATATGAACGATTGTGAGAAACTGAACTATAAATGAACTCTTTCATGACAAAAAAATCATACGCATCTCCAATATGATGTTAAAGTGACTCCAAAATGCTCCAAAATGTTTACTGGGTAATAAGGTTTAAGGAATAAATATTGTAAAAAATAAGTATTAAGTTAAATAATATACAAAAATAATGCAAAAAAGTTTATTGTTTATAAAAAAAATACAATTAAAAATGTTGATTTTGTTAACTACCAGACAAATGTTCCTGTACTGTAGTGTACTTTCATGCCATGAACTACACTAACTATGTCCTGGCTGTCACATTTCACATACAAGACATGCTTAATTTACCCGGGGAAGTTGTAAATGAATTAAAAAGAGGTATGGTTTCTGTAAAGCGAGTAAAGGGAAAATTTAATTTAATTTAATTTAATTTAATTTTTTTTCAGTGGCCTATGAATTAGCGTTAGAGCAATCATAAAATAAATTATCTACAGTGACTGGAGGCTTGATAGGTATAACGCAAAATAAAGACGCATTACAGAGGTGGTTACTTTTGTATCGATTGAAAAATGCAATGCATTCTGCTATGTTGTCATACCTTAAAATACAGTCACACGCTACAGTTGATATTCATTCGAATTTTCATAGCGAATGCAGTAGAAATAGAAGATGAGCAGGATATTAAAAACATAATCCAGAATATAAAAGTTTCTAATGTTTTTGGGGTCAACGAGGAATGTGGTCATTTAGAAGCAGACGCAAGAATGTTTTCACATATATTTCATGCTGCAAAAAATTAAAGTACTGAGATCATAATTAAAGCTCCTATACCGACGTTTTAGTCCTTGGGATTCATTTTTGGCTTAAGCTTAGAAATATTGGTTGTCGAGCTATATGGTTCAATGGTTTACATAAAAAAAACTCGTCCTTGGTTATCATTTGGTAGCCGAATCCGTTGGTAAAGGTATCTGCAGTGTTTTGCTAGCTTTGCATGCTTTAATCGATTGTGATAAGAAAAATTGCTTGAAAGCTACATCACTTGATGTTATCCAGAAAGAACTTTCATCTTTGGCAATGAATTTTTAGATCTTGAAAGATTCAAATGAGGTATTCCCTCATACCTTTTAATGTGCACGTACTTATTTAACAAGCCAAAACTGACAGCGTATGAACTTATAAGTGCGGCAAATTTTCAACTGGCAACATTCATATTATTGTTATATAAGACAGTTTGAACTCAAATAACTTGTCAGAATTCGTTCCTCATGTTATGCATACTCACTTACCTCCAACGCCTGCACTATTAATTTTACATATAACAACAAATAATTTTTCATATAAAGTGACTAAAAAAATATATTTTTTTCAACAAAATATAAAATATTTTCAATTTAATCGTTAGTTGACCAATTTTTTTTAAAAGTTAGTATTTTTTATTTCGATTTGTAAATTAGATATCAAAGTTAGCCCATGTACAAAATTTCAACTTTCTAGATTAATTTTTACCCTCGGCAAAAACCGCCCCCAAATAAAATTTGTGAATTTTCTTTTTTCAATAACATATTTTATTATTAAGTAATTTAAAATTTGAGTTTTCTACAAAGTTTCCTACCGGGCCCAATAATTTTCTCAACGACCCCTTTTCCAATTTCTAATTTTCAAAAAATTTTAGCATTGAACACCGTACTACACATGCCAAATTTCAACTTTCTATCATTTACGACAGCGGCTCTCAAACTTTTTACTTCGAGCCCCCTGTATAATCCAGCTGTAAGCCGGGCCCCCCTACATGTAAGCGTACTATATATTATAAGGGAGTCGCATTAGACATTTTACAGTCAATTTTTATTTGGTTAAGTTTTGCACATTATATGCATACTCACTCTAATGGGTTTAATAGGTTTAATCGTAATCAAACAACAAATTCTATACAAACAATTACAATTCATTTAATTATTTTAGCTACTATAGTACATAATTGATATTTGTAATTCAAAGCAATAATAATTAAAAGAGCTTCTTGAAACGCGGTGTCAGTTCTGATAACGCTACTCTTAGTTCCTTGGTCACATCCAGTCTTGAGCGATATTTACTCTTCATGGCAGCTAGAGCAGAAAACTCAATTTCACAAGAATAAGTGGTTGCGAATGAAGTGAGTATTTTCAATGCCCTTTCACTCAAAATTGGATGTTCCTTTTATACACCAATCCAGAAGCATGTGAGAGAAGATTCTTTAAACTTCATTTCAAGCCCAGTGTCACCTTGGAGGTCAATGAGGTTTTCTTTTTCCTTCATGTTGAGGGAGCACTCATCGACTGATGGTTTGAACGGGTTTTGAATCCATGCCAAACCATCCAAGTTCTCATTAAAATATTTTTTAAAACGAGATTTGAGGATTTCTAAGTGATTAAGAAAGCATTTCTTTGCATTTGTTGGAATAGTTTTGAGATCCATTTCTTCAATCATAATTTTAAGATTAGGAAATAGCTCCAAATTGTCACTTTTCAGACCGCACTCGTACAAACGTAGCTTCATTACAAAGCTTTTCACCTTTTCAGTCCATTGCAGAAGGTTTGCATCTTTTTTCTGTATTTTCTGATAATTTAAAAAAATAAAATGTTCTGCACTCTTATGACGTTGACTAAAAATTATACACTTGTTGTAATTTTAAAAATAAAAAGTTTGCTTTATTATTTTGTAAGTAAATTTAATTAATTTTTCAACCAAGCTTTGAGCCCCCCCTGAGTCTCCCTTGGGGGTCGCGCCCCACACTTTTAGAACCGCTGATTTACGAATTCAAAGTTATAGAGAAAAAAGTAAAAAACATTTTTTTAGTAGAAGAAGATCTGTCTAAGATTCTATCGTAGAAGATACAAAGATGAAATTTTGCATATGTATTACGGTATTAAATGCGAACATATTTCAAAATTTTATAAAAGGAGCCCCGAGAAAATTAGCAAAACTTTGGAGAAAGATCAAATTTTGCGTTTTGTAATATATAATATAATAATTGAATATTGGGGGCACGGGGGCGGTTCTTGCCGAGGCTAAAAATTTTGCATATGGACTAACTGTGGTACCTAATTTACAAATCGAAAAAAAAAAAATATCAAATTTTGAAAAAAAAAAGTTTGTCAAATAACAAATAAGTTGAAAATATTTTTTTACTGCCAATATTTTTTTTTTACTATTCATTTAGCAAAGTCTTATTCTGTTGGCTTTCTTACGCTATATTTACGTGAACTACGTGACGTCTGTTAACTTCTGACGATTTCTGAATATGGTTTAAAACTAGTTTTATGACCTCAAGGTCATATATCTCTGTCCGCCCCGCTGCCCTTCAGGAGAAACTATTTTGGTAATGATGTAAAATAACGAAAGTATAAGAAATATATATATTTATAAATTTATCGAAATTTCTTATTTGGGCTGAATAATATATTAAAACAACAATTTGTGTATATACATTATGTTTTATTTATTGTAATTACTGTATTTATATCAGTGAGCTAAGTGACATAATGAACTACATTCAGCTTATCGATTAGGATCATTTTATTATATTAAATTTACTTATATCATTCATTTCTTTAATTTTAGGTTAAATACTCGATCAAGGCACGGGCGACTGTCAATTATTTTTTTCATTTTTACTTTTACTAACAGTTATCATATTGCAATAGTTTATTTATATTTCACATTATTTAAATTATTTACATTTTTATATTAGGTATTAGGTATTTAGTATTAGGATTGATAAATACTTATTCAAAATAATAAAAATTCGCTATAATAAATCAATGTACTTGATGTAACACACAACCAACATTATTTCCTATGCATGAATTTATGAATTACATGAAATAAATTCAAAGATTATTCAAACACTGTTATGTAACATTTACGTCAAAATCTGATATGTCAATTCAAATATGTTACGTAAATTCTACGTTTGTGTTTGAAGAGTACGCATAATCCATATTTAGGTTGATTCCAAATGCAATACTAACTTGTACATGATATTTTCTATGTCTAATACGAGTATTTGTATGGTATGTACAAATGCTAGCTAACAAAAGTAGAATATAAACATTTGTCATTGATGCATGAATATTCCTAAACTACGATTTCACAAAGACAGCACGAACAATAAATCAGAACAGTGACATGTGTTTACTAATGTTTAAAAATATTTAATGGCGCTTGACTTATCCAGTGAAAATAAACGTCTGTTATGCGGCGTCCTCACGAAACGAGTTGAGTGGGTCAGTAATTGTGTATTCAACAAAACTAAAATATTATCTGGAACAGATTTCATGAGTGTATTAAACAGAATAAGGTAATATTCAACTTTTCTTGAATACACAATTAATGATTAAACGCCGCTTAAGCCGAGAACGTTATAGTAAAGCAATTGATAATTTATTTTAAGTGCTACACTAAGTAACAATTTCACTCTAAAAGATTTTATAATGTTAGCAAACTACAATTTGTCAGTAACAGTTTAATATATGAAAAAATGTATAAAGAATAACATTTTATCAGCAATGTAATTGTTCAAGTTATAAGTCAACTAGACAAGGATAAAAATATTTATTTGTCATGTTACTATTGTTGCATATTGATCAGGCGACCAATTGCTTAAAAATATCTTAAACATTTATTTTTAATTTTAATATGAAGGAATTCTCAATAAATATGTTTCCTTTTCGTTTCATCGTGGATTTGAGAATTATTCCAATTACAGTTCTATGACACATTATGTTCTGTTAAGTATGTGCTTTTTTTAATTAATTCTTGGTGCGAAGTTTGTTTACATATATATTATTTTAACAGGCCTTATGTTATCCAGCAAGTGGTTACACAGCTCCTACTATGTACACATATTGCCATTAAGGCGTCTGATTCCGATAAATAATTCACATTTGAGTGAATTTGATATGAATTAAGAGTAAACTTAGAAAATACCACCACATGGACCTGCTCCTGCATATGTTATGAATCTTTGAACTCATATACAAGAATAAAGCATCTAGCGTATTAATGACAAATGCATATATATAATTTATTAAATATATATCATATTTTAATTAAATGTTACCAATCTGTTTAATTAAATTGAGAAATAAGAAATTATTACTAGTAATATAAAACGTCCAGTTTCACATTTTTAGGTTATCGAACAACTGTTGGCTGTTTTCCTTAAATCAAGTGCACAATTTGTAATTATAAAATTACTCGTATTTAATTTAAACATGTTTTTTATTTAGATTTGTCAAGTCTTATAAATTATGTGAAATCGCAGAAAAAGAAAATAAATTCTTTCAGGCAAGTCCTTGTAACTGCTATAATTGATTGACCGCTAAACACACGTTATAAATAATTTATATATATTTTACATAAACAAATAGTACAATTTGCATAAAAGCTTTGCATAGAATTTCTATCCTTTACATAACATTGTATTTTATAGTTTAAGAATATCGTTGAATTTAGTTTTATCTCAAGTTAATAAGACTCTGAACTGTTACAGCTATTATTAAGGTAACGTATAAGGCGATTAAAGGACTACTGTGTCTTCGGGCTCGATCTCCAGAGCAGGACTAAACTGACCATGAACTTATTAGACAGTTCACATATATGAGATCTTGATACCATTAAAACTGTAAACATAGTAGGAGATCGCCAATGATACGACTCAGGATCGGAAATAACATGATATTAAATAATTTAAATAAATAAACATCTATAAATAATTAACATAAACTTTTGAACTTATGAACAAAATGGTATACTAGTGATATGTGAAATACAACGTTAATATCGTAAAATATTAATAATTTTACTATTGTCTTATGTAATAATATATGGTTTGTGTTTAGCGGGTTAGCTCAAATCTCAGAAGTTTAATTAATAATACATAATTAAATAATTTATTTAATAAACAATATCCTTAGTTTGTTTTAAACATTCAACCCAGAAATTTATTAATCATGAACCAAAGTTTCTAAAATGAATTTACTTTTAAGCAGTGCCGATCTTGGGTACTTCGCCGCCCGTGTAAATATTCATGATTCGCAGGCCCGTTATTCCTATAAAATATTTTTAAAAAACTTGTACTCGTACTGCTGATGACTTTTAATCTTTTCTTACACTAATTTTAATAATATTTCTTGTATCCCAAAAAATATGAAATCCTGTATTTGTGAAACACGTAACTCCAGAACCGACTCTGCTTATGACACTTTTGCAACTGATTGTTCAATCTTTTGAAATATATAGGTCTATTGTTTAATACATCATCTGATTAGGATAAATATGTAAATAAATGTAAACCGTAAATATAGGCCTTAAAAAATGTAAAATTTTTAGTTAGTGCTGGAAAATGAAAAGGAATATTTCACGCTCAAATCTTTGAACCAAATTTTCTACTTTTCGTTCATAGAACTTTCTACACGGTATAATACAACGTCCTTGCCATGTATCGGTTTTTAGAGTAAATATTTGAGTATTATAAATTATAAAAATGTATTTAAACAGTATTAATTGTACTATACAAACACATTTAATTGGTTTTGCACATTACACAGAAACACAAAATTTCTGCCTGTTGCAATATACATTCAATTATTTGTAAAATACATTGACTCAAGGTTCGTCAATCATCATTTCCATATTTTGACCGAATTTATTGTTGTTTACCTTGAATAACAATGTTGTGCAATCACCAAATCATCTACGATATGAGTTGCAATCAACATATGTTTCTAATCAAGTCATCATTTTCTATATTGTAATTGATTGTTGCAATATTTAGAAGAAAGAAATTGCAACAATTAGATATCTTATGGTCAGTTAGGAGAGAAAGATTTGCAATCATTCAAGTGATTGCAAATCTTGCATTATCAATTTCTTCAATATTAATTTTACGTGTATAATGTTTCTCACTATGAATAAAAAAAAATTTATTAAAAAATTTGTTTGATATTTCTGGAGAGACTTTTTTCTAAGTAAGATCCCGAATTTACCTTAAACATGATAATAAATATCATTTAAAATATTCAAATCTGAAAAAAGAATGCTGCAACTTCAAATTTGAGTTTAGAAAGTTATACAAAATCTTAAAATAAAATTGAATAGAACCTAAGGACGTTGCATCATACCCACCGTAGCAGTAGGAGTCAAAAGTTTTCGATCTACGTTACGGAGGAAGGTAAACCTTATAGTAAACTTTTGGTGAACCTAAAAGCACTACAAACAATTATTATAAAGATCCTACGAATTTTATACGATTCTTGTTCGTAGTAAGGTGTCGAAAGCATAAAAAGAAATAATACATTTAATCACATAACCAATTCATAGCCTACAAAACAAAACTTTTAATTTAATGAATTAAAAAAAAAAATATTTGCCAAAATATAGAAATTTGTAGATGAACTATTAAACTCATTGGTTGATTAAGTTATTACAACCTATAATGGAATTTGGAATTACAAATCATTTGTAAAACAATTTAAATCTGTTGGTTACAAACGCTCTAATCAGGTTTAAAAAGATTGCGTCAATAACATAACAACAATATTATTTTCCTATTAAAGTTTTGTAGCATATAAATAAACTATATACTTATTTACAACTTTGTTGTATTTTGAATTCATGTTTATTTACTTTTACCCACATTTTTGATACATCCTCTCAGAAATGTTAAAAGTTTTTTTTCTTTTGTGCTACATATATTACTCTAATTTAAAATGGAATTTTATTTTACAGAGGACAAGGTAGTGTAGGATTTACGTTGATTGGGAAGTTTAATGTCAAACCTAATTTAATATCATATAAAAACAGTCCTTTATAAAATATTTTACGATTAAAGTAATTCCTGTTTAAATTATTTTTTTAACCTACAAATCAATCAAATTTAACAGCAAACCTAGTTGTAATTGTAATAGTTATTTTGATGTATTTGTTATTTTAAATATGTTGTGAGATTTAATAACATTTGTCAAAGTAACATACTTGTGCATTTCGTTTATTAAAAATGATTTGTTAAACAAAATTATTTCGTTATAATACTGGTTATACTTGCTTTTGCAAAAATTATCTCTAAAATATTACATTCAAAATATCATCAAAAATAACAAAAACTGTAGAGCTCAATATCTGTATGAAACTTTGAAATTTAATCACATTCTTGTGCGTCGACGTGGCTACATTTTTTATGTATGTAACAATTGTATATTAAAAAGAGTATAAAATAAATAATATAAAGTATATAATTAGATTTTTAAATATGTTCAAATGTAAAATTCTATGTACTCAGAGGGACGTTTTTTCAGTTCCCAGTTAAAGTTATGGGATAAGTGAAGTTTAAATAAGCAAATATGTTCTTTCAATTCCAGTTTTCAATGCACATACAAAACACAGTTATTTAATGAAACCGCTGTAACCTCTCAATAAGTAATATCACTGATCAATCAAACTTAAACCGTGAGAATGCGATTTAACAAATGTAATTTGCTTGATTAAGCTAAAGTGATGTTCTACTGAAAACAAGATTTATAAATTTCAGCTAACTAAGGATCTAAAAACCGACCTCTCTATGCCTACGTTTATAAGCTATTGACATAACAAATTCAATTGCTTATTTAAATCCGTTCTTAAATTGAATAATAAAAAGAAACATATTTATATTAAGAGTTTTAAAATTAAATATTGATTGATTGATCATTGTTGGATTATGAATTTTCCCAAATAAAAGTTTTATACATAATTTTATAATATAATAAAATAATACATAATAAACTAAAACAAGATCTGCAACATATTGAGTACTAATTACAATTAGAACCATATATATTCCAAGTTAAGGAGTATCAACATTAAATATATAGGAGATTTACGTAACACTCATTGAAAAAAAAATAAAAAAAATAGAGCATTGCAAAATGCATTAAGTCATAAATTATTTGTACTTCTACTGTAACACTTGTACTTTTACAAGTTATATTTTCTTATTGAAAATAAATCAAAAGCGACCGGTAATTTATCTGGTAAATCGATTCGCAGCGGTCGAAGAAAATATTCGAGTTTAAAGTATTGGCACCGTGCGCCAAATAATTTAGGAACTAAAGGAGGCTCTTTTTAAATTATAGCAATAAGTTAAACGTGATTTTATTGTTAAAGATTTTTAATTTTTACTTAAAATTATTTTGTTGGTATGTAACACATTAATAAATATCACTTTTCGTAAAAATATCTTTTTCATGTTGAATATGACTGTTTTCATGAATTTAATATTATTATTAATAAAATAAAAACTCAAACTCAAAACAAGAAAAAGTTATGATTTTTTTATTCTTTATAAATTTATGAATAACTTTACTTGAAATGTCAATTATTTAAGTTAGAAGTGATGATGTGAATAATTCAAGATACTTGTAGCTATAGTAATCTATAAAATATTAAAAATTCAAAAATAATTGCAACAAAATATATGGGATTTATTTTTACGATGCATTTTCCATGCATTCTGTAATAAAGATGATTATAGTTTTATATTTTATCCATAATTCAGACCTTCTCTATGATACAAAATGTATGTAAATTGCTCCCTAGTCTAATAGTAACAGCAAATTTTTTTATTGCAAATTAAAACTGTGCTGTTATTTATCAAAAATTACTATTTAGAATTAAGAGTTTTAAATTTATTTTACTTATGATTTATACATTTCCCGCTAAACACAAATGATGGATATTATCGCTGCTATTACTTAAACAGAACCTAACCTAATATTTATTCTTAATATATTTAAAGTTAGCTTAAATGGTTTGTTTTTCATATATTTAAAAGATAAAAAGTTAAAAAAATGTATTTTCATGACTATTAATCTTTAAAATAATCGTATGATTTTAATAATCCAACAAGGTTTTTACTTTATTTATTTATAGATTTTCATAGTAATAAAATAGATAACAACTATATCTTTAGATAACAATTTTACGTAATTGGTATCCTTTTTTAAGTTAAATAAACCTTAAATATGTGTAAATGTGTTTAGAAGGTTGTATGTACAAATCACATGAATGATTTTGATAAAACTTTCAAATGTTCCATTAAATATTGAGCAATTTATCATTTGAATTACTATTATATGAATAACAATAAGAATATATTGACAAGTTAACGTTTACACAAAAGATTTTAAACATAAAACAAGCAACCCAATACAGTCGATGCGGTGCGTTAAATAATAACAAATTTTGTCTTATTTTAGTCAAGGTAACCACTATCTTAATACCTAAATTTCTATATCATTTATAGTAAAATAAATTAACAATAATAGTTATAATAGCAATTATATTTTGATATTAATTCCTAATCAAAATATTACAGAAATGATTGCTTCCCGCTTGTATATTTAAAAACCGGCGCAATTTCTTTATTATTACGACGCCATCTTGTGCTTATAAAATTTATAGTTTTCTTTATTTTAACGCCATCATATCGAACCAAAATAATGATTCAACTTACCTAGCAATTGCTTTTATATGAGTAGTGTCTTTTTATGCCATACCTAAACACTACAGATGAACGAATCACCGTAAAATCAATCTCGTAATAAATAATAGTGTTAGGAACTCTTATTGACTATCGCAAAAAAATTTGTTTCGAGTCACCAACAGGCAATAAATTCTCTCAGTATTCTTTTTTTTCTGATTCTCCCTCAATTTTATTTTAAATGTTTCTAATACTGCTCGTAAAAAAATACTCATCATGATTATACATTTTCCTTCTTTTACTTTACCAGCAGACTTAACTTTTATTCTTTTGCGGAAGAATTAGAATGAAAAAAAAATATTTACAGATAAAAATGACATAAACCTAACGAAACAGTTGTATGTGTATTAATCATTTGATTAATAAAATTGTTCTAATTAATACAACACATTATTATATACAATAAATATATAATTAAGTAATACTCAATATTCTTGCAACACACCAGAAAATTTCTTATAAATTAAATAAAATATTTTCAACAAAAAATCGCATTAATATATCTCTGGAAGACAACTAGTTCATAGTGAAAAATGTAAACGCAAATAAAATTTTGATAAATCAGTTATTGTTTTAATTTTAAAAATCAGTAATAATATATTATTTCTGATAATTGTTTCGAGATTGATTTTACTAGGATTTAAAAAATAGTAATAGTACTGCTAGCATAGTTTTCAGATATAACTATTTCGCATTAATCGACTATGCACGGATAATAAACATTTAATAAACAATGTAGTAATCCGCCAGCACAGTAAAATGCACATGAACAAATATTGATGTTATATGGGAACAAAACCAGACTCATTTTTGTAAAATAAGAAAAAGATATAAGTTTTAATTTTCATTTTACGTGTTAAAAAAAATAACGCAGCATGTACACATGTTACATCTACACAAATGTTCTTTGCATTTTATATAAGTGTGCTGGTACGACATATTAGTAAATTACTATATTGTCTTTCGTCCATGAAATTGTCAATAATTGAAAAAAATTAATTTATACTTCTTCAATTATATCAGTTAAAATGATTATGAAAATATATATTACAATGTGTGTATAAATGTCATGAAGTATTATTTCAGTTTCTGATTAGAATATATCTAAAGCCAGACAAATAAGTACCAGTAATATTATTTTTTACTGTAATTAAAATATGGAATTTTATTGTCATGATTTTATTTAAAACGTATAGTATATTCTGCTAAAATAAGCTAACAGTACTGACAATTTTGTTTTCCATCTAGTACAATATAGTATCACTACTACTCAAATTATGACTTCTTTAAATTTTAACATATATTGTTGCATATTGAAAACATACATATGTATGCTTATAATATGTCCTTAAGTTTTTTATTTCTTCTTATATATCTTTATTTATTATTGCTTTAAAATATTCGCTAAAATGTCTTTTAATACAAACCCGTTAATAGTAACTTAAAATATAATTACTCTAGTCTCATTCATAGTCAGTTTAAATATGTTAACATTAATAATTTTTTTCATAATGTTATAAGAGAGATTATACTATTGCTCATTGTAATAGATGCGTTCATTCATTTGCATGTTAATCAATCTTATATTTCAATATCGTACCACACTACCTAATCTTTTCAAAATATAAACGCAATTTCTACATATTTGTAATTTGCTTGACAATCTCCTGGATTAATTATTAAATTATTATTAATTAATTATAGTATATGGCACACTTAAACAAAAATTGATGTATTTATATTGAAAAAAAAGAGTTGTAAGCATTTCCAAAACTCTTTTTACATAAAGGTTAAGTTTATGGTTTACATCCATGTAATATTTTACTTAAGCAAAACCTAATATTATATAGTCTAAAAAGGTCTAAATTTTACTTAATCTATTTTTGAAAATACTTTATAAACTTTAATCCTCAAATGAATGTCTGTTTAAGAAGTTTTATGCGTAAAAATATTTTCTCTGTGCCTCTGCCAACCGTCTACAATCAAAATCGAGGACTACTACAACTATTACGCAGGCCAATGCAAATTTTTATTTGCTTATTTCTATCAGTACTAAAAATCTCTTATTTATGAAGTACTAACAAATTTAAACAGACTATAAAAAAGAAATTATTCTAATAAAATTATAAAAATATACTAACCCTTATGAAGAGTAAAGATAATGTTAAGTACATAATATCTTAAAAATATGCGCTAAGTGGTATTTTTTACATTCTTTTTAAAAAAACAATGCAAATTGCTTTTTGTGTAAAATCATCACAGATCTCTATACAATATAATTATTGTTTACAAAATGTTATTTTACATGTACTGTTATATGTTAATATAATAATTGTAAAATTACATTTTAAATATTTAAAAACAATAATTTCTATATCATTTAATAACCATTTGTGTATTATAATCACCATTTAATAATTAATATTAATATCGATAAAACTTTTCATTTGTTATTAACTTCGAGTAATTCATTGTTGCTATAAAACTTTATTAAATTTATTATTTCTCGTTTAATTTTCAACTTTACAAAGTCATCTGTGGACTAAAACCGTGACTATAGTTACTATTGTTAATGATAATTGTGTCATCAGTATTGTAGATGAGCTTGTTTCTGAACATGGCCCTAAAAAATAATAATGTATTAGTAGTATAATAAAATGAAAACATGCTATTAAATCTATGATATATTATGTTTATATTACTATGTTATTATGTTTTTATTACAAATTCTATTTTAGCCAAATTTTCTTAATAATTTGTAACACCTCCCCTAACTCTTGTTCTTACATATAAACTAAAATTGTTTCCGTAATTTATGTATAAACCTGGTTGCATGATAAATAATTGACTAACGTACCTAAATATGTAATGTTCACTGAAAGATGATTGGGTAGTTCGTGTCTAGAACATGTGTCCCCAAAAATAAGTTTGCCAGTGCCTCCAGAATCTCGATACCCGAAACAAACCCTATGAGAACTTAATCCTCTATGGTTCATGGACGCTACTACAAAATTAGTTCCATTTTCTAGCCACGAGCCGTGACAAGAATATGCTGCAGATAATCATTAGCATTACATAAATGTTGTTAATAAATACAAAATTAGATTATAACAGAACTTACCAGAACTAAATTCTGTTGAGCACTCGGAAGCAGGACGAAAATCCATTGAATTCGTAAATCCACATCCAATGTATAGTTCATGGGACTCCGTACTACAGATAGGAAGATCTCGCCGCTTTCGCAAACTACTTGATTCATTATGTAATTGTTTTCTTTCAAATTTTAATCTATGTTGTTCATGTACTTTTTTATGATTCTTTGACTTATGTTGAATTGTTCCTCTTGGACTTCTAAGTGATCTTGGAAATGGCAATGCACTATGAGTCATATATTTTCCATTTAATGGGCATGCCTGAGGTTCTGGTGTACTTGCTGTAATTATTGTATTATTGCAATATTAGATTACCATAATTGAAAATGAATTTATGTTGTGTGTTAATGATACCTATTTACTATAATTAACACTTACGTAAAATTGTAACGAATGGCAAAACAGTTGGGTCAAAATGTTTTGGTGCACAGGCATCTTCTACACGTAGTGATGCAGTGCCCGTTTGAATTTCGGCTATGTAGGTATCTCGGCGATAAAAATGCATACACATGAATCCACTTTGACTGTAATAATTATGACACGAATAATATTATTTTACAACATAAACTATCTATTTACATGTATACAATAAGATAATTGCAAATTATATGATATACGCCTTCTACCTTTATTTTTATATGTTGTGTATAGTATATATTTAAATAAAGTATAACATATTTCTTGAACCAAAACGAATAATAATAATAGTTATATTAACCTAGATGCACTTATGACTTACCATCCTTCCGTATATTGTACCACGATCATAGTATCTGTTGTGGTCTGTCGGTTGATTTGAGAACAGTGTGCACGTGTTTCCGGACCCCCTGCGGGTCTTAATATCCTTAACGATGCGTTTCTATGATGAAAAGAATACGACAAAGTTTTATTTACAGAATGCCAATGAAGAGCACCAGTTAGCCAAGTCGGAAATCTGCATCTCGCTGGTGTAGGTGCTCGTCGTAGAGCCAATATTCTTGATCCTTCTGTTGCACTAAGAAGACCATTACAAGTGGCATCTCCTGATTGTGCAATTCGATACTCAACACCATCACCTGCTGTCCCTTCAATGCCTGCAATTCCGCTTGTTTTTTCATAAACGAAGCACCTATATCGATCTTCATTGGATTTGGCATGTCTGTGACTTACTTTTCCTACTAAATATCTTGCATTTCCTTCCTTCCATGCAGCCAAACATTGAAGTTCTTCAACTAAAATATACAAGACGAGTTTAGTATCTAAATATTAAATGTATACAAAAAAAGGTATTGATGAATGTTAAAACACTTTGTTGAAATTTAAAGTTTCTTACTTGCGAATGACTTTGATATTATAGATAGTCTAATTATATGATATAATATATATATATATAGAAAATAAAAATTATTTTAAAAATTATATAAATACTAGAAAGGGACTTTCAGTAATTGGGTATAATTAAGCCAGTTAAAATGTTAATCGTAAAAACAATTACAATTATAAAATATAATTCACATGTAATTTACTTTTTCTCTAACGAATATATAATGTACTTCATCAAAATTATCTGTATCATACCTAGCAGCAAAACTAGTTTCTATCATTTTTATTTTGTCTATGCACAATCCTTATTAATGTAGACAATTTTGTATCCAGGAAACTCTTTTGCCAATTTAAAAGCTGGTTTTAAGTAAAATGTATATAAAAGTATGTACATAAAATTGAATATAAAATGTATGTAATGTAATAAATTTACCAGGTTTACAAACAATATACCAAATTTAGATAATACATTTAAAAAATACAAATAGATCAACCAAACTTTAATGGTATTTGAACATCATTTCAATGAATTTAATTTATAATAATGCATTTCAAATACCATTGTAAAAAAATTATAATAATAACTAAAAAGATATTTTATATTTAGTTTTTGTACATGTTATATTATACAAAACTAATTTAAGTCAGTAAGATCAACATACAGATATACCAAAAAGAGGAGAATACCTATAACTAAAATTTTATAATAAATATGTTATGTACAAATAAATACATAATAACAAAACTAATTCTTCCAAAAAACAGTTCCCTTTTAAATATGTACTATTTGTTTGAATTTAATAACCAAATTACTTACCAGTACTTTCAGTGTCACGTATATCATGGCAGGCCTGATAGTTTAACAAAAGTCTGCTTTCCTCAGTACAGCTATCAATATTTGACACAGGACTTATACATTCTCCATGTCCTCGATTATATGTAAATGTAAAAGGTCCTCTTAAAGGACATGGAATTGGGGTAGGATCCTCTCGAAACATAGAGAATAATAAAGCATCTCCAGTTATCATCTGACAGAGATGTTGTATGGACTCCTTTCTATGACAATATGCTGTAACAATATTTATAAATTAATAGATTATATGAATATTGTCATTACACAACATTTAGTATACTTACTCTCTTTGTACTGGAGCACGTTAGCATGTTTTTCGTGTATTACTACACAGCGATAACAGCCTTTCCTAAAATGATTTTTTTTCATGTTTAAATAGATGAAATATAATAAAATGGATAATCAACCATGAACAATTTATTTATAAACAATATATATTAGTACTCGTCTAGAAGCAGAAATTTGTCTCCTTCAGCATTAACACATCGTCCTTTTGAAGATAGGTGAGATTCACGGATGGAAATAGGCTGCAAAACGCCGGATTGAAACCATAATCCTCGCCATCTCTCCGGAAAAATACATTCACCTGTTAACAGTTGCAGAAAAATGAGTTAATTTGTATACTTATTCACATAGACTTATTACTTATTAACTTATATAATAAATAAACCAGTAAAACAACCCTCTAACAAAGAGGCTGTCAAGTAGATATTCTTTGTTTAGATATTGCTTGTTTACAAATCAGAGATGGGACACACTGTCAATTTTTGAGTATTTAATAAATTAAAAATGTCAATATACGTTTATTAATAAATATTTCAATAAAGAATTAAGAAATCAACCCATAAAAAATGAGTTCACAACCCATTTGAATTCCGCACAAGTTTTTAGGTTAAATTAAAAAAAACAATATTTGCAATAATCACATTTAAAATATGTATTCATTTATTTCAAAAACGTGACATACTATTGTACAAAACAATTTATACTTTAATTTAACACATCTACATGTAGATTGATCTGTACGAGTGAATACATTAATAAAATATATGTGCTTTAAATTAAAGTGTTATCTTACTTCGACTTTCTCTTGACGTTTATACAACATACTCAATACTCTCTTATCAATTCCTCAACTCGATTTGGAGAATCTAGTTCAGATATTTTGAAACTTTAATAGCTGGACAGTAGCTCCTAGGTTGAATGTCTATATGTTTGGTGATGTTTGGATACATTTCTTACGACCACTTACGACACTCAATATTAATCTATCGACGTAGTTATCACACATTTGATTTATCTTTAGTTCAAGAAATTTACGCGACTGCCCAAAATCATTAGCTTCACTCATTAATAATGTGATGGAAACGTCTATCTTCTTTTTTTTAAAATCATATAGAATTGAAAGAAAAGAAGAAGAGGTTGCCCTCACATTATCAGTGAGTGAACATGGGGTATTGTTGAAATTGTATAAATGTATCGCGTCACCGTTTAAATTATTTATTTTAAAAAAAGATACATTTTTTGTAATACTATGTTTGGTACCCTATGAATATTAAGATTAACTATTTGAAGGGCGGTGTGACTAGCAACTAGTTGAGACTCAATGAATTTCTATTTTAGCGAATATGAAATATGCTTTAAGTCGAATGTATTTTGATTGATTTCTACGTTTTCAATTAGGTACGAGTAAGATTTAATTAAAGATGACAAAGGGATGGATAGTTCTCCAACTTCTAGAACCTACAACTATTATCAAAGTTATCTAAACTATCACTTCGGTCAAAGATAACTATCCTTCAATAATCTAAGATTTGAACTCAGAAGCATCGAATGAAACAGTCCCATCAATGTGTCGATTCAACAGTGACTCAACAAAAAAAAACTCATTCCAAAAGGTTAATATCGTCGTAAAGTTCGTACAAGAACGGTAATTTAAAAGTTTACAATATTAAAACCATTAAATCATCTTGCTTAGGAGCGCGAGCATCGAACATATTACAAAACTTAGCATTAATCTCAAGTACAGAATTCTGTTGAGACGATATGTGGTGTTACGGTACTACAGCGCCGGTACAAATAGTGTCATCGCGGACATGATCATTGCGGTACTATCATCCAGCACCTTCTGCAATGTTTGTAATTCCTAAATCTAAGGCCGGACGCACACTAGATAAAAAGCTTATTTTTATCGAAAAAAGATTGATTGAAGCATTATAAAATTTTGATACAAAACAAAAAAAGTTAAAACTTACAATTTTGTATATGATACGTCTTGTTGAAAGTGTGTATGACTGTCTAGTGTGCACTTAGTCTAAGACCATACAAATAAAGTAGACTTTTGAATTTTAATAATTTATTATTTTATTACTGCACACTATAGTGTGTTTCTTATATGATTCAATTAAAAAAATACTTTCACTTTTTAACTCAAGAAGATATTAAAATGAAATTCAAAGATGACTTTAAAGGTACTTAAATATATTCATATATACTTGAATAAATACAATTGCCATCAAAAACATATGTATATATATATATATATATATATATATGGTACATATTAGGTGATATGTAAGCATATGATATGATATTCTTTCCACGTTTCTATTTAATCTAACAATTCTCTCAATCTAATAATTTAATTTGTTCATCTTCTACAATTTAAAATGTATTAAACGTAAGATTTCCTAGAGAGGATATACAGTGGCCGGAAGTGTTAAAACCAGACATTCAGTATAAAAATGTTTTTAAACAGTTTAATTATGGAAAACAATAAATAATAGGGCTATTAAGAAATATATCAATAAACTAAAAAGATATAGGCTACAACTCAAACTTAGAATTGTGTCAATATTAAATATTCATTATTTCAAAAGACATTAAATGAAAACAATAAAAGATATTATAGTATTTTTCTAGTCATTAGTTAAAAGACAATAAATTGTTTAGACTAAAAATAAAATCACAGTTTTTAAGTTGCTATCAATATGTATACTTTGATTTGCATTACCCAATAATGGTTCGATAAATTTATTTGTTTGTTTATTTGTATTTGTTTTTGCTTAAATGTTTTCTGTTAAGAAAATGTGACCCTCCTTTTTCCCCTCTAGCGTTCAAATTAAAATAGTTTTTATATTAGTTGTTTTTTCTAGCTTTTAAGTATTTAATATTAAAGTATTAGAATACCAGTATCTTTCAATTTTATTCTTTAAATCAAATACGTAGCAAAAGTATTTTGGTTTTAAAAATATATATTTATTTATTTTAAAATCTTTAGACAGAATTGGTCTCTATCTTAATTACACATAAATCACATTTCACTCAAAATTAAATTTATCCGATAGAGCAGTTATCTTTCCAATGTGGCAAAATTTAATGTTTTTGCATTCCAGTACAGAAATGTTAGTGTTTTTTTATTAAAAAATATTGCCTTACGTTGGCCTCAGGGTAATTTTCTGATTTCTCTGATATTGATAAGGGTTATGACTATTGCACAAAAAAATTCAACTGTAATTTGTCAATTTGATTATTATTGTAAGGCGATATGAAAATAAATTGTAAATAGAAGTTATGTTATTAAGCGCTTACAATAAACTTAAGTTTTAAATTAATACAAGAGACAAGTCCCTTCAATGATTTGTGTGATGCTAAGACGATACCGTTCAAAAAAAAACTAAAAAATTATTACAAGAACTCTTCCAAAAAAACTTAATAAAAAATCTTAAATTTTAGATTTTGCGGTTTACATTTAAACTTCCAGTTCGTTCGTCCAGAACGTCCAGAAAATCAATTTTCATTAAAAAAGTTCAAATAGTGGAAGTGTGTGTATGAGAGAATAAAGAAATCATATGTTTACAACAGTTTATTAAAAGAATAACTGGCAAGAACATATTAGGATTATTAATTGATCAAATACCATAACTGCCACTTAAAGTTTATTAATATTGGAGTCAGAGGCGACTTTTGGGGGTGGCAAACGGGGCAACCGCCCGGGGCCTAACACTCTTTTTTAAAACTCTACATCTTAAACTCTAAAACATAAATTACACAAAGAATAAGGGCCCCGCAAATATTTGCACTGATTGGAGTATAATACAAGCCGAGTTGGAATTTGCTGGGGTACACCCTCATATTTAAACTCTGAGATGCTCCAAAAATCCAATAAAAAATCTTTAGATTATAACTGAACGTACCAAGGTCTAAACATATCAGTCGCTGCTTCAACAGGAAAAAATTATGCCTGTGCAAGTTGATTGACAAAATAATTTTCTTTTTATTATCACAGAATTTTTTTATTACAGTTTCATTCTTCAATCTTCAAGAACTTCAATCAATTTTAAATTTTAGTTAAACGTAGTGGTATTTCAAATATTGATGACATTCAACAGTATCGTTTCTAATGTTAAACCGATTTTTATTAATTTTTTAGGTTTTTTAATTAATTATTACTTTTTTCGCGATTATTCTAAATAAGAATCCGACATTTAAGAAATATAATGTATGGCATTCTTTAAAAATCGAGCACTGCGTCATAGCAAGTTGACTTGTTAGTAGCGAGATGATGGCTGCAGAACACGTGTTTTAGCTAAACACTCGTTAACAGACACTTAGCCGACTATTAATACGAACATCTGGATGTTTGTCATAATCAGGAGGTCGCTGCGACCCCAGGAATGAGGACAGAGTCGTACTAGATGTAGGGTATACCTAATGATTATTTGTATTCACTACTGTAAAAGTAATGTTTTGTTACATGCTTTATAATTACCACATTCATTATATATATTTTATCACCCTTATTCTTTATTTTATGTCAAACAAATGTTAGTTTCTTTGTTTATAAAGTCAGTAAAATAAGTATTATGAAATTCCCTTCCATCGTTTTGTGGTCTTGGCTTAATTTGATGTATGATATAAAATTTTGCTTGATTTCTAAACGAATTTCAATAATGAAACATATGATATGAGTGAAAATATGATATACTCGTATATCATAATATAGTATATGAAAACAAGTATGTTATGTTTTTAGATAAATTAGCGAAGAGCTTAAATATATACTATTTTTTCCCCGCCATGCGCTGTCTGCCGTAATTTCATTGCAACTATATCTAGCTAGTTAAGTTTTTTAAGTTCTCTATTTATTAAAAGTGTATAACTTATGAAATATAAAATAAGATGAGAGAAAATAAACAATATTTGTTCCCGCTCAATCATTTCACGTTTAAAAATATATTACTATAGTAATAAGCTTAATAAGCTTATAAGCTTATTAAAGGTGTGTGGACATAGGCAGCCATATAAATCTGTCGAATATTAAGGTAAACTTCAACATGTGTTTCCAAAATAAGTATTTCAATAATCTATCACTTGATCAATTGCGAGTGCAACACTGCTCAAAAAGACAAGACAAGAAGCAAAGAGAGTAGAAAAGAAGAAGGGAATAAATACAACAAACATTTTGTATATCTTTAGGTTGGAAATAGTTTCTCAAATTCCAATGGGGTAGTTAACGCAGTTGTAAACCAGCAATGTTTATGAATGCTGGTTGGTTCCGGTTTTCTTAAACAAATAACTTAATTATGTATATGTTGATTTATTAACATGATTATTTATTTAAAAATGAAACTGTACTGATGATGCTAATAGTGTTTATTAACAAGTTATTTTATTGAGGAGATTAAACCAGCGTTACAATTTGAACAAAATGTTTTATTTTATTGTTTATTATATTAATGCGTATAGTTGTACATACTACTTTAAGAAATTACTTTTTCTTAAATTCGCGATTTCGCTACGGTGTTGATTTGAAATTTATTATGTATTACCGCATATTTATAACATAATTTTTTAAAACAATACGTCGGATTCTTTTTGTGTCGAACCGATTTCTGAATAATCAATATTTAAAGACGAAAATTTATATAAAATATTATATTTGCAATAATATTAGAACAAGCGAAAATAAAATTATTCATAAAAAAATGTTAAATAACAGAAAATAATGTAAAACAAACATAACTAAATTTTTTTGAATGAAATAGAATAAGCAAACATTTCAAGAATAATACTCGTATACTAGTTATTACTTTTACTAGTTGCGTAACCGCCCGCAGCACCACAGCCTCCAAGAACTGAATACTTTCGCTGTTGTTAGAATAGGGATAAGATGATGAGTATAATTACTTGTCTTGACTTATAAAAATAAAACCTTGACCTAGTGGAGATATAAACACATACACCTAAAACGTAAAAGTAGCTTAAAAAACAAATAATATTTGAGGAAATAAAAACGAAGCCTGGATACTTTTGTCGTGTATTTATATAATAATAACTAACTGACGCGACAGACGTTGCACTGTCCAAGTTCCAATAATTTTCTTTCAGAATTCTTTCACAACACTTTCAGTTTTTCTAGAATTTTCCGGGCAAATTTTTAAATTGTTCTTATTTCTTATTCGAACATTTAAATTAAGCTAAATCGGTCCAGTCGTTCTCAAAAGATGCGCTTAGCAACGAAGAGAGTTTAATTTTTATTTATATAAATTTATAAGCCACAATGTTCGCCGATAATTGAAGCTACTAATGTGGTGTTCACATATGCGTGTTCGGGTCTGATTATTTGACTGTTATGTACGATATGCATGTATGGTCAAAAAGTTCCTGCTCATTTAAAATATTTGAAATCTTTACACGAAGACGAACATTTACTGTTTAGTGTTGATAAATAGAAGAGATTAAAGCGTCCGAATTTTTGATTCGGCTACGTTCAAGGTACCGTTCACACATGCGTTGACAAACAAATAATAATAATAACTTTTATTATATTTAAACGAGTGTGACAAACATTTAGACTAATTTTTCAGTGTTGAATATTTTCTCAAATATTGGACAACATACGACGGAGCGAGATCACGACAGTATGGTGTAAGTTTGTATGTTTTAAATCATCTAATCAGATACGTCTCAGAATATATTTTATATTAATTCTTATTTTCATTTTAGATTATATAAGTAACAATCGTAACAATGTTACTAGAGGTGTATATGCTGAGGTTATTCGTGGAAAAATGTTGCGGGCCCACTCACATTATGCGCTATTTCATCTTACATATTAGGTAACGTAATCATAAATAGTCCCATAAACCGGAGACTGGAAACACTGCATGTAAAGTTTTCACGGTTTCGATACATATGGAAACTGAGTTTTATTTTCGGTTATGTTACCTAATATGTAAGCTGCTGAGATCCACCGATATCCATCAGCATACCTGGAACTAACAAGTGGCATTCAGCAGAACTACTAAAGAAATTCTCCAAGAACAACAGAAAGAGCGACTACAGAATCTAATTTTTATTACAGAAATTTGACGTACAACAGTTGATAATACGATAAATAAGAAAATACATTATAAATATAACATTAGTTTAGTTGCGTCAATGTATTTTTAACATACATACTGGACAAGTTCACGTATAGTTTTAGAGATCGAGGACCCTCAGATTGTGAACTTCTAAATTAGTATTTGTTAATTCTTTGCACAAGATTGATTTTCTTGTATATTAAACCTCATTTGCTCTATACCACTCTATACCATTTATTTTAAATGTCTATCATCATATATAATATTAATTAATTTTGAAAATCTGCTAAAAATTATACGTAAAATACATTTATAAGAAAGTATTTTCAAGAAAGAAATTTCTATTTATGTTTACAGAAGACACACGAACCTGATTGCATAATTACGCTCGTACTAATTTATTATTAATATAATATTATTAAAGTGTAGTAAAATTTGAACAATTAAAAATTAAAAATTTTCAAAACATTATTGGTTGATTAATGACTAACGATTATAAAACTTGTCTAACAAACTTGGCTGAGCCATTTGTTTTGAGCAATATTGGCATTTGGAAAGTTTAATATTCTGATTGTTTACAAAAAAAGCAACTTTAACCCTAATCTTTGATCTAAATACACTAACTAACCGCATATGTTTGGTATAAAGTTGCATTAATAAATAATTTTCAAATTGTATTTAATAGCAAAAAAAAAATTGAAATAAATCAATAATTAAGATTAACTTTATTTTATATTAAAAGTAAATTCTTACCTTCTTGTTTGAAAGCATAAGATGAGCCAATCAAGAAGTATATTATGAAAACCACTTTCATAGCAATCAGCTGATGGTACATTTGATGTATCATTGTTGAACTGCCTGGACCTATTATGTCTGAATCTAAACTTAAATTTATGTTTTTATCTGTTGATAACGTCGGTCCTTACTTGATACGGTTTGACATTTGATGTGTTTGACCTGCAATGCAAAGTATTTGTTGATAACAGTACTAAACGACAATTTCATTGCAATGTCATTGATAATTTATATATATTTTATATACAAAATAGTTTGATTGCAATGGCATAATTAAAATTATGAATTATTAAGAAAACACTATATTACTTTCACACACTATTATAAACAAAATTGCTGTATTATTTTAAAACATTATAGAAATACAATTAATAATTAGCAATAGTAGATAAATATTAGAAAATGAATATAAACAAATAGCGTTGCACAGATTCACACAACACACATGTTTAATTACAATCACAAATGAACTCTGAGTAGAGGCAGGAGCCAACTGCTCAAATGGATACAGGCATACTGAATAAGTAAACGTATTCCCACTGGAACTAGGGTCCAGAAAGCAGAAAGCTCCTTCATAAAAAAGTCAAACCACTAAAACCGGTTTGCGAGCACTAGTACAAGTAGTCGAAATGGTTGGGGTACACACAACTGACAATATTAATGCACGTACCGTAAAATATTTCTGACATATTTATTAATATGTATAGAATAATACAAGCAGAATAAATGCATATTAAAAAAGATTTACTTATGATAAGAATAGAAGAAAAATGTGTCAAAATCCGAATATCTAGACCATAGAGTAGAGAAACAGTATAGCACATCACTCCCAGTAAATTAATTTTGTAACAAAATTCACTTGTTTACACCAAATATTTATAAACAATATGTATTATTTTTTGGTTAATTTAACGAATCACTGCGATATTTACTGCGGATCTTATGTATTAAGTTTTATAATAAAATGTTAAAGAAAACATAATAATTTAAAAAGGTCAGGGTACCTTAAAAACACACGCGAAAAAGTAGCAAAAAAATGACGGGGTTTAAGTACCTACCCCGCATAAAACATACCATCACGTAAGTTGAAAACGGAAACTCTGACAACAAAAAAACTAGGAAGCATTAATGAGCACTACTAAGAAAACATCTTCGATTCACTATTACACATTTAGGATTGTAAATCACTATTTTTAATAAATATTATTTAAAAATATAAAATAAAATTCCAGTCTCAATCACATATCCAAGCCAGAAATGTTCAATGCGGTAGAAACTATTTAAGGTTGAGTAAAAGACGTACGTATGACATTATAAATGTATGTTTATTGTTAGTTAAATGGCACAGGAGAGTATAACGTATGTCGGGATTTAAACATATTATTTCAATACGAAAGCACCCTTGTTTAGACCCTCTGTGTAATCCTTTACCATGTGTTACCTCATGCTATATTTTAATATTTCACTAATTTTATACCTAATATTACATATATAAGTCGGTAATTAATATTGATTTACTTTTAGTAAATTTCTTTTGCAACAATAATGTTATACTACTCATTTAGTTTTTTAAATAATATTATAGAGTGGTAATAGTTAGGGGTAGAGAAACGCGCGTTTAAGGTTGTTTATTTTGCCTTCATCTGTTCTCTCTGCGCTCGATAAGTGATACCCGTGTCATCTAACGGGAAGCCATATAAACAAAACACCATACTCGGCGCAAGTCCTTACACAGATACCGCTGAATTTCAAGTGTTCCATTATACTTCGAGTAATTTCCTATAAAATTCGTAATTATATCAAATAATGTTAATAACAACTTGTGACTACTGTATAATACCAATATGTATTAAACTTACAAACGATTCATTAGAAATATTTTTACAATTTCGCTACATTTTAGTTTTCCAGCAGGACTGTGGAAGACATTTGTTCCATACTTAACTACAGCATGTGTTCAAATGTGTTTCATGTGTCTCAAAAATTAAATTCGAAACAAAGACAAGAAGAGATATTCAACCTAGAACAAAATGTGTGGTATGTTTCTACACCAGCGACTCGTTTTCTATTTAAGAAATTAAGAAAGTAGTGTAATGTTACATTATTATTTCAGTTATAGATATATTTTCTTAATAATAGTTTGAATACCTTCCTAAGTCTACACACTATTTTTCAACATTTGCCTCACATAATTGAATTACATTTGTGCCTATACCAGTGATCGGCAACCTGTTGCTCACGTGCCTATTGCTACTCCTTACCTAACTGACTCAAGGACGATGTGTGGCTATTTTTAACACACGAGCTACGCATGCGCCAAAGTTGTATGACTTACTGCTATGTAGCGTGAACCCTTCTTTTTAGATTTCCTGCTCCCCCGTGTCTGTGGACTTAAAAGTGTGGCAGCACACTCCGTTTGTATAAGATCTATTTTATGTTTTGCCTGAAAAATGATAACTGTTTTAATAGAACAACAAATTGTCATAAAGAAATGTATAAGAAACTCAAAAAGTCGCTACTAAAATTTAACTTTCCAATACCATAGGTATGTAAAACGTATTGTTTGTTCATTCTTTAATGTGTTTTGTGAAGGTGAGTTTCTTGATCAATGTTCCCCCTAATTATTTGATTTAATACTTCTAACAAAATCGTTCTGCATTGAGGGTAGTGCTTCATTGATGGTAGTGCGAACCCGGGTAGCAAACCCGACGAATTCGACGGACCAGACGGCCGAATGCTTTTACCAGTGTAATTGCAAAATTAAATAAAACCCAAAGCGCACCGCTCCAATTTTATATCCCAAATATTTAAAATATATATATATATAATGAAAATAGTTCAAGTGATCAGATGTTGCAATTATTATTAAGCAAACTGAACCACCAATAATTGTTCTCGAAACTTGACGAGCGACTCACCAAATTAGAATATAGCACTAGAGGAGCTATACCCATATATAATATAAGCCCATATAAGCAGAAGAAATGAACGGGGAGCTCAGAATTATGATGTGGAATGCCAATGGACAGGTTGTGCTAGATATAGAAAAAAATGATGTGTGTCTAATATCGGAGTCACATTTCACGCAAGAATCATACATACAATTTTCAGGATACAAGGTTTATCACACTATCCACCAGGAAAACACTCACAAAGAAGGAAGTGCTGTAATAATTAAAGATAATATTTCACACCATGAAGGAATGAAACATAAAATTTATGAAATCCAAGCTACCATGGTTAGTGTTACGACTTACAAATATCTAGTTGATATCATTGCAATTTATAGTCCACCAAAACGAATCTCGAATTCTTAAGAAATCAAAGTAGAAGATACATTATAGGTGGTGACCTTAATACTAAGAATAACAACAAAATACTACAAAATAAATAAACAAACCGACTTACTGGCCAACTAATTTAAATAATTAATAGACTTCTTCATCATAAAAAACATAACTGCCAATTATATACAGATAGAAGAGGGGTGGGACATGAATTCGGATCACTCACCTATAATACTAGCCCTTAGCGAAAATATTATAAAGAAAGAGCATATTCCAACCCTAGTTAACAAAACAACTGACTGGGAAGGTTTCAAGCTAAACCTTGAAGAAGGAATAAATCCAGCAGTTCTATTGCAAACAGAGCAGCAGTTAGAAAAAAAGTGGAGGTGTTTCTTAACAATATTCAACAGACGGTATAGAAAAATACACAGGAGCTTAAACAAAAACCAATAGGAAATAACTTCCCGAAAGAAATCAGAGATTTAATCAAAAATAAAAGAAAACTAAGACGGAAATGGCAACAAATTAGAGCCCCACATGACAAGACAAAACTAAACAACGCCAATTAATAAAAGGTCGGTAATGTCGATACCTGCATTAAGACAAGAAAACGGAAAATGGGCCACAAATAACACAGAAAAAGTAGATAGATTCGCAAACCATCTCGAGGAATCATTTCAACCAAATGAAGTAGAGCAGGATGCACCAGACTTGTGTGGGACAATACAAGAACAAAACAATATCAGACTTACTACAACCAAGGAAGTTAGAGAGACAAAAATACTACAAAAATATCAGTATTAAAATAGGTTTCAGAACAAAGTGCTAAGAAACATCGTGGAAGCACCCTGGTATATTAGAAACAGTGATCTTCACCGAGACTTAAAGATGGAAACTGTGAACTGTGAATAAGAAAAACTTGCCAAGGGTCACAAAGAAAGACTCCAACAACATGTTAATGACGAGGTAACACTCTTACTGGACAACGATGGAGAAACAAAGAGAAGACTAAAAAGGGTAAAACTTTTTGAGTTAGTTTAATTAAATTAAATGTAATAAAATGTATGTATGTTAAATATTATATATCATACAGTAAGGTATGCTGAAGAACAACCTTTAATGTTTACATTATGTTAAATTGCTTATTAGTCTAATAGACTAGATTGTAATAGTTACAAAATAAAAAAATAAATAATTTGTTTTAGGGTTTTTAAGATTTCTTGTTTTTTAGTTTCTGTTAAAGCACGTATTTACTTTTTAATATTTGAGATGATCGTTAAAAAGTCATTATTTCCTAAAAGTTTACCTGACTATTTACTGATTACTCTTTTCTTTTCTTCTATTGACTTTTATTGTTTTGTTGTATTTTAGATGTGAATGGAAAATGGAACATTTTATTTTGGTTTTTAGATGTTGGAGGAATACTGTTTGTTGATTTTTTATTGCCACGTCTTGCTATTGTGTTTGGCTTGTATATAGGGATTGAATTAGTATTATCTGCCGAGCCTGCCATAGGTCGGAAGACCTCATTATAGTTTCGGAGAAGGCGAAATCTATTTTGTGTGTGTACTGAAATCAGATGGTCACTGTTTTCCCCTTCACGTCACTTCGCCACGAGCCTCATGATACCTTAAATTGTAATCAGCCAAAACTTCTAAGAGCAGTCTTTATCAGTTGCGTGGTGATTTCCGTTACAATTTTTGCAGCTTGCACTTATAGTTATGCATGTTGACAATGTGTGTTCGGAACTTCCACAGGCTCGACATTTCGATATTTCAGAATGGCATTTGGTGGCCATACTTTAGACATTTGTACTATTGAACAGTTGGTAGGATGAATGGTTCAACGGCTCGGTGTGCCCTCCATAAGAAAACATATTCTGGTAAATTCATTCCTTCAAAACACAGTTTATGAGTTAAAATGATAAGAAAAAAAATGAGAAGAAAATTTAGAAGATGGAAGAGAGGGGAGGGGACGACGGATGTCGATCGCTAACATCATTATATAATAAATTGTTATTTGGAGGATCAGAAAAATGCCCTCCTCCAGGGCTCTCTTGAATGAATGCCAGTATCTAACAATGCAGCCGTATGCTCTAGCTGCTAGATATAAGATCATATCTATTTCTTTTATTGTGCTTCTTACCATCCTTCCCTCTGCCCTTACTCTTTCCACTTCCGACGTTGCTGTCTCTCTTCCTTCATAATATCTTCTCCTCTCCATCTTCTTTCTTGTATTGCCTTATTTACTTGTTTGCTCTTCCGCCAGTCTCACTAGTCCGTTTTCGGCGTTCTTGCTTTTCTCTTATAATCTCATTGCTTTCCTCCCTCACTCTAATCTCAGGTTATTTCTTTTTGTTCCTCCATTACCAAGTAGAGTACATTTATCTGCTTCAAAAAACTATTTCTTGTACTGTCTCCAACTCTCTCCACTTTCTCCACTCTTTCCACGCACAGATTTCTGCTCCATACGTTGTTATGCTTCCTATCAATCTAACGAACAACCATTTTCTTTTCTTTTATATCTGTACCAAAAATCGCTTCCCCCTTTCATCACCGTATTCGCCTTTTCTGCTATTGCTTTTACTTGCATTTCCGCCATTAATTTTTCCGAATTAATATCGCAAGATTCTAAATTCTTCTACCTCTTCAATCTACAGCTCTTTTCACTTCCCTCCCCCTCTCGTTGCCTTTCCTCTTCTTTTTTGAAATACCGTCATTTTTGATTTTTTTTACATTCGGTTCTATTTTTTTCTGTTCAGATATTTTTCCAATCTGCCTATCATTTCTTTCATCTCCTCCTTCTGTTTTGCCAATATCACGATATCATCGGCGTATGATAAAGAATAAAGCTTCTATTTTATCCCGATGATTGTATTTGCTAGTGTTATACTTCTGTAATTTTCCCTTTTTAATGTACTGAACATGTTATACCTTCTTTCCAACTATCCGGCTTCCTTTTCCATCATCCCCTCCACTAGCTGCTACTCACCAGCCTTTCATGTTTCACTTTTATCTAGTCTCTATTCATCGACTTTTGTACCGTCACTTCTTTATCTGCTCCACAACCTCATCCTGTACAATCTCACAAGTATTTTTTACAACCTTCTTCTGCCTTCATCTGCCTCTTTGTCGCATTGTGCCTTTCTACCTCCGTTGTCGCCATCTCCCTGAAATGCGTTTCCCATTGCTCCAAACTTATCTCTCTACTGGCTTCTCTCTTTCTTGACCCTTTTTAGGAATTGCCAGACTTCACTCTCCGTTTTTATTCCCGTTTTTATTTCTTCCGCTTTCTTTTTCGGTAGTATTTTCTTCTGCTTGATCAGAATTTTCATTTTCCCTTTATCTCTTCTATATTTTTCCGTCGTCCCCTCCCCTCTCTTCCATCTTCTAAATTTTCTTCTTACTTCCTTCATATGCTTCTTACATCCCCTATCCCACCAATCCTCAAACCTCCTTTTTTTCCTTACTTGAGTCGCTCATGATTCTATTCTTCATCTCTTTCTCTCCTTCTCTCCTTTTTCCATGTAATTTTTTTCAAATTTTTCCTTAAATCCTTCCTTTCCTTCTACCGTCCAGTCTGCGTAGCACCTCCCAATATCTTCTAACTGTACCCACTCCTTCCATTCTCTCATTTCTATCTCCAAAGATTGAGGCTTCATTTCCGCTCTTTCTGCTATCTTGAACCTGCAAATCTATTCCTTCCATCGATGTTATCGCATAGTCAATCACTGTCTCACCATTAGATCCCACGTACGTAAACTGACCAACTCGTCCTCTTCCTTATTACCATTCAAGACTATAAAGCCATTTTCCTCCATCCATTTCAGCAGCTTCTTCCCATCTGCGTTTGTCACTTATCGTTAGTATTCCTTACACTTCTCCTTAAATTTCACTCCTTTGTTCATAGCCTACTTTCTCCAATCGTTTCCACGATTATTACTTTCTTTTTGCTCTACACCCTTTCGTCAATTCCCCTACATATCTCTTCTATTCTTTGGGCGTTGTAAATTTTTACGAAAGACCACACCTCTCTCTTTATTTTTATCTTTCTCTCTTGCACGTATTTCGTTCCTTCCCTTGTTTCCACTTCAACCAGTTCTCTTCTCACTCCCATGATTATACCACTCTTCGTTCTTCCCTTGCTGCTCTTTTGCACTTTCATCTAAACTTCTTTGGCATCTTTTTTCTAGCCTCTTCCACTCCTTGTCTTCCAACCATGTTTCCACAATCCCAATTATGTGCATTTCCTTCATGTATTCCCAAAAATAGTTCATTTTATTCTTTACTCCTGCTACATTCCAGAATCCCACATTTTACCTTTTCCCTCCCTCGACTCGTTCTCATACCCCATTTCTCCTCTTTACGAAAGCCCCTTTTCTCTAGTTCGTTTTTCTCTTCATTCACGTTAATAATTTACCCTCTATCCATTTCTTTCTATACCCCACTCTCATCCCTTTCTTTCGCGCTTACCTTTCCTGTTTCGTCCAGCTTCTTATTTTCCATTGAACTTCTCTTTCCTTAAACGTCATATCCTCCTCAATGAATATGTCAGACTCGCTTAGCCTTCTCTTTGCCGCCATCGCTTTTCTCTTCTGATCTTCGTTTTCTAATCTTGCTAGGATTATGTTTCTTTCCTTCCCTATCCGATAAGCCTGAGTGACCTTGACCTCTACATACTACATACGACATATTTCTTTCTTCATCTCTTCTTCTTCCTTATATATTTTTAACCATCTTAGTACCACATTATTCCTTTTTTCAGTTTTCCTAACCACTTTTTTCCCTTTTTCAAGCCCTTCTAGCCTCTCTCTTAATTTATTTCCTGCTTCTTCCTTTCTTTTCCTTTTCTTATTTCCCTTCCTTTTTCTATCATCGCTATCCATTTCAGTTTTTCTTTTATTTCTTGTTTTGCATTTTTCTTCTTTTTTTCTCCCTCTTTCTTCCTTCTACCCTTTAACCCCGTCATCATTTATTTCCGCTCCTTCCTTTTTTGTTCTTCTTCGTTTTCTATTTCTTTTTTACCTCCTTCATCTCTTCTCTCAATTGTATCTCTATTTATGTTATTCTATTAATCTTGTCACTAACCCTAATTTTTACATATTAATAAATAATGAAAAATAATATGACCAAAAGCACTCGCAAGAACCTGAAGGAACCCGACGTCCATTGAGTTATGGAATTGTAGTTGGAGCAGTTATATCAGTTATAAGAACTAAACTGATTATTAGATTCAATGTTTAAAATTTGTTTGTTGTTATTCGAAATTTACTCTTGCTCTTTATATTAACAGTCATATTTACTTAGTTCTGTTGTTTTGGGATTATTTATTTTATAAATGTGTTGTTTTAATAAAGTTCTAAATTAAAATTTTCAAAATATGTGACGTCATAGCAAGTGTAGCGGGAGGTATATCTGCATAGTGTGACAAGCATGGGGGAGAAGTCAAGAAAGCATAAAATTTGTGTAACGCAATTTATGGATGTCCCCTTACTGACAATGAACCAAACAAAATTAAAGCCTTTGAAACGTATGGAAAACTTGATTCAGAGAAAACCTCAATGTGTGTTACAATTTTAATTAACAGTAAACGTTTTGGAGTTGATCATAGAAGATACATACATAAATGGTGTAACGAAATACGGTTATTGAAGTGTATCCTCTTTCTCTCCTCATTCCCTTCTTATGTTGAGTCGCCGAGTAATTTTAGTTCATAGAAGACCCATGCAGATACATCTACGTGTGATGTCGCTAAAAGCGATTTTTTCAGCGTCGAAAGAATTTGGAAAGGTGGATCGTTTCACAAGAGAATAGTGCGCGTTCTGTGTAAAACATTTTTACAAAAACAATGATCCTTACCCAGATAGAAAATTGTCTTGGAGTACAGGTATAAAACTCGAAAGTAGCGTTATTTATGCTTGGTGTACAAGGCTTGGTATACAAACTAACTGCAAGGTTGCTACTATAATAGTATACAACACAACTCGAAACAAATAATTAAGCATTAAAATTAGCTATCTAGTAGCTTATTTCCCAAGCGTTCTATGAAATTAGGTATGCTCATTTTATAAGCGTAGCGCAAACTTGCTGAAAGAGTAAAATACATGCGTTTTCCAATTGGTACTAGCTAATTCCGCAAGGTTATTCAGCTTGGTTACATTTAATTTTGCACCAACCTAAATTATTAAGCTTAAAAGTAGTAATGCCTTGCAAAGATAGCTTTATAAAATCTTATTTGAAGATTCGTTTCTACCTCGGTAAAAGCTGCATATTTTGGACCAGAGAATAACCGAAATTAAAACACCAAAGACTCCAGAAACTAATGTTTTAGTTCTAGAGATGCATTTTCTAAATGTTACGGTTTAGGTAACAATCTCTTCAAAGGGCATTATCGGCCCGTACTTCTTTGAAAATGCACGCGGAAATCAGTGGCGTAGCTAGGTAACCAAGGGCCCCGGTGCAAAACAATCTGGGCCCCTAACTAAACTGTTTAGGTTTTTCAAGTCAGATATAAATATATATAAATACTTTAAAGGTACAAAGCTATTAGTTTATCATCAGCTCTTTATCGTGCACTGCAGGGCACAGCAAAACTACTTACTACATGTATGTGTATGTGTGTCTTGTGTGAGCTTTAGTGATCGCCTAGGTGAAGAGTTTAGGAAAGTATACTTGGATTTATATTATTGGTATTAATCAATAAAACGAAGTAAATCAAAAGATGTATGCAGATATGTATGTAAAACATTTATACACACCAAGGGAAGAAAGTAAGACTATTTTGCACCAAATTATGTGCACTTATGTCACTCCGTCTATCTTATACAGATCAATTAATATGATGTTTTAATAGTAGACCAAATGAAATAAACATCTGCCTTTTCTGTATATTGTTAGCGATATTACGCTCTAAGACTCTAAGTACAATCCTGCAGCTACTTTTGTTTCAGCTTAATCTCAACATAAACAACTCTAGACCTCTGCCTGAGAGAATTACGTAATAGACTTAAGCCTGCTGCATATGTAGCGTGTTTTAACCCGCGCGGAACGTGTTTTCACCCGGACGGAACGGGACGACAATATCATTATCGATATTGTCGTCCCGTTCCGTCCGGGTGAAAACACGTTCCGCGCGGGTTAAAACACGCTACGTGTGAAGCAGGCTTTAGACTCTTGTCTGGTTCATGCTTCCCCCTCCCTCATGTTCAGCGATAAATTTGTACACAAGTGAGTATGAAAAACACTCAATAAAAAAAATTCATTCCTATTTAGAATTTTTGTTATTGTTTATGTTTTTGTTATACAAGTTTTGTAAGCATTGCCGGGAATAACTATTTACTAAGAGTATTACTTCACTGTGAAATCGTTAATATATAAATATAAGTTATAAAAGTTCGAGGGCCCCTTGAGCTTGGGGGCCCCGGTGCACTGCACCGACTCGCCCATACCTAGCTACGCCAGTGGCGGTAATTCTGTAACAGTTAATTTTGTAGAATATGTGAAATGCAATAAGAATTTTGTCAACCACAGTTGCAGCAGTTCGTTGGTTTCAACGTAGAGATGTTTACTTGTCAATTTTAAATACAAAATTCAAAGTAATTTTACATCTCTGGTTATAAAATGATGTACATACAGTATATTGATTTTAAGAATTATTTTTGCACATCCCTTGTTACAACAATATGACTTGGATCCTAACGAGATCCAATTTTTTCCAGACCGAATTTTTCCTAAGTAGCATTGGTTCCATGTAGTAACTCAGATCGCTCTATCTTCGTGTATTCTTTGGTTGAGGTTCATGACATGTTAATCTTTGACTGGAATAAAACTGTAATTAAATTACTGTTTAGAAAACATTTATTAACATTTGACATTTTATTACATTACTTTTAGTTTTTATTATTACATATATTATTATAGTCATTACATTTTAGTTATTTATATTGCATTTAGTTACTAGCATATATTTTATAAAATTATTTTATTTCTCTTTCTTGTGGTAAGTAATTTTTTAGTTTTAGTAAATCGTCCATTTTGTTCTCGTTGATAGGATACTCTCTGAATAAGCTCTTTCGCATGAAAAAACAAATAATTTCTTTTTATAATTCTTTTGTTTAAAAGAATGTTTGATAAGCACTACTGTGTCTTTTTCATGGGAATGGTGAAAATAGCAGTAGTGGCGTCTCTTTTATGACACCTTTTGTTTCTTTTTTATGGATGTTTTCCATTTAAATGCTCCAACCACAGTAGTGTCTGGCAAAGTTGATCACTTTAAAAAGTTCTGGTCTCGCATGATGTGCGATTGCAATTGATACCAACTAATTAGCGAAGAATGTAGAAATTTTTGATATTGTTGACAATTACTATTTCCAATACCATTGTATGAAATGATTTAATGATTTAACCTTTAATAATTCAATTAATAATAAATTTTTAAATAAAATAAAAGTAAAATTTAATTTATAAAATTCATTTAAATAGTATAAACAGTTTTTGAGAATAAAAATAAACAAGTATGAATGAAAGTACAGATATCTTTTTTTTTCAAATTAAAAACTAATGTATATGTATTAATGCAAATTCTCGATCTGGCTCGAAGAACCAATGTTAAGTGAAATTCTTGATTTTTTCTTGTCGATTAAAATACGAAGAGCCGAATGTTAATGCAAATTCGATGATAATAATTTACACTTCTTAATTTACTAGTGGACTGTATATTATAGTTCGAAACTCACAGAAACACAATTTAATACTCGGAAATGACTTTATTTGATAATTTGTTGCTACTTTAGACTTATTTCTAAGTGAAAGACTTGGTAGCTTGTAAACTTGTCAGAGTTCTATCAAGAATATATCTCTTTTATTATAGCTCTGTTGTATAAAAGAGATAGTAACTAGCGGTTGTGAGGTCACATGCGTTTTAAACGTTGAATCACAAAATGACTTTCTTAATTGTTAATATCTCCTAACATATAAGAAGTTATTAAAAAATAATTGAACATTCTAGTAACCCACTTTATCAATATATAGTACACTTTTATAGAAATTAAGACTTAGGACACAAGCCCAATCGAACATCCGCACAATGCAGCACAATTCAAATAATCACAACAACAACCGTTCTAGAAACTAGACAAGCGACTCACCAAATTGGAGTATAGCACTAAAGGAGCAATAAACAAGCAGAAGAAATGAACTGTGGAATACCATTTAACTATTCCAACACGAGTATAAGCTAAAGATGATGCTAAACATAGAAGAAATTGATGTGTGTTTAATATTAGAGACACATTTCAAGAATCATTTATAAAATTTAGAGGATCAAAGATTTATCACACTACCCATCTGGAAAGCACTACCAAAGTAGTGACGACACAGTGTACGGGAGCATTGAAGGTTGACGTTAAACTTCTGTGTCTTCGGGTTCGATCCGCGGAACCAGCATTCTATATTCTGGGTTTGGTTATAAAAAAAATAAATGGGTATAATTAAAGAAAAATAATAAAAAGTAAGTAAAAAAAAATAATAAAAAGTTATGCACTAGAAGACTTAATTAACAGTAAACAATTGGAAGACACAGACATAAGGAAAATAGTACACAACAATAAAGTACAGTTCTGTGTTAACAGAAGAAATTCTTCCTATGATAGACAAAGTATGCATGTTTAAGAAAGAAGCGAAGAATGCAATAAACAGACATCGCAGTGTACGCGATTCCTATGTCAGGTCGTAGTGCAGTTGTTGTTGAAAAAAATGAGACTCAAGGAAAAACAATATTAGATGATGAAAAGTGAAGTTATTGTAAAGTGAAATGTAAAAGCTAAATTATAGAATAGCATAGTTATTAAAGAACTATAATTTATATAATGCATAATGTTTGTAAATGTATGTACAACGTGTCCCAAAATTCAACGACAAGCTAGCAACAGCCCGTATATCTCAGTATGGGACCGTATTTAAGCGAATTTCTGCCGGACGTATACGGGCTACTACGCTTTACCTATCCGAACCATGTAAATGTAATGAGATCGCTCTGGAGCTCTCAGACTGCACGCTACAAAGCCGTCCGAATACGGGCGGCACTACCTCGCACATTAGAATCGTATAAAGGCGAATTTTATCCAAGCGTTACTACTACTACAACGATATACTATCAGAACCTTTGTAATTGCAAACAGCCGCCTAGACTGGAGGGGATACGTAACATCGCTTCTTCTTTCGCTGCAATACGCGTCTTTTCGGGTCTATCGCCGACATCGCGTATGACGAGTATGAGTATGAGTACGAGTATATGTTATGAGTATGTATATTATGCAGTAAGCATATGCGTTTGATTATGTTATCTGCTCGGTATCCAATAACATAATAAGATAACATCCAGGCACACCAGATTTAAGACGTAAACAACAACTGAATGCTGCATCAAAAGTATAGATAAATAAATTAGTATAAACATGTATTGTGACACACATAGGCGGTTTGCTTTGTAGCTGATCCAACACGCCGATTTACGTCCGAATACGCCGCCGCTTAAATACGGTCCCATACTGAGACAGGCCTTAAGCTCATTACGAATATGCGTCCTGCGACACCCGTAGACATAGCAGTCTGGCATAGCCACTCTGTCTTCTAAGCAAGTAAAAGACATGCTTAAATAGTTTTAAATATTTGTTATTTGAACTATATAGTTTTAACTCCGTTTATTACTTGTAATAAACAATAACGTAATAATCAATTGATTAATTCATAGAATGCATTTCAACTAGTGTAAATTTATCACAGATTCCATCCATTCAGGGTCTACTCTCCCCCTACCTTTACTATTTCTATTTTTGCATAAGCTGCTGAAGTTCAACTCGTCACTTGAACCAAGAACTCTTAATTTAATGTGGGTGTGAGACCTCCTTGTATTTGACAAGCAACTTTATTTATTAATAAACCTCTAAAGTGGGTTTTCAATGTCGCACATTGTTGACAATATATGGTAAATGGTGAAATTGAAATACAATATTACATATAATATAGTTTGGTATTTTTATTTTGCTAAATTGTTTTCGTAACATATACTCGTAAAGTCATAGGCCTGATTCCAGTTTTGTTACTTTTGAAATTCTTGTTTGTTTAAGATTTTGAATTTAATTTACATAAATTTTATTTAAAGTGAACTGATTGTTTCATAACATTTTGCTACTTTTTAAGGTGGTAGTATAAAATAATTATTTTTAACAATTCGGCCGTTATAATATAAAAAAAATTGTTACTATTGCCATAATAGTTTTCTTTTTCTTTTATTTGAGTGTATTTACTGTGATTAATTTTTAGCAACTTAATATATACTTTTTACAAATAACATTAACATCAAAGAAATTAAATCTTTTAGATGATCTGTCACCACAAATGTTATAAATGCAATATCTAAGTAACCGCTTAACATATTTTTACGTTAAATGAAATATGAATAAATTACGTAATATTTATAAACAGTGACATTTAGAAAAAAGAAATTTAATTGGTTTTATTAGACAATTAGTTTAAAAGTTAGAAGTGGTTTTATAAAAAATGCATACCTGTCTTTCTTGGGTTTAAGATGCAGGATGGGTGGAAGAGAAGAGGAAATTTGGGAGCTTATTAAGAATAGATGGAAGAAGAAAGTGGAATGGAAATCGAAATGATGGAAATTAAGACAGGGTGGGAGAATGGAATAGAATGGATGGGATGGGAAGGGAATGAGGTGAAAAGCAGGAGTAGGGAAAATAAAGACAGGGGAGATAAAACGTATAGTAGGAATAGAATGGATGGGATGGGAAAGGAATGAGGTGAAAAGCAGGAGTAGGGAAAATAAAGACAGGGGAGATGAAACGTGATAGTAGGTATTTTTACTTGAAGATTATAGGTCAAAACCATTCTTTTCTTACATTTCGGTAAAGAAACTAGATTGAAATTGTTCACTCAAAGTTGTTCTATTCATACCACAATTACGAAGGAGGGAAAAGGAATTAGATATTGGAGAAGAGAAGAGGGGAAAGAATGCAGGAGGTACGGAAAGTACTGTTAAAATTAGAGCAAATTAGCAGTAGGTACCAGTAGACAGTGAAAAATCGATTAGGCCTGGAGAAGATATAGCAAGGAAAGAGAGAATGAAGAGTATGAAAGGCGGAACTTATGAAGAGCGGAAAGAGAAAGGAGAACAAGGAGAACCGAGAGCAGTGATAGAATTCGTTGGATATTATAGTTTGTATATAAAAAGAATTAAAATAAATATATTAGAGAACAGCAAGCGTAAGTGTTGGCAAGAAGATGGAAAATGCATTATGCCTGTGTGGATGACGGAAGTAAGGAGAAAGATAAGAAGAAAAAATGCAAGAAAGCTTAATGTTGATGATAATGTGAATGAAAGGTAGACAGCAAAAAGCAGACAGAAAAATTGTTTGCTAGTGGCAGTAATCGTTGTGGATGCGAAACAAGGAGAGATAGAGAATAGATAGAAATGGAAGAATTATTTTGAAAGAAGACTCGAGAAGAAGATTAAAGATTAAATAAATACAAATATAATACAATACAATAGTCGTTTAAGTTATTACATGTACTTTAAAAATTTTACTTATTTTAGAATTCCCTAATTCTTAAAAAGAATTTAAAAAATCAAATTAACAGATTTTAGGCAAAATTGAGATGATTTTAGATTAAATCTTATTAGATTGTGTTTACGTATAATGTTACATGTATTTTGGGCATATCCATGCTTTACGTTTAGCGTAGAAACGTTAGACTTTACTTATTTCCTTTCAGAGTGTTTATACTAGGTCTCCCACAGATCAACTTTATTCACTTGCTTTATTTTAATGCGGTTTTGCATTAATCCCCAATATCATTGTATAAACAAGTCATCAGCTTAGATAAAATATACGTCTTGAGCAAATATATGTCCAATTGCTAAACAGATGTCAATTTTGAAATATATTACAATTTCGTTGTATTTGATACAGCAGGACAGAAGTAAGGGGTGATTCAAAACCCACGTAGATCCATTTTAGCCTTTTTAGAACCTTTATATAGTATATTTAGAAATTTCATAATGTAGTGATGATTATTTTAAACTTAATTTATTTTAAATAAAATTAATTACTGATTAATAGCTCAATAAACGGAAAGAATTTACATAAGTATATATACGTTACAATGTACGTAGGGACTTATTCATTTACTCTTCATATTCATACACTTTGGGCACTTTAAAATGTATGTTTAACAACAAATAAGAAACAACAGCAATACGTCATCACCAGCGCCGGGTGATTCTTTTGCGAGGCCCAATTTGCATCTCAATTCTATTCTATGTGGTATAAAAATATTAATTTATCTTCTTAAAGTCTCTGCTAAGCGACCCATCGTTTTTTGCAATCATTATCACTATCTAGTGCCAATTTTGAAAGAGCGGCCTCGGTCTGCGTCTGAGACTAGTCGGTGCTGGTCGTTACAATGGTACATTGATACAACACTTCTGCCCTTCTCTTTTATTGGTGTTAGAGCAAGATCCCGGGCCCGCCAGACATTATATTTATTACTTATTTTACTTACTTATATTACTTATTTTCTGATGAACAAAATGTGTAAGATTGAGTAGTGTTAGTATCTACATTGTACAATGATCGTATGCCTACTTGCTAACTTGACCAGGCGGCCACTTTCCAGGTATCAGGTAATCAATGTTTATGTCTCACTCACTCTCCTGCACACTGATAATGCCCTCTCGCTCCTACTCATAGCGGAATTAATATTGGATCTACGGGATGTTTGGCCCCTTGGATCTGTTGTCTCGCTAACATATGTAAAAATGAACCATCAGACTGTAAGTAAGTTAAAATAATTTTTTTTCAGCCTTAAAGCGTCTGCAAGGTAATACAAAGTATTACAAGACAACTGTTTTAAAACGTTTTACAAGAGGACAGATTGATCCAAGGGGCCAAAGATCCCCTGAACCCAATTTTAATTCCACTATGAGTAGGAGCAAGAAGGCATTATCCGTGCGCATGAGAGTGAGTGAGACATAAACCTTGATAACCTGATACCTGGAAATTGGCCGCCTGGTAAAGTTAGTAGGTAGGCATACGATCATTGTACATACAACACTACTACTACTCAATCTTACACATTTTGTTCATCAAAAAATAAGTGAAGTCTAGCGGCCCTGGGATCTTGGACTATGTGAATGCGCCTTGATCCACGGAACAATTTCTCTCATTTATGATCAGCGTCATATATGAAGGGCAACATACAAAAACATTATAATAAAATACGAGGTTAATTTTGTTCGCGTTATGAGTGCACCGCTGTCTTATAAATATTTCCTATGATAATATTTGCATAATATGATTAATAGGTGTATGTACTTACTTCTTGACACATTATTTGCGATCCATAAGTGACAGTAATTCCTCTTGAGAAGCAACGTACTTCTGGTAGTTTACTTACTTGTACATTATTATTTTTATAATTACAGTGGAATTTCAGCAATTTGTACATTATTGTCTATTAGGTAGTCCCAGGCCTAAAGTCCTAGAGTTCAGTGGCTAAACTACATTAATAAATGTTACCCGAAATTCCCAGTAATTACATAAATACCGTAATTACAAATTGCCAATCAACAAAAATATGTTTCTGTGTGTGTGCTGTTTTAGTAATACTAACAAATGTGTAGACAAAAAACAATATTCACGCAATATGGGCCAAGGTTTTACAAAATTAGTGAATTTTATAATTATACATGTTTTTATTGTAAAAATCGATATCTCGGTGTAAGTAAAGTCAAGACATAACTCGGTTATGTCTTTAGTCTTCACTTTTTTTTAAATTGTACTGTATATACAATGTCCACTAAACACAAAACATGAATGTTACGTTACACACTCATTGCAAACGATACCTAATATTAATTAATCTTAATATTTTCTTAATTCTTAAAAAGTACTTCTAAAAATTTTATTTTATTTATTTCATTATTATATTAATGCGCAAAGACTTTACTCTTCAAAGAACAGGCATCAAAATGTTGTATATTAGATCATTCTTTTTACGTAAAAGATAGTTTGATAATGTTAAATATACTTATTCTTAATTAATAAATATAATTGTGTTTACAGAAGTGTCAGTTTTCGACAAAGTTATTATTAAGTAACTTTTCAAGGGCCACCCTGTTTATTTACCAACGGGGTTTAAGAATTGCGATATGGAAATTATTATTTCTTTTAATCGCTGCAAGCGGCCTAGGCCCATATTAAATGACTGATAATAAAACAGATATGCAAGTTAAAACACCGTTATTAAGGAAACTAACTTTAGTGACCTCATAGTCATATCTCTGTTGTGCAAGGCCATTATAGCCAATAATTTACCAGTGTCGAAGCGGGGGCGCGTCTAAGAGGCGCTACTGGGTTTGGGGCGCAAAACAAAGGATTTGGCACCTTGACAAATATATAGCCAGAGCAGCTTTTAAGCATGTAAAAGTTTGTAATACTTATTAAATTTTTGAAGGAAATTACTTATTATTATTTTCTTTTTAGCTTTTTAGATTTTGGGTAACCTACCTTTTTTAAATTTGTTTTTTCACGTATTAATAAAAAGAAATTTTGTCATTATTGGTTTAATTACGGTGAAAGACAAATTAGGAACTTGTTACGAGCAATTATACCCTTGTTACGGTACTGTAATTTACCTCAACGTATATTTAGAATTTAAATTCAGCAGTCCTGTTAGAAATTAAATTTAGTAATATGCAACGGGTATAACTTTGGCAGTGAAAACAAAATACAACACGGGCTTGATTGAAAATGATGATTTCATAAAAAAAAGGCAAAGTCATTTTTAATCATCATTATACACTTCCCTAATATATAATATGCATTTTGTTGTAAAATATGTATAGAATCCATTCAATTTTAATTTAAGAAGTTTAAATGCGATGTTTTCTCTGGAATGTTTTAATAAAACAACACTGTATAATTTATATTTCATTGATTGCTTATATGGTCTTTAGCATTATGTATGGAATATGATTTCGGCCTCTGGTTTTGGTCCAAGGGCCAACTCTTTTAAGCATAGTATTCATAACATTTTTGTAGACTTTTGGTGTTATTTTACTAATTTCTTTTGGAATGTAATATTCATGTTTTGTATTTAGCGGATACTATCCCCTGACGTTCAAACTTTCACATTAAACTTCCATTTTAAAAATTACAAAGTTTGCAAAATAAAATATATTTTTGTTTTACTTAATTTTTTTTTTTTTTTTTTTTTTATTTAACGTCGGCCTATTTCCGATGCTGAGTCCTATCACCGACGACCTCCTTCAATGTTGGCAGTATTTATGGTGTCGTGGCCTCATATATGTGGGCTACACCACTGCCTAATAACTGTACGATTATGTATGACCATAATCAATATAAGTTCATAATAACCAAACCCAGAAAATATATATCTGGTCCGGGGATCGAACCCGAAGACACAGCAGTCGGCGTCAAGCATCAATGCTCTCGCCCACTGTGTCGTCATTTACTTAATTCCATTTAGTCATTAACTATGAAAATTAATTTATAATTAATTTATTACAACTTAGAATGGGTTTCTGTCCTATGTCTTAATTTCTATAAATTTGTCCTATATATTGATAAAGTTGGTTATTAGAAAATATCTAATTATTTTTTAATAACTCCTTATATTTCAATATATATTAACAATTAAAAAAGTCATTTTGTCTCTTTAATTATTAAAGGGATTCATCGTTGTACAATATTCCGATTGTATGTGACATCACAATCGCTAGTTACTATCTCTTTTATACAACTGAGCGTAAAAGAGATATATTCTTGACAGAACTCTAAAAAGGTTATAGGTTACCAACCTTAAAGCTCATAAATCTCTGCTATATGTATTTTTATATCAAAATATAAAATATTATTTACAGCTATTTCAAGAAACAATAAAATTTCAATATTATGTCTGCCGTAACAGGGTTAAATAAAATAAAAGCTTATTATTATTTTGACTTGATTATTTCGACTACCAACAGTTACAAAACATTACCACAGCACTGACCTACTCAACAAATAGCTGACGTTAAAATGCATTTCACGTCATACAAATATGGCCGACCATTTCTAGCGCTAAAACTACAATTCAAATTTTTTTAATTACTATATCTCCGTCAACATTTAGATATTTAATGAAATAGACACGCCAATACACATTTATTAACATCAATTTCAATCAACAATTGAAAAATCGACCATTAAAATATGAGGACACAAGCCCATTGACTAATTTTTGAAGAGATTTAAAAAATAAACGTTAACAATCATGCGTGACCATTGCCCAGCACGTATGTTGTAATAATTATTAGTATAGGTTCGATTAGGTTCAATTTATTTTCTGTTAATTTAATTTAGCCCGTTTTCTTTCCTAGCCCTATCAACACGACCTGTTAATAATAGGTATCTTTGTCTGCAAATAATATATTTTATCTCAATCGAACTCATTTTAATATTTTTGAATCTTTCTAATCTAATCTCTCAGATCTCACACCGACAATGCATTTAAATTCCAATCCTGCAATACAAGAAGTAACAGGGGTGTATTATACACTGTTTGTTATCCGTGCACATAAAACCACCTCGCACTTAAACCAGCATAAGGTCGTCGGTGATAAGACTCATCCTCAAAATAGAGCGACATTTAATAAATTTAATATAGAAGAAAGAAAGTTAAAGAATTATTCATTGTATTTTAAATAATACTAGAGTTTACCTCCGTCGCAAGCGACGATTGTCTTTTGTGAGGGAATTGAATTTCATTTCAAATTTTAATTCCATTTGTAAATTGAAATATTATACTCGTTCCATATTTATTTTACATATAACAACAAATAATTTTTCATATAAACTGATTAAAAAAATATATTTGGTATTTTTGTTTAATAATATATTTCATTATTAGGTAATCCAAAATTTGGGATTTCTCCAAAGTTTCCTATCGGTTCCTCTAATTATCTCAACTTTTCCAATTTTTCAATTTCCAATTTTCAAAAAATGTTAGCATTGAACACAGTAATACACATACCAAATTTCAACTTTCTCTCTTTTATGAATTAAAAGCAAAGAGTAAAAATTTTTTTTTTAGTTTTTCCAAAACTGCGGGCAAAAGTCTTGGACTTTTTTCTCTACAAAATAGGAAATTTAAAAGAAAATGCGCGCAGCCGTTTTCGAGCCACCATACAAATCGCTGGAGCATATAAACAAATAAACATATAAATATACACTTGGAACATTTTAATATAGGAAGGATATTTCTTTATAAATTGAAAAAAGTTTGTTTAAAGTTATTTACTAATGTTACTGCTATGTAATAATAAGCAGTTTACAACATACGTCTGGTAAAAGTATTTAAATATTTGCATTTATCAGATGACCAGTTCGCCACTGACGATAGTTATAATGATAATCCAAGTTGAGTTTATTTCAGCATAAACTTGAATATTAACTGACGTAATAACTGTTAACCTGAGAGAGGTGGAAATAAAATAATATGGAAAGAAATAAATCGGTCTTATAAATCGATCTAATAAAGTAAAGTAAATCACAAACACCAAACAAACAGGTGGACGCAAGACACAGAACAGTTCTATTGGAACAGTCGAGCGGCAATTAAAGATTTTCTATTTCATTTAATTGTGGAGCGGTAATTGAAGATTACACTTGATTGTAGATTTAAACTCGTTGTATCTACAGTCAACAGTGTATAGCAGTCCATAGCAGTCCAGCAGTAATATCATCAAGGTATTCAGTCACTCCGGGCTTCACGTATTACCACCTTTCCATTACTCTAGAGCCTGTTGAGCTGTCTTGTCGGGGCGACACAAATCGACAATCAGTCCAGTTAAACTTTGAGTGTCAAAGAAGCTACAATTCATTTAATTTGCTGCAAGTGAAGTAGTAACTACCAATTGTTCAATATTGATTTGTCTATTGTGCTTAGTTGTTTTTATTGGTTTTATGTTCATTGGGTTTTATTCGTCAGCTTAAACAAAGAAAACTTTTGAACATTGTGCTTATTCTAAGCTTGTTTACCTTAGAACTTTTATGTTGCCTGCTTTGAAAACGGTAAGTTTCATTTTATTTTGATGTTTTTTTTTAATGTTTCATTTTATTTTGATATATATTTCATCTATCAGAATTATAATGTAAAAAATATCAAAATTTTACATATTTGCATTCAATATATTAAAAATAATTATTAATCATTTAATGGACCCTGCATATTTTTATAAAAATGTACAATGTTAAGATAGTTACGTATAAACTAGATGCGCAAATATTATCTTAAGAAAAAGATTACAGAAAAGAAACTATTTTTTATCTTTTCCAATATATATGCTTCCGATATATTTTACATCAAAAATATTGTACATTATGAAGAAATAATTGATGCAATATATTATCTTGTATAATTAAGCGCTGGTATGGGTACCGAACCCAAAGATAAAACAATTAATTATCTAGTATAAATGCACTAAATTATATATATACCTATAAATGTTATTGCTATCATTGACGGGCAAACGGGCGGGCTGTTACTTTAAAAACGTGACTTGCTGTGCTATTTTGATTTATTAATGTAACAACAGTTGGTATTAACGTAATTAGAAAAATATTAACAAACATAATATTCTACTACAAAGAAAGAATTTACGTTATTATTAATGTATGTTCTTGCTAACTCCGGCCCTGGACTATTTTCAGGTAGATTCCAATATAATTTCTAAAATTAACCTTCCGTTTATCCAGTCACAATTTTTTTTCTTTTAACGGTTCCTTCCGTTTTCATTGTTAGATATCTCTTCTGTTCAGAGCTTGACTTAATGATGCCTTTGATTCTTATCATGCGTCTTAACTTCATTGACCGACTATAGGGACTTCTCTACTCATCATACCGTAGGGTTGGCACTGCTTCTTGATGCCACTTTTCTCGAAGTATCACCAGTCAATTATTATCATAAAATTATTTTTATTATAATGTGACGTTTTTTTAAGTTTTTTTTAACATATTTCGTGGTCCTTGATTAGGAAGACCACGAAATCGAAGTTGGTCCACCTTGATCTATTAATGCTAATTGCATAACCTCGATTAAATATTTTCGAATAACGTAATACATAAAAATATTATTCTATTGGAAGTTATGGAGTTTCAATAAAACATTTTTGATTAAATTTTTTTCACTTACGTGCAATAAAATAAGACAAAACAATTGAACGTTCAAGATTCTCGTATCTGAAATGTAAATGAGTTTAAAAGAGATCTTTGCGTGTGAATGGACCGAAGAGGATTACTAGTGATTTGTGTATTTATATTGAAACTTTCTAAATACATTCATACCGAGGAGGGTCATAATATGATATTGGCAAGCGTAGATATGTTATTTTTAAGACTTAACGTTTTACAGTTTACCTGCGTTGATTGCATTGGAGTTGCATTGTTAATTCGGTCAAAGGTCGCGATGAGTTAATGATATATTGTTTAAAAGTACTAACCATGTCATTTTGTAATACGTCAAAATATATTGATTTATCTCTGATTTCTTTATGCATCAATAGCAATTGTGTGATTTATGCGAACACGTGTATATTGTATCAAATTAACAATTAAAAAATTGTTGTTGCACTGGTACTAATAAATTGTTGGACTGTATTTTTTATGCAAATGCTGCAAATCAAATAATATATATGCATGTATACATACATACACACACATATATATATATATATATATATATATATATATATATATATTGAAATGTTAAAATATGTTGTGAAATTTGGAGGGTCGATACAAATAGTTAAAATACATACTGTCTCAATATGTTAGAGACCTAGGATTCATAGTTTTCTTTTTATACATGATTAAAAATAGTCATTTTCCATACAAATCATAATTTTTAGCTCAATTTCACCACATAATATAACTTTTAACTATAAAAAAATGGTGACACGGCTTTCAAAAACTAGGTGTATATAAAATAATCTTTTCTGTAACTATTGCAAAAAGAAAATTATCAAAAGGACCTTTAAGAAACAGTAAATGTAGGTTATAAGCCGGCAACGTTGCAAATGCCAATATGAGCGGGAAATTCAAAATCGGAATAAATGTTATATAAAATAAAACCATTTATTGGTCAAAGAACCAAATCACGCATGTGTCAACACACGTAAATTTGCAGCGTTGCAAAATTTATTATTCCTTTTTCAAAATATCTAATTTGTATTTAAATTGAATTAATATAAATTTTATATTAATCATAGGTAATTTTTAATTTATTAAACTATTATAAGCATAAAAAATCATTTTAACAAGCAAAAAGCAGTTTAATAGGGAATTGAAGAATTCATTTTCAAAGGTACAGTCCCAATATTTGCTCGTCCCTCATGTACTTCGTATTTTGCATTTCGTATTACCGAGAGATAAACTTTTTGCATTGACAGTACGTCCTGTACCTCCTTAAGTGTAGTGCTTACGTAAATACTCGTTGTTCTGTTAAGGACTAAGACCGTCTGCACACGGGTCGACTGATTGCTAACTAGCCGCGCAACGAAGTTTCCAACGAAAACGAAAAACGAGCCATGTCGAGCCGTGTTTCGTGACTCTATAAATTTTTTAACAATAGCATAATAGCGAATTTTATTGTGTCGTATTCTGAGGTATTTGTATGTATGTATTTATTTAAATACTTTTAAAAAGTATTTGTGCACATATCTGCTCATGATGTCACCATCAATAGCATGCAACGTAATTGCCCTACGGCCACGAAACACAGTCGCTCAAAACGTGCTCAAAAGCAATTTCAAATCAGTTTAGTTTCATTCGTGCCGTGTTTTTTTTTCTCACTGGTATACACGTTCGTTCTCTCACTAACAACACAATTCTCATTCGGTTCGGGCAGTTTCGGGGCTCGCGTTTGCAATCAGTTGGTCAATGTGCGGACGGCCTTATGATGCTATAGGAAACCAGATCGCGATCATACTCGTATGACAACCTGGACTATGAACAATCGCCATTTGTAACATATTTACTTTGAATGACCATGATATCCGGTGCTTTGTGATGATAAAGGTCTTTTCTGAAGCATATATAAACATAATTGTTTACAATATCAGCATATAAATTAAATGAAGTATAACTTACACATTATACGAGTATATAAACGTCATATCATATCGCCACACACAAGAAAGCCTGCGCGATTAATAACTGTTATCACGTAAAATTATGTGAATCTATGTGAACTCAATTTCAATAAAATCTTAATAATTACACAACATTCATTTACTAATAATCAATTTCAATCGGATTTAGACATTGTGAGGTCTCTAAAGCGATCTGGAATGTGTCGAAGTTTCAATGACGAATTTAAGAAGCCTATTTTGTAACTGCTTACCTGGTCTCAAGCATTTGGCATAGGCGACACAACACTTAGGGGCCTATTCTGTAACTGCTTACCTGACGTCTGTTAACTTCTGACGATTTTTCAAAAGCCTATAATTTAAGCGCGTTTACAGTGCGCGCTAGGTTTAATTGCTCCTCGCGTTCAACAGTTGCTCTTACTCACGCGACCTATGGTCTAAGTCCCTTCATCAGCATTCTGAGAATAGGCACCACTGCTCCTCTGCAGAATGTCACGATCAGACCTGTGTTGAAGTCATAGTCCTGTACTAGGATTTATAGGGAGACTATGTTAGCGACGGTAAATATTGACTATAGACCGAATTCCATTATTCGCTAACAACTATATATATAATCTTTAATTTATACTCATAAAACTACTTTTTATTAGAATGAGAAGCAGATTCAATAATATAAGACTTGGTAAGACGTTGAACGTGTCGACGTGAATTTATTTGTTAATGTGATAAATGAATGCATAAATGATTTATAAAAATATGGGGACATCTTTTGAGTTGGTCAACGTTAAAGAATATTATTATTATGTAGTAACGTCTTGGTCTTAAATGTGTCTTCTCTGATGTTACTTTCTTACGTGTCCGTTTCAACAATCCGTTTATTTCTATTTCTTGTTACCGCTCGGCTCCGACTGCCTGCACTCTACTGTCGCAACTCAACTCGCGACAGTTAAACAGTGCAAACTAGTCGACACAGAGAGAAGTAAACAAAGGGGTATGTGATGTTAGGCCGTCCGCACATGGGTCGACTGATTGCAAACCTTAGCCCCGAATCTGCCCGAACCGAATGAGAATGCAACTGTGTTGTTAATGAGAGAACGCACATGTATACGAGTTAGATAACACACGCGACAGTAACGAAACTAACTGATTTGATATTGGTTTTGAGCACGTTTTAAGCGACTATGTTTCTTTGTTGCAGGACAATTACGTTGCATGCTTTTGATGGTGACATCATGAGCAGAGATGCGCACAAATACTATTCAAAAGTATTGAAATACATACATACATACAAATACCTCATAATACGACATAATAAAATCCCATATTATGCTATTGTTAAAAATTCTATAGTCACGAAACACGGCTCGTTTTTCGTTTTCGTTGGAAACTTCGTTACGCGACTAGTTTGCAATCAGTCGACTCGTATGCAGACGGCCTTAATGTATCGAATGGGTGAAAAGGAAATGAAGAGTTTATTTGCTCCAGGGTGATGTTAAAGACAAAACGTTGGAGGCTAGTGCAGGACACGGAGACAAAGAAAAGGCGGTAACAGATGAGGCTAATAAAGAATAAAGTAGAGAATTGAAGCAGTTTTTAGATTAAAATTGTTAAAAATTTGATTTAAGTGAAATGTATGTAAATCGAAGTAGCTCAAACTTAGAAAAGAGAGGAAAAATGTGTTAGCCTTATTTGATTCAAAAGTTTTTTTTTAATTGTTTTATTTGGAATTAGCATTAGAAAGGCTTGAAAAGTAGTTGTAAACTGAAAGGTGAAAACAATTAAATGAAATACATACAAAATAGCTTATATTCTTAGATATGGTTGTCATTTTCAACTAAGTTGTTTTGTTTCTTATTAAAACAAACATAAATAATAATTAAATTAACTCTAAATTAATAGTATCAACATATAATTTTGTGAAAACGAATGTAAATCTACTTGATTGAAATATAAAACTTGTATTTTTTAAAAACAATTTTTTTATAGTATGGCAATTTATTTTAAGTATGAGTCATTGCTGATCTCTCATAATTTAAACTATGTATATGTATAAATGTGTGTTTAGGCATAAATAAGTATAGTGCATATATAACCAGTATATAAACATGTTGCCGATGTTAATGATTTATTGCCCGTAACAACTACCTACTACAAAGCTATTAGCAAGACGGATTTCCTAAACTCTAACGATATTACAATAACATACTAAATAGTATGTAAATATTTCGCATCTAAAATTTGTAATCATAAACAAACTGGTACTATAAAAATACCTCAAGTCAAGTTATTATTAAGTTTCATTAATGATATAAGATGGAATAGTGGCCTAGACCAGTGTGGTAGATATGGTATAGTGTATAGTGGTGTATTCATAAATATTAAAGAAGATGAGATGAACCTTGGGTTCACTACACCACTGACTAGTAAAATTATGAATATGTATATAGATTGTCTGTTTAACTTGATAACAACCAATGTTTGGGCGAATGTTGGAGCCCGGGTGTTTCACCGTAAAGAGTCAGAAAGTCTTTGAAATTCGTGAACGCAATATGATTTAAACATATATTTATTTCATACAAAGTTACACATTTGGGTCGTAAATACCAACAGAATTACACAATTAAATCCTTATCCTAATAATTAATAATAATGAATGTATATAAATGTCTTTATGTAATATTTTAATATTAAAGATCACTGTTACTAAACACTTGTAATCTCGTTGAGAGCTGGATTAAAAAGGGGTGATTTAAGTGAAACATATTTAGCATTTTAAAATAGTAAAATGAGGGGATGAACCCATAGTACACTTTCTTGACACAGTTGAATGGAAATAGGTAATAAAATTATTGGTAGGAACAATTAAAGTAAAGCAGTTTTACAAGTCCAAATGTTCAGGCGACACTCACTAAGTACATTTACACTTTTGCTTTTAAAAACATATAAAATTATGTAATATTATAACTTCATTTGATGCATGTTTTTGTCCAACCAAACCCACTGTGTCATCATGGAGAGCGATCTAATCGTAGAGATATAGGAATAGAGTACGCGAAGGGTACGCAAAAACCGCGTGTAAGAGGAAGCGATAAAGGCAAAGAGAGAGAGATAGCTGCTGCTGGCTGGGCTCATTGGCGGTGAGGTAGGGGATAGGCAAGCACGCAATGTTCGGCTAGAAAGAGAAACAGAGGACACTCGTCAGCTATCTCTCTCTCTCATTGCCTTTATCGCAGTATTCTGTCTCTTGCGCGCTCTATTCTTTTACCTCTATGGATCTTATAGTATAATACGAACATACATATTAAATAAGAAAGACAGTTAGTTATATTCAAAAGTAGTATTCGTATATACTTATATACAAATTTATTATTTTCCATTCAATAAAACTTGAAATAATGACAAACACGAACAACATTTGTTAGCAAAACAACAATAAATATTTATGATATACAATATAAAAAATTCAAGATTTATTTTATGTTTAATTAATGTACTCCTGGGGCATATAAATATTTACTAATTATTATATTAACAATTAATTTACTTTTGTCACATTTATAAGTAATATTACAAAATATTTCAGGCAGTAACAATAATCAAACAATTTATTACTTAATATAATACGAAATATATGAATTTACATTTCGAGCTATAGTTGTCTGTGTAGTACATATAGTGTTAGTTTATAAACTTCACTATTAGTGTGATTAGATGCTTGACGTCAGTTGCTGTTCTTCAGGTTCAATTCTCTGACCAGCGTTAATTTTACGTGTTTGGTTGTTTGGTTCAATTAATTATATGTATTATATAATCCTACCACTTTTTGTCCACTTAAGTTCGCAGTGGTTGTTGTTTTGTGCAGTCTAAAGTTAATTAAAAAGCACTCATAGTTGTTTTGTTTTGTAGTCAAATTCTTAGATCGTGTTTACATTAATCGTGCTGATTACCGATTATTTGAGATCGAGTAGGCCTGCACGATTATTCGGTGAACCACCTGTCCACACTTGTTTTGGAAATATGGTAAATATGCAACACACGAACATTCGTCTAAACATTTGACGAATTCGTTTCAATAAAATAAGAGTTAGGTTAGTATAGTTACTGATTTACTATAACATACATATTTGCCAAAACTGTTAATCGTGGGTAATAAACGATAAGATACGTTCATACCGAACATTGTAGGTTCAGTGGCGTAGCTAGGTAACCAAGGGCCTCGGTGCAAAAAAAAAATCTGGGCCCCTAACTAAACTGTTTAGGTTTTTCAAGTCAGATATAAATATATATAAATACTTCAAAGGTACAAAGCTATTAGTTTATCATCAGCTCTTTATCGTGCACTGCATGGCACAGCAAAACTACTTACTACATGTATGTGTATTGCGCTCTAAGACTCTAAGTACAATCCCGCAGCTACTTTTGTTTCTGCCTGAGAGAATTACGTAATAGTCTTAGACTATTACTTGCCTGGTCCATGCTTCCCCCCTCCCTCATGTTCAGCGATAAATTTATACTGAAGTGAGTATGAAATACACTCTCAATAAAAAAAATTCATTCCTATTTAGAATATTTGTTATTGTTTATGTTTTTGTTATAAAAGTTTTGTAAGCATTGTCGGGAATAACTATTTACTAAGAGTATTACTTCACTGTGAAACCGTTCAAATATAAATATAAGTTATAAAAGTCTGAGGGCCCCCTGAGCTTGGGGGCCCCGGTGCACTGCACCGACTCGCCCATACCTAGCTACGCCAGTGTGTAGGTTATGTTTTAATGCGAAAGTCGTCAACACAACATGAGTGCGGTACATGTAAGCAAATATTCGAACATTTTGATCTGCTCTATTTTACCGACACTAAACCGAAAATACTCATCTTCGTGTACTGGTTTTAAATGTTTGCGGAATGGACACGAACTTTATGTCCACATAAGTGAGTTCGTACACAAATGCCGAATAATCTGACCCGAATCCGTATATCTCAACACTACATCAGTTACTTCTAGTTTTTGGGGCATTAGCATATAATTAAAGTCCATTTCGTGCTGTACCCCAATCATTGAATAGTAGGAAGTGGTTGACCTTAAATAGTGTAAATTAAAAATGAATATATTACTGACATTATTAAATATATTATTCAACATTCGCGCCGATAAACAACTCGATATGAGCTCGTTACAAGGCAAATATTGCAAAGTAAGCGTGGTACGACACATCGAATAGTTTTCGTTACTTCCCGATTTGATTAGCCAAATTTTGATTGGTGTAATAAAGTGTAATTGGCACACCAATTTAAAATATCGGGAGTTAGTGAGATTTAATTAACCATAACAACAACAAAGTTTTAAGAAATTAGTCGCAGAATTGGATATGGCAAGAAGGTTTCCAACTTACCGGAGAAGCAAATTAAAGAGTAAGAACGTGGCCATGGTTCAGTATGTCAGAGGGGGGAACCCACAGAAACTGAATTGCGACTAGGGTCATATAATAAAAGGTTTTAAGATCAAAATGAAAAGACCAACTTAAAGGTTTTTTTACGTGTGTATCGGTCGGGGCCCAGGTAACTTGATTCGCCACTTAGTTTACGATTTCTGATTCTTCATAAGAACGCTCACAAGGATATTGCATATTGCTTAGGTCAACGTTATGAAGTTAGTAATAATTGCTGTCTGTACAGTGATAAATGAAGGTTTATTATTGACTGGCACTCCTTTATAATTATCCACCGGAATTTTAGGAGGTGAGGACGTTTCACCACTCTTAAATAAAGAACGTGTAGGAACTGTTATTTTCAAAGATAGCGATGAGGACATAGGTGTATAATAATATAATTTATTTTCCATAAGTCTCTATACGTATAGCATATTTATTGAAAACTTATATATAGAAAAAGGGTTTTTCATTTACAAACAAAACCTTAAAAAAAACCGTGTAGTGTGTATATATAAGATTACTAGAGTTTACCCCCGTGGGCAATGAGACGACTTTTTAGTGTATATGATTTGAACCAACAAAATAATTTCATTTCAAATTTTAATTCTATTTTCAAATTAAAATACTTAACTCGATCAATATTAAAATAATTTTGCATATAAATTGATTAAAAAAACATATTTTTTTTAACAAAATATAAATTTTTTCAATTTATTCGTTATTTGACCAACTTTTTTTTCAAAATTTGGGATTTTTTTTTCGATTCGTAAATTAGGTTAGTTACTAAATTTCAACTTACTAGCCCAATTTTTCACCTTGACAAAAATCGCCCCCGTGCCCCAAATAAAGTTTTTGAATATTTTTTTTGTAATAACATATTTTATTATTAAGTAATCCGAAATTTGAGTTTTCTTCATAGTTTCCTACCGGGCCTCATAATTTTCTCAAGGCACCCTCTTCCAATTCTTCAATTGCTAATTTTCAAAAAAAGTTAACATTGAACACCGTAATACACATGTCAAATTTCAACTTTCTATCTCTTACGAATTAAAAGTTAAAGAGCAAAAAGTAAAAAAAAATTCTAAGTTTTTCCAAAATTACGGGTTTCCAGGAAATTCAGGGGAAAATCCGAGAACACCAAAAGTCTTAGAATTTTTTTCTCTACGAAATAGGCAATTTTCAAGAATAGGCGTGGAGCCGTTTTCGAACTACCATACAAAATTCGAACCAAACATATAAGAAAATAAACATATAAACATACAGTTGGCACATTATAATATAGGAGGAGGAGGATCAAGAGAAACATGAAGTTTCTTTGTATTTATGATTGGATTTTTATCGACAATACGCCGATACTGAAAAAAATTTATTTATTACTGCAAGATATCTCTAACTTTCACAGAAAGTTTGCTATTGGTAATTTATTTACTAATATGTGCTAAATCACATAATTCTTTTTAAGTAAATATTTGATAATACTGGTGAGCTCGTACATACTCGAAGTTTGTCTTATTCGCAAACTTACGTAAAATACTAATATGCAAAATAACATTGATATTCGTGATCTATGACTAACAATTGGTGCGAATAATTTCAACGTAAATTCAATGTATTTTTACTCCAAATAAAACAAATATTTGTTACTGTCACGTGTATAAGCAAATTATTACAAAACAACCTTTTAAAACCAACGTGAACAAACAGAACGTACACATTAATTAATAATTAAGTTCAAAACTTTAATGTTTTAGTTCGGCTTATGCAAATATTCATGTGTTTGTAATTTACGCAAACTATTGACTTTTTAAAGAAGCGTTGAAAGTTGACAGAAATTCTTTGAAGTTATTAAAATGTTTATTTAAAATTACGTCCCGGCTGTATTGAAGTTAGAATGTAAGTGAAGTGTAAGTTAATTAAACTGGAGATGCAAACTGGATAATCGGATAACTGGAAAAATATTAAATCAATAAATACAATAGTCATACTGGGTATTATTGTTATCTTAATGTGTTCACATGTGTGGACCTGATCACTGACTAATAACTACAGTGATTATATTTCTCATATGATATATTTGATAGACTAATAACGAGTATGATGATGTACGGAACAGAGAAAGGTGCAAAAGAAATTGGTAAGGATCCAGGAGAGATACGCCGAAATACATACACGAGCACGCCGGGATACATGGTAATGGAAGAAATAAAAAGGGACAATATAAGAATAGAAGCAGGAAGGAGAGCAGTCAAGTTCGAAGACAAAGTGAGTTACGCTGCAGGCGGAATCGTAAGGAAAATTAGGGAAGAGAGTAGAAAGGAGAGTGGAAGAGGAGGCCCGAAAAAAAAAGAGTATTTTGAAAGGAATGGAATGGCGACAGAGGAGGCCCAGAGAAGAAGGCACAAGTGTGGAAGAGGAGCTAAGGAGAAGAGACAGAGAGATAAAACAACAAGAAAGAATGGAAAAAATTGTGAAGAGCAAATATAACAAAAGATACAAGAGGATTTGGGAGAGACAGATACCAGAATACATAAGAGAAAAAGACACAAAAACATAAAAAGAATTGCAAGATGCAGATTGGGAAACGAGAAAGGATGTGTAGGGTGTGCGGAACGGCGATAGAAACGCTGGAGCACATTAAGTTTTCATGTGAGAAAAAGATAAACGGCGAAAAGAATATTGTGCAGTTATTAAAGCGAGATAGTGAAGGGAAGAAATGGATGGCGGAGATAGCGGAGATGGCAGAGTAGAAAAGGAGGAAGAGTAGCAGTAGGGGTTTAAATTCACATGTTCTGTTTTTATTTTTTCTCTTGGAAGGAGTGAGAATGTTTAGATATCAAAAATGAATTAAGCACAATGATATGTAATTTCATGAGTTAAAGCATCAGAATGTAGTGCCCAATGGCAAAAACATTAAAAATAATAATAATAATAATGTTATATTTCTCACATTACTAATCAAACTAGCATTATCATATTAGCAAGGTGTGCATATGAACTCAACTGTGTGATCATTGTGATGGAAATCACAATTCCTTCTTGCGGAATTTGTAAAGCTAAGAATACATTTGTTAAAACTGCATTGTAAGAGCACATTTAGTTTTTTGTTTACATCGTCACTGTGAAAAAAACTCGGGAAAACTTCTAGGTGAATTTAAAATAACAAATGCGTGTATGTCATATGATTCCATGTGTTACAGAATTTGCGTTTTTTTTTTGCAGTGCGTCCTATGTTTAAATAAAAGATAAAATTGAACAAGCCATTTACGAATTATATATATGTATAATGTGTATTTATTATATATGTATAATTTATTCAAATAATACAGTTATACATATGTAAATACCGTGTCTTAGATTTTGTTTTTATTAGGAAAACTGTCGTTTACAATTTCTGTATTTATTTGCTTTTATTAAATCAAATTAGTTTCTTGGAAAGTGTCTAATGTTCCAAGGTGCACTTAAAATGTTTCTTCTCTTAAATAGAGAAGAAATCTATGTATATAAAACAATCAATTGGCATCTAGGCATCAGGATCTCCTAAGACACATTAGTGGAAGATGGAGAACTGATTTCTGTTTTAGTGGCTATACTTATAAAAGCAAAGCTATTAGTGGTACCTCTATACTCGTATACAGTAATTATTTCGCGGTTTAAATTCATTTTTAAATGATAACGAACAAAAGAATTTCCTTTAAACGATATCTGCGGTAAGGTAAAAAACCAAACTTATTATTATAATTGCTAACTAACCTTCATATTTATACAACTTATATTTAAAAATCAGATGATTCGTAAATTCACATACATAGTAATTTAATGTGACCTAAATATGAATAATTGTGCATGTACAGTGAACACAAAAACACAACGCACAGCGCAGAGGCAGAATTATCCCTGAGAACTGGTTCGATCGGCAGGACGTTCATTAGGCCATAAGACTTCATTTTAATTACGTACAATCTGGTTCTCAGACAATAACAGAGTGACAGGTCATTATTAGCAAATAATATTCAGTTTTTATTTATTTCTTTATTACCACAATATGTTATTAGTATGTCATTAGGACTGGTATATATTCATTAAAATTATAGTTAGTTTCAGATACTTTACTTTTCTTGATTACTGCATTCTATTTCGAGCTTAAAACTAAAAACATTAATTCGAAATTAAACATTATATATTTTACCAGAGTTTAACTCGTTCAATAATAAAATAATTTTTTATATAAATTGCCTAAAAAAATATATTTCTTTGAACAAAATATAAAATATTTTCAATTTATTTGTTATTTGACCAACTTTTTTTCAAAATTTGGGATTTTTTTTTTTGATTCGTAAATAAGTTAACAAGGTTAGTCCATATATAAAATTTCAACTTTCTAACCCAATTTTTACTCTCGGCAAAAACCGTCCCCGTGCCCCCAAATAAAATGTTTGAATTTTGAATTCTTTTTTCTTAATAACATATTTCATTATTATGAAATCCAAAATTTGAGTTTTCTCCAAAGTTTCCTACTGGCTACCTAATTTTCTCAACGCCCCCTTTTCCAATATCTTAATTTCTAGTTTTGAAAAAATGTTAGCATTGAACACCGTAATACACATGACAAATTTCAACTTTATATCTTTTACGAATTAAAAGTTAAATAGCAAAAAGTAAAAAATTTATTTTTAGTTTTTCCAAAATTACGGGTTTTCTGGAAATTCAGGGGAAAATCCAAAGATGCCGAAAGTTTTAGAATTTTTTTCTCTACGAAATAGACAAATTTTAAGGAAAATGCGCGGAGCCGTTTTCGAGCCACCATACAAATCGCGTTTGCATATAAACAAACAAACTTTCACTTGGAACATTATAATATAAGAGGATTTATTATTCTAAATTAATTGTACTAAATATTATTATAATTGGGTTGTGAACCATAACTGAATTTTTTTTGTTTTATAATATTAATTTTTGAGTGCATCAACTATTGGTAGTTATTAGCACTTTTAAATCAATATTATATTTTTATATATATTTTTATAACACATAACTTATACAATACATAATAATTCTTTTTCCATATTTCAACTTCTCTCGTCATTCCATTTCAAATTCCTCCATCGATGCTTCTCCAATCACCTCCTCATCCAACGTTCAACATCCTCATCCCTTTTATTTTTATTTCGGCATCGCGATCTGATACAGGGATCGCCTCAAGTATGATGTCCCCCATTCCATCCATCTCTTCTAAAGTTGTTCTTTTCTTCTTTCTTTCTTTTACTTTTCCTTTTTTTCATTTTCCTTCTCGAATTTCTCTTTCTGTGATCATTTGTCTTTTCCATATTCATTACTATGGTTGCGCACAACCAATTAACACAACTGAATTTCTATAAAAGTATATTGATAAAGTTGCTTACCAAAACCTCAAATATCCAATAATTTTTATTTAATTCATAATATTATAGAAGTTATTAACGATTGTAATAGTCATTTTTTCTCTTTAATAATTAAAGGGGTAAAAACTTACAAAAAACTGCTTCAGTGTGTGACGTCATAACTTCCTCACCTTCTTTCCAACTGCCATTTGCCAACATTTACAATCCGTACAAGGGAAGTGCAATAGAGATGCAGTATTATACGTTAAAACGATAGTAGTTGGTCCGTCGACTCATATTGTTTCAATATAATGTTGTACTGTGCACGACGACATCAACTACTAGGATAACAATCAAAATATTACACAGTAAAACAAAATTCAAACTTTTTATTAATTTTTTTAATTTTAAAATTGAGTCGATTTCAACGACAAGGTCATGTTCGTCTGAAGTTAATTCAAACTTTAAATAGATATATATTCGTCAGTTTTTGAATATTTAATAAAATAAAAACGGTTGTATACGTTTATTAACCAATAATTCAATATGGAATTAAAAAATAGACCCCAAAAAAAGAGTTCACAACCCAATTCTAACTTAAGACGGCTGTCTCTGGATTTGATCCTTGGACTAGCACTATATTTTCTAGGTTTAGAAGTTATCAAAGCTTAATTGAATATGTACGTATATAGTCAAAAATCTATGACTTCTCGAATTGACCTTCGTACGGGTGGCAAAATAGAAAACTAACTCCTGACAAAGTCACTATATAAAAGTAACTAGTAATCTACATTTTTAAAACTTAAAACCATACGGGATAATACATCGTATATAATTAGGTCAGTCGCTTAAAAACAACTGAAGCATTTGCAGGTCATCGTCATGTACTCGTATGCAGGTGGTTGTCCTCAAAATAATAATAAACTTCCGTCATAGTAAAACCCATACGCTGCTAATGATGTTAGACGGTGCGTTGTCGTTGCTGTTGTTAGTGTTGTCTTTACCCGCCCTTGATTTGCAGAGGTCATCGAATTCCACGTGCCTCATGCGCTATGTGGTACTGTGTTATGTAGTTTGTGCAACTCCGATGCAAGGTTGTAGTTGATTTGTTGACCGCTTCAATTAAGGTTCGAGTGTCTTAAGCCTCATTCCCACTCACTGTTTTGATATTTAATTTACTGTTTCTATTTAATATTGTAATCTAGATTTCAGGTTTTCGTTTGAGCATTCCTTTTTCACATTTGTGTTTTAATTTAAGTTTAGTTAATTTAGTAGGTGCGTATGCATCGTTAGTAATATAAATTTTGACAGTTCGACAAAATTGATGTGAAATAATTAAAATTGCTGTTTTTAATAAAAATTAGTAATAGAAATTGTTTTCACTTCTATATTTTCCAAAAACAAATATTAAACTTCTTCTAAAAGTAAATCGTACTGCATTTTGACAGATTGTCACATTTTGGAGGTTATAATATAATATAGTTTTTCTTAATTGAATATTTTTAATTTAAAACATTGGACCTCATTGTAAGGCTCTAAGAAAACTTAAAAAATAAATTTAATTAAAAATGGTACTGTAAATATCTACGCGTATTGCTGTATGCTAAACAATTTAAATTAGATAAAAAATTAAATTAAACCAGTGAGTGGGAATAATACTTTAGTCAGTCAGTAATTAAACGGTGATGGTCGATGGTTAATCTGCTGACCGAGTAGATTATTGAGTTTATAAGAATATAAGAAGAGAATTATAAGATAATTGTAAATCTTTTAAAAGTAAATTATGTGATTTACAAAGGCTAAACTCATATTGAAACCGTATATGCGTAATTTTGTCACACGTCCTGTCCTTTTCTAACCTTGTTAACCCGAAAAGGACCGACATAGTCGGCAAACATTCACACGCCAATGATACGCACTTATACGGTGTCAATGTGAGTCAGCCTAAGTCAAAGTATTTTACTAATAATACGTCTATTCATTTTATATTGAAGTAAAGAGTCTTACATTGTGGAGTGGAATTAAGATTCGCGACCGATTACCAATCTGTTGTGTCTCTCTATAAATCAAAATATATTTGAATTATTTTTTAATAATCGCAAAATTATTGGTAACATTGCATACTTACACTGAACAAGACATGACTTGTTACTATGTTTTTTTACTCACGATTCTTTATTTTGTTGTAGTTTTACGGTATTGTAAACTTTCGGTTTGTAAACGTAGTGCGAGGTTGTCAGTTTCGATGTTATAGCCACTACGTTATGTGAGAACGGTCGAAAACTATGAAAAATAGCTCAATTAAAATTTATTTTATGAAAAATAGAATACTTACGGGAAATTTTTTTTCATATTCTTAATTAATAATTCTTAGCTTTTCAAAACAATCGTAAAAAAATTATCATTGTTCATATGTAAAAATACAAATTTTACCAGTCAAAATCTAAAAATGCATTGAAACTTTCTCTGCGCATAAAGAGCATAAATAAATATTTATATTTAAATTTTCAAAATGATCATAAGAGAGTGATCCTTGGGAACGTTCTTAATACCGTAAGTGATTAAACTTACAATAACTGTAGAAGTAATAGGAAATAGATTACAAGATGTTATCAACGAACATGACTTCCCAAATTGGGTTAATGAAAAATGAAAAAAATAGTGCAAGGAAAAAAAGCTGAAGCGGTAAATATTATTGGCGAAGAAAAACATATATTTAAACTACCAGGCCCAAGAATAGGAAATAAAAAGAAAAAAGAATGAGAATGAACTGAAACTACAATTATCGAGTCAGATAATGAGGATGATAGCTCGAATTCAAACATGGTATTGGAAGAAGAAACATCAGGCAATGACATAACCAAGAAAAATACGAAAAAGAAATATAAGAAAATAGAAAGAGTTACAAGAACAAAGGAAAAGAAAAATAAGAATTTATAAAAGAAATAGATATAATTAAATTAAAATGTTAAAATAAAATGTATATAAATGTGTAGTGTATATTTATTAAAGTGCTAATAATTATTGAAAGTTGATGTACTCAAATGAATTAAAAAAAAAAAAAAAAACTTACAATAACGTTGAAATATGTAATGTTAACCGTAAAAGTATGATTTAAATCTAACCTACTTAATATTCGCATCTCGTGAAAAAGATATTATAATCATCAGCAATTATTTTTGTTCTCTTTAAATTTCGATTGCATTCAGGTTTCCAATTGCCGTGGCTCAGAGGCATTGCACGGTAGTGGTTCCTTAATCTGAACAAGTTTTAAGAAATCGCTTTATGACGTTCTTACATTCGCTCTTACTTCAAGTTAACAATTTACTCTGAATATAAAAGGAAAGATCAGTAGGTGATACGTCTGCGTCACTGCCGGTAAGAAAGCAACGATTTAAAATATATTAAAGTGAATAAAGTGTAAAGTTTGAAATAGTAATTACCAATTGATTTTATTTTTTATATTTAATTATCTGTGTGTCAGTATACTATAAATATCGAAAATGTGTAATTAATTAATTTTATCATTAAAGTTAATAGAATGCATATTAATTATATTTTGGGTTGCAAAAGAAATAAACAATAGTAATTCTCCACCTGCATTTACCTCAAGCTGACAGCTGAGGTCTATAAATTGGTTTTGGTATTTGGTAGGTTTAATATATATTAGGTTTGAACACTATAACGACTATAAAAATTAGTAACATAGTAGGAGGACGTAACTGATATAAAATGTGTCGCGAATTTCATAATTAATATTAGAAACAGTTATTGGGAAGTTATACTCAACTACTTAAACTTAATCTTACTTAATTGCAAACAGATTCTTTGTGGTTGTTTATTCTGTTCTTTCCATTTCCTTACATACTGGAGAGACATCTGGTTTAGAAAATAAAAATGACAGATATTTTGTCTTATTTCATGAAACTTATTTACATGAAACTAATGAGAGTCATCGACTAATAAATCACAACGTGTCAGTGTCACATGGTTGGGGCTTCTGAAAATCCGGGGTTTCAATACCCGCCAGATTCGGATCCAATATTTTATAATCCCGACGGATCCGGGTCCGGATCTGGTCCGAAATCACAAAAATATAAAAAACATCTAAATTTTCAAGTAATAATCGCAATTCATTTATTTTTGCGGTATCGAAATCTAATTATATATGTAAAACTGAAGAACGGGTTAATAATAAACAATAATTAAAAAAATACGTTACATTAATTAAAATAAGTTACACATGAAAAACCTAATACTACAATTACAATATAAGCTATGAACATCGACGAACAGTTAATTAGACCAATACTTACAATCAAATAGGATGATTGAACTAACATGTTTACTTAACATTGGAAAAACCTAATTAAGTGCTTACTTGCATCTTAAGAATTTCTTTTCATTTAAGTAACTATTTAAATTACTTTAATCCTATTAGATCTTTTTTTTTATTGGTCTCGTGTCTAGTGGAGGTCTCGACATCATAGTAAGAATATCCTTTATACTATATAATCTATTATGCTAATCCTATACTAAATTTTATGAATTATTTGTTTTGTAAGGGTACTCTCATATTAAATATATATATATATATATATATATATATATATATAGATACATAATTAAATATTTAAGAAATATTTTAAATTTTTACGCCATGTAATTCGAGCGGCGCGCATTGCGTTTTATTTTATTTTGCCTTTACACCAACAAAAGCATTCGGACCCGGTTCCGTTGGGTTTTCTATCCGGATTTCGGGTTCTGGTTTATTGCCAATACCCGGCGGGTACCGAAGCCCTATACATGGTTCACTTAATGTCACACTCGCTATGTTATCTACAAAGAATTTAATCCACAAACATATACACATAAATACTGTAAACAGCGATATAAGAACTACAGCATTTTACAGTCATTTTTATAATTATATTATATCACCTTATTTTCTGACAAATTTTCAGAACCAGACCTATTACAATAGGATTTAAATCATATAATAATAATTATTTTTCGCTTGAAATGAAACTAAAGTTCATTAATCACCTGTGGCTACCTGATGATTCTGACTTTTCCATTCGTAAATCGTAATTACTGATTCAATTTCTGTGAAGGAAAGTACTGGTTGACCATGAATCGTACTTGCTATTCCCCATCACTGGATCACTAGATCATTGGATCAAGTCAGTTGCAGTCCGTTGAGTACAGTCCATCCTATGTTTTATAACACTGGAAGTCCCGGTTGCATCGTCGCATTATGTTAACATTTCATAATGAACTGTATTGTACACATTGTATTTCATATTATAAGCACTATTTAATACTAAACCTCATTCGTATGATCGGTTTTGCGGACACGGTTCTTCTTGCATGGTTCTTTTATTGATTAACATGGTCTTTATTAAAGCTAAAGTTTCACTACCGTGCAACACAACATGTGTTTGATATATTTGGTTGATCATACATTTAAAGTCTAATTCATAATAATTACATAGAGTTCACTTTTGAATATGTGTACATCATTCCTTTTTATGTTATATAGTTTTCTATCATCATACAAATATTTTCACACAAGGTTCTTTCCATTTAAAGTATTTTCTGCAACGGTTTTAAAATTTCATAGAACTCTACCACTTTAAAATTCTTATTTAAACTTTTACTACATAAGACGACTCTTATTGAAAATAACATACAGAATGAAACTTCAAATCCAACTAGAGTTTAACCCCGTCTAATTTGAATTCAACAAAATATAAAATATTTTCAATTTATTCGTTATTTGACCAACTTTATGACAACAATTTGAGATTTTTTTTTCCAATTCGTAAATTAGGTACCAAAGTTATATATACCATACCATACCATATATACCATATATAAAATTTCAACTTTCTAGCCCAATTTTTCACGCAAAAACCGCCACCGTGCTCAAAAAAAAAATTTGAATTTTGAATTTTTTTTTGTAATAACATATTTTATTATTAAGTAATCCGAAATTTGAGTCGTCTCTAAAGTATCTTACCGAGCCTCCTAATTTTCTCAACGCCCCCTTTTCCAATTTTTCAATTTTTAATTTTCAAAAATTGTTAGCATTAAACACCGTAATACACATGCCAAATTTCAACTTTCTATCTTTTACAAATTAAAAGTTGAAAGACCAAAAAGTAAATTTTTTTTTTTTAATCCGAGGATGCCAGAAGTCTTGTAATTTTTTTCACTACGAAATAGGCAATTTTAAGAAAATACGCGGAGCCACCATACGAATCGCGTAAACACATAAACAATTAAACTTTCACTTGGAACATTATAATATAGGATAATTTAAAACATATAATTTGGGACTATCAAATAAATTTGTAATTTACTTTTAATAATAATTAAAAAGAATTCTTTATTCTATATATCTATATAGGTTATGCTATAACCAACATTTGACAAAGATAACTGGAAATTTCCTTTCAAATGCATTCCTTCCACACCGCTTTAAATGAAAAAGAGTATAATACGTATATTTCAGTTGCTTAATTCATTGCCAGTGCAATACGATATGCTAATTTTTACATGTAATTTCTTAATGTTATTTATATAATAAATACCACATATTGATTTAAAGTTTATATGGTTTTATATATATTATGGTTTAAACATTAATTAAAGACTAGCTAATTTATTGACTTGTTTTTGTAAGTTTCCTTTTATATTTTGTTATTCTTTTAGAAAGAATAGTTCTATTATGTTGCTTCTTTTTACTTTTCAATTTCTATTTTTCTAAAATTTTAATGTATAATGTTTATCAGTGTAGTTTTGCGGCGTGCACTTTCTGTGCTCTTTTCGATTTTTTGTGTTTTGTATAGGTAATTAAACGGGGGCGGCCTTAGCCATAGCAAGGCCCCGGGCAGCAGATTTTTGCCAGGCCCCGGGCAGCAGAACTTTGCGAGGTCCCGGGGTAGCAGATATTTGCGAGGCCCCGGGGCCGTCAGATCTTTGCGAGGCACTTGTTCTTTGTATAATTTATGTAAATTGTAAGTAAGTATTTTTGATGATAATTGACGAGAAATAAAATTTTATATTGGAATTTAAAAGTAAAAGTTAACAAGCACAAAGACGACAAATATTAATAATGATAAACTAAGATACATGAATGTCTTAAAAGATATACGCAGTGATTCTAGTGGGATTTTTAAAGAGCTAGGCGCGAGATTTAAATAGATATATAGTAATAACTTTTTGTACTTGCGCGAGAATGCGAGGCCCCGTGCGGTTGCCTTGCTTGCCACCCCCAAAGTCCGCCTATGGTGACGGAAATTGGCAAAGAAAGACCGCAATGATTAGAACATGTAGAAAGAATGAACGGAAAAAAAGGAATTCAGGGAGTGCAAGAGTTCGAGGAATTGCAGGACGAGGTGAAAATTACAAGTGGAGGAGAACCTAAACAGGATAGAAGTGGCTAATTAGAAGAGGAAGACGGCAAATAGAAAAGAACGGAAAAATGTTTTAAAGGAGGCCAGTGCTCTGAATGGCCTGTAGCATCAATATGATGATGATTATGAATTCAACAGTCTCTATAGAAATTAATAACATTGCACCATGGCTTATCATTTAGTAGATGCTTTCAAAGTCTGTCAAAATTGATTAATAAGGCTACTTTCTAATTATATAGTAAGAAGTATGCAATATACTGACTATACACAGAGATTATATCAAAATGAATTAAATAAGATAAACATAAATTACATAAGAAAACAATATTATCCAATATTATTCAAGACAATGTCGAATAGCTTAAATTAGTGGTTTAGGGTCTCGGAATTAAAGAGGGCGGAGATTACATGAATTGATTGAAATATGAAATGTAGTAAATAGATCGAAAATTGAAACAAATGCTATGAAGCTAAATATATAAAAAATTATCAAACCGTTGTTTACAAATATTGCGTAGTTAATATTGAAGATCAAATCAGGGAGGTGACGTCCCCCATTCTCCATACACTGAGTAAACCGATTTCTGGCGTTTGTCATGACTCGTGCCAGTATAGCAGGCGTTATGTTGGCAATTTCTTCCTGGATGTTGGTCTTTAAGTCTTGTATGGTCCTTGGACGGTTCACATAAACACGGGATTTCAAAAAACCCCATAGAAAAAAATCACAAGAGATCAAATCGGAAGAGCGGACTTCCAGAAGAACCTCACACGCGTGCCTCCGAGAATTGAAGTCACGCTGAGAAAGTTCCTGCACAATCGCCATCTTGTATGGATGGAAATGAAGATCATCATAAAGAATTCTCCTCACAGAACAATCGGAAAGTCCAAGAGCAAACGCATGTTTGCGCGCAGAACGCCGCGGTGATCGCAACATTGAAGCTCTCACTGCCTCAATGCTCTCAGATGATCTAATGGGCCGAGGGACTCCAGTTCATCGTCTTGTCACACTTGCCGTTTATCTGAACGTAGTGACTCACATAGCAATTAATTTCCGGTCCGGGACAGCGACCAACGGGGCTAAATTAAAGCGATTCCGCTGGGTTGCGATCACAGAACATCCGCTCAAAAAGTAGGCCTCAATAGCAAACGCACGCTTCTCACTGTTCCAACGCATAATGGCGACTGAACTGTGTCGGTACAAAATTTTATTGTCCCGCCTCTCGAACGAGACCTTTAGCGCATCGCTACGACATCAACCGACTGAATGGCGCGCTATTTAAAGTAGGAAGTTATGCTGCCGCACCCTGTAGTTATAGGTATAATATTATACCCAGTTCGAACAGAACAAATGATGTTGTTTATTTTCAATATAAATCTATGGCCTTGACTTTTTCTAATACCGAATGAAGTGAACACATGTCTGATGTCAACCTACGGCGTCCTTAAAATAAGCTGTATTTTGAAACTGAAATTAACCGAAAAACTATCAACGAGGCTTGGTAGCCTTGGTAACCCTTGCAGGTCAGAGTGTTAGGGATCTCATGAAAAAATCGAAATAACAACCTTTTCTGCAACTACAACAATTGGCTTAAAACCGTTAAACCCTATCCTGAAAACAACCAAAAGCTGCCACTGTTCATAAGTTTATTTGATATTGAAATATGTAATAATGCAGGAAATGCACTGTGTCGTTATTGCGAGAACCAGTATTCACACTGTCATAGTACTGTTGCACTATGCGTCTGTAACAGTAGGTTAAATCGTTCTACTGGTATTGAACATAAATAATCCGAGTTCGCCTTGCTTTATGCGCCTTGTCGCTAAGATCTCTCATTATTCCATTTTGTTTAATTAAATAACAACACACTCGTACTTATTAAAGACAGCAGTTTGAGGTCGATTTATTAACATATTAATGTCGTCTGCCTTCAACAACAAGTATTACGTATATTTTAAAAATGCAAGAAAATGAGACTTACAAGTTCGTTCTGACCAGATGTCCTTAAACTATGGATCGCTGATAAACGGTAATATTTACAGTTCTCCAGAAACAGAACCCCATACAAATGAATATGAAAACAAGTTGTAATATGCGTACACTCAAATTCCATTTGTGGATCACACAGCATATTGTTCATCTATTTACTCCATATTATGCATCCTATATTATAATGTTTCTTTTTAACTGAAAGTTTATTTGTTTATATGTTTACGCGATTCATATGGTGACCGTAAACTGTTCCATGCATCTTATTGAAAATTGTCTATTTCGTAGAGAAAAAAATTCTAAGACTTTTAGCGCTCTCGGATTTTTGCATGAATTTCTTAGAAACCCGTAATTTTGGGAAAACTAAAAAATAATTTACTTTTAGTCTATATCTTTTAATTCATAAAAGATAGAAAGTTGAAATTTGCTATGTGTTTAAAAATTAAATAAAAAAGTAAATTTTTTGAAAATTAGAAATTGAAAAATTGGAAAAAGGGGCGTTGAGAAAATTAGGGGGCGCGGTAGGAAACTTTGGAGAAAACTCAAATTTTGGATTATTTAATAATGAAATATGAAATAATGAATATGAAAAGAAAAATCAAAATTCAAAAATTTTATTTGGGGAAACGGGGGCAGTTTTGGGCTAGAAAGTTGAAATTTTATATATGGTACTTAATTTACAAATCGAAAAAAAAATCCCAAATTTTGAAAAAAAAAAATTGAAGAAAATATATATTTTTTTTTAGTTTGTATGAAAAATTATTTGTTGTTATATATAAAATAAATATGGAACGAGTTTAATATTTCAATTTAAAAATGGAATTAAAATTTGAAATGAAATTCAATTCACACACAAAAGACAATCGTCGCTTGCGACGTGGGTACACTCTGTTATAATAATTAATAATTATAAGATAGTAATTGTTATAAAGTACTATCTTATAATAAATTGTAAAGTAATAATAAATAATACATACGTTTCTTTTGACGTTTACAAATTCTGAACAAAACAAAAGTTTTATATTCATCACGAAATTTGAAATTGCTACATGAAGTTCTTGGCCAAGGCCTTCAAGAACTTCTTGTCATTATAAAGTAGAAACAGAGTACTATTTAGAATCGGTAAATCCCTATGCTGAACCGATGGTCTAATTTCGCTACCACGGGCCGCATTGGCCGCAATTGTTTGTAATATAACTTACAAATATTATGTGCCACATTACTTTCTCATTGTATTTAATTTAATATAAATTTTTTTTGTTAATGTGAAATAATGTGCTATCAGAGCGCTAATTCGTTAAAAAGAACGTCTTTGTTTATTTTAATTGACTTAATCATTATTGAGTGACATTGACATGAATTATTTAAGAGGCAACACTGTAATTCTTGTTCTAACTTTTTGATTACATTAAATTTCATAAAAAATGTATATATCACATATTCGTAACATAATTATTTACAACTATCTACTATGCCACCAAAATTTTTGATTAATATTCAAACTGTTCAACTATTTAAAATTAGATATGAATAATACAACGAACTATTAGGAATCAAGTTTTTTTTAGATATATAGATTTATTGATATATGATATTACTGAACAGCTGAAAATGGTTCGCTGGAGCGTTATACTCAGCCGTTCGACCAAGCAACATATTTATAACTTGTTTATAATTAGTTATAATAAATCCTCAACGAGTATGAGAATGAAATTGTCGTGCGCAGAAGGATCCGGTCGTAATATTGACTGGAGCCGCCATCAGTGCAGATCATGAATGAAATTAAATCTTTGACAAGTTCACAATATATAAAATGGAATAATGTTTCCTATCTGTTAATACTTTTTAATTAAAAGATACATAAATCAAAAGATGAATACGAGTACTCCTGATAATGTTTGATAATGTGTAATAAATACTGTCTTCAAATATAAACTACAAGCAAATCTTCAATTACCACTTTCATTCTAATTATATTTCATAATATTAAAATGATTTAACTGATTCCATAAATGATTGTCATTGAAAATAATGATTTCTCAACAGTTATTACATAAAGTAAAAGCTGATTCTCGTAGTTTGCACTTTTATAAGATGACTTGTATTTTTTTCATTTTTACATAAAACTTTCCTTTATATCCGAGCCGTGCCGTGCCTTGTATATGTTTGTTATGTGCGTTGTTACTTCAAGGTCAATCTAGTGACCCATTTGGTTGTGCGGCTGATTCATGAGATAGAATTAAGTAACAAATATTAAATATTCAAAAAAATGTTTGTTTTTAAACATCTTCACTTCTGCAGGTGTATCCGTGTTGATATCTTTTCACTTTCCTGTGGACCTCGACACATTACAGATCTCCACAGGTACGAATCAGTTGTACGCAACATTTTTAACACTGAATAGTGGTTATGAAATATTTGTATTTGTAAGTAATTTATATTGAAGACTATTTCTTAAAAATCACTAATTTTTATTGCTCTCTGTATAATTTGTTTTAAATATTTATTTGAGTGCATCAACTTTCAAAAGTTATTAGCAATTAAAAGAATATAAACATTTGCAATATAATTTACAACTTATAGATACTAGTAAGGGTGCTTAAAATAAAAAGATTAAATAAGTTTTATTAATAAAGTCAATAAGGTTTTTCAGACTTTCCCTGATTTCAAATATTAACCTATATTCCACAGGCATATTACAGCGTTGTCTGCGATGAGTACCTTGAGCATCGGAGAATAATATGCTTTACCGTTAATGGGCTGTTACATTGTTCACATATTGGTTGAAGTCTCTTTTGAATAAGTAGGCATGATTAAGATTTGTATGACCTATCGTAAGTCTAAAAATTACTACTTTATATATTATTCCTTTCTTCGTTCCATTCTTCCTGCCATAAATAATTTATTATATTTTTTATTTTGTTCTGTAAGTCCGAACATGGTATAATGCGCCCTGATTGAATTGCTTATTTTATATAATTATCAACTTGTTCGTTTTGTGAAATACCGGTGTGGGAAGGAATCCATAAAAATTGAGTTTCTTTTTGCTTATTATGTAGATTGTGTATTAGACGGCGGATGAATTGAACTATTGGGAGGTTGGTATATAGGGTTTCTATGGCTCAGAGAGTCAGATAAAATTAGCATATTTCTTTTATTGTTTGTTGTTATTATGCCTTGTAAACTTTCTTTTATAGCATATAATTCAGACGTAGAAACACTATTGTTAGCATCTAGTTTGACTTTTCCAATTGTTTCTTCAATTATATAGACGGAAGCTGACTCGTCATGTAATTTGGTCCTATCTGTACAAATTTTAATGGAATCTTGGTATTCTTCTAAAATACTATTAAGTACCGACTTGTAAATGGTTGGATTGGTATTACTTTTAGGCACTTTTGACAGAGTTAAATCTATAGATGGTAGTCTTATGATCCATGGCGGGGATGCTATTGAAGATTGTTGGAATTCTTAGGTTAGATAAAAAATGTTAATCTTTGAGATTTTTAAATCTGATTAAAGGCGGTTTTTTCAGTTTTGAGTTTCTGTGGTATAATGAGCCATATTGTGGAGCTACTGTATTTCTTAAATTTATGTTTGTGGGATTCGATATTACTGATGCTAATTTAGAGATAGCTGGTCACGTCTAAGTGAAGGCAAGTGGTTCTCCACTTATGTCATATAGGCTCTTTACGGGAGATGTACACCTACGGCTAATCTTAAACCTGCATTATAAATACTGTTGATGAGTTTGAGAATATTTTTATTTGCAATTTGATATATAATTCCACCGTAATCTATTTTAGAGCGGTTCAAAGATTGAAAAATATGCATTAATGTTTTCTGGTCACTTCCCCAATTATTGCATGATATAACATTTATGACAGTACTACACTTTGTTCTTAAATTTTTGATTAGATCGATGTAGGATAATTTTTCATCAAAAATCATTCCCAATAGGAAATTTGGCGTGTAAATGCAAGTTTTTCGTTATATAATGTTAGTGTTGGAGGAGAAAGAAGCTTCGGTGATTTCTTAAAAAGTATGAATTTACTTTTGGTGGTAGACAATGTATATCCTGTTTTATAAGACCAGTCTTCTAGGCAGTTTAACGCTGATTGAAGTTTTCTTGAGCTATTACTATGTCTTTGTTGCTGCAGTAAATAACTAAGTTGTCAGCATTGATGCCTGTTTTCACTGGATGTTTAATGTTATTATGTTGTCTGTGGAAATTAGAAACAATGTTACACTAAGAACTTATCCTTGAGGAATACTGTTTTCTTGTGTAAATTCTTATAATTTATTGGTATTTAAATTCACACTGAATTTTCTTGTATTCATCAAATGTTTAACGAAGTGGGCTAGATGACCCTTAATGTTCCATAATTCTAGTGTGTTTAATATATTATTTCTCCATGTTCGGTCGTATGCTTTATCAATGTCTAAGAAAATTTCCACTGTTTTCCGGTTATTCCGGCGTAGCTATTAAATATTTCCGTTTCCAGATTAACTTTGGTCTAGTGCAGTGCATGATGGGTTTTTGCCATTCTGTTGGAAATAAGTCGTTCATGCGGATGATTGAAGAATTTTAGATTTTTTTTTTGGTTTCGGTAAACAGAGATTCTATGAAGTAGTTATGCATGTTGTCTGGACCTGGATAGTTTACAATTATGGAGTGCTGATTCTAATTCGTCTAAAGTGATTTTAGTATTACCTATATGTTTCACTATTGTCAGATGATAAGTTTATTTCTAAACAGGTTTCTCCTGCCATGTGTTGTTAAAATTGTGTTGGATTTTTTGAACTGCTGAAGTTAATATAGAAATTTTTACCTAATAAATCTACTATTTCTTGTTGTGAAGTAATTATGTTTGATCACATTTTTAAAGCAGAGATATTGAATTCTCGCTGGTTTCCTTTTATTGATTTTATTTTGTTCCATACTTCTTATATAATTGCTTGTGAATTTATGGAATATACAAATTGTTCCCATGATTGTTTCCTTGCTTGCTTCATGGTTTTTTGTGCTACTGCTCTTAATCTTTTGAATTCGACAAAAAGTTCTACAGTTTTGTGACGTTTGTATATGTTAAAAGCTGTTTTCTTCATTTTAACAGCATTAGCACATGACTCATTTCACCAAGTTAAGGCTGGTTCATCTGGGAGCTAGATTGTGTTATTAGATCTATGTGATAATCTTTGTTAAATGTTATGTTATTATTAGTTATTTCTTCAATATATAGATTCCAATCCGTTTGGGAGGTGTTCCTTCTTAATCCTGACCAGTTAATATCTGTTGTATTGTTTAAGATTTGAAGTTGAATTGAAAAATGATCACTTCCATATAAAGTTGGTAGGACTGACCATTATAGTATCGATGCTATTTGTGGCTAGCATAAAGTAAATCAATTGCGGATGTACTTTGGAAAGAGAAATTAAAATGAGTGTGTTAGCTTTCTTTCAATTTACCTATGTTGTCCAAAACATACCCCATAGTATTTAATGTGCATTAAAATTTTAAAGCAATTGAAGGGGGATGTAATTGTGTTAATATGTTTTCAATATCTGAATTAATTATATTTTGACTATTTGGCAAGTATAGGTTACAAATAGTACTAAAGAAGCCATTTTATTTCCATTGAAGATATTAGATGTGGATGGAAAATTAAATATTTTATTTTGGGTTTTAGATGTTGGGGGATTACTGTTTGTTGATTTTTTATTGCCACGTCTTGTTAGTGTCGTTTTGTATATAGGGAAGACCTATAGTTTCGGAGTAGGTCGAATCTATTTTGTGTGCGTACTGGTAACAGGTCGTCCGTGTTTACCCTTCCTGCTACTTTGCCGGCAGCCTTATGATAGCTTAAGTTGTAATCAGCCATAACTTGTTTGATTTTATTTTGTACTAATCTCCCAGGGCAGTCCTTATTAGTTGCTTGGTGATTACCGTTACAATTTGTGCACATTGCAGTTGTAGCTGTGCATGTTAACACAGTGTGTTCTGAACTTCCACAGGATCGATATTTGGTGGAGGTATGGTCATAATTTTGTCAGCATTGTAGTATTGTACAGTTGGTTGGATTTATGGTTCAACGGCTCGACGTACTATCTATAAGTAAACTTATTTAGGTAAAATCATTTCTTCAAAAAACAGATTGAGAGTTGTCAATGGCTCGTACTTAATAACATTAAGAATTTAGTTTTTGCCCTAAAGTTATTGCCTTCAATGTTATTATGTATTGTTTCCTCGCTTTAATCTAAATCTACATAGTACAATCATATTACCAGAACCTTTATGTAAGAAAGTTATATAAATATGAGAAAAACTTTTATGAAAATCGAACATTTTTTAATAAAATATACAATCAACAGGTGATTAAGGTAGTCTCCTTGTTAAGACTGCAGTTTGGTAGACCCGACATACACAAATTTAGCCACGGGCTCTCTAAACATATTAGCAAATTGCATGCAATGCGGTGCAGAATCAGAACGCGATGCAGCGCTGTGTGCAACGAGTATGAGCGCCGGAGTACTTTCAATTGGTAATCATTAATTAAAGTTGCAACATTATTTAAAAGTAAAAGTGTAATAATAATTATTTCTTGATTATCTTAGTCGCAAATTGGTTAAAACACTTTAAACTTTTGAAATATATTTGAAATTGTCATTAATCTGTAATATGAAATCATTCATTTACTTTGGCTTGAAACTAGAAATGAACCAAACGAAATGCATGCATTAATGATCATGGTTAAAGAAATAGTTCAACAACTGACAGCTATGACAAACCTACTAATAACACTCACGGCCAAAATGTCAACTCCCCAAAAATAGTTTTATGGAACGCCAATACGGTTTAAGTAAAAACATTCACGCAGGACACCAAATAGACAGACACCTTATAATTATCATCGGAACTTTAGATCAATGTTGCTTCCACTCGGAAACCAACATACTGGCCTACAGATATGGAAAAGATTCCGGATTTAATAGATTTCTGGGTAACAAAAGATATTTTTAATGATTATATAGATACAAATTTACCTGAGAACTATTGTCTGATCACTTTCCCTTTATAATAACATTAAAAAAAATTTCTCCTGCAGAAACACCTTGTAGGTTTCATAATCATAAGACGGATTGGAATTATTTTAAGCAATTAGTAGCTACGTCGATTAATACTGCATTGCCGTTTAACATTAACGCTGATATTGCAACACCAAAAATCCCAAATAGTTACGCAAAACAATGACCACATTTCATAAAGGAAAAACTAATGGAGAACGTCAAGCAAGAAAGCAATGGCTAAAAACAAGATATCCAGCCGATAAGACACGTTTAAATAATATCACGTCACAACGTATACAATTGCTAAGCAATGAAAGGAATTTAGGAGTTGAAACATGTGGAAAATTAAAAAAAATATGTATGCAAATTTTTGAAATATTTCTTTTATAATAATCTTTGCACATAATATGTATATATACTCCAAACTGTTTTTATATTATTATTATTACGTGTTTTTTCAACAGCCAATGGTAGTGTAAAACGCACTCTCTCACTCGCACTCTAGCTTATGTAATATGTAATATATTTTTCATAACATATTTTTTTGCAATTTTAACTTATGCGCAGTACCTTCTGTACCAAGGAAGGTCAGTCTAACATGCGATTTCCTATTTATCTATCCTTAAGGTACCAACATGCAAAATTTCAGATGAAATCAAATACTTAATTAAAATAGGTCACTGGTTTTTGGACCATTATTATATGCAATGGAAATGCCAACTACTAAATGAAATGCACGAATGGGCCGTCCAGGCCAGTGCTACTAAACTAAACAACTCTACTAAATATAATGCTATTAAACCGCCTCTGGCATACGTTATTGTCAATGCAAGCGTCATCATGAATTTGCATTTTATTGGTGCACTATATGTTCGCCGTGAAGTAACCAAGTAGTGGTCGTGGACGTGGAGATGTCAAACTGGTTTCAAATTAGGAATGATAATTGCTCTGAATATTTATTACGGCTACCACTCATGGTAGTGTTACTAGTCCTGCATTCCTTCTACTTTGTATTGTTTAATGCACCTGGCACTTGCTTTGAGCACTTCGCTCTCTGCTGTGTTCGTATTTGACAACTCATTGGGTTGTCTGTTTACTTGCATTATATTTATGAAATTGTAGTAATATTCGGTGGAAAACCTTGCCTTTTTTAGTTTGCCAGGGGTGTCGAAATAGACCCCTACTATCGGTCACCTAGGCACGTGGAGAATCCGCGTCTATGACGGGCACTTTCCCAAAACTTTTTTGCTTAGTTGTTTGCGATTTTTATGTGGTATCGACTAGGCGTTAAGTATCATTCCCACACACTGCTTTAATTTTATTTTGTATTTAATTTAAATTGTTTAGAATATGGCAATACGCGTAGTCATTCACAGTACCATTTTTAATTTAATTTATTTTTTAAGTTTTCTTAGTTTTTTTTAGAACCTTACAAGGTTCAATGTCTTAAATTAAAAATATTAAATTAAAAAAACTATATATTATAACCTCCAAAATGTGACAATCTGTCAAAATGCAGTAGGATTTACTTTTAACAGAAGTTTAATGTTTCAAAAAATATAGAAGTGAATACAATTTCTATTACTAATTGTTATTAAAAATAGCAATTTCAATTATTTCACATACAATTTTGTCGAACTGTCAAAATCTATATTACCAACGATGCATACGCACCAACTAAATAAACTAAACTTAAATTAAAATACAAATGTGAAAAGGAATTCTTAAACGAAAACCTGAAATCTAGAGTACAATATTAAATAAAAACAGTAAATTAAATATCAAAACAGTGAGTGGGAATGAGGCTTTAATGTATACGTATTTAATTCTCATTAGGGCTTCACACGAGCACGAGACTTTTCTCGTCTCAAAGGAACGAAAATTCAAGGAATTACTGTTGATAATGTATCGGTAAATACGACATTCATGAGTGAGTTAAATGTATTAATTCAAAACAGTGGTCAATCTTTTGATAATATCAATCAACATTTCCGTTGTTTTGCCCATATTTTAAATCTTGGTGTTCAAGATAATATGAAGAGGTTAAAAGTACTAACGCATTTATTAATTTTATTAGCATGTATTACTTTGTTTAGGACTATCTTAGAAGTAAGTTCTCACAATAACGAGATGTGACGAGACCTAAACGATACCTATTTTTTTCTAAACTTTCGAGACTGACACGAAATTTTTGAAAGTCTTGCCTTATCTAGTCTCGTGTGAAGCCCTAATTCTCATTCTTATAACGTATTAGAAAATTACCCTTATTCTAATAGTGTCAATTTCTGCAAAACTTTTGATTTGAAACCAAAAAAATTATCTTTAATTAAAGCATTCTTTAACAAACTTTCAATTAGTGGAATTTTATAAGACTGAAAATTATAGAATACAAAATAGTTTTACAACAGTCGTTTGTGACGTGGAAATTTCCCCATTAACAGCGAGAACTTATTACTCTAGGAAGAATGTCGAAATTAGAATTGAGGGTTCGCCAATTTTAAATTTCATGCATTGATGCTACAACACGTCACACATTTCCTGAATTCACCAGCCACCCACAAAACTGGTGTTTTTTTTATATTGTTCACCTTAACCGTATTAAATTATAAAAACAAATATTGAATTATTATACTCGTATATAAAAACACCAGTCAAACTACTTTGACCCAATAATTTAATTACGAGTATCATTACCGAATGCAAATACAGTATAAGGTTGCCATGACTGTTGGTTGAGGTTGAGGTTGGCTGGTATTTTGATAAGTCAATCCGAATGGATTGGTAATGCTTAAAACTAATGGATGAATTGCAATTTATTATAAACAACTTAAATAATTTATGCATTGTAAAAATCGACAAATTATTCTTATGTATTTTTTCCAATACTTTTTTATTCCAATAACTTATACATTACTGATATATGATTTTTATTTCGGTTTTTCTACGTGAACAATGTAATTGCCTTTTTACGTTATGGTTTTGTTTCATACCTTACTCTTTTATGAGGTTGTGTTGTTTAAGTGATTTTAACTTTTATGCAGTAATGTATCTCACACAAGGACTTTTCCTTTTCTTCTACTTTTACATTTTTTTGTAAATAATTATTTATATTTATTATTATTTATATGCGCTTATCTTTGTTTGTTTGTAAATTTGGTCGTTTAAATCACAACAACTAGCGAAGGACAAATGCGTTTTTGATACAGAGAAAAATAAAAACAAAACTGCTACTGCTACTGCTTCGCTCCTCCTGCTACACTCCCTCCAGTTTATACTCTGCCTTGCTCTTTCCTCGCTCCTTTTATCTATCTCTGCCATCCACCTTTTCCCTTCTCTGCCTCCTTTTAATAACTGCCCAATATTCTTTTCGCTTATTACCTTTTTCTCACATGAAAACTTAATGTGCTCCAATGTTTCTATCTCCGTTCCGCACACCCTTCACACCCTTTCGTTTTTCTTAAGATTTTGCATTCAGCGTTACCCATTTTCTACTCGAACTTGACTGCTCTCCTTCCTGCTTCTTTTCTTATCTTGTCCCTTTTTAATTCCTCCATTATCATGTATCCCGGCGTGCACCTGTCCAGCCCTAGTATTCATTTAATGTATCTCTCCTGAATTCTTTCCAATTTCTCTTGATTCTTCCACCACCATATCTCTGTTCCGTGCATTATCATACCCATTATTAGTCTATCAAACATCCTCTTTTGCATATCCTCACCAAAAACATTTTCTCCTAATCTTCACACCCTTCTCATTGCTAAATCCGCCTTCTTCGCTACCTCCCTTATTGTTCCTTGTACCTCCCTTCGCCTCTCCTCCATTGTTTTTTTGAATATGTACCCTAGATACCTAAATTCATTTACTTCCTCAATGTCATCTGTTTTAAATTTCCACTTTCTCTTTATCCTTTTTCCTCTTCCTTTTTGGAACACCATGATTTTGTGTACTGGTGCTAATTTTGTACAAATCAATGCTTACCAGAACCTTTTATGGCAATATGATATGCTATATAAGAAATACACGAAAACAAGTTTTTTTTTCTTAAAATTTTATTCTTTTAATATAATATAGTATATTATAGATCTTTAGTCATCCTCAGTACTATATAACCAGTGATGGAATTCAATTTGCACTACAACCGGTTCGCAGATATGCGTGAAGTTACGTAATGCGTTACTTCACACACCTTGTTCGCAGGAATATTTGTTTAAAAAACAAAATTTTCAAGAAAATCTCTCTATTCATTGATGTTTATTTCACAATTAAAAATTTCATAAAATTGTAAAAGTTTATCTTCTGCTTCTTTCCATGGATCGATAATATCTTCGATATTGCAATGATTAGGCTCTAGATATTTGATTAATAATAGACGATCTGAGTTTAAAATGTTGTCGCTGCCTGTTGGTAAAGAGAATTCATTACCCTCAAATTTAGATTTTCATTTATATTGTCCAATAGCTTTTCACAAACAAATCGGACATTTTTAATAAACTCTATATTTTTAAATTCATTTGAATTTATAGTTTCTTCCAACTTTTGTTCGTACAATCCTTTCCTTCTTTCAGCATTTCAAAAGCTTTGATTGTTCAAATTATAACATTTTCAGCTTTTAACAAATTAATATTTTGTTGTTGTAATGCAGTTGACAATAAATAAATTTCGCTTAAAACTGCAAGCCGCCCGTTTTGGTCCGAATACTTTTCCAATTTTTATAACTTCGTATCCAAGATTTTTTGTTATATTAAAAAGTTTCTTATTCTTTTTACTTGATTTATAATAAATCACATAAATCTTATCTACGGAAGATTTGAAGTGATTTACTTGCTTAACGTCTTTAATTGAAGCTGAAGACGTTGATGACAATGCCGTACAGTAACATTTGGAAAACAATTTAAAATTCTAGCACTGACTCTAGACTTTCTACCAAACTTGCTCCATCGCAGCAGAAAGCTATGAAATTTTTCTTTCGATTCGAAAGCATTTGAATATCGATTCGACATTTTTCTTTTCTAATTCAATTAACTTAACTAATTTCAGAATATTCCAACTTGACGAAAACTACCAATATGGGTTTCATTGACACTGAAGTAGCTTCTTGAATAATAATCAAATTTTGAGGTTTCTTTTAATGATTTGAAAAATATTTCGTTTTGAATCCTTTCCGCGATAAAATCGACTATTTTACTACTTATCTTTACTACTAGGCGACAATAAAAATGTTAAATTTTCAAAATCATTTCCTGCAATTAAAGTATTTTAACAAGCGGTTCGCCGAACTTAATACTTTTTAACAGCTGGTGAACCGGCTGAATCCCATCACTGTATATAACTTTAACCTTTAAATTTTTTACATTTGTTTTATATATTTAACAACTTAACGTAAAATTTAGTTTCTGATCCAGAAACACTTTTTTTCTTGAATTTCTCACTGAAATACAAACAAAAACTGGAGACAAGTTCATTCAGCATGATCGTTCGCAAGCGATTTTGCCACTGGAACCGAGATTCCTCGGATTAACCACGCGATGCTGTCAACCTTTAAACATTTACAAGGTTCGGTTAGGCTTAGGAATGTAGCGCGTATTCGCAGGGTCAAAAATCGCTAGAATACAGATGCAGTGTGAGAGATAGGTAATGCCCGTATCCGCAGCGCTTTGTCGCTAGCAGTGTGAGAGGGCTGATTAAATTCACAAGGTTCGGACAGGTTAAGCGTAGTAACGCGTATACGTCCGCCCAAAAATCGTTGAAATACGGCTTTTTGCTTTACCGAAAACACAACTTATCGAAACGTATCTAGTCCGTAAAGTCAGGTTTAGTTAAAAACTTGAAGAAGAACAAAAGTATACTCTGGTTAAAATTGAATTCAGTGTTGTATAGAGAACAAGAAAATGACCCTTTACTAACTAAGCCTTATATTTTTTCAAATAGGTTCTCTTTATACGTACATATAAATATTTAAAAAATAATTTGTTAATCTTTCAATACCTTTGGTAATAGGCCATTCGATACATTACAATCACATTAGGAATTATACATATTATTCTAATGTTGCGTCATCCCAGAATGCCTTAGGTGACCATGACTTCTGCTATTTAATAAAGTAATATTTTGATTCGAATTGATGTTAAAACACAAATTTCGTAATAATTGTACTGACGTACCTTGATCTAACAAATTAAAGAATAAAATTAAAATTTTACAGACGAGTATTACAAACATAATCGTTAGATAATACTCATTAAACAAAAAATGTAAATATTTTATAGCACATAGATAGACAAGAACAATTTCTGTGACGTTTTTACAAACATGTTCAGTAGTGTAACTAGACTGGGGCCACTGGAGTAGTGCCACGTGCCGCCGAGGTAAGGGGGCCCTCAAGACAGAGAGTACAAAATTAATAGATGAAATAAAAAATCGACAAATGAAGTCGATGAAGTGAAATCAATAATTTCTATGACCTTATTAGGTATGAGATTGTGCTTTTGATATTTTTCATTTTAAATGCTAATTTCAATTTAATATTGTAACTATATTAATAGCTATATCGACTGTATAGTCAAAAGAGAAGAAAAGCTTCTTCTGATAAATGGTAATCGAATATTTTACTCTTTTATTAGGAATAAATTTGTGAAGCGTTGGAAGGAAGGATTCAAAAAAGTTATGTTTCGTTATTTACCCAGAAACTAGTGATGGCGATTCTTCTTAAAAAAGATCGATTTTTTAATCGATTCGAATCGAAGTCTAAAGAATCGATTCACAACCAAATCGAAGTCCAGAAGATTGCTATCTTAATAACCTATTTTTCGATTCAATGAACCTAAAAAAAGCTTTATCGATTTTATTTTTATTAAATTTGTAAATAAAAATACAAGCTTTTCTTATAATTAAAAAATAATTGAAGTTTGATTTTTAATTAATTAATAAATATAATTATAATTCCCAATGTTTCATATCCAAGCTTATAATGAATAATATAAATAATTGTATAGTTACATTCTTACAAAAAAAGAATCGAATCTCGATTTTTGAGTTTTTGAGTTCGATCCATTGTTTAAAATCGATTATAAAAAATCCATTTTTTCTACTAAAAAAAATCGATTATTCGATTAATCGATCTAAGATCGTCATCCGTACCAGAAACCCCAACTTGCGTCATTGCCCTGGGGCCTGCAAATGATAGTTACGTCACTGGGCATTAACATTATAGTCCACAATAGAGATCAAAGCACTAAATTTTTGAAAGACTTGACGGAAAAAAATTGTTCCTTTTATTCGGAAAATAATTAGGGGTCTCTGCTCCTTCGTTGCCCCAGGGCCTCCACACCTCTAAATCCGACCCTGATTATAGTATTAACGTATACATTTAGCATAACGTATTTTACAAATTAGGAACATATAATTTTTATTGTTAATATAGTTTACTAAACATATTATTATGAATACTAAGGAAAACAAACCGAATTTTGATTACATAAGTTATTTTGGTTAAGATGTGGAAAAACTCTCTGCCAGTAAAAGATAGAAATATAATCTAATTATTTAGTAGTTCTTCAAATGCATGATGCATGATCAATTTTTATACAGTTATGTTGTATATACTCGTATAAGTGCAAGTGTTGCAATCAAGAATTCGAATAAATGTGATGCAACTTGTATTGCATTATCTACAGATAAAATATGCAAATTGTAATAATTTTTTGATAATTAGTTAACGTAACAATGTTTTGTAATGCATACTTTATGATATAATTAATTACAATTATTATTTAACTACTGCCGTCCATAGATCGTCGGTTCACATTGATTAACGCACCGACAACACAAGGTGTACTTGTTAAATATTAAAGAACGAACACTGCTTTGCTTAGTGGTTAGTTTGACCGAAAGTAAAAGCGTTGGAATTATTTAAAGAAGATAAATGAACGAATCTAAAACAGACAGTAAATTAGTAAACGAAACAAATGAGGTGATTACGATTCTGTCGTGTTGAACAAATGGTGGTCATATGGTTCTACTAAATGAACCAAATAGTATAGTCCAAATCACGATAGTTCGGAGGCGACTTATACTTAACAGAGGTTATAAGAGCGGTATAAATCTATTATACGATAATGAATTTTATCTTATTCGTTTCTATATACATTATAGAAAAATAAGTGAGTCAGTGCTTTTTAGTTATATCGGCAGTTTATACTCCACAAATTGTTTTAAGTATGAGTCACCTCCGAAGTCTCGTAATTTGAACTACGAGTATATCAAATTCTGTTGTGTTCTAAAGATACTGCACGTTTTTTTTTATTTTTTATATATAGATTTTTGGGCTTCGTAGGCACGTAGCCTTTTATCGTCCCTAATACTATTCTGTCTTTTCTTATATATTATACCCAGATAACAAGAATGATCTATTCTTGGCTACTGCAGTTATAAATCTCGGTTTCTCAATCAAAAAAGCGGTGTTAACAGGAAGCGTCTGCGAAGTCTGTAGTACCGCCCTTTGGAGTCCATTTCTTGCCATTGATGTATTTTTACATGATACTGCACGTTATAACATCTAGTATACTAGATTAAATGTTACAAAAACGTTAATTACAATTTAAAATAATCAAAACAATTGATAATAACTAAATTAGTTATAAAAAGATCTGCATTCAGAAATATTATGAAATGTAACATTGTTGTAAAAGAAGGAACCCCTTTTGAAATATGTTGTTAGTGGGGTCCTAGCCTCAATACAAAACATAATGGACAAACTCAACCAAAACTAATCGTAGATGCACTTAAATAAACATATTAAATAATCGTATATAGTCATGTTTATAATATATTTTTTAATTGTTACAGGTCTTTAAATGTCTGGTCTAATGGAATCATACAACAGCTTTTTCGAAAGAAACGAGGGTAAATTGTTTAAATTGACTATTCATTATTATTTTTTAATTTATTTTCACTGAAAAATTTTTCAAGTTTTCAAGTTTTCATTCTAAAGCAACTGTTTTATCTACATTTTCTTGAATAAATATGTCAATTATATTTAGATACAGTTTCTTTTATCTTTCTATATTGTTGTAAATACTTCTGCTCACAGCAAGATCTGCGGTGATCTTCTATGACTTTGAAATAAAAATTGAATAGAGTACAAAGAATTGCATATCTATCAGGCGCAATTGTAAAAGAATTCTTGAAATTAATAATTTAGTTATTAGAAAATGTAAAGTGTTTGGGTCAGGATTGTAGCTGAAGTTTATTTTCAATTTAAATTATTCTGACCTTAATTTGAGTTCAATTTATTACTTTATAATTTTGTCATATATAATCTAATATATATTGATTTAATTTATTTATATTAGATCCTCGAACGTCAAAATGGTTCATGAGTGGAGGAATAGGACCCTTGTTGATTGTGCTCGTTACTTACGTATATTTCAGCATATCAGCAGGGCCGAGGTACATGAGAGATAAGAAGCCCTACTCACTGAAGAACGTCCTCATTGCCTATAATGCTGTACAAGTGCTATTGAGTGCCTATATGGTCTGGGAGGTATACTTTTCTGAAATACATGTATTATTTGAAGGAGAGAATATTTGATGCAGTTTTTTAAATTATTTCTTTATTGCATTTCACAGGGTTTGAATGCTGGGTGGTTGCAACACTACAATTACAAATGCCAGCCCGTTGATTACAGTCGTAACGCCATCTCTATGAGAGTAAGTAACTGTAGTAGAGCTACCGTGCCGTAAAGTTTATTTCTATCAAAAAAATATTTAATAATCCTTTAATAAATTGAGATTAGTAAGATTAACACATATAAGATAACGCTGTAATACTATTTTTTGCAAAAGATATGATGCATTGTTGAAGATGATTAATGGTAATGGAAAACTATATTCCATTTCAAAAATCACAACATTTTAAATTTACTGTTTGTAATGTTGTTATGTTTTACATTGTAATTTAAGAACAGAAAAATTATATAGAATTTACCATTACCATCATGTTAATGTTTCTTAATTTTTTCCATAGATGGCAGCAGCAGTTTGGGTATATTATATGGCTAAAATAAGCGAATTGCTTGATACAGTATTTTTTGTTCTTCGGAAGAAAAACAAACAGATTTCATTTTTGCATGTATACCACCATACATTGATGCCCTTCTGTGGTTTCATCGGTATTAAATTCTTCCCAGGTATGTAAATAGAGTGTAAGATTATTTAATAAAATTATTATTATGATAAACGCCTGCATAAATTCAAAGAGCAACCAGTTATATATGTAAATAAAACTACTATAGAAGTTTACTTATCATTTTAAATTCATCAATATAATATACTATATCAATGAATTAGATTCAATAAGAAATATTGTGGATACAACTAGCTTGATAATTGTAATTGTAAAATTGATATTTCATTTTTTTTCCAATTATTTGAAAATGTCATTTACTACAACATGTGTTCAACGAATTAAACAAACGATTTCAATAATAGCTTTATACGAGTATTATTATGCCTGCACATTTACATATTACTTATTTTTGTATCGTGTCCATTATATTGATTGTGTTTGTTAAACCTACTTTATATAAAATTAGCAATTGAATTTCTCTGTCACATCGTATGTAGATTCACATGTATTAGGTCATTTAAAACTCATCATTTAAAAAACTTGTAAAAAATCGATTATGTTTTTGATTAAACTTTGTTGTAAAAATATCGCAAAACGTATAACTTTAATACTTAGTACCCGGTAAACATAATTACGTACAATATATATAATACTTAGTCCGAATTTTTTACTTTTAGTACTAATTATTTTTGTTTCAGGTGGTCATGCCACTTTGTTGGGAGTAATAAATTCCTTCATTCACGTTATAATGTACGCATACTATCTGATGGCAGCTCTTGGCCCACAATATCAGAAATATTTGTGGTGGAAGAAATACCTGACTGTGATGCAAATGGTAGTTATATAAATAATTTTCATTTAACAGAACTAATTTCAAAAGACTAATCGTTTATATCATAAATTGTTATTTATTATTTAGTAGCTTATTAGTTCAGTTAGGTATGTCAGCTTCTAGACACACTCACAGTTCGTCTTCCTCTGATCAATAGAACTGCAGTTATAACTATATTCACTATTTCGTCAACTTATCTGTCATCATCATCCTGACCATTCGGAAAAAGCATAATTCCGATAAATATAAAATATATACTTTCTGCTGAAAGAATATGACAAAACTTACAAAGCTTTAATCTACAAAGAAAGATATTTAAGAAATAGTTTCAACTTTTGGCCAATTAATTACTATAATACTTGTCCAGCTCTACCTAAATATTTGTTAAAGAATTTTAATGAATTTTTCAGATCCAGTTCGTAATTGTGTTAATTCATAATTTGATACCGTTGCTATTTGTGGACTGTGCGTACCCCAAGCCGATTGCATTCCTTCTGTGTATGAATGCTTCAATATTTCTATATTTATTTGGATCTTTCTATATTAAAACTTACACTCAATCAAGAAGATTATCAAAAATTGAAAATGGTAAAGTTCCAAATCATAAAAACAGTTCTGGAAGCAATGAAGAAAAGGAAAATAAAGTATTAAGAAACGGAGTTACAAATAATCACAAACTGCACAGCTTATAACATTGTTGTGATTAAAATTCATTTAAATGTGCTTTTTCTTTATATTGGCAATAAATAAAATGATTTTATGTTGTTAAATATATAACTATTTTAAAAATTAATCACTAAATAACAAATACAAATATACAAAATATGTATAATTATTATACTGTTATATTAACTATATTTATTGTACTCTAATTGGGATAGTCTAGATTATTTAAGAATTAGGGATTTATTCATATAACTAGTTTATTTTTTACCAAATTATAACTATGTCTAGTTTTTAAATAAATAATTATTTTGATATCTTGTACTTAAATTTTACATTTTAAATTCATACAAAACTGTAGCGCATATAATTTCTCTGATATCTTTTCCGTCAAACAAAAATTCAAAAAATACATTTTCCTTCGTTTTTATTATTGACTAAGAATAATATTATTTTATCTGCGAAAATTTATTGCAATTCCAATATTATTTTATTATCAAAATTTTTTTACTAAACAAACTATTTCAAGCAAGATTGGTTGCAGAATCGCACATGCATAGCTGTTTTAGCAGAAAGTAAGATTTAGTATTATATTGTTACAATTACTTGTTATAAATGTTGTGTTATTCAAAAACTATTCATAGGTTGATCTTTAAATTAACAATACCTGTGAGTCTACTTCAAATACTGTGTCATTCTCTTGTCAATAGTAATGCATGCTAAAATGTGGTGAAAATGTATATATTTGTCGTTTCTATATCAGTTCAAATTATTTTTGTCGTTGGTGTAGTTTCAATGTAAAAAACATTGTAGTAGATATCACGTGATCAGTAATTAAGAAAATAAAATGAGATATTAAAGACATTGCCCCAACATTGATTTGTTTTAAATTATTTAGACAAGAAAAAATATTTCTAGAAGAATACAATCATACATTTAATTACAGAGATTTGATTGCTGGGAATAGTAAAAGTCGTCGATGGTAGTCATAGTTATCGTATATTTGATTATTTACAAAGAAATTTTGGTATTTATAATAATTCTTTGTACTTTTCATTTTACACAGAAATTTACTACTATAACTGCTGCGCAGTTTTGAAACTTCTAAATTATTTTATTAGTAGAGTAAATGTAAATGATAATATATTTTTAAAACAAATCAATATAAAAAAAATCTCAACAAATTGAAGAATATGTATTTATATTTAATCCACTAGCAATTTTTGTTATATATGTATATAATACAGTTATGTTGTAAATTAGTTAAATATGTTGGTAATAAATGTTCTATTATTTATGGTATATATATTTTTTATATTTTGAATAGCTTTCTAGGATAGTTCCTTTTTCGCTATAAAACTGTTCTGACACTTACTCTATCGTAAATGTCATGACTACTACTCAAGTCACACTTCCATAACTTATTCTCCAATGTTTTCGTTTTCCTCATTAGACCAAATCAAACACTTAGTAGCGTACCACTTACCAGATCCTATCAATGGCAAGAGATAGAGACCTAGATGGGTTTATTTTCCTTTCTTTCGTGAATCTATTGTCAGATTAAGGTCGTTAATCCTCTCTCGAAGCTCACAGTTCAATAGGTAGATTTTTCTATAAGAAGACGGTACATAACTTAGTTTCCCTTTCTACCTGCACTTCTAACTAAGTCTCTGGAACTACTTACTTTTTTAAAATCCTATTAAAGATTTTTAAAGCAAATTTTTTTCCCTTGTCTCGTAGGTTTTTTATCATGGCATATGATATACCTTCTGGTCTAGGGGTCCTTCCTTTTGTTCCCGCTACCGCTGCTGCGTTAAATCAATTAATTCTTTACTATCTTCCCGATAGACTTCTCTTTTATTTATTGAATTCATAAGCTATTTAGTTTCTTCAAGTTCAATTCCGCTGTCACTATTCTCTAACTTACACTTTTATTGCATTTCAAGAGACTTGTAGTCTTCTTCCTCGCTCTAATGCCCCACACTCTCTTTGCTTCCAACTTACAATTTAGCCATCTTATATGTGTCGACTTTTTATCCTTCACTGCTATTGTACATTCTTAATCTTATCAGATATTTAGATTCTTCCTTCCTTTTGTCTGACTACTTCTTCTCGTCAATGTCATTGCATGGATAAATAAATATTACTCATCTTCTGTTACCTTCTCGTATAATAGTCAATCCATTGTGTACATCTTAACATTCCAAGATACAAAGTTGGTTCTTTCCTACATGCTCCATACTCTTCCTAGCCCGATAGCATAATCCGAATGAAGTAGTTCATTTAGCACCTCCCAATTTAACCACATCCATGATAAGTCTATTGCAGACAAACTCTCTGTACCTGGATCTATTCTGTTTTCCTCACCGTCATTTAGCAAAATTAATCCTGCATTATCCATTGCTTTAAGCATTGTTTCTCCTATTACATCATCTTGATTAGCTTCACATCCTCTGCGAACACTTGTGATCTGTTTCCATTTGTCACTGTTACATCTCTTCTGTATATCTCTGTCTTCACTGTTAAGGCCACTCCTCCTCCTGTACCATTCTTATCTTTTCTAATCACTATGAACGCTGGCCATCTTAATTACTCCATTTCAATTAACCACGTGTCTTGCAATACAATCAAACTCAATTTGTTCTTATACACATGTTGTTTTAAATCTGTTATCTTATTTTTTAACGATCTACAATTCCACTGTACTAATCTTCTCATTCCGGGATTCATCATAAAAAGAATTAAGTAATATAAAATTAGAATTATAAATACAAACACAACAAGTTATTTTTCACTTCTTTTACTTTATTGTTTATTTCTCTAAGGAAGAGGCTTAAAAGAGATTCTATTTGATTTCCATTTTTTTTTTCTCTCCGCCCACCTGTTTTCCAACTCCTTTTTTGCTTTCCCCATTTTTGATTCATCCCCCTTTGCTTCCCCATCTTTGCTGGCGTTTGACCTTGCTTTTATTTTCCTGTCTTTCTCCTGCTCCAGTTTAATTAAATTTCACTGACCATAATTATTTCCCTCCCTCTCTAACGTTACCTGCACTTGGCTTTTCCTTATTGCTTTCTTCTAATGCAGGTACCGCTCCTTTGTTACCATTCTTGATCTTAAATTAGTTTTACTTGACTTAGACTTCCTTTAAGCATCCCACTTTGCAGTCGGCTCTAATATGATCGGATTCCTCATACTCTTTCTCTGTCTTTTAATTTCTCAATTAAAATAATACATTTCCTATTTATGAACATTTTAACTGGAATCACACCTTTCGGGATGATTCTTAAACATATATTCTCCGTACAATGTATAACAGTCCCTCCCCGTTTAACTCTTTTCCTCGTACCTCCCTGTACCAAGTTTTCCGTAGCTGCTCGCTACTTCACATACTTCTGACACCTCGAAATAAACATTCAATAATTTTATCCACACCATCGGCACCTCCAACCGACCATACTCTAGCTCCCACATTTCGGAGCCTTGTGTAAACATAATAGAATATAGAGTCTCTATTGGCAGTATACTCTCCTTACTTTTAAACCTCACAATTAGGTTTTCAGAAATCACATTTATTCCGTATATATCCGACGATTCTTTTTCCATCAATCAAGTTTAAGTCACTGGTGCGCTTCTCTAGTGGCGGTTGTTTACCCACCGGTACAAAGTCAATCACTAACGAGTTCTGCCTTTCCATTTCGCTACACGTGTTCACACAATACAATACAAAAAGTAATAAAAACAAAGCGAAACTTGACCTTTGACCCACTGCTTGGATCCGTACACCCACGTCTGCTGACTGTTTAAGTAACACAGTGACTTAAATACACATTCAACATTATCTTAATTAATTATATTAAAATTATATTAATTATAATAATTGAGTTTATTAAAATACTATAATTTATCAATTACAATATCAATACATGCTGCAAAACAATAGCTGCTTAATAGACATAAAACTATGCCACTCTCTTTATAATATACATGTTTTATATATTTATATTTATTTATATTTCTTCTACATTTTTCAGTGAATAATATACTTTTCCTCTCCGTGAAAACCAAAAAAAATTGTATGTTTTAAATTATTTACAGCGATACTTTCATAGGGGATTGTATTCCCCAGTCATGAATATGAAAAGCATGTACTAATTACTATAAATAAACGTAATAACCAAAACGCAATAGTAATAGACACTAAGCAAAATTGATACATATTTCATTGTTTAAATTTTTTTTCGTTTAACGTCTGTAAAAAGGGTAATGAATCGCATATTCATGCGATAAATTAGCCTAGAATGGTTTTGAAATCATTAAAGAAACAAACCGCTTCTTTGTTCTGCTGGTAACGTTTACATTTTAAAATACTGCTTTTTTTAAAGAGAAGTAAATCAAAAAGATTCAGAAAATTTATGTCAGTTCTATACCACCTTTAGATTCAAATTTTAATATTATTCTGTCAATAATAAGATATACATTTCTTTCAATCACTTTGATTTTATTTTGGTTCGTAAATATAAAAATTTATTTTTTTAATTTTGCTTTATTGAAATATAATAACTTGTTTTAGTGATTGGCAAAGAGCAAGGTATGCAGATTAATTTGGTAAAACTTATAAGTAGAACGTACGGAACATGGTGACATCCATGTCACCTCTTCATCTTATCATTTAATTGAGAAAGAACATGCATGATCAACAGTAAAGGTGTACCTGGTCATGTAGGCTAACACAGGCGACAGATTTTGTTTTGAATATTAATTAAAATTTATTAGCCGATATACAATATAATAGGTTGTGACAAAATAGTGGAATATTGGAATCTGAATTTAACATAAATTAACGGTTATGGTATAAATGTGAAGAAAATTTCATAACTAAATTCACAAAACAAGATTACTGAATTATAGTAATCAAAGTTATTGGGCTTGTGTCCTATGTCTTAATTTCTATAAAAGTGTACTATATATTGATAAAGTGGGTTACTAGAACCTCAAATGTCCAATTATTTTTTAATAACTCCTTATATGTTAAGAGATATTTACAATTAAAAAAGTCATTTTGTCTCTTTAATTATTAAAGGGATTCAACGTTGTACATATTCCAACTGCATGTGACATCACAATTCTTGTGTAAGATTACCAACCTTACAGCTCATAAATCTCTGCTATATGTATTTATATATCAAAATATTATTTACAGCTATTTCAAGGAATAATAAAATTTCAATATTATGTCTGCCGTAACAGGGTTAAATAAAATAAAAACTTATTCTTTAACTTGACTTGATTATTTGATTACCAATGGTCTGACGATCCATTTAACTCGGTCGAGTAAAATCACCCCGTGAGAACGTTGCTTCAATCAAACTTTTCCATCGAGTCGCATGAGGTTACCGCCATTTGAATGTATTTGACGTTGTTTATTATGGTTGAAAGTAGTCATTGTATAAGTTTACGTTGTGATTCTCGGGATTTTGTTTTGTTTTCGTTCCATATACTCATAAAAAAAGTTTTAGATAAAAGAGAATATCTAAATTATATTATATATGAAAATAATAAATATATAAATAAAATTAATATAAATATACAAATAATAAAAATATATGTTATATATAATTAAATAAATTTTTCTTCAGGCATCCTAAAATGGTTTCTATATTGCTCTATTTCCTCTAACGGAAATTACTTTACTAACACTAATTTTTGTCTTCTCAAAATCCATCGCCGAACCCAATAACGGCACTTGTTACGTTTCTTTCTCATGCATAATAACATTGTTTTCCATTCTTCTTTTAGCATAAGTGCTAATAAATGTATTACTGCCTTTTTCGCAACATTTTTAAACTATGATATCTCAAATGTTATGTTATTAATTTATAAAAGAATAATTTGCGCTATAATCTGACTTTACAGTAAAAACAAATTTCTTTTTCAATTGATGATCAGTTTCAGGTGAACCGTGTGAACCCTAAAGCCTTGATCACACTGCGATTTAAACCTCAGCGGTCTTTTTTGTGCTTGGCTTTGAAACACATAGAAAATTAAAAACCTGTGGTGTGTGCATTCTCATATGATTCCATGTGTTACAAAACCACGCGGAAAAAATCGCTGAGGCTTAAATCGCAGTGTGATCTAGGCCTAATTCGTTTAGTTATTCTTATTCTTCCTAACCTCGATGAAAGATCATTCAGCTAAAATCGCCCCGTGACAACGCGGCTTTAATTTCATACAAAATTGGTTTTAGCTCCGTTATTTCTACTGTCATCAAAGACTCTGTCATAATAATTTGCACATCTGATGTGTATTAAATAATGTAAATATTTTAAGAAATAAATCTCTCGACATTCTTTTATTTACCTTTGATACTCGTATTAATATTATAACAAAACTATAATCAAATTTCACAGTAAATATGATAGTGAAATTTATTTATATTAACATAATTTTTAAGTTTGTTAGGTGAATTTACAAAACGTTTACACAACCTTTATCTTGAGCGTATTTGAGTGTTATTAAATAGTTAAATATTATAAATTCTTTAGCAACATATAAATATTCATTAGTAAAACTATTATTGGTAATAAACTTAAACCAAAAGAGGACCAACCAAGTTGACATGCTGCTGATAATAAAAATGTTAAGTCTATACTCTATATGCTTTTTATTTGATGTTATCAATCACTGTTCACAAGTACTACTTTATCTAAAATTACATCTGAGAATTAAAGATAATATATAGTTTCGAGACTGATTTTTGTGTCTAATCCAATCCATGCTTAAGAATTTCGAGTAATTCCTTTATCAGCTATTCTTATTGTGTGAATTTCAACCTTGTTTCATCAATCCTAATCCAATTCATCTCCAAATTTGTTTCATTAAAATAATTTAAATTGAATATATTGTTTTTTCTATTTGTACTTTCTTGTTTTCTGTTTCTCAAAACTTCTCTATTTCTACTATTCGTTCATCTGTATCTATATCTTTACACGATCTTAGTCTTACTCTAGTGTAATATATGTTGTGAACATCAAAAATGTTTTCTGGGACATACTCGTATTCGCCAATCAATTTTATTTAGAGCTTGGACACACTGCGATTTAAATCGCGTAGTTTTGTAACACATGGAATCATATGAGTATCACGGGTTTTTAATTTTTGTGTGTTACAAAGCCGCCAGAAACGCCCGCTGCGATTTAAATCGTAGTGTGTTCCAGCTCTTAATGTCATGGAAACATTAATATTCACTATGCCAAGGTTAGAAAGTTAGGTAATCTTCAAGTAAATCAGTAATTCGTAACTGCATTCGATTTGTAAAAATTATTTATTAATAAACAGATTATGTATAATTATTGTCATTTTATTTTTAAATAATTCTTTTTATATATAAAAGCAAGAATTTGATTATATGAGAATTATGTACAACAAATAAGAAATTCAACACATTTAAAAATTAAAAGTAAGTTTTATTAAATCCTCTTTCTTAATGAACAATTTGAGACACACCTTCTCTATAAATCTCAAGGTCAACAATAAATCACCGTCGATATTTTAGATTTGTCCGGGTAATCGAGTTGTGACGAAGGCTAGGTGTCCAGCAGTCGCGCCGCGCGGTTCTACACAAAGTCCACTTTAAGGTTTTCTAAAATTAATATCAAAATATTTTTTATATAATTCTGCACATTACTATTGCATTTGAACTGAGTTGAAATTTTATAAATTTTGCAAAACCGTTAAGACTGCGATGTTTGAATATTATTATTTTTGTTTCATTATTAACGCTTTAAAATCATTTAGGACTCATTTAAATACTTTGTAAGATTTCTTTTATGCTTGGACGACTTTATTATTTAAAAATACTTTTGTCGGTTTGATAAATACGATTTAAATGAAAGTACCGATGATGGCCTTATTACCTACACTCTACAGTGCACAGAGAGCAGAGAGTACTGAGCACGATAGATAGCAGCGAAGATACGTGACTTTTTTATGAGAGAGAATATCATGAATAAAAAAATTAGTAAGTATATATATAGCAGTATAAATTGCATTTTGTTCATACTTTTAAGTCAACGATTAATTAGTTAATAATATATATATATAAGTTTTTTTTATTATATATATATATATACATGAATTAATATTGTATGGTCCAGTCTACTACATATATGTATATATTTACATAAATGTATATATGCATACGAGTACAAAAGTTAATTATAAAACATCATGAACCGACAATACTGTTTGTAGCATGAGATTTATTCTATTTAATTCGAAACAATTATTTCCATTGGTAAAGCAGACTCACTATTACTTTTATTCCACGACATTTTTAATTTATATCCAAATTACTATGAATTCAAGATACCCTCCTAGCGACTAAAATTGGGGCAACACCCAATAAACATTTGGTGAAATAGAATGGCTAGGTGAAGTTCTAGTCACTCGTACATTTCAGTTCTATATTGTTTTACAAGTTGGAGCAACACACAGAAAATAAATTTTAGTTCAAATTGATTCCCTACCTGTCACAGGATTCGCTTTTATTCAACAATGAGCAGTCGTTGCGCCGTCTGTAGCTCATAAAAGAGACATTCCCTATGAATGACTGAATAGAAAACAAACACGTTCATGACAAAAAACTCATGAAAAGTAATATAAATAAAATAGAATTTACTCCAAAATATTTACTGGGCAGCGAACATAGAAAAATTAAATTAAAGTAGGAAATACAGAACTAGTAAAGTAGCCTTCACAGGGGTCCCAAATTGTTTGTAACACAAGAGGAAGTAGTGTCTCTGACTAGATTACACAAACAGAAATTGCAAAAGTGATTTTACCTAAAACCCAGTAAACATTTTGGAGCATTTTGGAGTCACTTTGACATCAAAGAGTTCATTTATAGTTCAGTTTCTCACAATCGTTCATATGAAATGTCTGTTTTATCGGCTACAGATGATGGAACCACTCCATCTGTCGGAATACATATGAAGATAAAGTTGATATTAGAAACGTCACAAAATAGGACACTTCACCAAATTGTTTACTGGGAATGTAATCAATTATAAGTAGTTTTGATTGTCCATCGCCTGTGGAGCAAAAATTTCTAAAAAATATTGAAGAAATATCTATAAACTGCTAATTGAAGTTGTATTAAAATTTCCAAATCCATGTTTATGATCATAACACCTCATTACGAGGTGTTAATTCTAACAGGAATATTCAAGTTCATTTGTCAGTTGCGAAACAATTACGTTTTGGGTATTTTCATTCCTGCTGAAATTACCGTAATAAATCTTGTAATAATCTTGTGTTATATACGTGTTATTTTGACATTGCAAAACCCAAATATATATATATTTATATATATATATATATATATATATATATATATATATATATAACAAATTAGGGGCACCATATATATATATATATATATATATATATATATATATATATATATATATATATATATATATGTGTGTGTGTGTGTGTGTGTATATGCATTTTATTTATTCTCACGTTATTTCAATACTATTTTAATCTCTTTCATAATAAATAACAAATTAGGGGCACCTTAAATCCATTTCCTACTTATTTTAATTCATATTTATTTAATCATAAATTGAAGACAAACAATTGATTTTTTAAATAACATGAATTTCTTGACCTAGTTCGTAAATACCTCCTTATGTTAAACGTTTTTGTTTTGTAACAAGTCCCGTTTCACTATTTACAATTAATTGTACTACAGTTGAATTTAAAAAAAAAATCAACAATAAGTTGACCAAAAATCGAAACAATTGTATTGAGTTACAATTACAATGAGATGTGCTATTTACTCTGCGGGGCCGAGCATCTACTGAGCTATCGAGAGCGTCGTAGCATTGTAGCTGCTAAGCTGCTATGTTATTAAGTCCAATGTAATAGTTATTATATTTCCAATATCATGTTGTAATTAAAAACGTTTATTTAGATTGCTTTTGCCTTTTATGCCTATCGTAGTAATGGTATTTTAGTCATTAAAATTTAACTTAATACCTTTATTAATTTTTAATTAATTATACTTATGATAAATTTCACGCATTTCTTTTAGATATGTGTTGTATAGAAAATAGTTTACGAATATCTAGCTTTAATCTATATTTGATTTATATATGTTTGATTCTATAAACGCTAATATTATTAAATAATATCTTGATAAAAGAACGTGGTCGAGAGTAATTCCCTACTTGGGTTGTGAACTCATTTTTAGGGTCGATTTTTTAATTATTTGTTGAAATATTGGTTAATATACGTATATTGGGGTTTTTATTTTATTAAATATCCTAAAATTGACGAATATATATTCTATTTAAAATTTGAATTATCTTTACTGTCTAATATTCCGGTTGTTGTGTTAGTTAGAATATAATAAATAATGTTATTTATTTTTCGTTTTATACCGCTGCTATAGCTTTAAGGTTTAATTCTTCATCTCTTTTGCACTTCTCTTGTTTAACAGTGATAGTAAAGGTTGGCAAATGGTAGTGGGGAAGAAATGACATCGAATAGTCGGTCATTTATTGTTAATTTAAACGTCTTTAATCATTAAAAGGGAAAAAATTACTAAATCAGTCGTTAATAACTTCTATAATATTACAAATTGAATAAAAATAATTGGATATTTAAGGTTTTGATAGCCTACTTTATCGACAGTGCAGTTTTATATAAATAGGCTTGTGTCCTCATTTTTTAGTGGTCGATTTTTCAATTTTTGATTGAAATTGATATAAATAAATGTTTATTGGCGTGTCTATTTTATTAAATACCTAAATGTAGACGGATATAGCAATTAAAAATTTTAGTTTTAGAGCTAGAAATGGTCGGCCATATTTGTATGACGTGAAATGCTTTTTAACGTCAGTTATTTGTTGAGTAGGTCAGTACTGTAGTAATGTTTTGTAGCTATTGGTAGTCGAAATAATCAAGTCAAGTCAAAGAATAATAAGTTTTTATTTTATTTAACCCTATTACGGCAGACATAATATTGGAATTTTATTGTTCTTTGAAATAGGTGTGAATAATATTTGATATTTTGATATATAAATACATATAGCAGAGATTTATGAGCTGTAAGGTCATCTTGAAGATCTTGAATATGTTCTACTCTGCTGACTCTGTTGTATAAAGGAGATAGTAACTAGCGGTTGTGATGTCCCATGCAGTTGGAATGTGTACAACGTAGAATTCCTTTAATAATTTAAGAAAAAAAATGACTTTTTTAATTGTTAATATCTCCTGAAATATAAGGAGTTTTTAAAATATAATTGGACATTTGCGGTTCTAGTAACCCACTTTATCAATATACAGTACAGTTTTATAGAAATTAAGACATAGGACACAAACCCATTTATGGTTCACAACCCAATGAGGGTTTGATTGTTGTCAAAGTTTGTATGTATTCACATAATCATTGAAACTATTTAGGCAACGGTATAACACCATAAAAACTGTCAATATAGTAGCAGATTGTCAGTGTCCTCCAAACAAAATTGATCAGCACCGTATAAAATTCGAAAAGGATATTCTCGGATATGACTTCGACATTTGGGTGATATAGGGTGACTTACAGGCAACAAAAAAAGGCGTGATCGTTTCGAAAGCGTTTCTGATCGGAAGTTGAAGCGAAAGTTTCAGAAACAAAATGCATTACCCCACTCCAACTTAAATTTAAACCAATAAGCTTGTACATAGCCCTCTCTAAAATAAGCTAGTCGTATAACTAGCACGAATAGCCCGACTAGAATTTAACCCCATTTGAACCCAAGCGTGCTTTGGGATCCCAATAGGGAAAGGATCCGAATCGGGCAAACCCACAATTAATTTTTCGAATTGCCTAACTCATTTATTGAGATTTAGTAATGCCCAGTAAATAATTTGGTAAAGTGTCCTGTTTTGTGACATTTCTATCACTCTTACACTTCAACTATAGTTCGCATCAACTTCTTCATTTGTATTCCGATAGGTGGAGTGGTTTCGCCATTTGTAGCCGATAGACATTTCATATGAACGACTGTGAGAAACTGAACTGTAAATGAAATATTTCATGACAAACGAATCATACGCATCTTCAATATGATGTCTAAGTGACTTCAAAATGTTTACTGGGCACTAACATCTGCACCACAAAAATTATTTTAGCTAAAGATACGAAGATAGCGGATGTCAAAAAAAAAATTGTTTGGTTGTAATGTAATAAAGTCTTCGACGTACATCACCTCCTGTTAAATTTTTATTAACTGCAAATAAATTATTAAAATAATTTGTTTCTTTGATTTAAGTAAACTTAATAGAGTTCATCCGTTTCCAGAGGTGTTTTGATAAAATAACCTTCTTTAAGGATCTGTAATCACTTTCTTTTCATATTCCAGAACGCCTAGGCAGATTATTAAGGAACAATGTTGATAAAGATTTAAGAATTATGTTATGTCTCTTCAATTTAAAATTAATAAACAAATTTTCCGCAAAATATTTTGTTTTATTTTAAATCAAAATTTGAATACTGCTGCAGATTATATTACTCACTACCAGTGGCGGCCTTAGGGGGTGACAAACGGAGCAACCGCTCGGGACCTCGCGCAACCGAAGTAGAAAAAGTCATTACAATGTGTGTGTTTGAATCTTTGCGTCTCGCGCTTTAGAAAACCAACTTGAATCACTACTTTATCATTAATATTTGTCGTCTTAGCGCTTGTTAACTTTTATAAATCCTCCAATATAAAATTTTAAAACTCTATATCTAAAACTTGTTAATTATCATCAAAAATACTTATTTTACAATTTACATAAATTACACAAAGAACAAGTGTCTCTCAAATACCTGCCGCACAAGGGCCTTGCAAAGGCTAAGGGCGCCACTGCTCACTACTAGCGTGCGTGCTGCGTCTTTTCTTGGTTTAGTTATTGTTTCATTTAATGGTTATATGCAATGTAATAACAAATTTATTTGGTAGAGTTGTGGGGTAGATATATGAGGCCTCGCCCTATAAAAACTGCATGCATATAAGAGGAATAAATAAACTAAATATTATCTTTCTTACAATGGCACCAATATTATCAGCCGTTTAATTATGCTAATGTTAAATCACAACGAATTCAAAGTTACTTAATAGTGTACGAGTAAATTAACGAGTTTCGAGCGAAAGTCATGGCTAAGACCTTTGGGTGACGCGAATGTGGTCTGTGGCTAAAACTGTTTAAATTTAACGTTTTATTTTTCCTAAACATAAAATTAAAGTTTGATACGGATATCATTACCTTACCATAAACCTAAAGCGTCTGGCGGCATAGTGAATATTGTTTTTTTACAATATTCTGTAAAACATATATGTATTTATTGTAGTTGCTACCTGTAAAAGGGCCGCGCTTCAGCTTTGGTAAATGCAACTAATATTAATGAATAAAAACAAAAAAAGTTATTTATATAAATATATATATATATATATATATATATATATATATATATATAACTTAAGCGTGATATTTTAATTACATATTACTTCACCATGTAAGTTACAACAACATTAAAATCTTAACTATATTGTCTTTTCTAAATCACTATATATTCTTTAGACAGACATTCTCTATATTCATTATAGAATCGCTACTCTAATTATAAAATCATTGCCCTAATTAATTCTACTAGGACACACTACGTCATGGGCATGCAACCTTTTTATTGCGCTTTAACCTTATGCCTTAACCTTAATGCTTCATCATTGTGTTGAAAATGCAGATCATTTTCAATACTCACATATCACGTTGCGGTTGAACTAAAATAGCGGCTAGTGTGTCGTCTACAATAATTTCATTGTAAATAATACATAAGTACATAAGACATAGTACTCAATAAACACAATATATATATATATATATATATATATATATATATATATATATATATATATATATATATATATATATATATATATATATATATATATATGTAGTTCAAATTACGAGAGTTCGGCGGCGACTCATACTTAAAACAAGTTGTGGGGTATAAACTGTCAATATAACTAAAAAGCACTGACTCACTATAATGTGTATAGAAACAAATAAGAAAACATTCATTATCGTATTATAGATTTATACCGCTCTTATAACCTCTTTTAAGTATAAGTCGGCGTCGAACTATCGTGATTTTGACTATATTTGTATATCTAGATATTTGATATCTGATCTACATATAGATATCTGAGAACGTACTTAAGAATTAGTAAGTTAAAATTATTAGCAATGTCGGAAAACTAGCAACACCGATTGAGCTTTACAGTCTATCTTCAGTGCCACTGTGAGGTGCTACTTTTCAGACCTTGATTAGGAACACCTTTATTAGGTGTTTTAAAATTTATTACATTACACCATTTGCAAATTATAGAAGTATAAATTACTAATATAATTAAAATTTCTGTGATTTTTTATGTATTTTAAAATATCTTCAAAATTGTTTATTTCTCATTCACTCTTTTACTCTTAAGAAAGCAATACACCTTTACAAGCACGTAAAATACTTTAAATTATAGTTGCACTTAAGTTTTTGTTCTCTGCTACTTCCCTTTTCGTGTTAAGAGATAACCTAACTGATGTAGGTAGCGTAGAAGAAATGCTGCTTAAAGTCCAAGGATATCCTTAAAAGATAAAAGGTATCACATCTTTCTTTAGTCTTCGTACTTTAATTGGTGACAAATGCCGATGCTTCCATCTCGAAGTCTGAACTTTTGAAATGCTGCACACATACCTGAAATAATAGTAGTACTCTAATTAAAAGTCATATTTCTTTCTATCATCATTTTATATTTCTATTTATCATTATCAAAAATTTTAAAATCTGTTTTGGACATTGTTATTAATTTAAAGAGAAAATTATTCTTGAGAATTCTTTGGGAATAAAGTCTATCCAGTCGAGATATCTTATCAGTTATATTATGCGTGTTTTGTTCAAGAACTATTATAATGTTCTTTGTTGGTTTAGGAATATTGGAATATACTCGTATGTAGGTACATTTACTAAAAATGGAATGTTTCGTATTATTTATGTTCATGAGTAAGGATAAAGTCTTTATGGTTGTGTTTGTTGGTAACCGTGAAAGATTAATGAACGAATATCTACTAGACAAATTCAGGTGAAAAAAAATGTATCTTTGGGTGAGGGAAATAATGTGAATATGGAAACAACTGCAATGAGTTACAATTTTAATTATGTATGCAACCTGTAAATCAGTTTCACTTCATAGATACTGCTAACATTTGATTCGCGGCTTCATATGGTAGAAGCTGGGTTTCGACCATAATTTGTTCATCGTTACAGAACGTCACGTGGATACAAGTGATATTCCCTTATTTCTCGAAAATCGTTAAATCGTTGAAAAAGTGATATATTATTATCAATATGTATTTTTAATAGATATACAACTTTTGTATAATATTTTTGTATGATTTTTTGCTTAAAATCAATATTTCGCTGTTGGAGCACGCTTTATCCTATTTACCTGAAACCTATTTATCCTATTTACCTTTACACAAATTATTTTTCATGCAATAGGACCAAACATTCGGAAAGCTACAAAAAAGAAACCGCAAAAAGAAAATTCACCAAAAGTAAATAAGGTACTAAAGTCTCTAATGGACATCTCTGTTCTTTTTAGGGAGTGCAAAGCCCTGCAAGATATAACATATGAAGCACATGTTTCTTGGAATAAAACCTAGAAAGTCATTAATGCCTTAATAAAAATGACAATTTATAGTATATACAAATTTTATAATTAATATCAAAAATGTGTATATGTATTACTATTATAGGTGTTTATAAATTCAAATGTACTGACTGCTTGATATGAGTACGCTTGTTAAATAAAGATTTTAAGGAAGAACAGTAGAACCATTTCATTTAGATTGTGGTGCGTGGCCTTATAATTTACCACGACGAAGTTGCGGCGTCACTATGACGAAGTCTGTCGTTTGTAAACCTATTGGGCCAGTAATTATTCTTCCACCTCTACCACCACTAGTTACTTATTGGATAACTAATAAAACAATGTATTCAAATATCAAGTTTGATATAGTAATGATATGAGCATTGTGCCCTCGTAGCTTTAAAACCTGTGAACAATTTACACATATATGCAGAAAATGTTAGCTTCCGGTTGACCTCAACTCCCCGTGCGGCTTGAGCGTGTGAGGCTCTAACGATAAGTGTCTATAGAAATGGAGAATAATGATAATAGTGTATTAAAGATCAAAGGCCAGGGCAAGCCTGACGAGGCATTGAACGCTTACATTGATTCTAATAAACTAAATACCATATAAACCAGCACTTAAAAATTAACTCTAAATATTAGACGCCTGAACAGCAAATCCCTTCCAGTGAAATTATGTTAATTACATGAACCACGATAACAAACCGTTTATGCAAATAGCCTCTAAAATACATATGGTAGATATATTTTTTAGAGAATATCATTTTAATTCGTTGACATTTGAAATGAACCTTAGTATAAAATGAATGGGAATATGTTAACATATTCATTATTCATCAAGAATTACGTAGAGGTAATCAAATCGATTTTTTACGATCAGTTCGGGCTGGATGTTTGCGGTTTCTACATCTTTTTAATATTTGGTGTAAAATTTGTTAAAATACATTGACATAGGATTGACATAATAGTGCAAAATGGCTTTGTTATTAAGAAAACTAGTGGAAGGCTACTATTACGTTAATTATGAATTAAGTGGTGAGATTAAATAAGTTTTTCTAAAAATGAAGTGTGTTTGTTTATTATATATAATAAATGTGGTGTTTTATCAAAGAATATATAAACTTAGATCTTTGATTTGTAAAAACTCGCACAATGTGTTGTTCAAAGTATTCTAAGTGAAGAATTTGAAACAGTTTAAAATATTTGCTGCTTTCAGATCCGAGGACGAACAACTATTTCCTGATAGAAACACCATTTACGGTTCTTGCACTAATAGGTGCATACTTATACTTCGTATTTAAATTAGGACCAAAACTGATGCAAAATCGTCCCGCGTTTAATTTAGATAAAATAATGATCGTGTATAACATAATACAGATAGCAGTGTGCTTGTATCTAGTTGTCCAGGTGGGTTGGTGTGTTCACTGTCCTCTTTATTAGATGTAAATGTTAAAGTAATCTGAACATTTCTTTATGTTGCAGAGTATACGTTTAGCTTATTTACGAGATTACAGTTTGCTTTGTCAACCTATTGACTACTCTAATAAACCCGTCCCGGTTGAAATAGCTGGAAACGTCTGGGTTTATTTTTTTGTAAAAGTTATTGATCTTCTAGATACGGTAGATATTAATACACGTAAGATGATATTACGGTAAGCAGAATATATTCTAATTATTATATTTAATAGGTATTTTTTGTACTACGTAAGAAACAAAACCAAGTTACTTTTCTTCACGTCTACCACCACGCGGGCATGGTTCTTGTTGGTTGGGGAGGCTCGAAATATCTTGCAGGTATTTAGATATTAGTTAAATCAATTTCTATTAAAATCAAATCAATTGAGTAAATCTGTTTAATTTAATAAATTCATAAATAAGCCACAGCTTAGTTGTAATATTTTTTGTAAATAAAAAAAAAGGAAAGGTTAAATCAATTTACAAGCCGAAAATCATCAATGTAATTGTTATTGCAGGAGGCCACAGCATTTTTGTTGGGACCATCAACTGTGTTGTACATATAGTTATGTACGGATACTACCTGATTACAGCATTGAAACCAGATTATAAGAAGCATATTTGGTGGAAGAAGTACATCACACAAATGCAAATGGTTCGTTTTTATTACTTTGTTTTTGTTATTTAAAGCTCATGTTTACGGTGATGGTTGATGACATAGTTACTACTGTAGTATGTAGCATAATACAGATACTATGGTTGAAGCTGTAATAAAATGCAGATGAACGTCATTCTAGTTATCCACCAAATGCGTGTTGTCGAGATACATAATTATATTTGCAATTTAAGGGATTACTAATTTGTAATTCGCTATTTAAAAGAACAACTTATTCGCATGTGTATATGTTACTATATTTAAGATTCTTTGAAATGTTAGGAACTCATATTTCACCAACAAAGAGTTAGACGTAATTAAAATAGAGTATCAGGAGACAATTGCACATTTCTTACGTTTGATTAACTTTTTCAAATTTACTGACTTTCAAATTTAATCCCGTTTAATTACAAATATTTATAAGTACTATATTCAAAAGAATTTTGGAAAATGTCTAATAATATTGAAATATAGTTTCCTTAGTTATATAAAATATTATTCGTATCCGATTTAGAATCATGAAACAACGCTTAATTCGAGTTAATATATTGTAATACAAATATAATTAGGATGTGTATAAAATTACTAAGTTAATAAATTTAATTTTCTTTTTGTTTTAATAACGGTACAACATTTAAAATGAATTTGTTTATTTCTTAGTAATAGAAGCACATGCTAAAATGTGTTTTTTGTTTACAGATTCAGTTTTTGATGTTGGTGCTACATTTTACAGTGATTTTATTCCAACCAAACTGCAATTATCCCAAATTCACGTCTGCAATATTCATTCCACAAAATCTTTTCATGCTCGTCTTATTTGGAGATTTCTACAGAAAGGCTTATTTAGTTAAAAAAGATATTAAACAAAACTAATTCATATTTACTAACAAAATTTTAAACAAATATGAAATTTTCATCAATTTCATTGAATATTTTACTAATACTTAGTAAACACAATAACTCACATAACATATTTATGTTACGTTATAAGTTATTACAGCATATATGTAGATGATTATAACCGAAGCAGCATGAATTCAGATATATTAATACAAAAGCTTACGTCAAACTCAAATATTGGGGCATTATACTGAAATTGATGAAACAACTTTACATAATATTATGTTTGAAACGAAAACGAAAAACATAACATACATTTTTTTATTTATGTAAAATAGTTTACATTAACGATTCATGAGACATATACAGGTTTTTATTTTTTGATATTATTTTAAATATTTATGTTTTGTGTTTGCTGGGTAAAGTATAAAGAAATAAATAGTGTCGTAAGTAGTAGCATAATACGTAGTAATATGAACGAGTAAAAACAATTTAATACTTTAATTATATAAACATGAATAAGTAAAATTATGTATTCAGGAATTTCATTATTTGCATTATCTTTTTGATCCGACTACATTAATATTTGCATAATTGAAATTAACCTATAATACGTTGATTTGTAATGGACAATTTACATAAATTACTATTGTTCCAGTTGTGATCATAAAAACACTGTCATTGTTTCATCAGCAGGAAACATGACTTGGATTAATCGCTTTTAGAATTTCACATTTTAAGAATTCGTACATTTTTTTAATTGCACTTAAATAAATTATTTAATTGTAATTATTTATTATTTTTAATTAACTATTTGCAATGTAGATCCGATTGTTGTTGATCTGAAAGATAGAAGTTGTTATCATTTCATCACAAATAATTGAAACTATTCTTCTACAGAAAGACAAATTATATATACATACATATTTATATTTTTATATATATATTTTATATATAACTAGAAATATTTAGAACAAAAGATACCAATTTAACATATTAGTTATATTTTAAGCTATTTACTGTTAGTCAGTTTGAGTAAAGAAGTCTCCAAAGAAAATTGTTTAGGAAATATGAAATTAATGTTGAAGTTTTGTTTTTCAATCTGTATTTAAAATTGGATTTGGTTTTTGTATAAATTTATTTAAAAGTAAATATTCATTAAAAAAGTAAAAACTGGTTTAATTGGTTCTTGTGGCATATATATTAATTATGTGTTATTGTGTTAATTATTTGGAACTAGAAGCAAGCTTTAAATCTCGACTTGATTGCAGTATCATCTGAGTTTAAATCTAAGATTAGCTGCGTTTCTCTGCTATTTGGACGGGGTGTTTTGTTATATTGCTAAAATGTATAGCGGTACATTTATATAGAGGCGGATTAAATGGTAAGATCATAAGCCATGTGGCCATAAAACCAAGGACCTCGTAGAAAAAAATTATGAAAGATAAACTTTGTGCGATATTCATTATGTGCAATCTATTTACAGTTCCTTTTGTTACTTTATACCATTCTTAATACATCTGAAGAACAAGACAACAATAAAATATGCAATACTATCAATTGTAATTGCAATAATAAACAATACACTTCATCTGAGTTGATGAAATTAAGTAATATCAGCGCCAGTTGGACAGACAAGACGGAGCTTTCTGTGACGCCGTTGTGATCAGGTGTTGGATCAGGAAAGGTAAAAACATAGAATTTCATTTCCAGAAAGCAATTTCACTCAACTCATTCATTTTAAATTTTTTTTTATTTTCTTTAATACTACAACTAAGTATAGTTATACTTATCTAGTAGCTTACATTTCAATAGTTACACGGTGTGGTAGAGATTGCTCTAATAAACAATTCGACATAATTGACCAGGTTACCAGGGGCCCTATTCCTGAGTTCTACAAACAATGATCGTGATCGAACTGATATGATTTATATAGAAATTTATATTAGAAAAACATTTTACGAATCACTTTTGAAAGAGTATTTCTGAACTATAATAACAATTAATAATAAAATTATGAAAAGTACAGGAATACTCATTTAAAAGTGATTCGTAATATGTTTCACTCATATAAATCAGGGGCGCTATTCCTGAGTTCAATCGAATCGTAAACTCTTCTTCTTTCCGTAAAAATCACTCAATTTACTCAAAAGTGCTATTCCTGAAAATTTTACGAAAATTTATGAGTAGAGAAATCGAGCAAAAAAGTGAACATTTGCACTTCGACTATTTAGCTTGCGAATGTACGATCGAACAGTAAATTTTAGTGATTTTTATTAGTTATCACTGTTTCAGGCAAGAGTATTTAGTAAAATTTGTGTTGCTTGTTCTATTTTTCTGATGTCAATTTTTTTATTTTTTGAAATGTCAAAATAATAAATATTTGTTGGAATTAACCTAACATTTTTCTATTACTTTTTATTGCGCTTTATATTAATTTAATAAAAATGACATCTCTAAGAAGTATGGCTTTAAATAATTTAGCTACGCTTGAAGAAACGGAGTTAAATTATATGGAAAATGAAATACAGTTAAGAAAATACAACCATTAGAATCAGAAACTAGACGTAGCCAAAACACTTAATTAATAGATCTTATTTAAAATAGCATATACTGTTTATTTATTAATAAAATATATTATTTATTAATAAATTAGAAATAGTATATTGTGTTTATTATTAATTATTCTTATTAAAATAAGTGCTGTTTTTTTAATCTATCGTAATTTAACAAATATAATGTATTCTAATATTCTATTAATGCATATAATTTTTAAAATTCAATTGTGAAATGATTAAAAGTTCTATAAAATTAATAAATAGGAGAATATATAAATTATTATGCAAACTCTGTATTCAATATTAAATTTGTACTATATTAAGATAAATGCTTCTTTTAAAATCCAGAAAAACGGTAGAAATAATAGTTTAACCAGATAATGATATCCAACTTACAAAAAATATTTAAATTAATTTAAATTTCCCGCATTTTGCTGGTCTACAAAACGAATCGAATGGAGAATGTTAGTTTCGATCGTATTCAGGAATAGTGTTTACAATTATGATCGAATCTTACTTCACTCGTTTCGATCAAATCTGTTCGATTGCGAACATTGCTCGCAAAATTCAGGAATTGGGCCCCATCTGTTCGATTACGATCATTGTTCGCAAAACTCAGGAATACGGGTCCAGTTCCGAGGGTTTAGTTCTGCGAAGTCTTCGAACATCATTACTATCAAGCATCATTTGCGTCAATTCGTGCTTTGCTGCTATAGTTTTGATTTCTTCTCCGAATGTGTTGATCTTCAGGTCTCTCTGTATGTCGTCATTGCGGATATACCTCGGTGCATTAACTATTTTGTAGAGCTTTATTTTGGATCGTTTGTATTTCTTTAGGCCGTCCGCACATGGGTCGAATGATTGCAAACGCGAGCCCCGAATCTACCCGAACCGAATAAGAATGCAACTATGTTATTAGTGAGAGAACGAACGTGTATACGAGTGAGAGAACGCAAAAGATCGAATGAATAAATTGGGCAATTACATTGCATGCTTTTGATGGTGAACATCATGAGCAGTGATGTGCACAAATACTTTTCAAAAGTATTTAAATACATATATACATACAAATACCTCACAATACGACTCTATAAAATCCCCTATTATGCTATTGTTAAAAATTCTATAGAGTTCGAACTAAAAACGAACACGGTTCGTTTTTCGTTTTCGTTGGAAACTTCGAGTTTGCAATCAGTCGACCCGTGTGGGGACGGCTTTAATGTTCGATTTCTTGGTGGAACCCCAGAGTTGCACTCCATACGTCCTCACTGGCTTTAGCACTTGTTTATAAATAAGCAGCTTGTTTTCAATGTTTAGTTCAGAGCGTCGTCCAATTAACCAATACACTTTCCTGTATTTTATGTTCAACTCATTCTGAGCATGAATTCCGTTAATGAGAAGTATTTCCATAGTAACTCGAAGCCTAATTTTTTGAATTGTATATTAATTACTACCAACTGAAAAGTTTGAAGCTGGCAAGCGACATGGAAAAATTTAGAATTCTTCCAAGCAGTTTACTTAGAACAACTTAGATGTATGTATGTATGTACTATATGTTCTTATATTCTTAAGGCTACCGAAAGACCAGAATCGAAATAATCGATCGATATAATTTGATAGATTGAAGCTTAGTACCTTTTCAAATGATTAATAATTAACAGATTTATGATTTATTTTAGGTATATTCAATTGTTTCTCAGTGAAGATAACACTATTGAAAGATACGAAGAGTATCTTCCTCTGTAGGTCAAAGGGCAAGATTTATTCCTATATAGTGATCTCATTATGCTTGCAGATATAAGTCAAAGTTGCGATAGATCGGCGATGAGTCATGCTTTTAAAAGTTGAGCTGCATAAAGCTACGACACTATGCTATGTTAAGTATACACTGATGTATAAACGTATGTCTGTGTTTATTTTGTAAACAAATTTAAATTTGTAAAATTTATTTATTGTAATAGAACGAACTGTCAGATTTATTATCAAATATTATAATATTTTAAGCATATAAGGTGTGGAAATGTTTAGATCTTTGAAAAGAAAAGCATTGCGATATTTTGAAAATGATGGACCAGCATTATTGCCGTTGACATTTATAATCTTTGTAAAGTTTAACATAAATATTAGATTATTATTCAAATATTACTTAAAGCCGCAATAGAACTACAATTCCGGATTGGCTTGAACCACAATTAGTCTGGATAATTGGTGTCCTACAGTACAAACATTTTCTGTACGTGTAGAGGACAACAGAAGCATGTAGTATAGGAGAAAAATCATTGTGAGTGTCAAAAAGCGTGTACTTGATGCTGGTTTTGGAGTACCCATTTCACCACAGAAAACACGTAATCGTGTCAAAGCTCAGTTGGAAGATGAAGATGAATTTGTTAAAGATGCCGTAATAAGTGATTAATTTATGATGTATGCACTTAAAAAATATTCTGAAATATTAATTATTTGCAAAACTAATTTCAGTGGAGAATGCGTCACTAATATTTTCAACAAAATGTCAGATATTGGATTACCATGATATAAATGCAGAATTGTCCAAGAAATGGCTAAAAGAACAACTTATTTCCAATTTAAAAGAGCCATTCTTAATGATCATGGATAACGCAACATACATTCCAAATAATATTGGAACCTCTACCTAACACAACTGGAAAAAACGATTTGCTTATTTATCTTCAAAAAAATAATATCTCAACCACACCAGAAACGCTAAAAACCGAACTTTCGTTTCTTGCTAAAGAAAACCGTTTGTAAAAAGTATATGAAATTCATCGCATCACAAAGAAACATGGTCACAAAGTATGCGTCTTCCACCTTATCACTGCAATTTCAATGCTATTGACTTAGTACTGGCCAGAATACTTAGTACTGTAAAGAATTTTATATCAAAAACATTGACACAGATAAACTGAAAAATGAAAATGTTTTATCCATGTGGCAAGAATCGTTAAACAGTGTGGATGCGGAATATTGTACAAATTGTGTACATCATTAATAATTGTGCATATTATATTATAAACAATTATATAAAAAAACATAAATAAAGAATTAACTTTTACTCAGTTATTTGTTATTTACAAAAATAATATGCATTGCAAATATTTCAATATGTATAAATATTAATTAATAAATAAGAAAAGCATGACAACTAAATCTTTAATAAGTTAATTTATTAAAAAATAGTTAATTTCAATATAAATAATTTCTAAATATATTCGTACATATAGTTTTTTTTAAATTATTTCACAATAGCTCTCATAGATGACGCTGTTATAAAATATATTTTGCTGTATAATAAGCGAAATACGTTCATCAAATCTTAGTTCAGGCATTTCCTAGCCATACGTCATCGCCGATCTATCGTAACTTTGACTATATATAGATATTCCTGTTTGAGAACACTCCATCAATGAATGCATTGAAAAGGCTGGTAAGCTTGTAAAGTAAATAAAGTTATCATATATTTCTATCACTCTAAAATAATTTAAGTTTAAAGATTAAGATTACAGCAGGGCTAAAGTTATTGCAATCTATTCATACATGCTCTGCAACAGTTTGTTTATATTGTAGCTATCGCAAAATTGTGGAATGTAACTATTGATTTAAATGTTAACTGTTATTTACTATATTTTAGGGGCAAATAAAAATGCAAGAAACTGAAATTGATTTACCCACTCCACAACCAATATATGTGAACAATGTAACAGTCCACTAAGGATAAAGCATATTATTCTTCGATGATCAAAGTACTCTTCGGACAGACAAGGGTGTAATATGCTTTAGGAATATAGACAGATATTTGAAAGCAGGGGAAGTCTGAAAAACGCAATTAATCTCTTTGTTTGAAGTTTGAGTATCCATACTCGTATCTATAAGATGTAAATTATGTTTTGTAAATGTTTATAAATGTATATATTCTTTTAAGTGCTAATTACTTTTGAAAGTTGATGTACTCAAATAAATTTTAAAAAAAGTTTCCCGGTAGTGGCAATATGATATTAAAAAGCAGAGGACTTCTGCCTTAGTTATCTTAGCAAACGTTACTTCTAATTGTTTTGCATTAAATTATCGTCCTGCTGGTTGTATTCATAATTTTAATATTTATTATGATGAAGAAAGAGAGAAATAGTGTGAGAGAGAGGAAGAGAGAGAGAGAGAGAGAGAATGAGAAAATTTTTGCAAAATGCTTACTTTGAATACTACAAACTAAAAATAAGGGAACTTCATTTCTGGAGCGTGGAGCTACAAAGTAGTTTTTCATTCAAAATATTAAATTTCTATATGCTTTAATTTCTCTGCAAAGTTTTGTTATGTAAAAGATAGGAATTTTTTTTTCAGATTATATATACCTAAATACATTCCGTATTTAACTTAATACTTAATAATAAAAATAAGTCTTTGTCTTAATTATATAAAAAAATATTATAAACTTTGTTTATAGCGATTACCAATAGTGTTGGTCAGACTCAAACTTAAATTGCTAAATCCGTCACTGGAACTGAATTTTAAAAAAATCGGCACTAACTTATACTGATTTAACCTAATTCAATTTGCTTCCAAATTCAATGTGGTTTTGTTATGCAAAATTAGTCTAGTCCAGTAATATTTTTCTTATTGACTTAAGAAGTGTGTTCTATATTTAGTCTAGTTAGTAATATTTATCTTGTTGGCTTGAAGAATTGGTTTGTTTTTAAAATAACAGCAACGAAGAATTTAACCTAAATAAATTGTATAATTTTACAAATTTCACTTGTTGAACTTGTGTGACACCCCAGGCAACTATACTGGCCGACATATTAGCTGGATGCATAATGTATATGTATATAAAGACCAATCTGCAGTCTGCCGGGTACAGTACCAGGTCGCTCATCACACGGTGATAGCCATTTAATTGTTCATGCACAAACCTCTGTTGACGGAACATAACTGAACTAATTTACAAATTGTATGGAATCGATAAGCAATCATTTTCTAAATAATGTGCAATACCGTTACCGAATGGTTCTCAAGCAATAATAAAGAGGCCTGTATAATATAGGTGCAGGTATTTTAGCTTTGCTATCTAAATATAGTTCGAAAAACGAAAGTGATTTATATTGATTCAAGTTGTTTATTGCACCTTGGTCATTATGATAAATCGGAATATGTGAGCCCTTAAATTCCAATTATTGGCTACTGAAAACAATATGTACGAGTATATCCATGTAAAGCTACTTAAGAGAAGCATAATAATGTTCAGAGATGTGCGTTTTTCAAATACATATACTCAAAATGCAAATACAAAATAGTAAAAACCTACTTTCTAATTTGTAATTAAATATCTTTTAAGAGTATATAATTTTAAATTTTATTTGAAAACTTTTACCAACCTATTTCTCTATTTGGAAAATACAAAATACTTTTTTCATTTTTGTTACGTCATAGTGTTAATCAGTAAACATTATTTTTTGAATTGACAACTGACCACTTTGGCCACGACGCCTGGTGGTCGAAAGAAGTACTAGTTCTGGTGTGCACTTGATACACAATTTTGATTGGTTTAGTATAAATTTTTTAACCGTACGGAAAAAATGCAAGTTAGATAAATTGTAGAGAATTTAAATGCGCATCTAGCCGTACTATTTTAAAAATTTAAAAAAAATATTTTACCATAGTTTTTGTGTTTTTCTGTTTTTGACCTCACGTTTTTTGACCATAACTAGGCGACAAAATCAAAAAGTCCACGTTGTTTGTTCTACAAGTTGTAAAACTTATTGTTTTAAACATATTTATACATTAGAAAAAAAAAACACTTTTCATATAATTTTATGAAAAAAACGTGAAAAAACGTTTCGTAAATGTTGAAAATTAATTTTTGTTGGTCCACGTTTTTTCACGTTTTTTCATAAAATTATATGAAAAGTGTTTTTTTTTCTAATGTATAAATATGTTTAAAACAATAAGTTTTACAACTTGTAGAACAAACAACGTGGACTTTTTGATTTTGTCGCCTAGTTATGGTCAAAAAACGTGAGGTCAAAAACAGAAAAACACAAAAACTATGGTAAAATATTTTTTTAAAATTTTTAAAATAGTACGGCTAGATGCGCATTCAAATTCTCTACAATTTATCTAACTTGCATTTTTTCCGTACGGTTAAAAAATTTATACTAAACCATATACTTGTGTATCACAACGTCACTGTTTGGATTATCATTATTTTTACCACATTTTATCAAATGTCCAGCTTGCAGAATTTTTTCTGCATTTCTAACAATTTTCTGAGCTGGATTTGATCCAACCCAGTGAAAAAGTTGGTTTAAAGAAAACATAAATAATTAAAATTCATGACACTAATTCAATGTAAACTTATGGTTAATTCTTTGGTTGCACACCAGCAGTAGCCATGTTTTTTAAGCCCCGCCTACTGGTCCGTTGTCAATATAAACTTAAAACCCCACCAACATTAGCACCATCTATGATTTAAAAGTATCTGTACAACTGTCTTAGAATTCTAATTTAAAATGATAAATGTGCCTATAATTTACCCACACCATAAGACATCTGATTTTCGTTTACCTACTAATTTTAACACTTGTCCGCTTTAATCCCTAAACTACCCCAACTGCATATAAATATTTTATCTTTCTACAAAATAAAACTAATTCCTGTTAAAACTACCTGCCTATACTTAAGTTATCCATTATCAATTTTTTAAATTTAAATGGGTGCCGAAGCCAAATAAGGAATACGTAAAAGAATTCTTAGTCTCTGAAGTACGGAAATAAAGCAAGAAGATATGAAAACTGTATGTGATACAACCAATAAAAAAAAGAAAAACAATGAATCTTATTATATGTTTGTGGATGACTTGGACTTTTCGACAGCCAGTGACCATGGTAACATTAGATTCTTTAATTAATTATCCATACATAAAGAATATATTTTAAAAATACAACACCTAATACGAGTATATATTTTATGTAAATTCTCATAATTATTAAAAAAAATAACATTTATATTAGTAACAAAGAGATTTTAAAATACGTATTTTGAATTTAAATACTAACATGAAATTTAATTTTTATTTTGTATTTGAAATAGGAAAATAACGAGGTATTTGCACCTTGTATTTAAATGCTTTTGAAAAGCATTTGTGCACATCTCTGGTAATGTTTAATCTAAAAAGCTATACATTTTAGCTTAAAATAGAATTATAAAGTTTCTTTATTATGATATTAATTTATTTTAGTTGATAATTTACAATCTGTCCCAAGAGACATTCATCAAATTTTGGTGATATATGACAGTGACATGCGAGCTTGCCATCCACCGATGACGTACTCTTTAGGTTAAGGTTAAACATTACTTCATGGATATATAATTAGATATAGATGGCAGCAGTGTACTAAAATGACAATTGATTTACAACTTTGTATCAGTACTCTATGTTTTCAAATATAAAAACGTTAATAACGTTGCACACGATTGAGCTATTTAAACCATATAACCGTTAAGAGTTAGATAAATATTCAATCTTTATAATTATATCTTTATTTATTCATCTAACGGCTTGCGTTATTAGATTTTTGCTTTTCAATCTCCTTATTATTGGTTTGAGGTAATGACTTTCAGCCGAGGAGACAATATAAGTCCAACATTTACCATTTAACTGCACACGTTTTTTCTAAATATGTGTATTCCAAATAAATAACTAGGTATTTTACTGTCTACTTGTGTAACTTGAAGGTTATTCAATGTAACTGGGGGGCAATTGTTTTTTTATTAATGTGAAGACTATTCCCAGTAAACAATTTGGTGAAGTGCCCTATTTAGTGACGTTCGAGTCAGTCGTACAATTCAATTCTAACGCTTTACAAGTTCTCTACCTGTCACAGATTTTGTGTTAGTGTTAGAATTTTTTCATAATAATATTCTTTCTTTTTCCAACATCATTCATTAAGTAGCAGTTGTTTCTTTCACACTAGGATATATTTTTCATTTCATTTCATTTTAGTTCATTTTCATTCCAAAGTGAGAGAGAAACGAGCGGTTAGACAAGTAAAATATATTTTTCACCGTTACACTTGTATACTTGTATCAGTTCAAATTTGAACTGATTTTGTTTTATTAACTTTTATCATCCATTTTTGAATCTGTAGCAGGTGTTACTGCAGTATTGCCGAATCATAATGGAGTGTCAAAATTGCGAAATCATCTGCAAAGCTTTGTTTTCGCAAGATAGGGAGATCGGCAGTATATATAAGATATAGGACTGGTCTTAAGACACATTTTCCACAATTTCATTTTGTGATGTATAACCTTAGATCTGGAAGATATCATCCAGTAATGAATTTTTTAATTTGAACAATAAATCTGGGTGCAATAGAGCAGTCTTACTTTTACTGCAAGCTACTCTATGTATTTGACAAAGTTTCTAAAGATCTAAAAATTTTATATTCCCCAAAAAGATCACCGCAAAGAAGTTTTATGATTTTAATAATCGCAAAAAATGTAATTTAATTTTTACATATATTTTATAACATATTTACATTATATACAAAATTCACATAACTAATGACTCGTTATGATTTCAGAGAGTGCTGTATACAGACTGATGGCAGAGATGTTTTGGCCCTATCCGGAATCCAGATCGGGCAGTACAAATTTTAAATCCGTTGAATTTATTACATTTACAGCTTATTATTTATCGTTCGTTTGAATATTTTAGCTTTTTCCATTCTTAGTCAGAAGCAAGTCGTAATTGTGAAGTCCAGGATTTTAAGGAATACGTTTAAAACACTCCCTAGAATAATTATTAATTTTGTTTGGTCTATGAATTAAATTAAATTAGGGGCCTACTTACCTGACGTCTGTTAACTTCTGACGATTTTTCAAAGCCCTATAATTTACAAATTAGGCTACTTAAGCCAGTTTCAAGGTATGATTCATCCATTATATATATATATATATATATATATATATATATATATATATATATATAATGTATATTATATTACAACATTTAATTATATTACATTGTTATTAGTGCTATTAAATAATTATAATATTTATAAGCAGCAAACCCCTAAAGGCGAGTTCGGTAAAACACCACAGTTTTATTTAATTTATATAAACCTTGTTCATTATTATCTAACTTTGTCAAGAAGCATACGAAAGTTTGTACTGCCGAAAATTACGAACTTATTTTTTATATGCAATGTCTGGGCTCTGGGATCCCGCTCTACTATGACGTGAAGTCAGCTTCATTTACTTCTTGTTTGATTTTCAAACTTTATAATTCACATGAATTATATTGAGGAATAGTATTAATTATTTATGAGATGCTTTCCATAAATTGTTTTGTTTTTAGTGTTTACTATGTATTATGTTATTATTATTAACTATTTTAAACGTGTGGTGTGCGTGTTAGCACTGCACAACTGACGTCAAACTATGCACTCACCGCTTAACTTCGCTCAACATAAATTCATTTGCGGTTTCAGTAATTACTCCATTCAAGGTTGTGCCATCTTTTGGTAAACTGACGTCAGTAGTTCAATTATGTGACGTTTAATAAACACAAAATGAACTAAACATTGTTGGACCTCTTTTTATTTTTTCTATATCTCTTTTTGTAAAAATCTCATCGTTTAAATTACAAACTTTACTTAAATATATTTTTAATGGCTTTGTTACTTTTATAAACAACTGAAAAAGACATAACTTGATAAAAAAGTTTCTACATTTTTTTTGCGCCACAATTGAAGGTTGCTTGCTCATGGTAGTTTGTTTAAAAGTTTGTATTAAAGCTCTTTAATAATTAAAGACACGAAATAACTTTTGTAATTGTTAACATCTCCTAATATATAATGAGTTATTAAAATATTATAGTGCTTGACACAAGACGAAATAAGGCGACAATTTTAAAAATCTCGCCTCGTTCTCGTTAGTTTAGTCTCGGTCTTGTTTCGTAATCGTTTGTCTCTTCACATATCGCCATTGTGAAAACTTACTCCTAAGATAGTTCTAAACAAAGTAATACATTATATTATTTCGGCTAATTATTTTTTTAATTCTAAATTTTTCACACACTAAGTACCATTAATTGTATCAAATTTAAAAAGAAAAACCTTGAAGAATTTTATTTTATACACAGTTGATCAACTGGTTGAATATCACTTATTTTTCAGGTTTACACTACTAACACTGCAGCAACTGAATCCTAAAATGTCTTCAAACAATCGCATTGCAAATAATTTATATTCACAATTATTTTCCTTTTGCACAAACGGTCATACCGTTGAAAAGGTTCACGGTCAAAACAAGCTGAATGCCGAAATTAACAGCAGAATTAAATCAGCTAATAAATGTTTCTTTGGACTAAAAAAACAATTAGGGTCCAAATTTATCAGCAGAAAATCTAAATTGAGGCTATACAAGACTATACTACCTGTGCTGCTGTATGCTAGCGAAACCTGGACATTAAACCTAGACACCCAGCGAGCTCTGGAAACTTTTGAAAGAAAAAGAACTTTTGAAGTATTAAGAACTATATTCGGACCTGTTAAAGAACAAGGGTGCTGGCGAACCAGATATAATTTTGAATTATATGGACTTTATAAACAACCTCAAGTTGCACAGGTCATCCGAAGCAACAGGCTGAGATGGCTCGGCCACGTCTGGCAATCCCCTGAAGACAATGTTACTAGATTATACACTTTTAACAACCCTACGGGATCCCGTACCAGAGGACGACCACCAACAAGATGACTGGACGACACAGTAGAAGACATCAAAACTTTGAAAGTAAAAAACTGGCAAAGAGTTGCTTTGGACCGATTGAGTTGGAAGAAGCGTGCTGTTGAGACAGTTAACACCTGCAATAGGTTGTTATGCTCTTAAAGAAGAAGATTTATTTTTCTTAAAACATTTCTTTTTCTTTCAGCTACAAAATGTTGTAAAAGAAAAAATTATAATATAAAATATGTTAAGCAGATTTTATATTTCGTAAATGTATGACCTAACCTTTTTTTTGTAAAAAACCGAGACGAGACGAGAAAAGTCTCGTACTCGTGTCAAGTTCTAAAAATATAATTGGACATTTGAGGTTCTGATAGCCAACTTTATTAATATATAGTTCCGTTTCACAGAAATCAAGTCATGCTTCACAAACCAAGTCCAGGTCCCAGATTTGTTCCATCGCAACAAGAAGAATTAAAATGGCTACCATTTGGATGGGGTACAAAATATAAGGTATATATGGTAATGATAATTGACGTTATGGCCCGCGTTCGCATTCGTAGAAGGTTTTTTAATTATGAGGCGGAGGATGAACCGATTCGCAAAAACTAAACAGAAAACAAAAACGGACGCAAAAACACATTTTAAAGTAAATTTTTACTACTACATATGTAATTTTTTCATTTCTTCAAAATTTAAAACACTGGAATGATTTAGACTTAGATACAAAAAAACACATTGTTCTAATATGATGTAAAATTGATGATTCCACAACGCCGTAGGATATTTTAAATTATTTGTTTACGAATAAATTAATTTCAGTGTTCCCAAATCTGTCCACAGCACATAGAATTTACCTCACATTACCAGTCACTGTAGCACACAGCGAAAGATCATTTTCTATATATACCTATACCGAGTACCATTTGCACCCGAATTTCCATTCACTGCTGAAAATATAACTGTAAGTTTTCCCGCGCGGTTACCAGAAGGCGCCAGGGTATTGATTGCACACGGGCGCTACATGGGATAGAGCCGCCTCTGGCTTTAGAAATCTGATTTTTGTAACTTCGAATTTACACCAATTTGATAATAATGTCCCATTTTTATGGCGCTATAGTGCGCTTGTTATTAGGTTTAGCAAAAAAGTTGTTAGCGTATAAATATAATTTGTTCAAGATTATGTCCTCTTTAAGACTGAAAATAACTACTTATTAAAAGTTTTCCCGTGCTCTTTCATATTGTAAAACTAGGTTTTTTACTACTCTAGATTGAGGCCTCAATAAAAACATAATTCAAAAAGTAAAAGCTAACACCTGATCTTTGCGCGGAAAATTATACATATCAGCAGACCGCAGGTTTAAAACAAACAAAATTAGTAACAGTATTTTAATATTAAGATGTGATAAAGTTCAATAATTATGTAAAATTGTATGTGGTAATTTAAAAAAAATTGATGTTCAATAAATATATGCATTTAAAAAAAATTGATTGAAATTTTGTAGATATTTTTGTTGTAATAAATTGGGACTTCAGATAAATTTATATTATGCAGATTGAACTTCGGAATTGCAAAGACCTTGCCTCAATGAATATACACAATCAATTAAATTATTAAATAAGCAAATGCTTTAAACAATAATATGTTTAAAAAATAATAAGTATGAAATGTAAGATCCGTGTGTTTGGCCCCAAAATGTACTGACAAATATACTCGTATATATTTTGAACAATAGAGGCCCCAATATTTTATAGGCCTAACACAATTTTGTACTTGTGTGCTTAAGCTGTAATTCACAGCTATGTAATTTTCTTTCCACGTAACGTGGTTCTCAGATTACGCAAACTCTGTGTTTGCATTTGTACAAGCCATTTACGACGGTGTCATTTTTAACGTCTAACCTTAAGCACATATTGTCTAATGTATACACATTTATAGTTAAGAGTTTAAATATTTATAACAAGTTAATTTATGTGAAAAGTAATGTATTTAAAATGGTCACTATTGTAGGTCGTGGAATGACAAAGATAATTTATTAGTCGTCCAATAAATATGAGCAAAATGACCTTTGCCTTCGTATTATCATTATCCTTTGGTAAAGAACTTATTAAAAGTAGGTTTCTTGATTATGTACATACGTAACCGTATTATTAGGTAGCGGTGTATAACACATATGTATATGAAGACGCGACACCTTAAATACTGCCAACACAATAGGAGGTCGATGGTGGAAAGACTTAGGATCGGAAATAGTCCGATGTAAAATAAATTAAATTTAAAAAAAAGTAGGTTTCAAAATGTAAATATGTATTCTATAGTCTGAAAAATATTTTTACCATTTTTTATATTTTATAGATATCTTTTACATAATAAATAGATAATATTTACATAGTAAATAGTTTGAAAGTAAATGGACATTTGAGATCCTGCTGGACAACGTTGCCCATAGATATCTAATAATTTGTATAATTTAAGGCTAAGGAAAAAACCCAAGTCTAATATAATGTAAAGTATATGCTGGGTCTTTTAGACAAATTCCGAAACCTATGGTAACTGATATTTATGAGGACATTCTCAACCTACCAAAATTTTGAACTTGTGTTTCTGCTCTATTATTATTTCTTGGATTTACACCAAGTGTAATTACGAGTATTTCCCCCAAATCATTACACAAATTCTTTAGGCTTTGGAATACAGAACCCACCGAGATGAGTTCATGGACTGCACTTTTATTAAGGGAACCATTTAGAAAACTACGTCATCACAGCGTTTTTGGGATTTTTGGGATTTGTTTTTTGAGAAAAATAGCGGTTAATTTTTATTGTACATTATTGTAAAATCATTTAATTGACAAAAGTTGCTTTTATTGACTTATAATTAAAATCATGTACAGCAGTTGAATTGTTTCGCCTACTGTTTTGGTCTGTAAGATAAGAGGTTTAATAGAAATATATTTAAAATCCCAATTCATAAAATTGTAAATTAAAAAGTGACTTTTACAATGACCTTTTGTACAAAAGTCAGCTTTGAAATGGGTGTTTTGCCGGTAGAAATGACTTTTATATTATTTTTCAAAATTTGAACCCAATCAGATGTTTTCAATTAGTTACTGGTATATCCGATGCATCGACTTCGAGATAAAAGTGATTAAAAATTGAGAAAGAAATTTATAGAACTACGTAATTTTTTTAATTTGGCCATAATTAACTGGGTATTTTCGACATATCGCTTATTATGTATGGACAAATTTTCTGGATAGCCACCTTAATTAATATATTAAACTGTTTGTTAATGCTTTATAAGAATGTATTTTAAATAACATACTAAATAAACATACAGTTACAAATTGCACAAACAATTTATTTAAACACAAAAAGTCGATTCATTGTTGATATCTTTTATATAATAGTGTAAAAAGACATAATACCCCCAGTTTTCTGCGAAATATTGACTATATTTGTAATAAAAATTACGATATTAAAAAATGAAAATTTTTGGCGTAGTATAAAATATATATATATATATATATATATATATACAGGTTTCTTGATTATGTACATACATAACCGTAAACTTATAAAGCTGCGGTGTATAACACATATGTTTATGAGACCACGACACCTTAAATACTGCCAACACGGAAGGAGGTCGTCTGTGGAAGGACTTAGGATCGGAAAAAAGCCGACATAAATTAAATTAAATTTAAACGTAGGTTTCAAAATGTAGTAATGTATTCTATAGTCTGAAAAATATTTTTATAAATATAAATATATATATAACATATAAAAATATATAAATTAAATTAAATTAATTAGAATACCATGTTTTGAATGTGAAACAAGTCACCTGAGTAAGAATAAAATTTTGCATAAAAGAAACAAGTTAATTAATAAACCCGTATTAAGACAAGAAATTACAAAAGATATAAGTATATATAAAAATAAAAATGTTTTTATTTTTTAAGTAGTGAGATATTAAAACTAACGCTATAAAAAAAATTAAATTCATCCCATATTTTTTATATTACAAACAGAAAACAGCTATACCAAATGTATAATGGTCATCAAAGAATCTTTAATTTTTATTTTAATGTCGAATCTCAATCTTAATTCTGTAGTGTTTCATTCAATAAAATTATTATATTATTAAAGCTATTTATTAAACTTTCCAACTACAAATATATTTTAATAATTTATGATAATATAAAAGACAAAAGATTAAAATGCGGTTTAAAGGGACGTCAAAATTAAAGTACAACTTGGTGTGACTTAATGTGACGTACATTACGAGTAATAAAACCGGATCCGACAAGCTATTGGAGATAACAAAGGGAACTACACTGCTGCCTTATTAGTTTGTGAATATATTGCATCAACCAAACTCAGAAAAAATAGTGCTTATGTGGGAATCGTACCGTAGATACTGTGCCGTCACTTGTAGTATGTACCATAGCAACACGATAAGAAATGACATTGAATAACACATTTTAGTGTATTTAGCTATTTTAATTCTAAGAACAAAGTGTTAATTGTTTAAATATTGAATAAAGTTTAAATACGTTGCAATAGAAGATGAAAGGAACAAACATAAAGCTATCGTGCCTAGATATTGTTCAATAACAAATTTCTCAAAATACGTACGTAGCTTCGTAGTTCAGAGTTCATTATAAGATAAATGATGCTTAATGACTTTGCTGTATTATTTGAATACCTGTAAATGTAGGTCTGTGTTCAACATTTAGCAAAAAGAAAACAAATCAACGATGTCGTCTACAAGAACTGGTTAACATTTCTTAGCCAGATGTTCCTCTTCTCTTATTGTTTCTCGTTTATAGACCTTTCACATTGTCAGAAGATTTCATGGTCACCAAAAATACTGTAAATATATAAATTATAAGTTAGTTTATGACGTTTCGTCGCGAATATCGTCAAGTAACAACACTTTTAATAATACTCATAATACTTGGTTTTCAATTATGGTGCGGTGATGCTCAGAGCGTTGAGATATTGACGTCAAACTGTCGTGTTTTCGGGGTTTCTTATAAAGGTTTATATAAATTCGTGTAATTATTGGAGCTTGCTTGGGAAGTGATGTCGCATTCCTCATAAATCTTTGACTTAGTTCCGTCAGATTACCAATTATTTCAAAGTTTGTAGAACTCTTTGAATTATAAAACTTGATAATAATATATACATGATTAAATTCCATCATTTGTATAAAAATTAAGTTTTATTTTACACTACAAAACCGAAATTTTAATGAACCTCTGCGTTTTCATTTGCATATTTGAAGCGGCTAGGTACTTTTATCAGCTTCAAATAAAGGCAACCACAAATGGTATTCGCAATAGTTTTACACAATAAGTTTTTGGTCTATTTCAGGCATACACACAACCCTGAGCAATGTAATTTGGAGTCCCGTCCATTAGTGGTCCAATACTTACAAGCACATTCACGTGCCGGTTCCGATTTAATTTAGAATTCTTGATATTAACAGGCAGCAACAGCAAAAATTTTAGGATGCAACTTTATTACATTAGGAAATGACGTGCGAATAAAGCTAAAATTTGAAATTCACAATAAAATGTACTTTGTCATTGTTGTAGGACAATATTCAAATATATGATATTATTTTATTAACAGTATCTATTGGATATCTTTTTCATTTAATGTAATTAACGTCGACCTATTTCCGATATTGAGTCCCATACCCGATAACGGATGTCTTCCGTTCATAAGAACTGAATAATTTACCATATTTATTTTAAACAATATTATTTAATTATATTAATGTTAATATATTTTATTTTGTCTTTATAATGTAATAAACAAAAAACACAGTGTATATTTGAATATGGTTAAGGCATTTCAGAGATGGATTCAATCACACTTGGCTGTGTTGAAAAACCAGGGGTGGCCTTAGCCATTGAGAGGCCCTGAGCCGCAGATCTTTGCGAGGCTCCGGGGCGGCAGATCCTTGCGAGGCCCCTGGGCGGTAGGTCCTTGCGAGGCACTTGTTCTTTGTGTAATTTATGTAAATTGTAAGTAATTATTTTTGATGATAATTGACGAGAAATAATATTTTATATTGGAAGTTTTATAAAAGTTAACCAGCACAAAGACATGAACGCCTTAAAAAATAAAGGCAGTGATTCTAGTGGGATTTCTATAGAGCGAGGCGTGAGATTCAAATACATATATAGTAATGCATTTTTCTACTTGGGTTGTTGCGCGAGAATGCGAGGCCTCTACAAGAGCGAAGCCCCGGACGGTTGCCCTGCATGCCAATTCCTAAGGCCGCCTCTGTGAACAACCCATCTACTGTAATACTTTTACGGTTTTAGTTATTTTTCATCCTGTAACAAAATTACAACAATTGATATTTATTATTAATGAACAAAAAAATGATTAATAGGATGCATAAATATTAATATTAATAATGATAGAATAATAATGATTGTACATAATCATAAATAATTGTTATATAACTATTGAGATTCACATTGATCATTTTAACTATTAATTTTATATATTAATAAACCTTAAATCAATAAAAACTTACTGTTTTTAAACAAATGTAAAAACCATAAAACAATTAGAATATTCGTGTTTTTTTAATTAATGATGCCACCATATTCGTAGAAACTCATGGTGAAACATTTTCAATGAATAGGTTGTCATCTATCGGTCTTGATCGCGCCAGAAGCCAACTTTGTAGTATTCTTCGACCAAAGATATTATCAACTTCTCTAGTAATCCGCGGTTATTATTTATAAACGGATGGAGGAGTTGTTTCATGCACAGCATGCTCAAGGTTAAAGGTCTAAATACACTAAGTTGGTCAGTTACCACAACGTATCGTCTTTTTTACTTATGTTACTCCTTCTCTCCTTTCGAGATCAAATATAATAGTATTTTATTATTAAATGGGACACCTGGTTTTATAACTCACCCAAGTGTAATATAATAGTCTTTTAAATACATGAAAAATATAACTTTTACTAATATATTAATATAATAACATCATACATGTTTCATATACGAGTATGAAGACATACATTATATGATATTAACCTAAAAATATTGTAAGAGGTAAAAAGTTTTATGTTAAATAAACTGTAATTAGCAGGGGCGCTATTCCTGAGTTCAATTGAATCGTAATCTCTTCTTCTTTCCGTAAAAATCACTCGATTTACTCAAAAGTACTATTCCTGAAAATTTTACGAAAATTTACGAGTAGAGAAATTGAGCAAAGAAGTGAACATTTGCACGTCGACTATTTAGCTTGCGAATGTACGATCGAACAGTAAATTTTAGTGATTTTTATTAGTTATCACTGTTTCAGGCAAGAGTATTTAGTAAAACTTGTGTTGCTTGTTCTATTTTTCTGATGTCAATTTTTTTATTTTTTTGAAATGTCAAAAAAATAAATATTTGTAGAAGTTAACCTAAAATTTTTCTATTTCTTTTTATTGCGCTTTATATTAATTTAATAAAAATGACATCTCTAAGAAGTATGGCTTTAAATAATTTAGCTATGCTTGAAGAAACGGAGTTAAATTATATGGAAAATGAAATACAGTTAAGAAAATACAACCATTGGAATCAGAAACTTGACGTAATATTTAAATAAAATTATTTAAAATTATTTTTTTAATTATTTAAAAATATTTAAATTAATTTAAGTTTCCCGCATTTTGCTGGTCTACAAAACGTTCTACTCAATATATTTAATCGAATGGAGAATGTTAGTTTCGATTGTATTCAGGAATAGTGTTTTCAATTGTGATCGAATCTTACTTCACTCGTTTCGATCGAATCTGTTCGATTGCGAACATTGCTCGCAAAATTCAGGAATAGGGCCCCAGGTATATACAAACAAATGCATTTGAACTTCGCCGTTTCATGTAAAACAAAGTGACAAATAAATTTTTTAATGTTTGTAATCTTGCAGAAATGCACATTCTGGAATTGATAATCCCGATTTCAAATAGTACTGTTATGATAAAAGTTTTGTGCGCTATTTTAACTACAATGCATACCCGACCTTGGCCTGAAATCAATAGACTACTACTTAACATAAACTACATGCCGAATAAATTAAACATGTTGACTTACTATTTGCTCTATTATTTTAAATTCAAAAAATAATTTCCATATAATGCATACACTTCCAAATAAATCCTTGAACAATATTTTTTTGCACTACTTGTATTTTGTTATACTAGATATACATAATCACATGGCCAGTCTAGAAATTTCATTCACTTGAAATGAAATAACCTTACCTAGTGACACTATAATTCTTTAAAAACTCCCCTGTCCCTATTCTTAAATTGCTTCTTTAATCTACACTATATTATATTTTTTTCTTGGATTGGACCTCTGTTTCTTCTTCCTTTGTCCATTCCTACAATTTTACATGGTATATTATCAGATTTTGTATTCACATAGCAAATATCATCATGGCGCTTCTCTGATGTCCTCCGAATATTCTCTCTCATAGCACTCATTCTTTCGTCATCACCAACTTCGCCTTCATTATCACTTTCGTTATATAAACTTCATCCTCTTGGAAGTATAACTGACTTATTTTATTTTTTTTTACCTCACTTCTATTCTTTCTTTCTCTCCTCTTTCTCTATATTAATTATTTTTTCTTTCTTTAGATTCGTCATTTCCTTTGCACCTCTCTTTAGTATTATCTGCATTTGCTATCGTTGACATACTTCGCTCTGTAAAGATAAATACTTATACTTGTCCTGTCTTCAGTATTTCCTGTAGACACACCACATGATGTGTGCAGTATTCTTCGCAGGAGTCTCATAATACTCATTCACATAAACCCAAGCAAAAGTTGTAACGCAATGTAATACTTTCATTAGTTTGTAATAAGCTAGAATGTCTTGGATTTGCAAGACAATTCCTGTGTGTGAAATTAAAACTTTAGACCGCGTTTCACAGCGAGGCCTTGGGCGGCAGAACTTTGTGAAGCACCGGGTGACAGATCTTTGCGAGGCTCTTGTTCTTTGCTTAATTTATGTAAATTGAAAGTAAGTGTTTTTGATGATGATTGACGAGAAATGCAAAATTTATAAATAAATAAATGTAGAGTTTTCAAATGTTATATTGGAAGACTTATAAAAGTTAACAAGCACAAAGACGACAAATATTAATGATGATAAACTAAGGTACATGAATGTCTTAAAAGATATACGCAGTGATTCTAGTGGGATTCAAATAGATATATAGTAATGAATTTTTTTTTTGGGTTGTTCCGCGAGGGCGCGAGGCTCCGGGCGGTTGCCCTGCTTGTCACCCCCTAATGCCGCCTCTGCTTGTGTGTTCAATTATTTATGTTGTTTGCCATTTATTTCAGGTCAATTGGACGTGCAGGATTAATTACTGAACCACTTGTCCACACCTGTTTTTAAAATATAGCAGATATTCTACACCAAAGCATCCGTCTTATGTTATGGCACATTCATTTAAACAAAATAAGAGTAAGATTATTACTTATTTGTTTACTATAACATAAATAGTTAGTAAAAATAGTTAATTATGGGTAATTAATGTTTGTACTAATCATTATAGGTTATGTTTTAATGTCATAGTCGTCAACGCATGTGTTCAAACGCTTCGTCAAACATGACCGAAGCAAATATTTGGGCGCTTTGATCTATTCTATTTTAGCGATAATAAACGGAAAATGTTTGTCGGTATGTACGGACTTCAAATGTTTGTTAAATGAGCACGAAATTTTTGTCCATACATGTGTCTTTGTACATAAAAACCAAATGTTTGGATCCCACCACACAAGTGTGAACGCGGCCTTAGAATTAGTTTGTGGCAAGCTAGCAAGTTATTAGCTCCGTAGCATGAAAACAATCCATAATTTATGAACAAGTGTTTAATCTCTTTTATTTATTTATTTCTAATCTATCTAAATTAGAAATAATTATCTAATTGTTCATTGAATCATTTTGCAGTTTGTTATTGAGAAATGTTATCTTCAATTATCTAATTTGATCTTGAAATATTTTACATTCAGCATCACCTTTTAGAGCATATAAGCATATATCAACGTAGCTCATACACACAACTCTGAAAAATTAACAAACAATTCATCATCTTTTTTGTAATATCCTAAGGCTCTCAAATAGCAATGAAAATCTTCTTTCCATAATATGCTGATGAAAAATTCGGAAGAACTTAAGTCTTACGTAAATTCCTCTACTAGTGGAAGTTTTAGTGTTGGTTATACTATGTATTATTATACTACGGTGATACTTAGTATTATCGAGACTTCATTTGTTTAATAAACACCTTTTATAAACACTTTTTATAAACATTTGTTTCTGCTGAAATAATGACGGTTTTTAATGTTTAACCTGACACCATAATTTATATGTCTATATAATAATGAAAAAACACACGTACTTCGGAATGTCTTGAATGCCGTGAATGACATCTGTTTTTAATAATAACAACACTTTCAAAGCGTATAACATATATACGACATCCCGTAAATAAGAAAGTAACAATTATGTAGCAGAGACGTCAATGCTACATGTCTGTTATACTTCTCTTTACTGATATTAATGTTTGAACGGTTTTGTGATAACCTTTAAATCTTTGTTTCATTTATATGTGATGAAATGCCTACATTAGACCAAAAGGTATATTGCAATTGTCATTGCCTAACTTTATCAACATTATATCTATTATCTTTTCTAAGCTTTTCTTATTAAATTCTTTACAAATTCCTGTTTATAGTCTATAACTGTATTCTTCATTTGAAATAGGTTCGATGTATTTTTTAAACTACATCTTTATAACTGGTACACAGGCCAGTAGGTAACCTTGAACATAGTCGCTAAAAACAAAACATAAACATAAACTTAATAACCCGAAATAATAACCCGAAATAATAACCCGAATTTTACAAAAAAGGCCAATGTTTTCTGCATATTTATATACAAATAAAACAGAAACTTTTTATAAAATATTTACATACAAATTAACCGAAATTTTATATACACTATTAATGTGTGTATAATATAATGGAAAATAAAGAAATTATCAGCACGCAGTGATTTCGATTCTGAAAACGTTTTTTAATAAAGAAATTTGTGAAGAAGTAATAAAGTATAGAGACAATTAAAATATACCTTTGAGTAAAAAGTACAATTTAATTTCTCTTTTATTTTAATATTAAAAAACCAACAAAAATATTTAAAATGAAATAACTACAACTTACGTTTAAATATAATTCTTATAGAAAACTTGGTGACTAAGCGATTGATTAATTACGAGATTTTTTCATAGGATTATTACGAATAAATTATCACTGCCTAAAACTATTGTTCATTTTAAGCAAGTATTTCACACCTATTCAACACTGCACGCATATGAAACAGAAGCCCGCTCAACAAGTACTTTTCGCAACGGTAATTTAAAAAAGCAAATTATACTGAATGCGCTCATGATCGGTGAATACTCCAGTGTTGGGCGTCCACCCCTCTGCCTCCTTCCACATTTTACAACAGTCACCCTTCGTTTCAGTTTTGATTTAAATACCTACAGTAAATAAGTGATAGTAAAGTGTTTACAATCAGCTTTCTCTGTCAGTACGCGATCGCCTGCAAGACAAGTCGGTCGATTCAAAAGTAAACTAAAGTAAAGTAGGCATCGAGGCATCGTGGAGTGCAAGCACAGGAGTGCACACCTGTAGTCCAGACTTCCTATATTCTGACTCCTGTGATCGTGCCAGAAGTGACTTCATTTATTGCGTTCAGTGGATTATATCTATATATCTTAAAGGATAATTGGTTTTTATTTATTTTGGTGAATTTGTTAGAAGGTATGTTATAATTTATTTCTTCATAATATTTAAATTGTGTACCGTTTTATTCTACTTCACATCACATCCATTTTAAATATTTGTATATAATATTTACAAGAAATTTATCTTTACATTTTACGTAATTACTAGTTGTGTATGTAATAAGGCATATACATTTTTCTCAACTTTTAGCCAGCATTTAATTTTCTCTTAAATAATAATCAAAAGTAATAATTGAAATAAAAAGGTTTGAAGTTAATTTCATTACTTGCGTACTTTAATAATAAAAATATTTTTGGCCACAATAGATTTATAATATATTTCTCTTTTATAGATTTTGAAATTTCAAAAAGAAAATTTAGTAAATGTGATGGTTCTAAGTAACCAAATTTTCGACATGTAATAAATGTTATGTATATTTTACGTATGAATCACATAATATTATTGGCATACAATAGTATCACATATTAGTGCGTTTGCGTAATTATGGTAGTCATATTTATGGTAGTGCGTTTGCGTCATTTATGTCAGTTGTATTTAGCAGTATTTTGAAGTATTTATCTATGTCATCAAATTTTGTATGTTTTCTTGCAAATGACGAATTGAATTTAATGAGACGGGATCTGAATATACTTTTTTTATGTTTTATTTAATAGTTTTATAACACGAAACAAATTTATAAAACACGAATAAAAAAGCAGAATTTAATTAATCAAAATTTTGAATAATTTTCGGTAAACTAGTCAAATATATCTTTCCGTAAATTTGAAAATTTTGATGGTAAAGGTTTAGTTAGTAATAAAATAAATTACACAAGTTTAAAGCATTTTACAATATTTTTTAAACCTAAAAAACACCTAACTTGATATAGTTAAAAACAATTTAAACAAAATATTATTGTAGATAAATATTTTTATCAATTGTCGTATAACAGTTAATAATAATAATTAATTACAGTAAAACAGCTAGCAAAAATGAATGAGTTTTATAATGAATACCGGTTTTAGAAAACTTTTTGTATTTAAAATACAAAATAATTTAAATACTATAACATAACAGAAGAATATGTCAATGCTAATACAATCTTATCATCTCGTGGCAATTACAACAAAAACCTATAAATTACCAGTCGAGCGCATCTCGAATGGGAACAATTAGAGGTATACAATGTTATTCTAATATAATATATTCAGATCCCGTCTCATTAAATTCAATTCGTCATTTGCAAGAAAACATACAAAATTTGATGACAGACAGATGGTATGACAAGTTGATCTAAAAACTATTGAAAATCTATGAAAATCTTAACACAAATTTGACTACTCCAGTTAGATAATTTAAACAGTTTATTATAACCGTCTGTTCAACATATTAAAATTTCAATTAAATCCGAAAAGGTCAACGCAATCGTGTTCGCCTTGGAACAGAATTTGCTTCTTTAATTAATATCTTTACAATTTATATCATCCGAATATTCAAGTGTTCTTAGCAACAAAAACGTTTGAAATTTATTTTTCATTTGTCAAATTATAATATACCATAACCTATAAATATCCACGTGTTTTTAAAGATCAAATTAACATATAGTGTCAATTCATAAATATCAATAAATATAAATTTAATGAAAATAAAAAAATGACAAAACGCTATATCTCAAGCTTAAGCAATAATAAACCGGATACGTTACACCTGAAGCTAGAGCTAATATGCTACATTGCTACAGCCTTAGATGTTTTACATTGACAGTTGCCGGGACAATTCTTTGGATTTCCCAAATGCTAGAAATACGTTTTACTAACTTTTATAATAAAAATAAAAATTTGAGCACCCTAGGCATAATTATATAGGTTACATAATAATAAATTTGTAACATTGCATATCAATTAATAATACATTAGCATTACAATTTAGTGACAATCCAGTTCATGTCAATCACTATTCATTTGTTTAAAATGATGATAATTTATGCTGTTGGACACTAGTATTAAAACAAGTTATTTTACTCGTTTAAATATATTACCGAACATGATTTAACTTTCGCATTCAAATTTTATGATATACTCGAACGTGAATTTAGAGTTACCACACAGACGATATAAAATACCGTTTATTTTTTTGATAATGAAATTATAATTAGCAAATTAATATTCAATTAATAAACTTACTTTACTTTTATTACATATGAGTATGTATTCTGGAGTAGTGATGTATACGTATTTAATTAAATTTTAGAAATTGTTATAATTTAAATTTTAGATAATATTAAACAGATAATTGTTAGATACATATGGTTTAGGTAATTGGTTTAATGAAAATGTATGAGTACCTAGTGAATTAATATAAATCTGTAATTAAGTCTGCAAATAATAAGTCTGTATTTTAGTTGTAGGATTCTTAACAAGAAACCATTCAGTTATAAAATCTAGTTTAAACAAACTGCATTAAACAAAAAAGAATTAATTTAACATAAATGTATAAAAAATGAGTTCACCTAGACGAAAATAGTCTGATAGACTGAACATAGTTTGTTAGTTTCGTTATAAGACAAAGCAATTTTTTTTTCTTTAGGATCATTGATTATCAATTTCGAATTCCATTCACAAAGTATTCTTTCATTACTTATTAATTGTCAAACACAAGAAAATTTAAATAAGCAGTTTAAAATAGGTTATTCTTAGGGTTTTGATTAATAGTTTATCACCAGCAATTCCTTCAGTTGTTAACATTCGCTATTGCTTTGAACTCAGTCTGTTACACGTGTCTGATAACGTATAAAGTTTTAGTACTGTCATCGACACGTGGACAAATATGTATCAATTACATCGAAATTTAAAATAATAACGGACTCGATTAATATCACATTTTAGGTAAAGAAGTGTTTTCGAAATCCAATTCAATTTAAATTAAAAAGAAATAATATTTTTTTATTTTTTTTTAATATGTGTTTAATTTGTGTTAAAAAATATAAAATATATTTTAGGTTCATTTATTCTTTTAGTTTATAACCAGAGAATTAACTGTGTTTCGTTGTTTATCAGTGTTGTCAGACAGACTTTTGTTTACAAATTAATTTTTATTTTTGTTATAAAATTCTAGTTAAGAACCACATTTTAGTGTCTTCTTTATAAATGTACTGTACAAACTAGCTTTACTACAAATTCAGATATTTATGAAAGACTACATTACAATTGACAATCAGGACATCAACCCAATTGACAATTTTTTAAACAAAGCACCTGTTATACCTGAATATAAAGCAAGAAAAAACTTAACCGCATTATTTCCTGCACTCTAAAATCTCTTCCGGACAACCAATCTTATGAGAGAACACTACCGAACGAAGATGCATACATTAAAATGCAAATTAGCATGCTGCACAACGTGTGCATAGCAGCATGCTGCAGCAAAGTAGGGTTTTTTAACCACGTTTCCCTACACAAACATACAAGACAATATAATATAAGACATCATCTCAGAACATTGACAATACGGATTAAGGCTTAGGCCAGGCATCATATGATAGATTAAGATACATTGAAATTAATATCAATTATTGTAATATCATTTGACGAATAATTTTTAAAAAGACTCAACATCTACCAAGAAAAAGTATAACTGCTTGAAGTTCAACACTACATAAGACACAGTCTCTCGAGAAATACAAATCTTGCAGTGTGTCTGTAGAATACAGTATTGAATTCACGCATCAACCAACACTTTAAACGTTCTAATAATAATAAAATAGCTTAGACCTCTTCCAACTTAAGAACACCATCTTTAGATATCGAAGTTTCTGTTATAATCAGTAACGGATATACGATTTGTTCAACCCGGGGCAACACTGTACATTGGCGCTACCTAGCACCTGCATACTGCTTTTTTCATCGGTGAAAAAAAATAAAGTCAAAGAAAAGTAAATCGTATCTTACGTCAGTTGTACCTAACTATTTCCGTGATGACTAAAAAGAAAACAGATCATTCAGCCAAAAAAAATTTTTTTTTAAGAGACGCCATTCGGAATTTAGCGCCCCCATGAATTACTATGCCCCGGGACAAGTACCCCGATTTGCCATTTTGTTTAATTCAGTTTTGTTTAATTTCAAGTGATCGTTTTACTTAAGCAATGGAAGATCCATCGGCGTGTTAATCAGAAAAGAAAATGGCACGATGGAATTAGATCTGATAACAAACGCCTGCGAAAAAATCAAAAAAAGTGCTCTTACAGAAAATGTATTTTGTGCGTAACAGATATTCATAAATGTTAATATGATAAAGAAGGTAACAATAATAATCTCAAGTGAACAATACGTTAACTTTGACTTAGTATAATTAACGTAAATTTATTTAATATCTTTATTGATTTTATAACACGTGAAAGCATCAAAATGAATCCAACGCTGATCGCATGCTACAAAACTCCACACGCAAAATCAGCATCCGCGATTTCACTATATTTGCAGTATATAATTACCTGTCTTCCAAGCCCAGACATACATGTCACATTTATCATTTATTTTACGTTTAATATGCAATGAAAAAAAAACAAAATACAACCACACATTGTTCTTGAATCATTGTTGATACAGAAAGTAGTACAGCTGAAGATGCTGGCTTACTTACAGCTTGGTACATGATGGTACAAAGTCTGCAACTGCATTCACTGCAGCAAATATGCAACAAGACGTGTATCTGTTTCAGCTGGTTTCTTTTGACATTGTTAAATTTAATGTTTACGTACGGCTAAAATAAATCACAAATAGAACTTTATAGCATTTCTAAATTATGATTGATGATATCGATGATTGTGATTTACCTATATCGTATCGTAGGACAGCGATAGTTCTTTTTCCGGTACTAGTCTGCGATGCACTAGTATTGCATGTGATCAAATAAGCGAAACAACGCTATATTTAGAGGTCGAGCCCGTAAGATACTGCAGCATACCCAATATCATTATAGGCAAAAAATTATAAATACTTCCCAGTTGACGGACAGTTGAGTACATCTACCAGCAGGCTACTTAGCTAAAACAGAACTCAAATCACTATTAGATGTTCTTCCTGCAAAGATTTTTAGTGGAAAGAATCGAATTTGGGTTTTTGACCTACAATAAGTAGGTCAGCAAACGTATAATGAAATAATTATTGTGTAGAATCTTCCCACAAAATTTCCGAATAAATTTAATGTTGATAGATTAATAATATAGAAGTTTTGTAATTAAAAATTATTTGTAATTATTATTATTAAGTAATTTGGCTCTAGTTATATATTTACTTATATTTTATTCCCATTATTCTTTACAAATTTATTGGCTACGGAGCTGAGCTGACCAATTTGTAGGAGTACTCCACATGGGAGGAGTACTCCACAGGGGGGCTGTAGCCCCGCCTGTCTTCCCTCAAATCAGGGCCTCTACTATCCTAAGCTACGTTATCCATTAAATACTTATTAGTAGTTATCAATAAATTTGAAATTACGAGGAAATTATCATTTTAAATCCCTTACCCTTTGAAATATTGCATTCTACATTTTACAATGTAATAATCGACGATGCTTTTGAATCTACTAAAATTATTCAATTATTTCTAACAAATATGTTTTACAATGTGTACAGCATTGATTGATACTTTTAAAATGTTATAAGTAAGTGATACAGGTATATATTGCCAACCTTGTTTGCTTTATCCCAATGTCTCAAATTGCATCCCATTGAAATCAATTATTTTCAGTGATAACTTATGTTATCTCATGTAATTCCAAAAGTCACTTTCGAGTGTTATCCAGCGATTTCCCTTCACGCCATTTCTTTATCGCGTTGTGCTGGGCACTACCTACTATTTTTAATTAGACTGATAAGTTATAAAAACTAGATCAAGTGCTAGCAAATATGAAATGTTTATAGTTCATACTAGACATATTGCAAAGGTATTATCAACGGTAAACGGTTTAGTCTTCTGGAGTGGTCTGTAATAAGTTCGGAACTGGTCAATTTGGAACAAAGTTTGCTTTATTTAACATTTAAAATAAGCAAATGTATTTATAAGATATGATTATGTTACTTATACTCGTAAATTCCTTAATTGTACAGTAATGTATTGGCGGAATGTGAAATTCATAGTCTGTGTGATCATTAACTCTGATGTTGAATGTAGATTACAATCGTCAAAATCTGGAAGTGAAAATTAGACAGCTCTACTTTAACTGTTATTATTAGTAATTGTAATTTATGTGTTGATATTGTTAATCTATTAACACAGTTTTTTTTAAATTTTTGTTCAGATTGATTTAGATTTTAATACTCGCAATATAATTTTATCATATTTAATATTTTTAAAACAAATAACAATATGAAATGAATGGGCTTGTGTCCTCATTTTTTAGTGGTCGATTTTTCAGTTTTTGATTGAAATTGATGTTAATAAATGTGTATTGGCATGTCTATTTTATTAAATATCTAAATATTGACGGAGATATAGCAATTAAAAATTTGAATTGTAGTTTTAGCGCTGGAAATGGTCGGCCATATTTGTATGACGTGAAATGCATTTTAACGTCAGTTTGCGTCAGTTATTTGTTGAGTAGGTCAGTGCTGTGGTAATGTTTAGTAGCTGTTGGTAGTCATAATAATCAAGTCAAGTCAAAGAATAATAAGTTTTTATTTTATTTAACCCTTCTAAGGCAGACATAATATTGGAATTTTATTGTTCCTTTTAATAGCTGTAAATAATATTTGATATTTTGATATATAAATACATATAGCAGAGATTTATGAGCTGTAAGATTGGCAGCGGTAATGATGTCACAGGCAGTTGGAATGTGGACAACGTTGAATTCCTTTAATAATTAAAGAGAAAAAATGACTTTTTTAATTGTTAATATCTCCTGAAATATAAGGAGTTATTAAAAAGTAATTGGATATTTGAGGTTCTAGTAACCCTCTTTATCAATATATAGTACACTTTTATAGAAATTAAGACATAGGACTCAAGCCCATTGACTACATACAAATGATGTGTGGCGTGTGGGAGCTAAAAAAAAGAAGAAGACCCAATATTGAGCACCCTCACAGTCTCATTATTCTTGTTACGGTTGACCCTTATGCTATGTAATATAGACATTTTCTCTTTAGTGAATATATATTCTGAAACTGATAACAATTTAAATTTTATGACAATGATGTTGCATTAAACAAGATTTATTTTATAATTAGTAAGTAACGTTGTCTTAGTTTTTTTTCTTAACATTCAATTTTTATTATTACAAGGAATTTAAACTCTTACAAAAAGAACCTCTTCACACCTCACCTCATCTGGTCACCTAACCACCATCACAATAAGTAAATATAAAATTTCTCTAAACGTAATACTCGTATCGTATTTTTATTTTACTCCTCTGTTCGTAACTGATTCATGTCTGGTGCTGATTTACAATATTTTAGCTGACTAAGTCCGAACCAACTGCAAACCTGTAACAAAAATAATAAAATTAGAAATAATGCAAGGCATTCATTTACGTATTAAAATGAAATTAATGCTGGCTAATTAACTTATCTTTAAAACCACGTTGTCATAATTTAAAACAATACTCATCGTGCAATGCAAAATGAAGATAAATGAAATCACTGACCTTCTAATTGTCTGAACGTGTTTTAAAATAAACTTGATAAATACTTTATAAATAGAACGCTACTAATAGTTTGTTATTATTTTTTATACGAAGATTAAATTAATTAAGTATAATTAAGTCAAAACAACAATTATGTAGATGTTTTCGTGGTTACAATTGCCTAGATTGCCTCATTAGTATTAAACTTGTACTATATATTGATAATCGTAGATTCTTTATCAAGATCTTTGGTATTCAATTCATCTTTAAATAACCTAAATGTTATAGAGGACATTAGCAATTAAAAGGCTTAAAGATATACAAAAATTAATGGGAAATTTATCATCACCTTTTTAAATTTATTATCGACTTATTTCTGGTAATAGTTCTGTAATCAACGATCTTACTAAATTAACTGTTTACAGTTACAATTACAGTTTTTATTACGGATTAAACTTCCTTAGAGCCCTACGCACTACTCAAAAAATGGACCCCTTGAATGAGGTTTTACGTTAAATTAATTTGTATCCAGTCAGATTTAACCCGTGTGTGCTGGACATCCGTCCAGCATAAGTCGCTTCGGATCGCCGTGCATAGCCGTATGCTTGTATTACTTACGAGTATAGTGCAATGAACTATATTAAAAAAATTCCGTAAATCAAAATGTAACAACTGTTACGTCTGATCTCATATTGTCGCGAAAAAACAGTTTAAAATATACTCGAACAATATAAAAAGAAATACAAAATATGTGTAAATAATGAACGTTGGTAAATGATTTAACATTCCTAATGGGCCTGTGTCCTATAAAAGTGTACTATATATTGGTAAAGTGGGTTACTAGAACCTCAAATGTTCAATTATTTTTTAATAACTCCTTATATGTTAAAAGATATTAACAATTAAAATAATCATTTTGTCTCTTTAATTATTAAAGGGATTCAACATTGTACACATTCCAAATGCATGTGACCTCACAACCGCTGCCAACCTTACAGCTTATAAATCTCTGCTATATTTATTTATATATCAAAATATCAAATATTATGTACAGCTATTTCAAGGAACAAAAATATTTCAATATTATGTCTGCTTTAGCAGGGTTAAATAAAATAAAAACTTATTATTCATTGACTTGACTTGATTATTTGAATACCAACAGCTACAAAACATTACCACAGCACTGACCTGCTCAACAAATAACTGACGTTAAAATGCATTTCACGTCATACAAATATGGCCGACCATTTCTAGCGCTAAAACTACAATTCAAATTTTTAATTGCTATATCTCCGTCAATATTTAGATATTTAATAAAATAGACACGCCAATACACATTTATTAACATCAATTTCAATCAACAATTGAAAAATCGATCACTAAAAAATGAGGACACAAGCCCATTATAAAGGTTGATCTCGACATATTTTGTGACATATGCTTAGCGATTTATACTCAATACTATTTGGGTTGTCAGACGAGCGTCAGAGTTCGAACTCGTGGTTCATGGAGACGTCAACAATTACTTCAAAGTCATATATTTCGAGTAAACAGATTCCTGCTTAAATATCTGAACATAGTCCAAAAATGGAAGGATTTGCACATAAGATAGAATGTAATAAACAAATATTCCGGTTTTTTTCTTTGATAATTGACGTCAATCGATATTTATTTCTTTCCGTATTTGTTAGGCTTAAAGCCTGTTTTCGGAAACTATTTGCGTATGTGAACTTTTACTTCAAATAAACAAAAAATACATCATTGCTGGTATTTATATAAAATAGTTTTCATTCAACATAAAATTATTTCGAATTATTTTTTTTGTATCTATTGTGTATGAAATGTTGCCAGTATTGGGTTCGAAGGCGTCTGTTGAGTAATTGAATTCAATCGAATAATGTGAATGATTATAACGGTAATATAAATAATTTAAGGTATAAGAATATAGCAAATATACTTGTTCTAATTACTGCTATAAAGTAGCATTGTTAGACATAACTATTTAAATATTCCTTTTATTCTTATCTCTTATATTCTTATCATTATTATTGCTTATAATAAACATACTCCTGTGGTATATGTGTAAATACAAGTAGATTACAATGTACGCCCTAAAACCGAATAGTTTTTCGTCGATTTAATGAATTTCTTTTAGTTTCTTTCACTTTTCATTACGGTTTAAATTTTAACTCTCTTCTACATTATAACGAATGATAATATAAAATGTGATTTAAATAAAAAACAAACAATTAACCTCTTATAAAGGTGTTTAGTTTTTATATATGGTACTTAGGAAAGGATTGTGTTGAAATGTCCTTGGTTTTAACAATTAGTGGTTTTTATTAATAACGTAATCTCTCATTAACTTACAAAGCAGCATATGACAGCATCTGAATGACTCTGAATTGACATTATTCAATAATTATGATAATATACATTTTCATGAAGTTACAAACAGAAAAGCAGACATAATTAATAACACACAATACGAGGATAGTTTGATAATTGATTTTCTTTTTCGAAAATCGCTTTATTTCTCAACATAGTCTCGTTTAAGTTCGATACATTTAGTTCAGCGTATTTTCAATTTTCTTAAAATTGCGCTAAATCTCTTACGAAGGTATATCCCATATAACCTAATCTCAATTTCTTTCGAAATTGGTAATTCACTTAATAACTACTTGGTTCTAAATGCCAACGGCATAGGAAATAATCGAATTGCCCTATTTTATAATTACTTCAATAACATTGTAATTTTGTTGCGTTTATACGAATCGGGGATTTTTACAAACTGCTTCCCCTAAATGTAAATTTTTAATTATGTTTAAAAAGTTACAAAATGAAGTTGCTTTCATTTATGACGAAAATCAATAATTTAACTATTTTGGAAGGAATTTCCAAATAATTGGTTTTTTCAAGGCCCTCAAAAGCATTTGTTTCAGTGTGCCAAGCCATTTCTGCAGGTTTGGGAACAGGTTGCAGGTGGCTAAATTTGGAGAATATGCTTGATGGGGTAGTAGTGCGTAATTTACCCAATTTATCGATTTTTGGTGACTGGATTGCTGCTTTCAATGGCTATTAAACACTATCAATGACGCAGATTGTTCAAAATTTGACAGTACTCTATTAATAGATAACAGTTGACAGGAACTGCTCGGAAATTCAAAAATTCACTGAATTATCAAATTACCTTCGTATATTATTCATTGAAAGTAAGCACGGCGCGCGGACTTTCTTTTCTATTCCTATTTTTTCACAAAGACCGTTGCAATGACAACTTTAATAACTCATCAACTAGGCTCTTCAAATGAGTGTCTGCCTTCGTTGAAACTAACTCAAATTTCTCATAAAAGGAGACTAAAATGTTCAAATTTCGATGCAGACATGATTTGTTTCAAATAAAAATAAAATTGTGTCGCAATAATGGGGCAGTTCCGTCATCTGTCAATATACTGTCATATAAGACTGATTCTGGCAGATGCGCACACAGAGTTAGGTGACCAAAAGGGGACTTGGTCGCACTGAAGTAACCAAGATCTGCCATGCAGTTATATGGCATGGTATTGTTGAGTGCAATTCAAAATTAGTCGATAATTTGTAGCGACAAATTTCACGTGATGGAATTACAAAAATTATGACGGAGTTAATATTGGTGACTGATACTGGTAGCTCTTCTTTTCTCAAAATCAAAATGTGTGCATGTATTATTCCCCTTACGTTTCATGCATTTGACATTTTCCGAATTGTTTGTTAAGGTTTATATGGTATATCCGAAATTATTAGTTTTTCACTTGGATTTTAAAACCAGATGTCACTTGATACCGACGGCTTCCTCATATGTGTCTATAATTACGTGGGCACATAATCAATTTACTCAGTTTCTAAAACATTTATATTTGGACGGCAATTTATACAATATGACTTATTATTATTCTAACTATAGTCAAATTACGAGAGTTCGACGGCGACTCATACTTAAAACAAGTTGAGGGGTATAAACTGCTGATATAACTAAAAGCACTCACTTATTTTTCTATAATGTATATAGAAACGAATAAGATAAAATTCATTATCGTATAATAGATTTATACCGCTCCTATAATCTCTTTTAAGTATAAGTCGCCGCCGAACTATCGTGATTTAGACTATATAAATAATATTTTTTTTCAATACCGTATAATATAATATACTAGTAACGACACAGTGGACGAGAGCATTGATGCTTGATGCTGTCTGCTGCATCTTAAGGTTTAACCCCGGATTTTCTGGGTTTCGTTGTTATCAACTTATTATGTATATACGTAATCATATGATTTGGCAGGGGTTTAGTTAACATCGACACCACAAAAACTGCCGACATATTAGAAGGTTGGCGATAGGATTCAGCATCGGAAATGGGCTGTTAAATGGGTTATTAAATAAATTCAATTCAAAAATGATAATATACGAGTATGTTTAAATTTTTCTATCTTTGTCAATAACTGTATTGACAATTTTTCTTGAATTTCCGGTGAGTTGGTTTGGAAAATAAGAGAATCTACACTCCACTACACTATACTACAATCTATACTGCATACGCACTGGACAAACAAGAAACTTATTTGAAATTTAATTTTGAATATTGAAATTAAAATAACATAACATTTCTTTCTTGTTTCAGATAAAGTACAATGTCAGGACTACTACAATCTTTAAGAAACAATTATAAGGATATTCAAATAGGGACAGGTGAGAATATATTGTATTTACTCTTACAGTACTTTGTACCGATAAATGTTATGGGTGCCCACTCATCTATTGCCACTCATGTTCCCTGGTCGAGAAATCCCAAAGTGAAAACCAATTTTACACAGTTTTGTTTCGTTTGCTTCGTTCTTAGTTCTGTGACTTTACATAATTGTTTATGTTTGTAGGTTAAAAAACAAATAACAAAATAAATATAAAAACGGAGATTTGAGAAATTTTTCTAAAGGAATATTATTAAATTTTTTTTTTAAATTATTACCTATCTAAATACTACCTATCTAATACTACACCTAAGTATAGGTATACTTATCTAGTGGCTTACATTTCTATAATTACACGGTGTTGTAGATATTGCTCCAATGAACAATTCTACATGATTAGATTACTAGGTCCGAAGGTTTAGTCCTGCGTAGTCTTTGAACATCACAAGAAATACTAATAATAATATTACAGTAAACTACAGCAAGTGTAGCAGATATGTTTAAAGCAGCATATAGGTTAATACGAGTATTTACGGGCTTTAAAAGGTTTTCTTGCTTGGTCATGGTCATACCCGCGAAACACATGTATTATTATATACATGTAACATTTTACTTATAGAAAACTAAATTTTTCCTTGAGCCTTTAATTATTAAAAAGGTCTTTAATTCAAACAAGGGATATTTACGATTCCATTAATCCGAAAAAAAAAAATTTTTTTATTATTTATTTTTTAGTGCATCAACTTTAAATAGTTATTAGCACTTTCAAACAATATATACATTTATTTTTACATTACATATTTCCTTAATAAACTATACTTATACTTTATTTTCACTTTACATTTTTATTCCTACAATTACTATAATTTCTTTAATAACTTCAATAATCATTTTTCCTTATATGGGTTCATTAGTTCTTATTTAAACAACAATTGCACTACGATATGACATAGAAATCGCCGCCACTGCGATATGTCTTTATTGCATTTCTCGCTTCTTCGAATTTCTTCCGTTGAAGGTATTTTCCATATGTCTTCCAATTGTTTACTGTATTTAATAATACCTATTTCTTTTTGTAAAAATACCCAGAAAATATAACTCTGGTCCGGGGATCGAACCCGAAAACGCAGCAGTATAACGTCAAGCATCAATGCTCTCGGCTATTGTGTCGTCAAGATCATTTTATGATTCTTTATAGGAATAAAATAGGTCATAGGGAATGCTTTTTACGAAAACCTTTCCTTAAGTTTTACAAACCATTACGTGTAATACTCGTACATGTGTTTTATCTTTATCGTAACTATTTGTTTAGATACATATTTATTATCCATAATTAACTCATACTTATCATTACACTGATTTTAAGTTCAGTTTTTTTATTGGCTCTAATTACTCAGGAATGTAATCGATCAGTTTTAAGTTTAGAACGTAGAATAATATTTAAAGCATTAACAACCTAGTATTAATGACAAATTGTTCATTTATTTTCCAGTTTGTAATTGAATTCTCCAACTGACCTTTATCTTGCAATTAGTAGCCCATTATTCAACGCCTAGTTTTCTAACGCAATAAAATTTTAATTTACTCTAATTTAAAAGATATAAAACTATCGGACAATTGTTATACTTTCTATTTCTACTCTTCTTATAATCTGTTAATCAGTTAAGTAATTAAAAATATAATTTTGTTTGTAAATGTATAATTTATACTTACTTCGTTCTATTAACTAATCGTACAAGTAATAACCTCATTGAATGTCGAACTCAACGAAGCCATTAAACTACCGAAATGGAAGTCTTCCATCTAACGGCCGTAAAGATCAACATAATTGATCCGAACCGACACTCTCTCAAATGGGCTTGTGTCCTCATTTTTTAGTGGTCGATTTTTCAATTGTTGATTGGAATTGATGTTAATAAATGTGTATTGGCTTGTCTAATTTATTAAATATCTAAATATTGATGGAGATATAGCAATTAAAAGTTTGAATTGTAGTTTTAGCGCTAGAAATAGTCGGCCATATTTGTACGACGTGAAATGCATTTTAACGTCAGTTATTTATTGAGTAGGTCAGTGCTGTGGTAATGTTCTGTAGCTGTTGGTAGTCAAATAATCAAGTCAAATCAAAGAATAATAAGTTTTTATTTTATTTAACCCTGCTAAGGCAGACATAATATAGCAATTTGAGTGTTCATTGAAATAGCAGTAAATAATATTTGATATTTTGATATATAAATACATATAGCAGAGATTTATGAGCTGTAAGGTTGGTAACCTTACACAAGGATTGTGATGTCACATGCACGTGGAATGTGTACAACGTTGAATCCCTTTAATTATTAAAAAGACAAAATGACTTTTTTAATTGTTAATATCTCTTAACATATAAGGAGTTATTAAAAAATAATTAACCATTTGAGGTTCTAGTAGCCCACTTTATCAATATATAGTACACTTTTATAGAAATTAAGACATAGGACACAAGCCTATTGGATAAGAATAAGTTTGTTTTCTTCATTTTTCACTCAATGTACTACATTACAATACGTACAATTTTATGTACAATAACTACCTATATTAAATATTGACCTAGATAACAGATAGTCCAGTGACTGCACCTACACCTTTTTAGGATTAGGATCTATATGTAATTTTTTGTTTAAAACATGCCCTTTAAGGAGACAGCTGCTCTTTAACAGAAAACAGAAGAGTTTTGACAGAAAACAGATGCACAATACTTTTTAAATATAAAAAAATTGGAAATTTTTCTTAAAAACATTTCAAAAATTAACTGTTTAACAATCCAGACTTAAAAAGATACATTTTTTAAACAGCCTGACTTGCGTGGTGTATTTTCAAGGCGTTCTTTAAAATCGAAATATTGTATTTGTAATGAGTACCTTATTGAAGGCGTATGTATCTTTATTTTAAAATGATTACAATGAATAATTACATACGTATTATAACTTGTAAGTACCATGCAAAGCACTACTATTACACTTAATATACCGCAAATATGTTATCAGCTGAAAGTCTTACATTAGAAGCGATACAGTTCACGTTGCGAACCATGTAAGACATGGTTTTACATTTATTTACATTTTCTTATTTAATCAACTTTATTTAATAATTAATTTTATGTAATATGGATCAACATTTATTAAAAATCATTTCATTGTAGGGCGTCATGTCAGTTCTCTGTTATACTGCAGCCTACATTTCATACTGTTAATATACTCGTATATACATACTACACTATATTTACATACTATACTACTATACTATACTACACACTATATTCTATAAATTCATACTGTAATGTGGGTAAAAATATACGGAACACATAAATTATAATTGTAAATAGCTATATCTCCGTCAACTTCAGGGTATCTAAAAAATATAGAAATACTAGAGTTTAACGCTGTCGCAAGCGACGACTGTCTTTTATGTGTGAATTGAATTTCATTTCAAATTTTCATTCCATTTTTAAATTGAAATATTTAAGTCGTTCTATATTAATATATATTAATATAAATATTAACAACAAATAATTTTTCATATAAACTAACTAAAAAAAATTATTTTTTTCAACAAAATATAAAATATTTTTAATTTATTCGTTCTTTGACCCACTTTTTTTTCAAAATTTGGCTCATATAGAAAATTTCAACTTTCTAGCACAATTTTTACTCTCGGCAAAACCTGCCCCCGTGCCCCCAAATAAAATTTTTGAGATATGATATTCAATTATTACACAATCAAAATTTGAGCTTTCTCCAATGTTTCTTACTAGACCCGCTAATTTTCTCAGCATCCCTTTTATAAAATTTGGAATTTCTAAATTTTGAAATATGTCAAAATTTCAACTTTCTATCTTTTACGAATTAAAAGTTATACAGGAAAAAAGGATTATTACTCGTATTTTTCAGTTTTTCCAAAATTACGGGTTTCCAAGAAATTCAGGGGAAAATCCGAAGACGGCAAAAGTCTTAGAATGTTTCTCTACGCAATAGGAAATTTTCAGAAACATCCTCGGACCCGTTTTCGTTTTACCATACGAATTTCAGCCACATATAAGAATATAAACATTTACTTGGGACATTATAATATATGATATAAAAAAACAGTAACCATATATTAGCATGTCTGCCAATAAAAAATCAAAAGATCTGACTGCATTTTAATGACGTCATTAGATTCGCTCACACTAAGCTCACAATGACCTATCTGAAGAATTGGGAATAAGCTTAATAAAATTAATTTTAATTCATATTTAACTCTCATTTATACACTTTACCTCATACCAAAACCTAACTTAATATATAAACAATGTTCATTATATTTATTTTGTGCGCAAAAGAATATATTTATTTTATGAAAAATTTATTTTGTTCGTAGATATAGCTTTTGCTACATAGCTATTTAATCAAGTATCGCAATCCTTTTTTTTTCAACGATCTTGGGTATATGCTTGCAACGCTCGCAAGCAAGTGCACCGGAAAAATTTGCGGTCATGAGCGTGATTGTTGTGAACGCTTAGTGGAACGTACCCTATAAGAAAATATTTCACAACCGAATTATGTATTAGTACATAAGTAATGTCTATCATATGGCAACACTAACACAAAACACATGTAGCGACACTCTATGATGGTGAGGCAAATTACTCCACCATCCTTTTGATCTATTGCACCTGGAAACGCAAATCACATTACCAGTGGCGTACCAAGAGTGATGGGGACTATCACAATTATCCTAATTCATGGCATATACCCTGTTCTAAAACTACTACCATTGATCACTACGGATTATTAACCATGAAATTATTTATTTCAGATCCTGAAGTCGACCAATGGCTTTTCATGCAGAGCCCGGTTCCCGTATTGACAATTTTAGCTGCTTATTTATATTTTGTATTGAAACTTGGACCACAGTGGATGGAAAAACGTAAACCATTTGAAATTAAAAATCTTTTAATTGGATACAATGCATATCAAGTAGTATTCTCAGTTTGGCTGTGTGCACAAGTAAGATATACGAAAACTTTCTTATTCTATATGCTATATATTTTACTTTCGTAGTTTACATGAATCTATTTGTTAATTAATTTTATTTTATTTAAATGTCACTTTTATAATGGTATATAACTGTAAATAATACTTCAAATAATGTTAAAATTTAATGTGGAAAACCTAGCATACTTTTATGTTAAATAAATAAAATAAAATTTAACATCAATTTTATAATTTTATGTATATATCACGTAATATTTTATATAAAAAGTATAACATTTTTTATATAGAATATGCAGAAAATGTACATAACTTTTTTAGCTGTGAAGTTAAGAAAGGTTTTAATCCCGATTTAATACTGAAATAGACAGTGTAATGATTAAAAGTATTTAACATTTTTTTTCTTTTTAGGCGTTCCGGGTAGAATCCGCATTTACATATATATTTAAATATGGATGTTCGCCTATAGAAAAGGACAGTGACTTCTCACTAGCCGTAAGTATTTACTTAACTTAAATACCAATTGTAAAGTTAATATTGTAGCTGTTAAAATAGTTGCCTGGCAATCAGGCGCAATATCCTATCAACACTATGCTAGGGTTTAATACGAGTAAATATTTGTAAAAGACAATCAATTTCTTAAGCACATATATATGAAACCCCCACACAACAAAAAACTAACATCAGGGCTTTTTAGTGGTCCATAAAGTAAATTAAAAGTAATTAAATAAATTAGTAAATTAAGTGGTCCATAAAGTGTGACAAGAGGGAGAAGGTGGAGCACATCTGATCAAAAATTAGAATTAAAAAATTTAAATTTTAAATTAAAAAAATTTTTTTTTACTATGTAATGCCGGTTTTACTCCGGAGAGACAAAACAATAAAACACAAACAAAAACTGTTTCTAAACAAAAACATTAATGTTTACACCAAAGAGACATTTTTGTCTTTAAAACTTGTTTTAATAAGCAAAACACATTCCCATATGGAGTTGGTAAGATCAAAGGAAAACACGTTTGTTGTTGTTTTTTAGTCTGCTTGGTTTGAACACGCAGTTTTGTTTTTTGCGAACATTTGCGCGTGTCAATTGTTGTTTATCATTTGGCTAGCAACTAGTTCCAAGAGCAGTTATAAATAAGTGCAGAATACAGTGGAGAAAAGATAAGCCCAGCAATTTAATAGAAATGTATCGCCAACACAATAGTTTGTGGGATACTACATTTTTATGGAACACACAAAAAAAACATTAGAAACAAAACCAGGCTGTTCAATGTGAACAGTCAGCTTTCGAAAAACAGAACTGTTTTAAAATAAAACAAAACATGTTTTTCAAAACTGTCTCTATGGTGTAAAACCGGCATAACATCACAGCAGTTTGCAATATGACGTGCAAGAAACCACAAGCTCTATCGAGGATATAGATAAGCCTAGATAAAATCTTATTAGAAGCGATCGGACTTTGATAGGTATTGTAATACAAAAAAAATATATATGAAGGATTACAGTGCGAAATGCAATCCACAGTGTCATTGCTAGCGTATTTATCATATACGCGTCATATGCAGGAAAGAGGTTAAAAGGTTTAATTATTATCTCATTAAATTCATAAGCAAGGTATGAAACTCAAAGGTCACGTTTAATGAAATTCATTTATTGTTATATAATGAGGCATACATAATTCGCCATTGTATTTAAATAGTATTGTTTTATCATTTTTTATTTAGAATATATTAAATCATTTATTAGCGGAACCTCAATGCGAATAATAATTTTGAATTCATTTATTGTATATAACAACAATAACAAAATTTACCATATGTACTTTTAATTTTAGTTATCAAGAGGGGCATGGTGGTATTTCTTTTCGAAGCTCGTCGAACTTTTGGACACCGTATTCTTTGTGCTCCGGAAGAAACAATCTCAGGTTACTTTTCTTCATGTTTACCACCACTCCGTTACCGCCCTCTTTTCCTGGGGCTACCTGAAATACTTGCCAGGTATTTGTCAAAATATTTTTAGCAATTATTAATGATTTTGCTATTCTGTCACAAAATCTGACGTTTGTATTTTTGCAGGAGAACAAGGTGTTATAATTGGATTTCTAAACTCGTTTGTGCACATCGTGATGTACTTCTACTACATGGTGGCCGCGATGGGGCCCAAATACCAAAAGTATATTTGGTGGAAGAAGTACATGACCTGGATCCAACTGGTAAGTTAAACAAATATACAAACTATAATTTGCAGTGAAGACCAATACACCGTTTATGTAATATTTATGTAATGTTTGTAAGTAACTATAATATAAATGCTCCTTAAATGTGTTTAGTGGTTGACGGGAAACTACATTCGCAATACAATGAACGAAGAGAGTTCGAATGTTTTACTAATTATACTAGTAAAAGTGCAATTGTTATGTTCCTAATAATGAAAATACATATTTTGCAATAGAGTAAATAATGATTGTTTACACTTTTTAATAAGATTATGTTTTTATGTACTTAATCCAATGATCTTATATATCTATATATTTTTAATGGATGAGAAGAATTTTTAAAGAAACACTTTTCGCAAACAAATGTATTATGCAGCACGAATTGACCGTTTCAAAGCTATATAATCTTATTCCGATCTGTTATAGGTATTGCATATGTGAAATTTGAAGGGGTCATAATATATATATATATTTGAAAAAGTGTATATATCTTGCGTTTCATTAGCAAAGTAACACACGGAAATTTTAAATACGTAAATAATAATAGATAACAATGTTTAATGGTGGAAAATTATTGACACGTTATGTCAAATAGCAAGATTTGCATTTAGATTAACGGCATTCATAACCGTACTTATGTTATATTGCCGCTATTAAAAAATTTATTAAATAAATTTTAATTAAATTAGAGTTGGTAATGAAAACGCATTTTAAATTTTCAGACACAGTTCTGCCTTATGCTAACCTACTTGATCTACATCATCGCAATGGACTGCAAGCTTCCAAGAACCCTAACATTCTTCTTCGTTGGAAACGTAATAATCTTCTTGTACCTCTTTAGCGATTTCTACCGTAAGGCTTACAAGAAACCAATAGCCAATAAATTAAACCAAAATGGAAGCAGCCGTATCCTGGAAAATAAACTTGGAGAATTATATTTCCAGAAGTCAGATATTAGATCACAAGATATCAAAGCTGAATAATTTTTACATTTTTAATTATTATTTCTTAAATATAAATGCTATTGTAATATTATTATTTATTTGTACTAAAGAAAGATAATTTTGAAGGTACAGTCTATTCAAAAAGCCATTTACATATGTTTATATTACAATTAATCGAATTGTAATGATTAGCACAGTAACTTTTATTTATTTTAAAAGCTTTTAAATTATAATTAAAATATTTTAGTTCTAATTGTATTTTAAATTATTTATACGATTTATTTAATACGTAATCTATGCAATACCGTATCGACTAATGCATAATAAACTATAAAGCAACTATCAGTTACAAAAACAGATGAACTTAAGTAATAATTAACACATATTTTTAGATAATAAGAAATACAATCTTTGAAATTGTACAAGGTAACCAAAAGTGTGTGTACCCGATACCCGATATGCGGTATCTGGTACTAATCATAAGCATTGCAACAGGTTCGTCTAGTTTGTATATTTATTTTGAATACGTATTTATATAAATCATAGTTCATGGAAACAATGGATAAATGTAGATATAACTAAATTTTCTGTTTTCATGACATAGAAAGTTTCATTGTTGTCCAATACATAGTATTGAGCATTTTATATTTTTAAATATAGATTATAAATAAAGATAATTTGTAAAAATTAAGAAAGAATATTAAAATTATATAAGTTATTTGGTAAAGCTAGAGTATTTTATTATCCTCTCTTTTAGCGTTTTGTCTCGTTTCTATTCGTTATCTCTACCCATTCTACGAAATTTTAGGGAGGGGAGGCGGTGAGCTACAATTTTCAAAAAATCGATTTTTTTTATATTTCGAAAGTATAGTATTTTAAGAATATACGGTTAAGTTTTTGTAATGATATTGACAATATTTTTGCTTCTACAGCCGTTTTAGCATATCAATATTCATATAACCATATCATATACCATATAGCAATATTCATACATAAAACTTTAATCTCATTGATTTCAAGACTACCTTTTCGCCATGATGTAGAAATAAAACCCATTCAATCATCTAAAATTTTAATATAATCACTATATAATAACTGTAATCATTTTTTTATTTCAAATGTTTTGTATTTTTTCCATTAAATAACTGGTAAAAAACCCAGTTTTCAGAACATCAAATTCAAAAGCGCGCCATTTTGTCAATTTTCATTTTTTTTCTTCTCTAGTCCCGACCATAATTCTACTCATACTAATTAATAATTTTCTTGATTTTTAATTTTTAGATAAATAGAAGAGCCATAATCGGCAACATCGTCCAGGCCCAATTTTTTGACAGGGTCAACTTCAGCGCTATTTTTAAAATAATTACAAATATTTTACATTTCCAAAAAGATTTTTTTGTATGTAGAATAAGTGTAAAAATATATAATATATATAACTGTACTATATATTGATAAAGTAAGCTTTTAGGACCTCAAATAATCAATTAGTTCAATTCGGAAGTCGGATTATTATATGAGATATTAACATTTAAAATAATGTAATCACTAAAGGGAACAAAGTTAACATCAAATCACGTATCAATTCTTGCAACTCATGTCTGTTACTTACCTTCTTATTTTCTATGAACTCTCATCTCTGTACAACAGAGTGTAAAAACAGATGGATTTCTAATAAACCGATTCATCACCAGTTCATTAGTGAGACATCTACGTAAGATACGTTTTGAGCACAAAAACACAAGCAAGTCTTAAGCAATAAAGCAGCAGAGGCAAGTTAATCTGCATTATAATCTGGTTTGGATGTATTTATTAGTTATCTGATTATTGAATCAGATAAAGATAGATTTTTTATATATAACTATATATCAAACTCAAATTTAGACTTTTCGAAGATGCCTTGGCTGATGAACTGAACGATCGATATATGCGCATCGCATAGCATGAGATACAATGGCTGCCTAACCTCCAGGTTCACCTGCTTAACTGTTGTGATACAAAATTGTACTTGATGACAAGCCTTTTCAAATAATGCAGGAGTTGCCAACTGTCCTGGATTCGGAAGGAGACTCTTAATTTCTCGCCAGACTTATTTTTGCGAAGCAAAGAAAAAGGGTGAGGTAAATTTTTAAGTCGTAAAACTGCAAACTAACCCTCAGGTTCAAACGAATTAGTTTGGTAATAATGATGTAAGATGGCAGTATTGGAAAATTGGAACTAACAGATTTTTGTTTAAAGAGCCTATATTCTTAATTTAATTATTATAAAATTCATCAACTTTTGATAGTTATTAGCACTTAAAAACAAAAATCAATATTTACAACTTATTCATACTTATTACTATTTTAGTAAAAGGTTTTAATTTTAGTTATAATATATTCTTTATTATTCATATACACAAACTATTACATTATCCAGTTAAGAATTCAATTTCATTAAAAATGTATGTATTATAATATATAAAAATCCAAAAATATATATGGTTAATTTTGGAACACACATTTTGCTCCTTTAAGCAGCAAAATGTTGCCAAATTTATTTATCTTAACATTTTTGTCAAATTACAAATTATTTATTGTTTTGTGACAAATTCATTTATATTTGCGCCACCAGGGACCTCTTTCACCAATCAGAGTACAGCAGGTCATAATCCCTTCTCCTTTTGCTGGCCTATATAAGTAACTGAACCATGCTCCCGGCGTGACGAAATTCATTGATATAAACGAATTGGGGCAAACATGTAGTGAATAAAGTACATATTAAAATAAAATTACAAGTATACATTTTACATACAAAACTTATAACTATGTAATAAATTCTAATAGTGTGCGCTTCTGCACTTATGTGAGTGGAAGATCAAGTGTTCTATCTCCAAGTCTTCATATTATCAGCCAATGTTGAAGTTGATGAAGTAACTGCTAGATTCATATTTCCGTAGACTGTAGTAAGGGAAGTGACTGCTTTTTGGTTAAAGGTCTCGGAAAGAAGGGATGTAGAGTATATAGGGGGTAAGCTATACAAGGGTATAGAGAGGAACCAATATACATTGCTGAGGTCAACATAAGAAACATCTTCACAAGTAAATATAAAGAATTACAAGGAATTTTTAGCTGATGGCTTTTAGTGACTCGAACGTAAGATTCCCAAGTTGCTAAGAAAGCGGGATGTTTTGAAGCAGATGGCTTTGAAAACCTAAGGTAAAAGGGCAGAATGAAAGAGGCGAGTATTGACTTTGACTTCCTAATGACTTTGATGAAGGATTGTATCACGATGCTAAGCGTTTCCATAGAACAAATAATTTTTTCTTTCGTCTCCGAAAGAACAATTCTGTTCAAGTAAGAATTTTCCTGATATGTCACTTCTTTCATGAATGGCAAAGTAGAAGGTATGTCCAAACTGCACTTATGTATCGGTCAATACATTGTTCGTTCATTTGTCTTTTCCATATTTGTTTGTTGTGTTTCCGTTTCTGATGTATCTGATAGTGGTTCATTACTTCCATCATAGGTGAGAAGAAGGAGCGTCTACGAAGAAGGATAGTTGTATTCAGTGTGCTTTGCTGAAGTAAGCGTTTTAAGAGCCTTTCCCTTTAAATAGCTTTGTAGAAGAAGCAGCTTTTGTTGATTGTTAAAGAAGCTTTGTTTGTGAATTAACTTAGTGAAGGATGATTTAAATGAAGGCCAGTGTATGGCTTCACCATAAAAATCAGGTATAAAGAAATCTGACAATTCTACGCTGCTATCAGATGTCTGTATTGAAGCTAAATCTAAATTATTTAAATACTTTGGGTATGATATGATTTTGTCAGCAATAGATTGTGTTACCATGTATTTAAGATTGAAAGCTTTTAAATTCTGATTTAAACAAATGTAGCAAATTATTTAGAATGCAAAAAAATGTAGCCTGGTATAAAAATCAATGGTAAACAATTTATTTTTTTTACAAGGATATTACAACTAAGCGTGGCTTATCTAGTAATTTATATATAAAAAAGTTAAATATAATTGTTCAGTTCTAGTTCGCTGACTAGTTCCAAAATTTTAAAAACGTGTGTGGTTTGTAGTAGCAGAATCACAGGGTCAAGGTCAGGGTCATATAAGGGATTATTGTTTTCTTTCTACACATTCTACTGTAGATGATTTAAATGTATCTATGAAATAAAGAAAAAAGGATATGAAATATGGTAATAATATAATTGTATTGAGATTTTCAACCCACTGGGAAGATAAGTAAATATCTAAAGAGAGAATAAGATGTGGACCACCAACGGTGGGACATCAAAATAATAATATATGATAGCCAGTATGATGTCGTATGGAGCAGAGGTTTGGGGGTGGAAGGAACAAGAAAAGTTGGAAAGAATACAGGTGAGGTATATGAAATGGGTACTAGGGCTGGACAGGTGCACGCCAGGATACATGGTGATGGAGGAGCTAAAGAGGGATAAGATACGAATTAAAACAGAGGAAAGAGCGGTAAAATACGAGGAGAAATTGAACAGAGCGGAAAGCAAAATTTTAAAGAAAATAAGAGAGGATAACATAAAGAATGGGGGGGGAGGAGGTCCAAAAAAGAGAAAAGAATACTTTGAAAGGAATGGAATGGCGATCGAGGAGGCAGAGAGGAGAAGAGAAGGTGGCGCAAGTGTGGCAGAGGAGCTAAGGAGAAGGGATAAGGAGACATAACAGCAGGAGAGAATGGGAAATATAGAAAAAAGTAACTACAATAAAAGATATAAGAGGTTATGGGAAAATAATGTGCCTCAGTACCTTATAGAAAAAGACATAAAACACATAAGAAGAACAGCAAGGTTTAGATTGGGAAATGAGGAAAAAGGAAACAGATACTGGGAAAAGAGTGAGGAAGGAAAGTGTAGAATGTGTGGAGCGGAGGACGAAACACTGGAGCACATTAAGTTTGAGTGTAAGGAAAAAGTAGCAAGCGAAAGGAATATTGGCCAGCTATTAAAGGGAGGCAGTGAAGGAAAGAGGTGGATGGCGGAAATAGTAAGAAGGAAAGGAAAAACAGGAGAATAAATAAGCTGGTGGAGAATAATAGAGAGGGTCAAAAGAAGAAGAAGCAGAAAGCACTTTTGGAAGTAGTAAAAGTCGAGAAGATTTTAAGTTTATTTTAAGTTTAGTTTTAAGTTTGGAATGTATATAGGAATGAAATATATTAGAAATATAATACTGTAGATTGTAAAGCCGAAAGGCATACACAATTAATATATAAATAAAAAAATAATAATATATGAAGAAGAGCATTAAAATAAAATAAAAGCTAGAGTTTCCCGATAAGGCGTAATTTCTTTTTGTTTTTTCTTCTTTTTGGACGCGCTTAGACATTGAGATTCCCGAATGCACATATAGTTCCTAGTTCTTTAATAATGTTATTTTTTCTGTGAGGCAGCGAGTTTTTAATGGTCCTTCACAGCTTATGCCACAGGTGGAACATCTAATTCCTCTCTTATTTCGATGCTTTGATAGTTTATTCTGAATACTTTGAAGTCTAGTAATAAGCCGGATGTGGCTTCAATTAATGCAGCCAAATAATATTAATAATACGCCTTTTATGTAAGATTTCTAAATTTGCAAAAGTTAAGATTTTTTTTACGTAATTAAATTAAGGTTGTAGTCTGAGTGCAATAATTAGCTTAATGTACTCGTAGGTCAATTTCGTCGTCGAGTGGTGAAGGTTGTCAATCTACAAGGACATTATGGATATTGATGTTTTTAGGGAAGTCGGAGTGTTTGGGGTTTCGAAGGATATATTTTTATGCGCATTTGGTACAATAAATGACAAGTCTGTTAGGCGCATTTTGGAGATCAGTGATTCATAGGGATGGTATGTTCGAACTGAAGATAATAGATCTGTCATCAGCATATAGGGTGTTACAAATCGTGAGACCTAAGTCAGGAATATCGGAAATATAAATGGAACATAGTGTAGGGGAGGATAGGTTCCGTTTGGAACACCGGCAGCCATGACGCATACGTTCGATAGCTGATTCATAATCCGAACTTTCTGACTAACTGAACTAATCTAAATGTTCAGCCCGATGCCTTGCACATTAGCCACTTTTGCTACTATTACCAAGATCTGCACCGATGGCGGCTCCAAGCAATATTACGACCAGATCCTTCTTGATAGTCGGACATACTGTTCAAGTGCATGCATCAAGCGCCAGTCTGAGAATAACTCTGTCTAAGTGGATGGTTTTAATATAATTGTGTGAGATTATACTATCTCTAACTCGGCAAACAACCACCATGCAGTGGTAACTGCACAGTAATCCAATTGAAGATCATTTGTGGTGTATAGGAACTTCTGTTGCAACATGTTTTTGATCAAGACCAACAATATCAGAACTATAGTGATATGTCTATATGGATATATAAGACTTACAAGATATAGTGCTTTTAGGATTCAGATGACCTTCGACAATAACGTGCGTATGGTGCATGAAGAGTGTAGTGATGTTTGTGGGCAAATTCGACTTCTTTGGTGCTTTATATACACTGACAACCAGTTGGTTACCTACATATACATACATATATTAGAACTGCAGTTGCTTCCAAATACTCGACATTAGTCAACTGTACTACATTATGCTTCACTCTTCGATGTATAAGGATACCTGTTAGGATTGATAAAATAAATATGGAGGAAAGTTTACAATAGTTGACTCAATTTGGTTTCTTGAAGAAGGACAATATGCTTAATAAGGCTATTTGTAGATGTGTTTCTGTTAGTTTCGCGTTCTGTTAGTTCTGCTTCTTTCGAGATTTTGATTTTCGCTTATTTTTTTAAGTGCTTTTCGTCGAAGTACTGCGATGTGCGTATGGTGATCTGTCACAAAAATTTTCGCAACATTGTCTGACAGGTGATAATAAAATTTTGTTTTTATGTTCAGGGGTCCTCTGTACTGGGGAACTAGTTAACATTAACATCTAATTTAACATTAATGGTATTAATTTTTTTTGTTTTTATTTTTTATTATTTGAAGATAAAAAACGACGTTAGAATTCATTTAATAAAGTAAGGTAAAGTAAAAATCCAGAATGCATTGACGAGGATATGAGGGGCTCTAAAGGTAGATATGCAAATAGCAGTTACATCTATGATTCTAAATTAGAATTTTATATTAATACCAATAGATTTGACTCATAGATGCAGTGCTGAATTTATAGGTGTGAAGGCCCTGAAGCAACGAAGGAGTGGAGGCCCCTAATTATTTTCCGAATAAAAGGAACAATTTCTTTCCTTCAAGTCTTTAAAAAATTCATTGCTTTTATCTCTATTGTGGAAGCCCCGGGGCAGTAGCCCCGCCTGCGCTCCTTCAAATTCGAGCCTGCATAGATGACGATATTTACACACATTGTTGGAGGCTGGTTTTCTACCATAGTCTCGGCATTGGATTCGCTCGAATTCCAAAATGGTTGTTCCGGTAAGGGAGAGAATTTTCTTACAGTTCGCTGGATGAACTCATTTATTTAATTTTTAATGCTTCTTGGTGTAGTTTTTCATGCTGATTGCAAATCTACAATCTATTTTCAAATAGGTGTCCTGGTTTTTGAGATATCAGATATCATATTAAGGCATGAATAATGCAGCTATTTAAAAATGGTTTCCGGTTTTGAAATTAGCGTAAAATACTACGCTATTATGAAAGTGTTAGCTACATATTTTTAACTAGGATTATCTATGTATAAACTTTTAAACTATGTAAAAGATTATGAATGACCCACTAAATCATATATTAGGCTTCACGCAATTTATTCTCGTATATTTATATTGGAAGGAGAAAAACGACTATATTTAAAAGTAAGCTCATTGGCAAATATCGAGACAGAGACAGCACCAATTGGTTTGTGAACCATTACTGAATTTATATAAAACTGCACTGTATATTGATAAAGTTGCCCATCAAAACCTCAAATATCCAATTATTTTCACTCAATTCGCAATATTATAGAAGTTATTAACAATTGAAATAGTTATTTTTCCGTTTAATGATTAAACTTCAGTTCACGACGTCATTGCTTCCTTACTACTGCTTACTACTATTTGCCAAACTTTACTATCGCTGTTAAACAAGAGAAGTTCAAAAGAGATGCAGTATTATGCGTCATACACATTAGTACGACTTAAACATTCGACATCCAACATTTGATGGAAGAAGTTGTACAACACGTCCACACTGCTGTGACATGTAACTTAATACGTCGGAACCCTTAATATTTCAAACGAAAACCTTCAACCTGATTTTTTTTAAATAAAACTCAGTTCTTTAACAATAAACTCTGTTCTACGTGGGTCTATTGTTCAGCACGGGTAAACAGAGAACCCATTGCAAGCGCATGCAGCGCTATCTTCTTTTACTAAATTCAATGCGTTGGCTGCTTGGCATGAACATTTATCACAAAACAGAGATAACATTTTACTGTTTTTGATATTGAATATAGAATTTTATTATGTGAGATGGCTCATTTTCATATAGCAATTGCAATAATGAAGATGTTCTGTTGGCAGCGGCTGCTTATCTGATAATAGGTACAACCACAAGTATATCGCGAAAACGGAAACGCAAATGCTGGATTCATCCAAATCTACAAAGGAGAAAGAATTATGGTGGAAATAATTTATTAACTGATTTAATAAAGAACGTTCTTCTCGATGGAGAACTACGGACTGATTGATAGCTATTTTGACAAGTGTCGTCTCCGTCTAAATAATTAAGTGCTAAGGAGAAAGGATAAAGAGATACAACAACAGGAAAAAATGGGAAAAATCGAAAAAAGCAACTACAATACAAGATATAAAAGGATTTTGGAAAGTAATATACCTCAGTACCTAATAGAAAAAGATATAAAACACATAAAAAGGACAGCAAGGTTTAGATTGGGAAATGAGAAAAAAGGAAACAGATACTGGGAATGTAGTGAGGAAAGAAAGTGTAGAGTGTGAGAAACGGAGGACGAAACACTGGAGCACATTAAGTTTGAGTGTAAGGAAAAAGTAGTGAGCGAAATTAATATTGGCCAGCTATTAAAGGGAGGCAGTGAAGGAAAGAGGTGGATGGCGGAAATAGAAAAAAAGAAAGAAAAAACAGAACAATAAATAAGCTTGTAGCTGTGTTGCATAAGGAAAATGAAGAGAGAGGATGTACTAAAAGAGGCGGTGAAGGGAGGCAGGAGAAAGAAAGAAGTAGCGAGGAAACAGTTAAACTTCAGTCCAGAAAAATAGAGGATTTTCGGAAAGGAGATAAGGACAAGAGGTGGATAACGGAGATAGAGACAATAATAAAATAGAAAAGGAAAGAGTCAAGAAAAAATAGTAAAGTAAGAGAGTCAAGAGGAAATAGTAAAGATAGAGCGTTTATGCCTGTAATAGACATAAGTGGAGAAGTGAAAACGAAGAGAGAAGGCAGGAAGGATAGTGAAAAGATAATAGAGGGTTTGTCGAGAGGAGAGAAGAAAGGCAAGAGGTGATAGATGAAGATACAGGCAATAAGAAAGGAGAAGCAGGAAACGGTGTGAATAAAGGAGGAGTAGGGGACATGAAGGGAGAGGATCAAGAAAAGAAGAAGAACAGAACAGAAAGTACTATTCGAAGTAGTAATAGTCTGGAATAGTTTAAGTTTAGTTTTTAACTTTGAATTTATATGAAATGCATTAAGAAATATAATAATGTAGATTGTAAAGCCGAAAGGCACACAATTAATATAAATTAATTAATATAATAAATAATTAATTTGTTGTGATGATCTCCTGAGTATGAACTCTCAATTTCTATCTTTTAACGTTGCTAGTATTGTTCAAAACAAATCATTTATATATCATTAACTTTATTCTATAATTATTATCTATATTTACAATAAAGTACAAAAATATAATTAAAATAAACTAAAAAAAGAATAATTAAAATATATATAGTATACTCAATCAAACTTATATCAAACAAAATAAAATGACTTTTACGATGAAAGTAAAACTTAATACTCGTACCAAATAATAAAACTAAATTTTATAATTAAAATAATAATAAGTCTATAAACAGTGGTTCTTATAATTACCAAATATTAAATGTTTGAAAATGCTTAAAATATGTCCCGCTAAACACAAATACAAATATTGGGGATTTATTTACCTGTTACATAACATTGTTAGGTTATATTGTTACATTCCATAAAAGAAATTATCCTTAGAAATATATATGCGTTTCTTAACGTAAATTAAACTTTGTATATTAAATACATCTATACTTTGTATACTAAAATATTACTTAAAGATTTTATGTGTCTTTTTTCATTTCTTTAAGGATAATGTAACAAAATTTTATAAAATGTAAAGTAATATTAGTAAGATTCGCTTACAAATTTTTTTATATTTATTTAAGGTAATATATTTTATGTTTAGCGTGGTATTATTGTCACAGAATTGGTAAAAGAATAAATCGTTTGATTTTTCTTCAAATATACCAAATTTAATTAAATGTTTGCAATCAAATACAAAATTTCAAATTAAATTCGGTTTAACACGGTTCGGTTTATAGAAATATAATATAATTATGAAATTATATTAAATTTCTTATTATATTTATTAATTATGTAATTAAGAAATATAATTATGTGTCTACTCATAAATAATAATAACTGGGTCAAGTGCATAAGAGTAAATATCAAAATTTTGTACATTTGAATACTATGATATTTATTATGTATCACCAAGGTCATAGGGGATTTGGTATTCTGGACGAAAAGTCTCCAAGTCGATTGATTTAAAACTTCCTGCTTTTTATTTAAATGTTATTGTTATGTATAGGTTGGAGCCAAAAGTGATGAGTTCGAAAGATCAACATTAACTCTTATCGCAGAATAACAGTGACAGAAATTGGAGTGTCAATTGGAAGCATGTTTTAATTTCTATATCACTATGCAATATATTGATAATGTTGTTTATTAAGACTTCAAATGTTCAATTATCTTGTAGTTTGTCACAAATTTATAGAAGATATTAACGATTAAAATAGTCGATAACTGACGTCCCACGGCTCAGAGCAGCACTGATCGTAATAAGTAATCCATTTTATTTTACCTTGTTTATCGATTTCCGAATAACAATTCTTTATGTGTAACTAGAGACAGCTGCACAACTTTTTTAACTTTAATAATACCGTCAAATGTTTACGTATTATCGTGTTTCTACTGACAGAAATACGTATTGTTTACAATGGTTTTATTTGTTAATATCTTCTATAATTAAGATATATTAATATTTAAAGAAGACAATAGTTCACTACTCAATTATATTTTCTGGCATATACGAAAATGTATCGGGATCGAGCTGACTGCTTCTGAGACTACTCAACTACTTCCTAAAGCTTTCCTAATAGTGCTATGATGTTTCTACACGATTTTCTGAATCACTTTAATATAATAACCTTTTCTTAGAATGTGAAAATAAATTGTTACTATGTTTGACTAAATATTATCTAAGAAGTTTAAAATAATTTTGATTGGAATTATGGACATAACTTAAATATTTTATGCTTCAAATTAAATTGTACTTGTAAAGTATATAGATTATACATTTATCTGTAAAATTTAATTTAATTACAAAACAGACGTAAAAGGGAAGATAAAATACGGTAATACTAACAACGGGTTTAATTTTGGTAAAATAGACGTCTAATTTGTATTAACAATTTGTTTTCCTATTAATATATCTTATATCTATAATCTATATATCGTCAGCATTATATTGCTTACATACAAGTAATTATTAAATGTAATTAATACATATAATTTTGCAAAATTTTCAATCTCAAAAAATACAAAAATATATATACTTATTAGTTTACTATATATACTTTTTTTTATGCTAATATAATTGTTACAATATAACACTTACTTCTTTATCATTATAAATTGACGAATAACACTTTCTTATTAGTTACCATAATAAGTAGCAATATTTATATAAAATAAATGCAGATTTTAATTGTTTATATACTGAAGCATAAAATTTACTGTAACACATTAATAAAATGTAGACTCACTTTGTAGTAAAGTTAATAGTACCCTATAAACGCAGCATTTAAGTATTACATAAAATAATAATAGATTTTTACGTAAAGAAATCTACCAATGTTCGAATTATTTATGCAGTACTTACATGCATTGTACACTACATAAACAAAATGAAAATTATCCATAAAAATTTATTTAAAACTGTAACAGTCATTTATGAAAAATGAATAAACCTGAATTTAGTGAGCATCATTTAGAAAGATGATGACATTAGTTAAAATTTAATTATTTAATTACTTGTAAAGTCTGTTAGAACCTCACTAGTACTCTATTGCAGAATAGCTATTACTAAAACTAGTTTTTCAAAGTTGAGATTTTATTTTGAATTAATGTGTTTGTTAATTCAGATTGCAGCAAGTATCTTTAGCTTCAGGTTTCTAATTATTTCATTTTATTAGTGTTACTACAGATAGGTAATTTATGAATCATACGCACAACAACCATATGACATTTAGCGCCCTACTTAATATTAATTATTGCTTGTATCATTAATTCTAGTTTTTCTACACGACTCTGTTCTAATGCCTTACAACGTTTTTATTTTGTTTTTATTGTTAATGGATGAAACTTTAAACTATTACTTTATACATGATTACTAATGTACGTTGCTTATTGTGTTTGTAAAATAAAGGTAAATATTCCGTAATAATCATCCAAGCGGTTCATTTGTTGACATAAGTATTACATGTATTGAATGCTCCACGTTTAATATCGACTTAATATAGTAATTAAGTTAAAGTAAATGAAATGTTAAGAAGAACGTTAGAACAATTTCGATTTATTTGTTTTGCCTCTAAATTAAATATATATTAAATTGTACATATGAAACGAATTAGATTACGAATTTTAGAGTGATCTGCATTGTTAAAAATGTTCTTAATTTTAATATAAATTTAATTGAGATTATTAAATTTAAGAACCGAGTTATTAATTTTTGTTAAGATGCTTGAATTTTTGATTGAATTTATTAAACAATTCTATAAAAATACACTGTATATTTTATGAAAATTAATATACGGATCTGATTTTTTTCAGTACCTAGTTCTACAATATAGTTCTATAATCTTTTTAAGAGTGAACTGCGTCTCCTTTTGAAGTTGAAGTAACACTCATTATCTTATACTTAGCAATTCTGTGCATTTCATATTTATAATTACCACGATAATATATACAAAGATCAATGTCAAAGTTGTAATATAAAAATAAATATTATATTGTCATAAAAAAATTAAATAATGAAATTTATACTAAGAATAAAAAAAGTCTTCACTGAGCAAGTTGTGTGAAAGACACTTCAGTGACAAAATCTGCTTCTAACAAACAATTGTAAATTCATTTTGGCATAATGTATGGTACAGACTGGTGCGACATCCAACATTTATATATTTCCATTTATAAGGTGAAATTATTTAGACATGAGTGTACTGAATCTGTACTTTTATCGTACAGACTAGTGTGACATAAACTTGCGACACTATTTTTAAAAATTCCAGGTAGTACTTTTATGAAACAAAAATGTTTTAATACTAAGTCGAAACATCTAACGAAATTACGGTTTTGAATGTGATCTCGAACAAAAGGGTCGAGTACCTACTCAGTCTCCAGTATAATCTCATTGTGCGTTAACGTTTTCTCCTTCCGACGTATTAAGTTGCATATCCAAGTAGTGTGGACGTGTTGTACAAATTCTTACAACAAATGTTGGATGTCGCATGTTTAAGTCGCACGTATGTGTACCATACTTAACATTCGTACTAGTCACACATATTTCTTGTAATCCAAATAAAAACAAACCACATTTAACGTGACGAAGATGTCCGCACCTACCACATAACAAAACAATCGAAGCTATACGAGTATCGATCAATAAGTACTCGTGTTAAAGACAGGTGTCGTTACTGAAGGAAGTTGCATTACCGTCGTGTACTGCCATCTGTCAAACGACACCATACTAAATTTCAGACTGATTAATAGGTTATTTTCTATTAGGCAGCCAGTTGCATCACACGTGATAGTGTTCCTCGATGAAATGGAAAAAGTGCAATATAGATACGTAATTCACTTTTTATTTTTGGATGGAAAAACATGCAAGGAACTAAAATCTAAGTTGGAGGCTGTCCTTGGGGACCCTTCACCATCTATGACAACCGTGAGATATTGCGCCCGGCAGATGCGGTTACCAAGGAAATCGTTGAAAAGGTTCACGAGAAGATTCTCGCTGATCCCTAAACTAAATATACCAAGTAACAGAGACCATAGGCGTGTTGTACGAAACGGCAATCAATATTGTACAGGATATGTTAGGAATAAGAAAGGTGTCGGTTCCTCGAATCTGCCTCGAAGAAGGCAAATACAGTCCCATCAGCCGGAATGGCCACGATTTTTTGTGATTCGAATGGAATAATCCTCATGTACATTTTCCAGAAAGGAGGAATAATCCCGGGGCAATTCTACAGTGAATTATTTGACCAATTCATTAAGAAATTGACAGAGGACATTTGGAAAAGGGAAAGAGTAAGAAAAAGATGTGGAAATATTGCGTCTTCATTCCTAACACGGGTACTTATTGATCGACCCTCATATTTTAAAAGTTTCATAATGAATGAAATATTTAATAGTGTTGGAAATTTATACGTGTCCCAAAATTCAACGGAAAAAAAAATTGTGGTCATGGTAGTTAAAAACATTTTGAGTGGTGTCAATTTTCGATAGATTTTAATTTTTTTTGTAATTTCAAAATAAAAATGAGATACATTTTCTTTTCTCAAGTAATCATGAGCAGGTCCACCCTCTGGTGCCCGCTTATCGTTGAATTTTGGGACACGTTGTATATATAAATTTCCGGAAGAACCTTTTGAATATAATTGACAAGTAGTTGAAAAGTCAGACAAGAACACAACTAGTTTCATTAAGAAGGCTCTAGGCTGGAAGTGAATAGAAGACTTTATAAAAGCATAATAAGTAGTTCAATAATTTGGTTTTCTTTTAAATTAAATTATAAGATATAATAATTTCTATACTAAAAAATGTAAATTATTCATACACACTCAAGAAAATATATTTAAATAAAATCAGGATGTTTTGAATTTCCCATTTGCCATTCCGTTAACTCCATTAACACCGTTAGGTATTTTAGTTCCATTTTGCACTACTTGGGTGGCCCCATCTGTGTTACCATTGCATCCATTTTCAGTGATCTTAGAAGTTCCATTGGTCATTGTGACTGCACCGTTAGCTTCAGCAATTACCGCTGCCGCCGCCGCTGCTGCTGCTGCTTTCTTTGTTTTTGCAGCTTTGTATGATTTAACGTAGAAATCATTAAACAGGAAGTAAAAGAATATCGCGTTTGGAAGAGTGAAGAACAGGGACCAGCGGGGATATCCACAGTCATAAACCAGAAGTTGAGCCGAATGCAGGAAGGCGATGCAGAATTGAATCTGTAAAAAATGAACATATATTATTACATTAGTTTAATTGAACAGGAAAGTTATACTTGTACGTAATTACGTAAGTATAATGGAATGATTTAATTGTGAAAGAAAGTTACTTTCATCGCGTTAGAGATAGAAGGTACCGAGCAGAGGTCTGAGATCTGACACTTTGAATTTATTTCACGGTTTAAGTAAAGACACATTTACGTGTTCTCATGCAAATATCATTTATAAGAAATAATTTAATGACAATGTAAGAGCGACATGCACGTTGAATTTAACTTCCGTTTAAGTTAACACAAGGTTACAGTATACATATGTATTACGTTTTTGCGAATAGTAATTTACATTAGCTGACCTTATTTTATTTGATATTGTGTGGACTCATATATGTCTAGAGCTCTTACTAGATACTACTACAATTTCATCATTTCATATTATCAAATTTTCGTATATTGATCGTTCGTTTTTCGAAATTACAAATAATAAATAAAAACACATTATAAGGCTGATAAACTTTTAAACGAATACTGCTCAAAAGAATTTCGTGCCTATTCTCAAAGCCTTCGATAGAATATTATGTCTAAATTGTAAAAGTTGATAGGGATAAATATCGAGGTAACACATCCCCAGCCCATCCACTCGTTATCCACTTACTTAGTACAAAGGTAGAACAAAGGTGTTCTTTATAACACATTTTTCTGTGATTATTTGTATAAATGGGAATGAAGTATACATATCTTGCACACCGGTGTACCAGGTATGTATATCTATTTCTCAAGAGCTGTTCACGTTTTAATTAAAGCGCGTACAATAAACTAAGATATAATAAATGAAGTATAACCGTCTTGTTTCTTTTAAATATATACCAAAAGTTACGCAATTTATGATGCAATTTTCCTGACAGTTTATGATTTATATTGAATGCCTTTAGTAACTCAGACTTATGATACATTAGAATAGATTGGTTGTATCATTTACTAGCCTTTATTGTTTAAAATTAAAATTCAATTTAAATTAAAAGAAAGATCGGTCATAATGTAAATTCTTACCATTTGTAGATTGGTGATATATTTCTTCCACCACAAGAACTTCTGATATTGAGGCCCCATGGCTGCCATCATATAATAAGTATACATAATGATGTGGACGAAGGAGTTAATAACACCAATCAGAGTTCCGTGTCCTCCTGGATAGTACTTTGTGGTTCCCCAAGAAATCATTGGCATCACAGTATGATGATACATATGCAAAAATGTAATTTGTCGATCTTTTTTACGTAAAACAAAAAATACTGTATCTAAAAGTTCAGACAATTTTGCTAAGAAATAGAGATAAACACATCTGGCAATCTGAAAATATATAAAGAAAAGAAGTTAGTACAAACTATAAGTGAATTGATTATTGATCTACAATACATAGTGTAGCAAGTAACTATGATGTTCGCCTGTAGCTTATGTGATACTACACATATAACAGTAGTGTGTTACTAGAGCTGTATCAAAATACTTATCTTCGAAATTGACTGAGAACGGAAGAGAATTGATCTAATTTTAATAAATACTATTTTAATATGTATCACCTGTACACATGTATCAGATTATGCAGGTTGGTAATTTTTCATAAAATTTGATATGTTGAAAAACTATTTAATAACTCATAACTAATGGACTAACATAAATAAAGTAATAAAATAACTAATAGCTAGTTATACATTTGCATGCAACAGTTTTCTAACTAATAGATATATCTCAAGAACAAATAGGGTAAGTGTTCGTGTAAAAAGAGAGTAATCTTTTATTGGTAATTCTTCAATCGACATTTTCCATTAGTAATGATCTAACAAATTTATATTTAAAGTTTTGAGAGGAATTACATTACATTTACATTACCAGAACATAAATTGTTATGCTGCCCTGCAAATCTTCTGATATATTTGACATAAAAAACCAGCTTCAATAACATGAGAATGAGGTGATATGAAATGGTAATAATCTATTAATTTGCAATGTAAATTGTATATTTTATGTCTTATATGGAAATCAAACAATGTAGCAGAATGTATGTATTGAGACTTTCTAATTAAAACTTTTAAAAGATAGCTGGTGTCCTAAACAACGTGGGATGAAAGAATGCAGGTCATATACCTGATAAAAACACTAAAATAACTGCAATGTCTTATTGAATGGAATATTTTGATTATATCCATCAATTTATAAGAATTAGTAAATGTATTCAAATGAATATTCCTAAAGTTCATATTGTCACATCTTCATATTCATGAAACCGGTCTCACTAAAATAATTTATTTTTTATGAATATTAAAAAGGTATCAAAATACCATGATATTCAAATTAAAACGAATATTTTTTATATTTTACGAAATACAAATACTGATGGTGAAATTATAATATTATTACACAAAAATAATAATTAAAAAATGTATAATTTTACTACTTTGTCTAAAAAATGTTATCAAGAAACTCGCAGAAATGTTAACAATATGATATACCTGTTTTTGTGGAGCAAGTGTATGCAATTATTACTTGCTAACTTCAATCTAAACTTTTGTGTTTTTATCCGATTTGAAATATTGAGCTTGAGTTTATTTGCAACACATATGTCCATCACTATTAATAGTGTGTAATTTACTAATAAAAAATATATTAATAAAGATAATTTTATTTGTTTTATTTATCTAACTTCCAAATTAAGTTAGTAATATTATGTACCAAGTCGAGAAGACTTACCCTCATAGCTTCCTCGCTGTGTGAGAAGTCTACTGGTTCACACTTCCAGCTGTATCTCGTTAACCAAGCTGCATCTAAGCCCTAGAAAAATTTCAATTAATGTATGTATATATATATATTTAGATTTAATACATTTTGTATGTATTTTAAAATTTCAAATCATTGAGAATTGAACAGGATCGATAAGCCAAAATTCTTATTTGCAGCATCGACCTGGAATCTAATACGCACCCAGACCTAGTATAATCAAAAGAACAGTTGACGCGGTAATCGAAATATTTATAAATAGAGAAGGTATATATATATATATGTGGGGTTATTTTTTAAGATAGATTAATTTTAAGTTAAATTATATTTAGTTTTAAGTAATAGTAAGATAACTGTAAACTAGGGTAGAAATCTTGGATAAGAACGGGGTTATATTTTAATGCATGAATAACCAGTGACAAACACTAAAAACAGTTCAATGGTTAACGCTTAGCCGTTCACTTTTGATGTCGAGCGTACATCTCAGAGAACGTGGCGTATGCAATTGTTCGCTAACTTTTGAACGTGTTGCGACATGTTTTTGGGCGAGGCAGAATATAATGATGGTTATACGTGTACAGAGTTATATAATGCAAATGGCGATAGAAATGTATAAAGAGTATATATGGTCGTTATTGAGTGTTTTATAATTAAGTTAACTTTATTACGGTGTAATAGTTGTTATTTTGATCATTGTTTTTGTTAGAGTTAGGCAGCGATATTAATATTTTAGTACTAAGGTGTATTATCATTGAAATTATTGTGCTGATAACTATAGACAATTACAACTGCGTATTGTGTACTGAGACGTTATAAACATTGTGAAAAGACATTTTAATCTAGTGTATTTTGTTGTGAATATAATTAAGATTGATTAACTTTATTTAGATATAAGTTTATGACTTTGATAAGTGATTAAACAAACTATTAATAACCAAATTAAGTGTTTACTCATTTTAAAAGAAACTATATTGTTGTATTGTACATCAACCTTAGGCTGATGTTAATTGTAACTTATAATTGTGGGAAAATACCTACATATATATATATATATATATATGTGTATGTATGTGATTTACTATTCATAAATGCTATTGGACTTTATTAAAAAAGCATGAATTTGTCACTCTTAACCGAAGAAAGAATTGACAGTTAATAAATTTAATTAAAATTAATACATTATTATTAAATTTATTTTCTTAAAACATACGCTGTTCAACTTCTATTTTAAATGATAATTATATTTTCCGAATATAACAATAAACCCTCACACAAGACAATAAAACTCAGATTTTCATATTAAATAAAGTATCATATATACATATAATATAACGTAATACAAATATGATAAGTTTTCTGATTATGAGCACGTAATAAAACTAATTCTGATAACATCCTAAACCAGAAAATTTAGCACTGGTCTGTGGATCGTGAATCGTGAAGACACAGCAGTCTGACATTAAATACAAATACTCTCGACTACTGTACTATCGAGTAAATGTATAATAATTACACTTATTTGCCACTAACAGTATTAGTAATGCAATAAAATTCATTTTAAGCAAGGTTAAAGTAATATTTAAGTATTAACAAAGTTATTATAATTTCTCTCAATAGACAAAATAATAAAACCAGTATGGAACTTTTAAACAGAGGTCAATATCGTGACATTGTTGCCTTGTTCCAGGTCAAAGTCAAAACAAGCTGAACTGTACAGTTGAAAATGGCATTAGATTGTGCGTTACTTCGGACGACTTGTTGGTAACCACAATGAGTGAAGTTCATGGGTAGATATCCTTTTATTTTGTTGTTATTTGAACAGTTCATACAATTCTATCGTCTATTGAGGACATACTAACTGAAGGTTACGATAGATAACGGATAAATAATTATTACTAACAACGGATATTGTGAATACGAATTAAGGATCTCAAGAGTATGTTTGGCATGAAGCATGACGATTTTTGACAGCTATGGACCATTTGCTCGCGATTAATATATTTAATGCCAAAGTAACCAACGGTATATTCATAAGGAGTTATTTAACTGTTTCGAACGTCTTGCAGAGTCTTAGATTACTAGCATTCACCCTTACCTCGAAATTTAAGAGAGTAGAGGTAATATTCTGGAATGGAAATTTACAAAAAAAAATCTTTTACAATATATAAGATTAAACAAATCCGGATATTTAAGAAACACGTTTAATCAAGATGCTAAAATAAATTTTATTAGGTAAAGATCAATGTGTCAACATGCTCAGTTTACTACTAACAATAATATCATAACTTGATTAACATAAAACTTGAGTAACTAGTTACTCCTAACTATAAAAATAACTAGTATGCTGATTCTTCATGGTGTGTAACTACAGCTTTATACACTGTTATGACATTTATATCCATAATATATTTGTAGAACATTTTTTTCTAATAATTCTCCTAATATTTCACCTGTCTGTATCACCGGGAAAAAGCTGTCGAAAACGGGAAATATACCAGAGAAAGCGTAAAGGCAAAAGCAGTGGTGGCCTTAGCCACTGTGAGGCCCCGGGTGATGAGGCAGATCTTTGCAATGCCCCGGCGGCAGAACTTTGCGAGGACCAGGGCACCTTTGTGAGGCACTTGTTCTTTGTATAATTTATGTAAACGGAAATTGATGATTGACGAGAAATGCAAAAGTTATGAAAAATTTCATAAAAATTTTATAAAAATTTCATATTCGACAAATGTGAATAATGATAAACGAAGGATATGAGTGTCTTAAAAGGTATACGGATAGATTCAAATGTGATTTCTAAAACGAGATTCAAATACATATATTGTAATGAATTGTTCTACTTGGGTTGTTCCGCGATGGTGAGAGGCCCCGGGCGGTTGTCCTGCTTGCCACCCCCTAAGGCCGCCTCTGGGCAAAAAGGAGTAAAAGTTAATCATCAAATAGAGAAAGAAGAGATTCAAAACTAGCGGGAAAAAGAGGGACCCAGATCGGGTATACCTTTAAACGTCTGCCTATATCTCTGTGAGCACAATTTTCTGTGTTATTTCCTTTGATATGCATTCGATTTCAGGCTCATTTTCCAGGAACCACAATATTTATAAGTAAATTTACATTTCATGTAAGTATATGTATTTGAAGTTTCTTTTTTTATTGTAATTAAAAAAACCTTTTTATTGTTTTTGGTTTTATTACAGACCTACCGAATGACATTAGCGTGTTCTAAAAGGCTAGACATTTGATGATTTTGACTTTGACAGACCTTGAAATTGTACTACTTGAACATTAAACTTTTGCAGTAAGTGCGTGGAGTTTTATAAGTTACGCAGTTATACGAACTACATATATGACTTCCGAACTATATGACCTGTACAGGGTAAGTTGCTCAGCTCACGTATGCGAATATTTTGCTATTTATACGTGCTTGCTTATTACTATAAGGCCTGTCGCACACTGGAAACGTATTTAAGGGAATTTTGACCGGACGTAGACGCGCTACTACGCTTTACCTATTCGAACCCTGTAAATGTAATAAACTCTCGCACACTGCAAGCGACAAAGCCGTCCGAATACGGGCGTTACGTAGTTCTCACACTGCAGCCGTATATCAGCGAATTTTAACCAAAAGAATGCATGCAACAACGCCAAACCTTTCCGACCCTTGTAAATGCAATCAGCCGTCTCAGACTGGAAGGGATATGCAAGAAAATGAATTAGTTTCTTTCATAACAGTGGTATATCGATAAAAGTTAAAGTAAAAGTTTTCTCTCATGATAAATTATGTTAGTGCAAAACAAGTCCAATACACCCTACAGTACACAAGTTTTGACTTGGCGTACTATCGTATCGGTACGTGGTATGTATGTATTGCACAAACCATATATGGATTCACATATTATGTGGTTTGACACAACACAAGCAAAGAACAAAGAAGTCGGCTTGCTTTGAGAGTTATAGTCGTTCAACCAAGCCGACGATTTACGCCCGAATCCGCCGTCGTTTAAATACGTTTGTATTTACAGGGTTCGGATAGGTAAAGCGTAGTAGCGCGTACATGTCCGGCCAAAATATTATCGCTTAAATCTCGCTTAAATGTGCTTGCAGTGTGCGACAGGCCTAAAGCGTACATACGAGTATATTATATTTCTTTCCGAGCTACCCTATAAATAACTTCATCAAGACGGAATCGGATGCATTCAACTCAACTCTTGGTGTAGCGACATTTATTCTTAAACTGGTTCTTATTTTATGATACGAGTATCTTAGTGTACTTAAATGCAATGAATTGCAAAACAAATATTTATTATTCATAGTTCGAACATTATCTAGCACATTTAGTGCAATAAACTAGTAACGATAATGATTGAATTACGTCTTGCCAATAAACAAGGCTTTGGTTTAATTAATAATAAAAGAAAATGTAAGTTCTAAAATAGTGCATTTAATCAAAGGTTAGTAACTCATTTACGATCACAACAATTGTGAAAAGCCTTGTCACATTCTAACACCGATCACAAGTGTGGCACATTATGTGGCCGTAAGTAAATTCGTAAATTGTAAGGCCCTCCGCACACAATTCGACTGATTGCAAACTAGTCGAGCCGTGTTTCGTGACTCTATAGAATTTTTAACAATAGCATAATAGGGGATTTTATTTTATCGTATTTGTATGTATGTATGTATTTAAATACTTTTGAATAGAATTTGTGCATATCTCTACTCATGATGTCACCATCAAAATCATGCAACCAAGCTTGCTCTGCGACCGAGAAACAGATCGCTGAAAACGTGCTCAATACCAGTTTAGTTTCGTTCGTGCTGTGTGTTTTATCTCACTCGTATACACGTTTGTTCTGTCACTAACAACACAGATTCGGTTCAGGTAGATTCGGGGCTATGGTTTGGAATCAGTCGCCTCATGTGCGGAGGACCTAAATTTATACAATAAAATTTAAAACAAGACCAAACGCAAGTGCCTAAAGGCCGAATTTATTGCAGAAGGCTTTTGTAGCATTATACATATGCCTAAGATAACTTATTTTAGAATGTTCCTGTAACAATTGGTTAAATAAACTTCTGTTTATTTATATGTTTATAAGAAGAAGTTATTCCTGATGCTAGACCACTGCGTCTTCGGGTTTTATTTCTGAATCACCGCCCGAAAATATTTCTGGGTTTGACTGCTATCAAAGTTTAATCAGCAATGTATGCATAAAATCATAAGCGTATTAGGTAACGTTGCATTAACGGCTCCATAAAAACTGCTAACATAGTAGGAGAACGTTGATAATAAAAAACAGATTAGCATTAAATAAATTAAATTTAAAATCGTGTGTTAAACAGTATTGAGAAGAAAAAAAGTTATTGCAATGTATTTTGTAACTAGTGTTTGCGAGATATGGCCCCATATAATGTCGTACAAAGTATAATTCAATTTCCAAACTCGAAAACACAGACTAACGCAATTTCAATTTCAATATAAGTATGTTTATCACAAAAGAAATGTCCGTCAAATTGATTTACGGTTAGGTTTATTACCTCAACAAACATGTAAAGGCTGATAACGACTTGTAGAAAGTTATATAACACTAGAAGCGGTTGTAAGTCGAATGGTTTCCGGTGTGCCATGTACTTGGGTCCCCAGTTCAGCACGAAGTATAAATATGCCCCCATTATCGTAAGTCCAGGCATTGGGGAACTGATGAGTGGCCATGATGCGGTTCGTGGATCTGTAAAGAAAAAAATATAATTTAAATACACTTAGGTACATTCCTTAAACTAAAACTCTATTAGAGGTGGTCAGGTAAAAATCTTAGTGCATATATATATGGAGAGTGAATAGCCTATATTTCCTATAGATTAAAAGTGTGTCCAATATGTGTGCGAGAGACAAAGATATATGTTCCTATTTGTTCTCAATGCGCATGCGTCGATAGTGACAGCTGTCTAGATATAATAAATATTAAATATGTAAAGAAATTATATTTCTTAAAATTTGTTTCGTCGGTAAAACAGTGATCGTTCAGTGAAAACATATACTCATGAACGCCATAGATGTCCTGTAGGGATAATGGCCAACACAGTCGAGATTTAGAGCGGACAGAACTCACTTTTTAGTTATATTTATATATAGTTTATTTATATTTACATATACATATCTACATTATTCTACATCAATATAATGTCATATTTAACAACTGTCACGTATTATATCTAGACAGGTCTGACTTGACAACTGTCACTTTCGACGCATGCGCATCGAGAACAAATAGGAACATAAACCTTTCTCTCTCGCACACATTTTGGACACACTTTCAGGTTCAGCATTCTCTCTCCATGCATATATGCTCTAAGGTAAAAATACCCGGGATTATGTATTGATTTGTACTTCCCGCCTCTCGATAGGAAATGCAATAATTAGGCAAGTACACTTGTCAACTACCTGTAAATATGCCCTCTATTTATGTACTTTATTATGTACTCCTCACTTAAAGATAGTGACATACTCTCTAAATAAAAGTGATTCTACTTATGCACACTATGCTGCTTGTAATAAGTCTTTATTTCTTACTCTATTATTTGTTTACATTTTTAAGCAAACTGATACATACATTTATCTATTTAATAACATTTAGTAAATACTTGATTTTTATTCCCGTTCTTCCAGGTCGGTTTGGTTATGTTGCCAAAATAATGGTTTTTGGTAAGAAATTTTTCTCTCTATTTATTTTTATTCCAATCATAAATAGAAATGTAAAGATTTAATTAGCTACAAGCACGTTAGCAAATTACGTTACGAATTACGCACAGTGTGCTACATTTTTATGTAAGAAGTAAAAATTTAACCTTCAAATTAGCTTGTAGCAAGCTAGCTTGACAAATCCCTAATATCATCCTTTCATTAAGCATTCCATTTAAAACCTATTGTCACTGAACATTCATCATTATTATCAAAGTTTAAAATTACTCATTATGCAAGCTAAATGATTAAAACGGTTGTTCAACAAAGAGTTTGAATGTGATAACCCAGGCAGAAAACTGTCTTGCAGTGTAAGGTTCACACCAGTTAGCTTACTACAAGCTAAAACATTTTATAACAGATATTCAAAATGAGAATTCAGCTGAAAAAAATATCACTGATAGATTCAGTTTACAATTTTGACATGTTTTAGAAAGTACTGATCCATTTAAAGATATTTCCCAAAAAAATTAAAAGACAAACAAAGATCAATAGACTAGTAAACATTGAATAGTGTGTCGAAATATGTAAAAGTATTTGCAGACAAAGAACTTGAAATTTGATAGAGTTAAAAGTAAAGTGGCTTTGTATGTAGGCAAACTAGTGTAAAGATACTGATCTCAATCTCTAAATAACAATAATTAGAGTTAAACTTTTAATACTTTCATAAGTTGACTTGCGGTTTTAACACAAATGCCATAATAGCACCGCAGTAATTAATTAACTTTGCATAAATATAAACTTAATTATTTACTTACCGGCCAGATCAGTAAAGAGGAAGTCATAGTATTTGGTAATAGAATTATTGTAAAGCGCCATTTTGCTAATTGCTAGATTTCTCCTTCGATTATTTACAGCTCATCCGACGAGATCCGATATTTATCTGAAATTATGTAAAATTAGAAATATATTTATTATTATTATTATTTATATATTACAACTATTTCGTAAATTAATGAAAAGATGGATGAAAAGTTGCAGAGTTTCTTTCATAAAGTTAATGCCGACTACTTGCTCTATGTTTTATAATTTTATGATATAAGCTTTGTGTTCATAAAGTCATCTTTGAAGATACGTTGCCTATATTATACAATCATTATGTACTCTGTGAATAGATGATTTTGATTGTGTGAATAAAATATTAATATATATAATATTTAAAGGTTTTTGTTTGTTAATGTTTTCGTGCACTTTCATGTTACGAAAGTCCAAATTCGCAACTCCCCAGTAAACATTTTGGAGTCACTTTGACATCATATTTAAGAAGCGTATGCTTCTTTTGTCATGAAAGACTTCATTTGCAGTTCAGTTTCACGGTTCACAGTCGTTCATATGAAATGTCTATTTCATCGGTTACAAATGGCGAAACCACTCCATCTGCCGTAATACAAATGAAGATAAAGTTGATGCGAACAATAATTGAAGCGCAATAGTGATAGAAAGGTCACAAAAAGGGACACTTCACCAATTTGTGTACTGGGTCGTGTAAGTAAAATACTAAAATTGGCAAAAATCTGGGTAACAGAGAAACTTTAAACTTATTCCTTACTGCATGTTTACATATAACCAAGCAAATGATCTAAATGTGATTATTTCAAGGTAAAGACTAAGGCACTCCGCACACGAGTCGACTGATTGCTAACTAGTCGGAGCCGTGTTTCGTGACTCCATAGAATTTTTAATAATAGCATATTAGGTGATTTTATTGTGCCGTATTTGTATGTATGCATGTATTTAAATACTTTTAAATAGTATTTGTGCACATTTCTGCTCATGATGTCACCATCAAAAGCATGCAATCAAGCATGCCCTACGACCGTTAAATACAGTCGCACAAAACCAGTTTAGTTTCGTTCGTGCCGTATATTTTCTCTCACTCGTATATACGAGCATTCTCTCACTAACAACACAGTTCCCTTCTCATTCGGTTCGGGCAGATCGGTTTGCAATCAGTCGACCCGTGTGGGGACGGCCTAAAACATTACATGAACGGTGTTGTGTACAAAGAAATGTTCACATGTTTATAAAATCAAAGAAAAATTTTAAGTATCTTTACAGTTGACATAAATTAGAAAAACGCAAAATCCAATAAGTAGAAATAACTAAATAATTTCGTTAAGTTCATTTGCCAACATGAATGTAACAATTATGCGCAATTTATGTAGCTGATGCATTTATAGTAAGTAAGGTAGTAGGTAAATTTTGTGTTTACTGGATATATATCACAATGGAATTCAAAAAAAGCTACCAAGTTCCAAATAATATTATACAGGAATATGTATTGGCTAAATGGGCGACGCTCTGAACTAAACATTGAAAACAAGGTGCTCATATATAAACAAGTGTGGACGCATATGGAGTGAAACCAAAAAAAGTGTGCACGTATGGAGTGCAACTCTGGGAGTTGCACCAAGAATTCGAACATTAAAGAAATACAAACGTTCCGAAATAAAGTTCTGCGAGGAATAGTTAATGCTCCGTGGTATATCCGCAATGCCGACATACATAGAGACCTGAAGATTAACACAGTCGGAGAAGAAATCAAATATATAGCAGCGAAGCACAAGTTGAGACTTCGTAACCACGAAAACATCGCCGTGACGCAAATGTTGCTTGATAGTAATGATGTTCGAAGACTTCGCAGGACTAAACCCTCGGACCTAGTAATCTAATCATTTAAAATTGTTCATTAGAGCAATCTGTACTACACCGTGTAATTATTGAATTGTAAGCAACTAGATAAGTATATTTATACTTAGTTGAAGTATTCTAGGAAAATTAAAAAAAAAATTAACAATATTGTCTGAAACTGAAATAAGTTAAAGAAAAATTTATTCAAACAGTCTTAAACCAGAAAGATTTTCTGATATCTGGACACCCTGTTAGTTAGGAATATCAGGCTTTAAGACCATAAATCTTACAAACATTCAAATGTATTGATACCAAAAATCAACAAATTATAAAAATGAAAGTTTTTTTTTAATATATTTATTTAACGTCGGCCTATTTCCGATGCTGAGTCCTATCATCGACGACCCCCTTCTATTGTTTCCAGTTTTTATAGTGTCATTGCCTCGTATATGTGTACTAAATCACTGCCTATTAAGTTTATTATATTTGTAAGTTCTTATATCATCATCTTTGATAACAACCAAACAGAGAATATAGCTCTGGTCCGGTGTTCAAGCCGGAATACACCGTTGTCTGGCATCAAGTATCAACGCCCACTGTGCCGTTGAAAAGGAAAGGTATAAATCGCCATAATACAAAGTAGTAACAATCGGTTTTTCCTTATTGAGTTTATAAACAAAACAAATTTCATTTCTTTATATTAAATATATTTATAAGTTGTAAATTATGAATTATGAATAGCGAATTATGTATTGTAAATGTTTGTAAATGTATATATGCTTTTTAAGTGCTAATAACTTTTAAAAGTTAATGCACTAAAAATAAATATTAAAAAAAAAGAAAAATAATCGGTTTTTTCATTAAAAATCTGATTTACGCCTAATTTGCTTTTTGTATTTCGATAATCGGCTAGATTACATGGTTTATAATCTTCCTTAGTCAATTAGTTATAATTTAATCTTATCCTGCATAGCATCTTATATAAATGTTATTAACACTACAATGGAATGTATTAGACTGGTATTTGATATTTCCTGGTGTTGTAAATGTGGAGCGAAAGTAAAACTCAATAATTATAGCAAATTATATGAAAATTACTGTTAATATATTCTAGATTACTAAAATGTTGCTGAGACAATGAATAAACCAACTGTATGTTGTTATGTTTAATATCTGTTAAATGAAGTCAAGAATCTTGACTTTTTGTCTCTAACCAATTTGTTACTTTTTTGCGTTACATATGCGTGATGCGTATGTATGACATAAAAGTACAGCTACTACTGTGGAATTCAAGAAAGCTAACATCTTTCAAACTCTATCCATATTATACTCGTATATAGATAGAGAAAGAGAGACTATACATTCTACCCGTTATTGAAACGAGTACATGGCAAATGCGCGGTCTTGATAATGACTGCTAATACTCGTGTATCGTCATGCCGATGTTTCTAATAAAGTTGTTGTCATTTACAGCCAGGAAGCTATGATGCATAGAGAAAGGATTAATTGAAACAGGTTTATGTAATCAAAATTACATAAATTGAAGCTATCTGTCAGTGCAGCAACGTTGCCTACGGCTATGCCAAAATAAAACAAAACGTTGAACTAGTTTTAAGATAAATCGCTTCAGAGGTATTCATGAAGTTCAGTTTCAAATAATTTATATAATAATTAGTTAATTAAATAATACTCTCTAGAAATTTTGAAAAGAATGGAATGGCGGCAGAGAGAAGGATAGAAGAAGGCACAAGTATGGAAGAGGAGCTAAGTAGAAGAGACAGGGAGATACAATAACAGGAAAGAATGAAAAAAATAGCAAATGAAAATAGCAAATATAATGAAATATATAAGAGGATTTGGGAAAAAGAGATACCAAAATACATAAGACAAAAAGACACAATAAACATGAAAATTAAGATTGGGAAACGAGGAGAAAGGAAACAGACACTGGATACAACTGGACTAAGGATCACAAACATTAAAAATAAATAATAATATATTCTCTAGAAAGTAAGGCTCTTGAACTTACAAGGGATGAAATAGTGCAATACCATTAATTCTATTATTACGAGTATATTTGCGTTATCTCTATGTGTGAACCGGAACTTTGCAAACTACCCTTGTGTACGAATACGAGCCCACTAAACGATGATCGCTTCTAAATCTTTTTCAGAAATTGATTCATGAACACAATTTTGTGTCACTTTCTCTCATAATTCGGCACGTAGGTCACCAATAATCATTTTAGTCAAACACACGGAAACCTCATAATAATTTGGTCAAATGGATCCATTAATTTTTCTTGTTCATTATAACGTTATACATAAGGAGACGATTTTCGATTTCTTACCGACAACTTCCATGCATAATTATTTATGGGGTCCAGAGCACTTATTTGTTTTTTGATAATATCTTCGATTTAATTGGTTTTACGACTACGAAAGTTGTATAACAAAACATAGATAGGAAAATTTACTACGAAAAAGGTTGTATGCATTTTAAAGAAGCATATGCATTCAAGCAATGATTTTTACGAAAACTTGATAAAATGGTATATAAGACACATGGTGACTCAGTCGAGGGATTAATTTTTATGATCATAATTAATACTTAATTTAGATTAATCTACTTTTAGATTAAAATAAGTTTAGTTATTTTGATAATTGTAATTAGAAAAAATCCTTATGACTTTATTAAAGAAAATTAATTTGTATTATAAGAATAAATATCCTTTTTAACTTTTGAAGTTTCAATAGCATTCTTGGCAGCTTAAGGTGAAACATTACTTCATACTAATATTTTTAGATGTAGATGGCGACAGTGTACTAAAATGACAATCAATTTACAAATTTGTACTAGCACTCCATGTTTTCAAATATAAAAACGTTAATAACTGTGCACACGATTAAGCTATTTAAATTATATAAACTTTATGACTTAGATAAATGTTCAAGCTTTGTTTTTAAATAGATCATTAATTAGTATATCAACTGTGTATAAACATATACTGTGTTGAAAATCAAATTTCTATTTTCTGTTAATATTTTTATACCTGCATTCAAGAATATTCTTTTCATATTTTCCAGTGGTTCCAAATATCTTTTTACATATACATGTTTAAAAATATTATGAACTATTTTTAAATATGTATATATCGATCGGTCAGTTCATTAAGGAGTCAAGCCTGAATTTTTAGGTAGCGTCATATAAATGCACTGTGCACAACAACTACGTCTATGTCGTTGTTGCTTAACTTCAATGACCGCCTTCTTCTTCCAGTCACGGATTAAGTTGTCGGCATTGTTTACAAAATAGAACATTGGTCTTAATTTTATTAGAGATCTTGACATGGACCTTGCACACAAGCGGTGTCACATTTGATCTTGCGCTAAAAAAGATAAGATAGAATCTTCTAACGTCATCGTCACACGATAATAAATCCTCTTCTACCAGAGGCATCATTATCTGGTCGAATCATCCGACTGATGACTTGCTTATTCCATCACTAGGACGTACGAGTATGACGTTGGAGTAATGATTGTTGCCGAGAATCGTTTTTTTAGACGTTAACAATAAATTGTAAAAAAATATACTAGTAATTAGATATTTAAGTATGAACAATAAGAAGTAACAATCATTAGCGCACTTTGACCATTTTAAATTACCATTTGCAAGGTCACTGGTCACTGGAATCAGGAAATCCCCGGTTTATGTATTTAATACTGGACTTCTTCTATTTATACCCGTAATGAAAATTTGATATAAAAAGAATCATTTTTAATAATCATTATTATATAAAAACTGGAACTAAAATTTGCACGAGGCTGAGAACATCCGTGAATGGATCACGAGGTAATTTAGCTAATTAACAGCAAGGTTCTATAAACTATAAGAAACATTTTAGCACTAAAGGTTAAAAGACTTAAAGTGTAAAAGAACTTGTTCATTTAAAATCGAAATATAAGAGTCAGTTTACATATAGTTTAAGTTACGATAGTTCGCCAGCGATTCATGGTTAAAACAGGTTGTGCACTTTCTCACACATTTTCTTATAATGCATATTGTAACTAATAAGATAAAATTCACCATCATATCACCATTTATGCGGCTCTTATAACCTCTTTCAGGCATAAGTCATCGCCAAACTCTCGCAATTTCGATTATACCCAACATATTCAACATTAAACACCCAATTACCACAAAATATATTTGATTGATTAAGACTTTAGTTAAACTCGACAAAATGTGTAATAAATTACTAAAGTTCGTCTAACGTATATCCAAAATATAAAAATAAATGACAACGAAAGTGAAAATTATGAAATAATATAAAAAATCCTCTGAACTTTTGAACGATGTTTAGTTATATTCGAATTCGGTAAGTAAACCTTGAAAATATAACCCAAAATAACCATTAAACATTAGCCAAAAATTATTTTCCGAATATTCTGTTGAATTAAAATAGTATAAAATTTGTATCAAAGCTCATTCTTTTTCTATATTTAATTGTCTGCTTTAGTTTGATTGGCGATGAAATAATAGATCTTATCTTGACATTTAACATCTGAAACACATGTAAGTTTTTTGTATAAACTTTGGACAGACAAGAGACGTTTCTTTCTTAAAGTTAGCACGAATTATTTTTTTGTAATTCATGATGATTTTAAAGTATGGGGACCTGATGTTTTAGTCATGATTCATAAGACAATGCGTCAGTGTTTTCTGGTTATTAAATAAACAATTCAAATATAAATTAAACAATTACATCTGTTCACATTAACTTTGCCCGATTAAAAAATTACAGGCTTAGGTTTGTTACACTGTAAAACGATTTATGATTGCAAAAACCAGGAATATGAATATTACAAAATTTTAACTTTGACTTTTAACACTCCTAGAAACATCTTTCCAGGTTCAAACAAAGTAGTTTCAATATCATGTAAAACCTGTAATTATGTCGGCCGAACAAGAAGATACGAAGAGCGAACCGCTAATCGTTGGCTGCGTGGGCGGTTTTACCGGTAGTGATAGCAGTGTAATTCCCATTTAGAAAAAGTGTAGAACAAATAACCTTAACAGAAATTCCATTCAGTAAAATAAATTTCACTAGTTTTGCAACAGTGTGCGTAATTATAACAAAGAATTTGTCTCACAAATTGTTAAATTGTAAATGGTACAGTCTCATTCCCACTTACTGTTTTGATATTTAATTTATTGTTTTTATTTAATATTGCAATCTAGATTTCAGATTTTCGCTTAAGAATTCCTTTTCACATTTGTGATTTAATTTAAGTTTAGTTAATTTAGTTGGTGCGTATGCATCGTTAGAAATGTAAATTTTGACAGTTCGACAAAATTGTATGTGAAAAAAAGAGTTAAAATTGCTATTTTTTATAACAATTAGTAATAGAAATTGTTTTTACTTCTATATTTAAAAAAAAAACTGACATTAAACTTCTTTAAAAAGTAAATCCTACTGCATTTTGACAGATTGTCACATTTTGGAGGTTATAATATAATATAGTTTTTCTTAATTTAATATTTTTAATTTAAAACATTGGACCTTGTAAAACTAAAAAATAAATTAAACTTAAAAAATTAATTAAATTAAAAATGGTACAGTAAATGACTGTGAAATCATGGCTGTGAACTACTGCCCAGCACCCCGTAGTTACAATCATTGATCGAACGGAGACGTGGGCCACGCTGAAGACTACAAGTCAATTGTCGAGGATGAAGACTGCAACTATAAAGTCGTGATATTGTAACTCGAGTTGATTTTTAATCGACTGTATTCGCATCGACTCAAATTGACTGACTGTATGTGCTTTGTACTATAATTGCAACGGTCTATGGACTCTCGTTGCTCGCTATAGTGGGTAAAACGAGATGAAAAAAGTGCGTTTCGAAAACATTCGAAAAATTTCGAAACCGTCCAATCCTACTACGATTTTAATGATTATGTTTAAAATGTAACTTAGGAACAAGAAATTAGTAAAAACTCCAAAAATTAAAATGATATATTTATCCCATTTGTTGTCATACCAAGCGTACATAAGTGCTCACTCACTCACTGATTGTTTTACTAAGTTTTTATTAATTTCATCAATTTTTTGCTTATATGAACTTTAATATATTAAATTATCAATATTAAAAAAAAAAACATAGAATCATCGGAGTCGGATTGACTGTTTCCCAAATAAAACATTCGTTTCACTCCACTATTCGTTCCACGAGTCGTTCTCGTTCCTCATAGCTACTTACTCTCGTAGCTGCAGTTACAGTTTCACTTTCTGAATATGTTCGTATTAGAACAGGTTTGATATGTGTTCCACTCTCAAATATGTACTCTTACTGTTTTTTAATAGCCATTTATTTATAAATAATTATTTATTAGAACATAATTCAACAAACAGCATTCATAGATTGCCTTAACACATGTGTAAACATTTCTAAATTAAAACCGTAGATATGATTATTTATGTTATTTTAAATTCGTTGTATATTGAAGAAATGTGCGGAGTGCTACCACCGAGGATATGTTTTTTAAAAAGACACCTTCTTGCATAAATTACGACACTAAATCAGTCATGAGAGAGATTGCGATATATTGACGAACTAGACTTAACTGTGACAAATGTCAAATTTCCTTGTATAGTTCAAATTACGAGAGCTTGGCGGCGACTCATACTTAAAACAAGTTGTGGAGTATAAACTGCCGATACAACTAAAAAGCACTGACTTACTTATTTTTCTATAATGTATTTAGAAAAGAATAAGATAAAATTCATTATCGTATTATAAATTTATATCACTCTTATAACCTCTATAAGTTGCCGCCGAATTATCGCAATTTGAACTATACAAGGAAATTTGAATAAATCGGGCGTGCGAACTAACGATCTGAAATTTTGCAATTGAGTTACAACGAGTTTCTTCGCTTGCTATCAAAATAGCAACCCAAGTAACCAGGTAATCTTTAAAAATTGATTAGTTTGAAAAACTATAGTGATTAGAATATCAATACATCGAGGTTTGGAGTACTAACTCATAAATATTAACGACTAATGTCAGAGGTCTTTGTATAATTACATATCAGCTTATTTTCTATTTATTAACGCAAATTAGGTTTAAATATGTGCATTATATTATTTTAGTGAATAAAAATATTTTTATTCTTATTAAAAAGCACTAGAACCTAACAATCTGAAACCAGACCAGCATTTGCAGCGAAAACGTCGCAACGGAGAAGCAATTTGTATTGAATATTGAGCTTACTACACGATTTACTATCTTCAATCAAATTACTAGTGATTATAATCATTAAGGAGGTTGGTTGATCATTATCACATAATTAATAAGCTATTATTATTACAGATTAAATACACAATGATAATCTATAAAGATAACTTTCTAAATATTTATAATTAGTGCTCATTTAAACTAATTATGAATAAAACCAATATTTGATATAATTAAATAATAATATCTTTTAAAATAAATTACCTATTATGATTCTATTTGCTATATATAAATATCTACGTAAAACAATTTTCTATTTTCTGTTATATCAATAAGTTTTTATTCAACATAAAAATTTGTAACCGATATTATTTATATACTCGTACTAAGAAACAATATTTCTGAGTTGAAATTTTTAATTCAATTTACTTATGCATTTCCAAATGTTCAGGAAATTATTATATAGTTCCATTGTAGAAAATCATTTATTTATAATAAAAATGTTTTTAAAAGTTTTTAATGTAAGAAATAATTAGTGTTCCGTACGATATCCGATCATCGACTTCCCACCACGTTAACACACCGGTACACCGCTACACTGCCTAATAAGTTTATGATTGTGAGTATACGATATCAGTTAAAATTAAGGTAGTATGGCCATAAAACTATTTTCCTTAAGACTTTAATAAAATTAAAATATTGTGTTAGTTTAGGTGTATTTATTTGTCAAATAAAATGTAATTTTTCTAAAGATTGTGAAACGAGATATGAATAATTAAAATGCACATAATTAACATGCAACGGGCTGATAAATATAAAAAAGTTTGAAAATTTCCTATTTAGTAGAGAAGAAAATTGTAAGACTTTAGGCGTCCCCGGATTTTTCTCTGAATTTCCTGGAAACCCGTAATTTTGGAAAAACTGGAGAAAAAGTGACCCCTTTTTCGCTTTGGAACTTTGTTGAAAGTTCATATTCTGGATTCTAAAATAATTAAGTATATTATTAATAAAAAAAAATTCAAAATTTCAAAATTCTATTTGGGGGTACGGGGGGCAGTTTTTGCCGAGAGTAAAAATTGTGCTAGAAAGTTGAAATTTTGTATATAGGCTAACCTTGGTAACTTATTTACGAATCGAAAAAAAAATACCAAATTTTGAAAAAAAGTTGGTCAAATAACGCATAAATTGAAAATAATTTTTATTTTGATAAAAAAATATATTTTTTTAGTCAATTTATATATGTGCGAGTTTATTTATTATTTCAATTTAAAAATAGAATTAAATATGAAATATAATTACGAATTATTTTATTGGATTCAAATCATACACGCCTAAAAGACGTCGCATTGCGACGGGGGTAAACTCTAGTAAATATTTAAAGTTGATATTTATTTTTATTTTTAAGTTTTCGTATTGACTGTCGGACTATACTTATATCTCCGATTGTCACGGCAAAACTACCTTAATAATAACAAATCTCAGATAATGTAGCGATGATCAGGAAATCGAAACCGAAGACATAACAGCTACAGCAAAGATTTCCGCTCTGTCGTCTAGGAAAACTGATTACCAATATATTGTTTTGATTTTTTTTAAATTTTTGGTTTATACCGGTACTTCATTTTCTTTTCAGTTTCATTACGAAATAATTGTGATGCCAATAATCGAGCCCCGCCGAGTATCGATTGATTTGTTTGAGTGCAACTACGATAAGAAAAAGAAACATTTAATATTTGAATATTTGTATATACGGCAGCAATAAATATCACATTTTAAACATTGAAACAATATGTACTCATACTTCTAATTTTACAATTTGTTCTGTAGTTATAGCAGGAAATTAGTTCGGCCTACAACCAACTCAAATAACAGTTGTTTGTGACGTATGCCTCCAATATTTAAATTAAATTACTTTATTGACTGGTAATGAAGTGAAATACAGATGAGACAGATTGTCTCAAATCTTCATACAAAATAAATTTAACATGTTCTGTACATAAGCATCAAGTTGACATAGAGAGTTTTACGGCAGAATAAGCGTCTAACCTACTCGTACTACAGATTAAGAGCCTTATTCTGTAAAGTATTTCCACCTATCAAAAAATTTCATCGCTGTAAAATGACGTCACAAAACCGATGATTTTTTTATTTGGTATTCTGTAAGAAGTTTCCATCGATTTTATTTTTGTCGCTGGAAAAAAATCGACCAAATTATAAGGTCGCCTTCAGCGGTGACTTTACAATTTTTCATCGCTGTATTTTTGAGAACTGTCAAACAATTTGAACAATAATTTGCTGTAGTTGGAGGATTCTACGAAAAAATAGAAAATAAGTGAGTATTAATATGTATACATATATTTTTTATTTTTTTAATGACATCCCAGAATATTACAATCTATCCATAGATATAATAATATGTATACATATGAATATATAAATATATCAGAAAGTAAGGTTATGTTGTTTGTCAATTATTCCTTCAGCTGAATGCTTTTTTTACATAAATTGTGCATGGCCATTTGAAATTCTATTTATAATAATTATTTTCCCGTTTTCCTTTATGTAGATGCCATATTTATAAAGATTTTAATAGATTTTGACATATAGGAATTATATAAACAACTGTCATTTAAAATATTTTCTATTTTTTCTATTTAATACTTTGTCGTGATTGGTCAAATATCATGAATACCGGTTTATACTTTTTCACCGCTGTACATTATAAGGGCGCATACATTATTTTGCATACAGAATACCACTTAAGATATTTTAAATACAGCACCCTTATTCTATCGATGAAAAAATTAAATATTTCCACTGCTGAAAAAATAAGGTCGATTTTTTTAAAAGTTACAGAATAAGGCCCTAAGTTCAAAATTAATTGTCTTCTATATGTTTTACAATTTTAAAAACCTGAAGTTCGTACCGAATGTCAATAGCAAACTTAATTATTAAACAAACTTCAAGTAACCTAACGTGTTTACTTATTTTAACTTTTTGACATTTATAAGAATCTTTTACAAAAAATGATATCAAATATATAATAATAAAGCGGGGTTCTTAAATAATAGGTAAGTATTTAGAAAATCAACTAAAATGCAAAATAACTTTTTCCTAAGAAATCGGCCATAAATTATGAATATAACAATACTCGTACCGCATCTATTAGTTCAGCATGTTTTATATAAACAGATTAATTATGAATTTTATAATAAAGACACAGACAAATCAGTGGGTAACATCAATAATGGACCACTTAATTTCGATTAAAAAACTAATATCTATTTAAAAAAAACTTGTTTAACATTTGTAAACTTATATTCAACAAATATTATACTTGTAATATTATAAAAATTATCTGAGTCCCAAAGCGGTTACTCAACTCACTCCATTGATGATACCACTGACTAGAGCGTAGCACGAGTATAAGATTCTTTCAGTTACTAAAGAAAACAAAAACATTCTATATCTATTGATTTCTGTTCAATTAGTTATAACAAAAACGCATTATTTTTTTATTTATTTTATCTTAACAATTTATATACAATATGTACTCGTATATGTAATACACTTGTTTGAGAGAATTGCCTCAGATGCAGCGATAATGTTGCAATGTAAGATATTCATCTTAAACAGTTCATTTATCATGTCATGAAAAGTTTATATCTTACTGTTTAAAACAATTGCAAATATAGTTTTAGTGTTTTTTTTTCATTTCAAATAATAAATTAATATTTATAAAGATATTGTCAGAACCGAAATTAACTATTTAAGAGCTTATCTTATACTATTAGTGAAATTATTATTTTCAAAAAGTCATATTGTACTAACTTATGACTAAAACTAGTTTTGTAACAAATAGTTTCTTGTTAGTAATTCAAATTTTTTGGTGCTACACAACTAAGTTACTTAAAGACAATGAACTTTATGTAGAAGTTGAATCAGTTGTTTAAACAATTTACTTAACGTTGCACTATTTCAGATGCTGAGTCCTATCACCGATGCCATTGTAGAATATTGTTACATTATATGGTGTTCCGACCTGACATTTGTAAACATATTGCAATAATTTTCGAGTCTAAATTATTCGAGACATTCGTTAGTTTAGAAAAAGATAGGTATCTTTTTAGTCTCGTAATCGCTTGCGTCGTCTCGTTTCGTCATATCTCGTTATTGTGAGAACTTACTCCTAAGATAGTCCTAAACAAAGTCCTAAACATTATATTATTTCGGCTAATTATTTTTTTATTCTAAATTTTTGACACACTAAGTATATCGCTTTTTCTCACTATTACTTGTATCAAATTTAAAAGAAAATTTAAACTTTGAAGAATTTCTTTTTATACACAATTGATCAACTGATTCAATTTCACTTAATGCATTATTTTTTATTTATTTTTTTGTATTACTTAATGTATTATTACTTTCATCTAATCTCGGCCTTATTCTCAGGTTGAAACTACTAAACTAATGTTCCCTTAAAACATTCGTTTCCTTTCATAATGTTGTAAAAGACAATATTATAAAATAAAATATTTAACAGATGTTTGTTTACCAGATTTTATATTTCGTAAATGTACGACCTAATCTTTTTTGTAATAAAAAAAAGTTGAATGTTTATATTGCTCTTAGCTTACTTTTCTCGCAATGTTTAACGCCAACGAGACTCTCGGGTCTCGCCGTATGTGATCTCGGTACCGTCTTATTAGTTTTCAGAAATCTCGTTTCGCTTTAACGAGACGAGTAGCGAGCCGAGATGAGAAAAGTCTAGTGCTCGTGTGAAGTCCTAGTCTATAATATAATAGTAATAATAAGCCCTACTACTAATTATAAATATTCTGCATAGTTTTTAGCTCGGGAAATGAATATATTATCACTAATAAATGCAAACAAATGTAGAAAAATCTTTAAACTAATTTATGAAATCTATCTATCTTATTTAAATAATGTATAAATCACTTTAAATGGACCCACCTTATAACTTCAGAGATGAGATATATTCCACTAGAGGAAAGCAAACTTCAGCACGCGAAGTAATTATGTATATCTAGTGTTATATTATAAATGTAACATAGAGAGAGAGAGAGTGTTTGTCTGCTAGAGTCTCTGCTATGTGTTTTGAAGCGCGACACGAAAGGAGCTCAGAAGCTGACTCTGGAGCAGAGCTCGTGAAGTATTCCGTTATTCGTATTATATTAGATCACTTGCATTAACAAACACACTTTCCAACACTTACTTTGTACTTATTAAGTAACAACTTGTTGAAATACTTGAATCTGATTTGCTAATTCAAATAAATGTTATGGAATAAACAAGAGTCGCTCGTTACTTGTGCTATTGCTGTTGCTGTTACTATTAGCGTTGGACACCGTACTTAGTGTAATGGTTATGATAAAGTGATTTCAATTGCTTGCGCGGTCTTACATTTTATTTGAGGCAATGTTCGTGTTTAGGTGAACTTTGATAGGCGAATTTCACAGGTGGGGTTTGAGTGCCGGGCCTCTAGGTGATGCCGGACCAAAGGTCGAATATATAATGATGCCGGATTTGATAATGACGTAAAGCATTTATTTATATGTAGTTTATTTTAATGAAGATGTTACGAGTAGGAGCACATTTTTGAAATGGAATATATTAGTGTATAAATATTTAGTGGTTTAGTTGCATTAGTTATATTATTGTTTTACCAGTTGTGTTTTTATCTAAGCCATTTATTATTCTGTGGGAAATTTAGTATTACCATATCTAACAATAGTTATTTTGATTAAATGCAAAGTTCTTAATAAATTAACGAATGTCCTTCTCAATTGTCACCAAGTCATCGATTATTTATACGCAGATACGTTTGTAAATGTAATGACTTATTAGAGGTGTTCACTAGGTTGTTAGATACGCTATGGTGTAAAAAGAGTTATTTGACATACCTTTTAATTTACCTTGTTATTTAATTTATTTAACGTCGGTCTATTTTCAATGCTAAGTCCTATAATTAACATCCTACTATGTTGAAAGCATTTATGTTGTGGTTGCTTATATGTATCCATTTAAGTTGATAACAACAAAACCCTGAAAATATAACTCAGACCCGGTGATCGAACCTGAAGACACAGCAGTTTTGCATCCAGCATCATTGCTCTCGCCCACTGTGTCGTCTTCCTTTTTTCTAATCTTAATATATAAGTTATATTTCATTAATACAGTATGTATAAAGATCTAAATAAGTTATGTATACTTCACAAAGACAAATTTTACTGTTATGCATAAAAGTTATAAGTAAAATTTCAGTTTATTTCAATTCTTAATTTAGACAAATTTTATTTTATAAATCCTTTACAAAATGTTGATGTTAAAACATGGGGTGCTAGTACACATTTGTAAATCGATAGTCATTTTAGTACACTGTCGCCATCTATATCTAACTATATAACCATGAAGTAATGTTTCACCTTAATGTAAATGTTATTATGACAATATTATATAGCATTATTATCAATATTATTAGCATTATGTATATTTTACGTAACAAAATGTTAGTGGCACGTAAAAAAATGTAAGCATCTAAACTTTTCAAAACTTGGTATTCATTGCAAATACTACAAGTAGTAATAATGGTAGTATTCAGCATTAGTATAATTGATATCGTTTTATTTCTGTTTGATTAAAAGTTTTAACAGTTTGTTTTTAATAAGCAGAATACTAGTATCAAACTTCAATCTGCGTTGGATTGAAGTTCAATGTCTGAGTTTACTCATGGACGAATTTACTTTTCTATAGTGGTATTCAGCATTAGTATAATTGATATCGTTTTATTTCTGTTTAATTAAAAGTTTTAACAGTTTGTTTTTAATAAGCAGAATACTAGTATCAAACTTCAATCTGCGTTGGATTGAAGTTCAATGTCTGAGTTTACTCATGGACGAATTTACTTTTCTATAGTGGTATTCAGCATTAGTATAATTGATATCGTTTTATTTCTGTTTAATTAAAAGTTTTAACAGTTTGTTTTTAATAAGCAGAATACTAGTATCAAACTTCAATCTGCGTTGGATTGAAGTTCAATGTCTGAGTTTACTCATGGACGAATTTACTTTTCTATTAATTTATGATCAAAGGTCAATGATATAAAAAATGAACTTGAATTTATTCATTCCAATTATGTTTCTGCGCTTAACTTCCTGCGCCTAACTTAACTAGCCCACCTGCTAGCTGTTACTTTAATGGAGGGGTTAGGGTTTCAGCGTAAAAAAAACCACTTTTTTGCGATTTTTTTTCTCAAGTATAGATTGAGCAGTTTTATTCGAACCTTTTGTACATTATTGAGCAAACTTTTGACTATGTTGTATAATTTTATCATGCATCAATATTGAAGCATAAGCCGGTAACAAAGCTTTCTCCAGAAGGTCTTGGGAAAAAGACAATTTGCGGTGTTCACTATAACTCGGCCGGAAATTATTTGAAAATGAAAAACCATTAAAATTTAGTTAAATTGTAATCAAATCTTCCCCCCAACGGCCTCTGATAATTCTTTAAAGGAATAAAAGGAATTGTATCCAAAAAAAATAGAGAGTTTGAAAAGCGAGAAAATTTATATGATTACCAAATATAAACAGTTAATTAGAGACATAATAATTTGTTTCGTTTATTGAACAGAAACAAAAATAAATAAAACACATAAGAAAACAAACATTTTATACACTATAAAACCGCATGTTTTAATGTGTTCTAAGACACTATACTTACTATATATACAGGGGTCGGCGCTCGAAGTGTTACCAATTTCACGCTGCTGTAGCAACCAAACGGCTAATGCCAGCGCGGTCATTTTTTGACAAGCGTCAGTCTGTTATATTATTTACAAGCCTAGAAAAGCGATATGTTTTACGTAGCAACTAAGAAAAAATTTATTGAAATGGAATTGAAAACCAATAGTGTTATTGTTTTGTATTTGGCTGTAAAATCGCAGCCAATGAGCTCCAAAATTTACATGTGAACAAAATGTTTGTGTTACCCTTACACGTTACAATAACACTGCTAGCATAAAAATAATTCAAAAACTGCAACAACGACAGAAATAGATCGAAAGGTGATGGCAGAAATGAAACGTAATCCACGACAAAGCGCGGTTCAATTGGCGAAAATCTTAATACGTCTGCTCGTAGCATGGGGCGTGTATTAAAAAATAAACTACGATTGAAACCCTACAAAATACAAAAAATGCAAGATTCAACACCTGTACAAAAGGTAGTTCGCCTAGCAAGAGCAAAGGTGTTAAAACAGTTGGTAGGGAGCTTGAAAATTTGGTATTTCTGATGAAATGTTTAGCAATATGTAAACAAACAAAACGATTCTGTATGGTTAAAGTGCAAATTAAAAGACAATTCAGACCAACGAATTGCTCTGCGAAAGCAAGTGTCTGCATCAGTGATGGTTTGGGCCGCGGTTTGAACATTGAACAGGGCGTAAAGGTAAATGAACGTGAAACACAACGTTTGTTACAAGAAAAAGTTTCCAGCTTCATTTTTTCACAACAATTGGCACCATATTCCCCGCACTTAAAACCAATGGATTTTTCCATATGGTCCATTTCTGGAGGCCAAGGTATCAACTAAGAACATTAAAGATTGCTCTTCGTCGAGAATTGGATAAAATACCATTAGACCACATTCATGCAGCGTGTGAAGATTTCTCGGACAAACTCTATGCTATTATCCGCGGTAAAGGTGGCTATCTCAAACTATAACATTTTTCTTTAATTTGAAATATTTTTACGATATACTGGAGTTATTAAATAAAAAAAATAAAAATTGACAAAATTACAGCATTTTTAATGAGTAACACTTCAAATAATATCTTGCAAAACTCGTATGCCTTACAATAAAGAATATGTTGCGTAGTAGATTCTTTCTATCCCCGTCTAAAATATTTTCCGGTTAAAAAGAACTGAGTATGGACTCATTGGTGAATTTATAAAAATCATGGATAATAAAGAAATATTTATGAAACAATCTTTTTTTATCACTTAACACTTAAACTATTTTAATGAAACATAATTGAAATTTTTTTATTTTGTGGTACTTCTCAGAGATTCATTTCTAAATTTACAAAAATCTGTGCACTGATGCGGAACCGCAGTGTATCTATAATTTTGCAGTAACGGTAGCTATTAGTACGCCCCTTTAGATTAACCTCTTTTTGAACTGTGTCTTCATTCACGAGGAATCATGCCAAGGTTAAGGTTTCTATTTAAGCAAAATTAAGTACCGCTGAGTTGTTACGTTGGTTCGTTACATAATATAATGGTCATAAGTAAAAGTTGCGTGAAACACATGTCAGATAATAATAATTTTATTATATCAGCCATAAATTACGTCTTATGTCACATCGACATCACTCATGCTCATTCGTTTCGCAAGTGAAGAGAGGAATTCGCCTAAAGCAAAACTTAGAACATTGTGAATGATACTTAAATATAAGAAAAGAAATATGTAAACTTCTAGTATTGCCAATACTAAATAAAAATTAGAAAATTACTAATTATATTTGTTTTTAATATGCTTTAAATAACTAATATTTAAAGGATCAAATACACTTTTTGCTAGCGATAAAATCTTCTGGCTGTGGTAGGAGTAATGTCAACTATTTAGTAAATTAGATTCTTCACAAGTTACAACCATAACATTATTGTGGTGTTTAATAATGTAAGGAAAGTTGGGTTTGTAATGTATTTTCATAATTTTTGTAGTAAATTCTTAGGGAAAACTGGTTGAACATAGAGAAATTCTGCAATTTGAAATGCAAAACTAAATACGCTTTAATAGAATTTATCGGATCTTAAATGGTATGTAAGACTTTTCAAATGTTGAGTGCTTTGTTTATGATTAAGTTTGAACTTTGCAACATTATTTTAACTTCAAATATATTTTTGTTGTGCGGTGCACAACTTCCACAACTAGTAGCTTGTGTTTGCATATTCAATCGATAATATACAAGTATTTAAAAATCCTAGTATCAAAATGAAAGCCACCGGAAATGAGTCATGACAAACTTAGGATTTAAATAAATTAGTGGAAGACGGCGTTTGAACCCACCAAAGTCAATGACAGGAGTGTTAATACTTGTCGGTTATCACATTAATTTAATCGAAGTACAGCCCAGTTAAAGTTGTGGAATAGAAGCACTACTAATGGCCCACTTTTATTTATCTTCTAAATGACAACAGGATTTCTTTTTTAAAGGTAATTATTTTTATTTAAAGAAATTTTTATTATCGAATATTGGTGTATATTTGGGTTATGTCATCCTATAATGCATAAACTTGAATAATTCAAGTTCAAGTTTTATTCAAGTTATATTTAGCATAACAACTTTTTAAAATATAAATTACATAACATTAAAAAATTAAACATAATTTTAAAAATATGTGATTTAATTAGCAGTATTAACTTCAATTTCGTTTAATAACTTGCTAATATTTATGTATTAAGAAACTCATATTTACAATATATGATTCTATAATGGAATTAAAATCAATAATAATCTTCCGTTGTCATGAAGTTGTAAGAGATCTTGAAAATTGTTAGAAATCCCGATAAAAAAAATTTAAATTTAATGTTAAGTTAAAGTAAATTTATAAAAATGAGTACAAATATTGATATATATATATATATATATATATATATATATATATATATATATATATATATATATATATATATATATATATATATATTTACATTATATTTTTTATATTATATTTCTATATAAATTTTACATTTAAAAACAAATAATTTTTCATATAAACTGACTAAAAAATTATACCCTACGTCCCCTTTTTTAATTTTTGAATTTTTAATTTTTTAAAAATGTCATCATTAAACACCGTAATACACATGCAAAATTTAAAAGTTCAATTTTTTACAATTTAAAAGTTATACAGGAAAAACGTGATTGTTCCTGTTTTTCCAAAACTACGGATTTCGAGTGAATTCAGAGAAATATTACATACATATATACAAACACACACCTGGGATATTATAATATAGGATTATACTTAACTTAGTATTTGGTTAAGCAAAATTAACTATAAAAATTACAGCGATATGTAAATAAATAAGTTAAGACACAAGAATGTAGTGCCAAATGGCAAAACCTAAAAGAAAAAAAAAATTTTAAAAAACTATAACAATTATTTTTCTTTTTAAGAACATTATACCTACCAACTATTTTTAAACCAATATTTGTAATATTTGTTTAGCATGTTCCAGCTACAAATTTATAATTCACAAAGCTTTGTCTTTGATATTTTTCGTACATGCTTTTTTACGTTCTACTTCATGCAGATAACATTAGTGTCAAAAAAATCCACACTGCGACGCAACTTTATTAAACAGTCGTTATAGTCTGGTAGGCTTAATAAACACTCTTGAATACAACTCAGTGGCATTAGGACAACGTGTACATAATCTTATATCAGAAATTAAAATTGGTGAATAGAAATGTTGAAAAATTAGATAAGAATAAAAGTGAAATTAACAAAAAAAAAACACAGTATATATTAAACAAAACTCTTCATCGATTAACTCATAATTAAAACTTACACCTACAACAAAACAATATTAAAACTGCAATATATCTAGCATACATCTAATTATACAACATGATTTTCAGCGTTACATTTGTCTCTTACTTAAATTGTTTAATGACATTTTTAATTTTAATTAGCTTTGCTTTTCTTTTATTCGGTAACTAACGTCTGTTGTAATCCCTTTCACATAGTTTCAATTTCTATAGACTGTTATATAAAGCAAAATATACTGAATTTATTGGACCATGGAAATCATTACTATTAAAAAGCAAGACATTTATGTAGAGCAGAGAAATGTTACTAGCTGTGATAACGAGATATGATAATCTAAGATATTAATACTAGATAATTAGGGGTCTTTGTAGCTTTTGATCTTTTATTCGAAGTCTTCAAGTAATTAGATTAAATCCCAGGTAGAAAACGAACCTTGGAATTAGCTCGTAGCAAGATCCTTGCACTGCAAGACAAATTCTATATAAAATATATTAAACAAATTAGCTTATGATGAGCTAACAAGTGAGAATTAGGGGCCCTTATAGTTTTTGACCTGTCATTCGGGGTCTTCAAGTAATTAGATTAAATCCCAGGTAGAAAACGAACCTTGGAATTAGCTTGTAGCAAGAACCTTGCACAGCAAAACAATTTCTATATAAAAATAGTAAATGAATTGACTGTGATAAGCTAACAAGTGAGAAACTTGCATTGTAAGATAATTTTCTAATTGAGAAATATACAGAAGAATTAGAATTAGATAAATATATAGAATCACAATTGACATCTAAGTAAGATTATTGAAATGATTCAAGTTATTACTTAAGGCAAATCTTCATATACGAAATCCGTGACATTGACTATGTTCTACTGAATAGTAGAGTTAGTAATAGTAAACATTCTGAAATTATTAATGAAAAAGAATAAACCGAAAAACCGGATTTTAAATATAATTTTCCGTGTCTCAAACGGCATGTAGTTGTATTTATTCATAATTTAAAAACCACTTTCATTGCTTTGTTTACTTTCCATTTTTTACAACAAGAAATTTTGTTATTCTGGTAGTTTTTTTCATAAAAACTCAACTATGCGTGTTATTTATGGTTATCATTGACACGTTACTCTTGCTGGGCAACATGCGTTCGCATTTACGTTCAAAACAAACGGAAGTCTTCGACATGGTGTCTGCAAAGTCGCGAGCCCAGAACTAGAGTACTCGTAGCTTTCATTGCGGTAATTATCTTTTGTTTATTTCTATTAGAAGTACAATATCATTCATGTATTTAAAACAAACTATTAAAACTAATTTAGAGGATTTGACGATTCGCCATATACTCGTATATTATCAACGTTACGTGACATGCAAAGTTGTACAGTATAGGGATTTCTATTCTCTAATTTATTTTGCACTTCTCTAGCCGAGTTTTTAAGAGTTTTGACCCATATATCATATTTTTATATTTAACGGTTATTTAACATGTTAAAGTTTCTTTTAAAAAGCTAACCTCAAAATGTAATACATATTATTAATAAATTAAGATAAAAACAATTTGAGCACATTAATTTTGTATAGTTATTAGTTTATTGTGACCTTTCTAATACTGTAGAAACCTTTAACATATTTGTCCACTCGTGTAACAATTAGGCTGGAATCACATTGGAACCGTATTATATAAGACTATGTCGGACCTTTTTGGAATCATAAAGGTACAAAAGAACAGGGTGTGCGTTCCAATATGAGGCCAGCCTTACACGTTGACCTTTGGACTCGAATCGAGTCTTAACGTGTGTTGTAGTCAACAAGTCTCCCAACTCGGTCAAGCTGAGGACTATCAATATTATTAATTTATAGTAGCACAATTATTTAGATATGTTTTAGTTAATATTTCATTATTTCATAAATTAATATCCTATATTATAATGTTATAAGTATGTGTTTGTATGTTTGTTTGTTGCTGAAATTCTTATGATAGAATTGAAACGGCTTCATCAATGTTTTTGAAAATATGCTATTTCATAAAGAAACATTTTTTGGGGTAGTCGAATTTTTCACTGACTTTCCAAGAAACCTTTAATTTTGAAAAAACTGGAAAAAATATTCACTTTTTCACGTACAACTTATAATTCGTGAGGTACTAGTACCTTTAGTTATTTTAACTGTTTAACAATACACAGAGCTCCGTTCACGTCTAACGTATACAAGGTAAACTTATTTATTTAAACTACCTATAATCGGCAACTTCCTACTGTGGTAGTAGTTTTGATATTCCTCATAAATATATGAATGCATAAAATCAATAAAACAATAGCGTAATCCTAAACATTATTATCGAAATCAAATCGGGAGTTGCAGTAACCTAGTCTTAATATTTCAACTCTCTAAGCCGCTAGTATTAACAAAATCAACACCTTTGAATTTATTATAATTGGGCAATACTCGTATACATTAGCTTTTATATGAGGCAAATAAATCTATTGACCTCTATTTACTCTACATTTAGATTTGATTATAACATATAATATATACTAAGCAGTAAAATAAATACCACAAACCAACCACAAATGTAAATATGTATTTGATATTTCACTAACCTTCGTAATTAGTTTATGACTTTTAATTACAATATTACGTAAAATTCTTGAACCTAACTTTATAAGCGCATTGAACGTGGTAATAAAATTTCTACGCAGTAGATATAAATTATATTACGAACTACCTGAACGTTGTCCTGTCCAATTATCCTATAGAAAAAGGCACTTCCAGTTTTTCCACATTTTTCCCATTTTCCGGGTAAATTTTTCAATTTTTCTTTCCCTAAAAACCTTATTCCGACTATTACGAACATTTAAAACGAACAGCATTTAATATTTTATTTATACTCGTATAGCAGATGTCATAATCGGTATCGCAATCAATAATCGGTAATCAGTATTCAATGGGCTTGTGTCCTATGTTATAATTTCTACAAAAGTGTACTATATATTGATAGAGTTGGTTACTAGAACCTCAAATGTCCAATTATTTTTTAATAACTCTTTATATTTCATGAGATATTAACAATAAAAAAAGTCATTTTTTCTCTTTAATTATTAAAGGGATTCAACGTTGGACAACATTCCAACTGCATGTGACATCACAGCCGCTAGTTGCTCTCTATTAGTTGCTCTTATACAACAGAGCGTAAAAGAGATAGCATATTCAAGATAGAACTCTGGAAACTTTACAGGTTACCGATCTTACGTCTCATAAATCTCTGCTATATGTATTTATATACCAAAATATCAAACATTATTTTCAGCTATTCAAGGAACAATAAAAAATTCAATATTATGTCTGCCGTAACAAGGTTAAATAAAATAAAAACTTATTATTCTTTGACTTAACTTGATTATTTCGACTACCAACAGCTACAAAACATTACCACCGCACTCACCTACTCAACAAATAACTGACGTTAAAATGCATTTCACGTCATACAAATATGGCCGACCATTTCTAGCGCTAAAACTATAATTCAAATTTTTAATTGCTATATCTGCGTCAACATTTCTTAACATCAATTTTAATCAACAATTGAAAATCGACCACTAAAAAATGAGAATACAAGCCCATTGTCAAGTTCTACGTGTAGTTAGGACTGGCAGAGAGGATGTAATATGGGTAACATTATCTGTGCCCGAATGACATAGGAGCCCGGATCATTTATACTAAAACCCTGAGTGTACTGCTCCGATCATAACTTTGACTGATTTAATAATTGTTTAAGAAGGTTTAGGTACTAGCTCAAAGTTTTTTATCGTTTCTTTAACAAGGTGTTTAATTAATTAAAATATATAGTCTGATTGGAAATGATAATCCGATAAACGTGGACCTATACTATATTAATGCAGACCAAACTTAGCAACGTTCTACCCCTACGGATTTCGCCTTGTTGATACAACCCACCTTTTTTTTGTTAACGTAATTTTATATAATTTACCTGTATAACAATTCTACTTTCTAATAATTAAATATTACAATTCTAATAATTTTTAATTTCTAATAATTAAATTAGTGCAAAGTAATTTTTAAATAAAAGATGTAAATGTTACTTACTATTTTGTACTCGTGCAAGTTTACTTAAGAAATCCTAAAAATATGTTATTTACATGTATTCAACAATTTTATAAAAGTAAAACAGTATTTATATAACGTGTTATTCGGCAATACTGTTTAAACAATTTGCATGCAAACTAGACTATTTCTTTTATATATGATACACTTAAAATACATTCGTACATAACAGTGTTTACCGCGAACTAATTCAAAGTTACTTCAGATCACGGACAGTGCTAAACTGAAATGTACTCTCAGTGAATGAATGTAACTTTTAATAATATTTTCATTACGTAAGATTTTTACTTTTAATTTTTTTTGCAAAGATATTTCAAAATTAAAATAATATTAAATTAAAAAATTAAAAATTCATAGTAAAACACTTGTGTAAATTGATAACATTGCATATGTTCTGCTACGTCCTTTTTAACAAAAATTAATCAAATATTTGTCACATATGATATTGGAGTTTCTGTAATAAATTTGAAAGTGCCAACAACGTAAAAAACGTAATTAATTAATATAGTACGAGTATATAATTAATTGAAAATGATGTAAAAGTCAAATCTATTCTTAGACCACCTTTGAACTCTTCCAAACAAGTTTACCATTTCTTATATTATTAAATAAAAATAGGACAAAAATGAACGAGATTCTGGTTTTGTTCACTTCAAAAAGAGTGTTACTTAATACAAACGTTGCTAAAATATATTATTGGGAACCGACCAATTGAGTCATAATAGCTGGCGGCAAAAAACTAAACTAAAAAAAGATCAATACAGCTGAGTTAGTGAATGGTTTATACATTGAAATTTAATTAGTTATTAGAAGATAAAAGTTAGAATAGAAGTTAGAATATTACCGGGACGCCAAAATTGAAAATGACAATCTGTTGTGCAGTCAAAGTAAAACTAGTAAAGATATAAATGTTATTTTTCATTACTTTCCAAAACCTGGCGATCTGTATGAACGGTAATTTGGAAAGAATTATTAAATTAAAAGTTTGTAAAAGTTTTTTGAAATTTAATGAAAGTATGTACATTTAAAAGTACATTTTGAAAAAAGTGATATATATTACCAGGTACCTAAATATATAACATTTTTGTGCTTTTGCTTGAATCAAAATAAGCTTGAATAAGCTTTTTTAAACTCTTCCAAATTTTCTTCACGTGTCCTTCATTAAAATCGAGTATAATTATAAATAATTGTTTGTCAAAGGAGGAGAAGAAGACAAAAAATATTCTTTCCACATTTATCATAGCCATTCCAAGTAGAATTTGTCCGTAGAATGTATGCGAGATGGAACACCATTGCTCATAATTATGCCAACCGGCAAGTAAGCCTTGGAAATTATTTGTCCTGCTTCCACCACATATTTTCTTTGTTATCCTTACAAATGCTTCTTGAGCATATTTCTCAATATTCCAACCGTATTTTGTATATTCGCTTGTAAAAGTAATTGGTTCAAATAATTCCTTCGCCTCTTTTATCCAATCAGGATTTTTATTTCTTGTAAATTTAAGTGTAAATTTTATAACTGATAAAACCTGTAATACTAAATTTCCAGGCTTTATGACAAACAGCATAAATTAATTTAATCTTAACACTTTTTATTTAAAAATCTTCATAAAATAGTTTTATTATTTCTTTTATTTTTTATTTCTTCCATTAATTCGCTTTGTTGATGAATAAATATTGCCTTTGTAATTTCTTTATCTTCAATATTGATCTACAAATTTTATTTTGTTCTAAGTCTCCTTTTCTACAAAAATGTGTATACTGTACACACATTGTTGACATATAAGAATTGGAGGTCAGGAATTTTTAACACACCAATATAATAGAATAATGTTGCTACTCTATGTTTACATTTTTCTCCCAACCCTACTTTATACGAACTAATTTTCGAAATAATTTTTCGGCTGTTAAATATGAGACTTTTTAATACAATCCGCCATAATAGCTGCCACATTGTTATTGCTTTTTTCACCATTTATTTCACATTTAGTTACATGGCCGACTGATAAAATTCAGCATCGTTTTACCAGCCCAAGATGTTATTTCATCTAATTTTAATAACATTTTATTTGTTAAGACTAGACTCATATGGAATATTTGGAAAATTACGACCTAAAGTTGGCCATTTTTTTTAAGCGATGCGTATGAGAAGATCCCAATAAAGATAAAACGAATTAACTAACGAAACGAAACTTCATCTTATTCTTTATACTCGTAAACTAAGTCATATACGAGTACAAACGTTAAAACATTTATAAAAATATTGCGCCATCATTGAAGAAACTCAATGAAATAACAGCAATAATTTAATCAAAAGTAGCGAATTAACAACTTTACCATATCAATAAAACTAGAGAACAAAAGCAGTTTTGGCAATAAGTTTTAATTGAAAACGGAATTAGAATACAAATTAAACAATAAGTAATTTTTGGCGGCAACTTTAAGAAAGTCAATCTTCGTAACAAGACAAAGGAGCATTTAATACTATATATTGAGATACACATAGATAATTGAAATCGGTGACAAATTTATACGGGAAAATATGGCTTTAATTCTTTAATTAAAATCTTTAATTTTCTCCTATCTTAAAGTGATACTTGTAGGTGTATTAATCTAAGGTTTATAAATATAAATTAATACCTTCTTCTCTAGGTCTAGGTAAATGAAGTTGGAAATTTCAATTAGCTAATTCCAAGCCAATCCAAATCCATTAATAAATATAAAAATACCTATTTTTTCAAAAAAAAAAAAAAAAAAAAGAAGATAACAAAACCATTTTACAGATTGATGTGCAGAAAACTAAATTTCTTGTAACTAAATTTCTTGGAACAAAACAATGCTGAATGAATGTTTTTATGCTTTGTATATTTTATTTCTCTTTCGATGAAAGCAATTCCTGTTTCTTGAATTCTGTGACATACTTGTGACATGCAGGTCGAACACGCAGTTGTGACATGAATGCTGTGTCAATGTCAATTTCTAGTAGTTATTTAAAATTAATCGTCACCTTTGTACATAGAAATTGAGTTCTCAAAACTTCACGCACATTTGTGAATAAAATAATAAAAAAAAACACCCAGCGCTGTGTAATTCAGTTTACCGGTTTCTCTCTGCGTACTGTCTTATTAACGCAATATTCCCGTGGTGGTGCCCGCAGCCCGCGAGGCCTCTACCAAAAATATTATTGTAATTTCATTATATTTGTAACTGTCTTGTTACAGCGAGTGCTTGTACATTATTCTTACAATTTATAAAATTGCAGTTTATAGCTAGTATTATTCATAAAATTTCTCAGTACCGTGTGGTATTTTCATAATGTAGTAAAAAAATAATATAATTTTTACTGTGATTTAAAGTTCTTTTTAAATAATGTAAACATCAAAGACCACTGTTTAGCACAAAGTGTCACTGCACTGACTGGTGTATAAAATATACATAAACAGAACATTTAATAGTATTGAGATTGCGTTAAAAATTATCACTGGATAAAATAAAACTATGAGGATGGGTTGATATTTCAGTTAACTGCCATCTATTAATAGACTACTGTTAAATTTTGAGCAAGCTGCGTAAGTGTGTTTGTGTTTGACAGCCATTGAAAGCTGCGACCTGCACGATAGATGCGCGATTGCTATTGAGTGTGTAGTCACCATGGTAAAAATCCATAATATTTTCATAATTAGGCATAGAACTGCTACCCCATGCAATATATTCTTCAGATTTAGCGACTGTTTCCTGTTTCCAAGCCTGAAGAAGGGCGGTAAGAGATTTGGGTCTAAGAAAGAGGTCATCTCATATATAACTGAAACAAACTCCCTCAAAATTTTGAGGGCCTTGGGAAAACCTTTTATTGGAATGAATAAAAAAAATTGGAAAAACGCTGGACTAAATGTATCGAGCTTAGAGGAGACTACATAAAGGAGAAATAAAGCGCTTTTAAAAAAAAAAAAACTGAGTCGAATATCAAAGTAGGTGAATTAGGCGCATTATGAAATGGAGAATGCTGAGTTAGTGCATCACCGTTATTATTTATTAGCATAGAATTTATTATCCAGTCAGATGATCATTGATAACATTTTGAAGTATTATACGAGGCAACTACACAATCACCAACAATGGTCGATAGATTTCCAGAGATTAATGTAAGCTCTTCCAGATTCACGTAGAATGTAATACAGGTTTAGATCCTAAAGAAAATCCATATTCCTAACACAAACAGACGACCAAGTGGGAGAGAGCATTGATGCTTAACACTGACTGATGTGTCATCAGTTGCCCGTTCGATTCCAGGATGGGTGGGTTATGGAAAGTACACCCGGGACCAAGTTGTGATTGTGGTGGCCGTAGTCACAGTTCAGAGATGGGTAATTCGGTAGGACACTCGGACGAACTGTGGCTGCGGGGGCATGCGTACGGGGGTTTCCGTTGACATTGCACTCCCTCTCCAATGGTGCGCAGTGTTCGGTGTCACCGCTTACCTCAAACCCTTCCGGCGAGCACATTTCAGTGAATAATATCTAGTAAGGGAATTCTCCCCTTACTCAAGGTACCCGACTTCCAATATACGTCCGTGTTACACATACAGATGAGATTTCTGTACTTAATTCGCGAGCTATGGCCAATATAGGCTGGTATCGCAAAGGCTCCAGGAGTGGAGGGAGATCAAACTTGATCATACTACACCCAGTGTAGTGTATTACTCGCACCCGTTCGATTCCAGGATCAGAGCTATATTTTTGAATTTGGTTGTTATATAATCATAAATATATTAGGCACCTGTGTACTTCACATATAGAGGCCATGCCACTACAAAAACAGCCATCATAAGTGTAAGGTCATCGGTGCTATGACTTAAGTTTAGAAATAGGCCAACGTTAAATAAATTAAATAAAAATAAAACAAACATAGATTAATGAGTTTACTTTCTTAATCTAATACGTTTTTTAATTAAACGTCATAAGTTTAAATAATTTGCGGAATTTGATTTCTCATTTCTTTGCTGTTGTATAACAGTTGACCTAGTTATTTTCATAACAAAGTATCACTAGTATAAAAAATATTATTTTGTAACTTAATATATGTAAGAACACAGATACTCAGTATAGGTATTAGACATAAAAAATTAATGTAAAACGAGTTTATAAATCATTAAAAGAATTTCTGGTATAAAAAAAACTAATATTACGTTATTAAAAAGAAACTAAGAAATGACACACATAATGTTTGCACACATGAAATTACGAAAATCTGCAGTTTTTACATCAATCGTAAGAAGTACACCGTTGCCTAATTCGTTTATCATTATGTAGATTCACATAAAAAATGACCACGGTTTGGGGTTCGAATCCGAAGAGGCAGCAGTGTCTTGTTAACCATCAAGGTCATTATGTCGTACTGTTTTTATGAAGTTCAATTCAAATTAATAGTAAATGGCGAAATAATTTGGAAAACTTGTTTAATGACTTTTGGTTAATAATAGTTGACACACCATTTCCTGGTTTTTATGTTACGAGCATGTTGGCATGTTGGCAGGTTACTATATGGTCTGACATGACATTTTGTGCATGTGATCTACTTGTACTACATTTCCTGTAGTATACTTTTTTCTTAAGTTGATATTACTGTTGACAGCGTTGGATTTTTTTATGAGGTGGTAGTCGATTGAAATTATACTCTCTCCAGTCAGAACTTTTTGTTCGAGTGAATCTTCTTCGACTCTATTATGTGAATTTATATCACGCATAGTTACAATGACAAGGACGTTCCCACTGACATCGTGACACTATGGTTCAACCTTACAGTTCAACAAACGGAGGGTAATTGAATCGCACTAATATAGAAAACAGAAATCCACAAAAATCGGAGTATTTCATTTATTTAACATAAAAAAATGTTGCCATATAATTAATGCAACCATTAAGCCTCATTCCCACTCACTGTTTTGATATTTCATTTATTGTTTTTATTTAATATTATAATCTAGATTTCAGGTTTTCGTTTAAGCATTCCTTTTCACATTTGTGTTTTAATTTAAGTATAGTTAATTTAGTTGGTGCGTATGCATCGGTAGTAATATAAATTTTGTCAGTTCGACAAAATTGTATGTGAAATAATTATAATTGCTATTTTTAATAACAATTAGTAATATAAATTGTTTTCACTACTATATTTTTCAAAAACTGACATTAAGCTTCTTTTAAAAATAAATCCTACTGCATTTTGATAGATTGTTACATTTTGGAGATTAAAATATAATATAGTTTTTCTTAATTTAATATTTTTAATTTAAGACATTGGACCTTGTAAGGTTCTAAAAAAAACTAAGAAAACTTAAAAAATAAATTAAATTAAAAATGGTACAGTGAATGACTACGCGTATTGCCATATGCTAAACAATTTAAATTGATGGAATGATACTAAAAACTTTTGTTTTTCTAAATTACTAAAATGTTAAATACATATCTTCCAAATCATAAACTAAATTTATTTTTTAGAATAAAGATTGCTAGGTTTTGATTATGTTAAATTTTACATGTACTTATGCAATATTCATATTTAATGTTTTTGCGGGTTCTAAGATATTATATATATATATATATATATATATAATAAAATTACATTTATAAAATATGTATATGCCATTCATAACAAGGCTGCACTCGTGAATTCTAATATATAATAGACCTGAATTATTATTGTTAAATATACTCAACAGAAATTAGATAATAAAAACCAAATATAAAAATAACGTAAAAAGAATTGAGTGAATACAAATATCCAATAGAAACGTATTCTGCAGAAAAGTAAATACTAGTGCGTACAAACTGAAAAATGCGACGGAAATGTACTTACTACTTAGAACAGCAAAAGAAAAAGTAAAACTACAATCAAACACAAATGCTATAACTAATATGGTATTTAGAAATTGTTCGTTACGTGTACAGTGAACAAACAGCGTGCTCTGTCCTCTGCGCTATGGTGCACATCTGCTGCTTCTGTAGGCGTCCGTGCATATTGTGTAAGCACCCGTTGGCCGTTGCCCGGTGTCCATTATGAGTTATGCTTACGAACAAACACAGCAAATAGGAAAAACTATGTCAACTTGTGTTTCTCTGCCGTACGAGTATTAATGCGAAGGAATCCTCAAAACAACACTTTCATGATTTTCATTTCATTCATTTGCGATGAATTTGACATTGCGATTAGAGGGTGCTTATTTCACGACTTCTTTGTTTCTGGGAACAGGAAATTTAAATGAATATTTCCCGGGAAATATAAAATATATAATTTTAAATCCGTCCCTTCTACTTGTACAAATAATACAATAACAAAGATTAAAAACTTCATAAAATGTACACTTCATGAAATGATATAATGTCTTTCATAAAAAATAAAGTGATTATTTCTAAAATATTTAACTTTTTAAAAATATAAAATACATATTAGATATATACATAGATATTACTTATGCTCGCTTTAAAAAAATGTAGAGAGAAACTCCCATTAATGGGAGTATCTAATTAGATACTGTTCCTGAATAACCAGCACAGAGTCAATTTTTATCTGGTTGCTTTTATTTAGTTTTGAGTAATGTATTTATAGGACGAATCTGTTGCAATATAATGCGGAATTTTAATTTTATTTAATACGGGTGACTAAAATATATTATATCCGTAAGTTTGGGGCTCCATGGACATGAGTTTTATGAGTATATTTTTGCTCTAGATTTGTTAAGTTTAACATCTAAATGTTTTTACCGTTGATGAAATATACAAATTGATTGATTAGCTTTGTTTATTAAGAAATATTCTTGCAACGCAGTGTGTTTTTTTAATATTATTTCCAAGGAATTCCCGCCTTAAAACTAGTACTGCGATCCCGTATGGTATCATTTATATTTAATAGTTAATATTTATAAGTAGCACTTCTTGTTGTCCTAATTTTTCTCCACAATTATAGTACTTAAAATACATGAACATCAATTATGGACTCTGGCTGGATCAGTGGAGCAATCAGAAACCTTCCCCCCTCGGGGGCTTCGTCAAATGTTAATCATCAAATCTATATTTATCATACGACAACCACTGCTCGTCTAGGACGAGATTTGCTTGAAATATACGCAATAGTAAATAAAAATAGGAATTATAAAGTAGTTGCGGTACCAAAGGAATTCTCTGGAAGAACTCTGGCTAAATAAAAATCATTTTAAAGTGCTATTTCAGGTTTTTGAAGGAACCTAATTAGCATGATATATTATGCTAATATATATGTATATATATATATATATATATATATATATATATATATATATATATATATATATATATATATATTATTTTAACAAACTATCACAAAAGGGAAATTTACAATGCAATAATAATAAAAATATCATTAAACTGTTTCCTCATACAAATATTGTTTTATCATATAATTAACATAATTATTATTACATATGGAACTTAATTAAAAAAGAACATGATGCCTAGAATTTACTGTAAACATCTAAGTTTCGTTTTACGCTTTCACTGTTCTATCACATCACATGTAGCGAACTGGAAATACGTATTAAATATCAAGTGTGTATTTAAAAGTGGATTGTTTTAACTAACACATCTAACAAAAATGAGTGAAATGCATAATTTGAAAAATAGGGTAGTTCCTTTGACTTTAAATTCTATGCATTATATTATGCATATTGTATTACTATTACAATTTATTACACAATTACTTTTTTTCTATGTTATGCTGTTTACATTATATAAGTTGCTAGTAATACTATGAAGTTGTAAGCGTTTCAATATTAAGAAATGAATAATATAATTTTTATTATAGTTGCTGACACACTACTTGGACGTAAAATCACTTATTTACGCATTTACTTAGTTTCAAATTGTACGTAACTAGTAAAATTCGTTAATTTTATAACTTTGAAAATTTTTCAAACAAACGAATTTTTTATACGAAATTATGCATTTAAAAAGTATGAGTATAATTAAATACTAGATACTGCAGAAAATAAAAAGTATTTGTTTTTTATGCGAGGTCTAATAACTGCTGAGTAATTAAAAAAAATTTGAAGTATTATATTAATGCCTTCGTTATACAAATACCTTAATATTTTATAGCATTATTGATTTAGTAAAGAAATCCTAAAAATTCTTTTAAAATTCGAGGAGTTTTACTTTCCCTTTTTCGCTAAGATCCCCTTAATTGACAATAAAATATTTGGTTTGTTGTAATATTTTACTCACAGTATTCCAAAACCAAACTTCGCAGCTAAATTGTAAAAGTGACAGGTCACTTTATAGAAGAAGCGTATTCAAAGTCTTTGCACTTACATCTTACTTATATATACTCGTATACTTTATACTTATTTATTCTTACACGTATATTTTACAGTAAAAATTTGAAATAAAGTACTCGGACAGAAAGTTTATGAATCTTTTCGCGATCTACACTTTCAGTTTCTGGTCTTAACATATTTAAAAACCTGTCTCCAATTCGTAATTTCTTTGCGATTCACTCATATGTAACTAACAATAATATTACAAAATACAAAATTATACTGTTCTCATGTCAAACCGTTACATGAAGCCCGCACTGACGTATTTTATAAGTAGGTTGTCCAAGGTTTTAGATGATAGTACATTTCAGTAATCAAGAAGAATTAGGTTTAAAGATTTTGAGTCCGAATCATCTTTGGCATTTATTTAAACATTTATATTTGAACATTTTACTTATTTTGTATTAATTTTATTATTTAAATTACTAAATTAACAGTAGGTGCAGTTCAGTGGCGTAGCGTGTCTTAGACGGGCTTCGTATCAAAATTTGTTGGGGGGCCCAAATGATGGGTAAAGATTTTTCACAAAAGGAACAAAGACACACATTTGGGGCCCTTATAGCCCGGGGCTCCGTATCATTGATGCGGCTGATACGGCGGTGGCTACGCCGCAATATGTATTTTATTACTTGTTACACTTGTTACGGATCATTATAAAATATTTTACAGGACCGGAATATGAAGAAAAGGTATCTTTGGTCTATTCTATTTATAAATGGTAATAAAGGTTTTTTTTATGTTTATCTTTTGTTTTAAATTTACGTTTGACTGAATCAGCTTTGCATGAAGTATTAGCACTAAACAAAATATAAATTTAGATTACTTGTTATATTTATATTTGTAATATCTTTAATATTAAATTGGATTGGTTGATGAAGTCAATTAAGTTTTACAAACTTTCCCTGCTTTCAAATATCTGTTTATAATCTGTGTTTATTTTGTCTGCTTTATTTAGGCTTTACATTTATTAGCTATTTAATATCAACTATATTTAGCATTCATTATTGTCTTTATTTAGTTCCATTCTTTTTGTTTATAAACACTTTAATAGAATATATTTTATTTAAGAAGATAGCTTTATGTATCTGATACTTTAAGGCAATAAGGTTTAATAAACCCAAGTCTAATAAATTATTAAAAAAATATTATACTTTTGTAAATAAACAATTCTGTTCAAATATTGATGAATTACTATGAATTTAGAAAAGTTTCGTATATGCAATGTACAAATTTCTGTTAAATGTTTAACTTTATCTATAACTAAATCTTAAAGGGAAAAGAGTTGCCAGGTGTTCACTATTTAACGGAACAATGCACCATTTGGCAGTTGATTCAATTCTTTTTATACATTTATTTTTAACAAATTAAAATTTGGGTAAAACAATTAAAAAACAGCAAATCTAGATCTCACCCACAGAGAAACCCAAATTTAGAGGGGTGCTGTTTGCCCTTCACACTTTATTCTAATGGCACTAAGTTTGGTTTAATACGTGCAATTTAAATTACGTTTTAAGTTTTAAGAGGCACTATATTTTACTTTAATGTTGTTCGCCGGATTGTTGTTCAAAGTATAAAAATATTAAATAATAAAATGTGGCAAATGTAACCCAGTTGGGGAACCTGGGCAAACGATTTAATTCCAGGACTCTACCACATTTATTTTAAGAAGGAACGCATTTACTTTGCGAATCTCATGCATATCGTGAACGGTGAACGGTGAACGGAAGACGTGTGTGACGGTCTAACGGAAATCAACAAACCTTCGAACAAACATGCATCAGTGGTTACTTCAACTGAATTTTTTAAATAGAAATTCTCATATTGTTGTAATATATAATGCATAATATTTTTATTGTCTATTTTTGTTAAATAAAAGACATAATTACTAATTGAATAATTCATTAACTGTGAAGCCTAATTAATTTTAGGTAAACACAAAAAGAAAGACTGTGAATTTTTAAACCATTAGAAATGGTGAATGCTACATAATATATGCAAGGAAGTTATGCATAAAACATTATGATACAGTAATTATGATAATCCTACAGAGCTCGTTGGTTTTATTTATGATCTCGTCTTTGTTTACGTTTATGCAACAGCAACAGTTTTCTATAAGTACTGTCATTCTGAATCTGATTGTATAACGACAACACATCATACATATCATTTGCAAAACATGGTCTCATATTATCATGTCAGACCATATTATCGATTGAAACAATCATTTTATACTTTTATTATAAAGTTAAGTAAGTAAGTTTAATTTCTTCATAATTTCAAATACTTCTTGTGTTATTACCATATAATGCACTGTTGCTATTGTTATTATTATTAATCTTATCACATTATTAGTTTTAAATATTTATGTTTTATATTGGAATTTAATTTCAATTAGGTTTCTTACTACTAATTGAAAGCGTGAATAAATTGTAATTGTAATTTCATTATCATGAAATTGTAATAAACTTTCAAAGTAATAATGTTTATTATTTTTAATATTTGTATTATTATTTAATATTATATAATATTTAAATTTAGATCTGTTAAGTTAATCTGTATGTACCAGAGATTAATAAAATTGTAGGTTGAGCTTTGGAAAATAATAAAATTAAAAAAAATAAATAATAAAAATTGTATGACAATATTACTGTTTTAACCTAATATATATATTCGCGTATTAATGCATTGGACTTTTATTAATACAATGTAAATACATTAGATATTTTGTCAAAAATAAATTTCTCGTGATATATTGAAAACACTTTAAAAGACTCATCCCTTTAAAAGACTCATCCAATAAATCCAATAAATAACTGTTCTTAACGAGTTATTGATTAAATTATACTATGTAGCTAAATTCACAAATATCAGTATTTTTATAAATAAATAAAACTATATAAAACTTAAAATAATACACGTCCAGGTAGAAAATGTAATACTTTAATTAGCTTGTAGTAAGCTAGCAAGTGTGAAACTGCACTGCAAAACCATTTTCTACCTGTGTATGAGTATAAAGAAAATCTTACTTTTATAATTTAGGACAATCCAAAACAACTTTGTCATGCACACAAATTTGTTATAAAAATTGTTTTTAGTTCATAAAGCACTTTTTAATATAAATTAGTTTTACAGAACTCCGAAAATTTTCAAATAATTCACTGGATGATAAATAAATAAATATATAAAAATGTATAGTCCACAGTAGATTAGGTATGGTCAGTACGACAACTTGAAAGCAACTGATATACGAACTAGACAATATACGGTAAAAGTGATATGTCCCCACAAATTGGTTTAATTTACAACAGAACCCTAGCTCTGATCGAAAACTTGCTATCTCCAATCACTTTTGTGAGGGACTGGCGACGGCAACCGGGACCGGGGCCCCACTACTTTGAGTGCGCAAACTAGACATTCTCGTAAGTGCACTATGGACTTTTGAAACTGATGATCTGGGAGGTGGGACCCCTCTGACATACTCTAAATAATAAGACTCTTTAATTTAAACATTTCTATATATTTGTGCAATTTTAAAGTTTACAGGTCTCAGGTAGAAATGAATATTGAAATTAAATGGTACCATGCTAACTTTGCTAGGTGTTAGCGTGTTTTAAGTTGTTAATTAAGATTGGCGTAAGGTTAAATAGCTAACTCCAAGCTTGCCAAGCAGCCATGCACCTTGCAAAAATAACTAATACCAATATAGGAAAAGAAGTTTACAAAACTGAAATTTACTATGCAGGTTTACATTGAAAAATTAATAAGGAAATTAAATTAAAAACTACATTTTCTGTATATATTAGATAGAAGCAAAATAGTTCTTTATTTTAATAATATTAAAATTACATCCGGTACTAGAATTGGATTGCTATCATATGCGTTCGTAGGCACAGCACTAGGAATTTGGAAGGCGGGTGCGCTGGGAAGGGTGGCAAAAGCCCGAAATATCGAATAAAGAAACTAGAAAGTAGGAGTATGTATTGAGACATAGGCGAATTTGAGGAGGGTGATTTGCAAAACAGTTAGAATTTTGAATTTAAAAAAAGCTAGAGACCTATAATTTAGTATATGAACTTTCGAATACTAGCAAAATAGATTGCTGTGCCTAAAATTGAATAATTTTATTTCAATGTAGGTTTACAGTACTTTATTAATTACGAAAATGAATTGCAGGGAGATTAGGGGTGAAAGCGAATTGGTATTAAATTGGAAGTACTTGATGAGGAGACGCTTAGTGTAAGAGCGTTAAGGAGCGTTGGTGAGGTAGAGGTACAGAGCATTAGCCGTCGTGCTGGAAGTAAGCGGCGATGTAGAGGCTGAATTGAAAGTGCGGGAAAGGAAACGATAGGGGCTACGCTGCTAAAAGCTGACGAGGTGATGAACATTGTTCAATTCAAGATAAATTAAAGTAAATGGTAGGTGCAGAGCGAAATAGGCAGAAATATATTTTAGAAAACATTAATTTTAGCTACGAATAATTATTATAATATATTATTATAATTTAATAATAACATTTTGCAGTAATACCAAGTTCAAAACTATTAAAACTGGAAAATGTCAGTTTGTCAAAAATAAAGAAGCAAAAACAATTTATATTACTAGTTGTTATTAAAAACAGTAATTTCAATTATTCCACATTCAATTTGACTAACTGTCAAAATATTATATTACCTACAACGCATGCGGACCAATTAAGTTAACTAAATTAAAATTAAAAATTAATATTAAAAATTTAAAATTTAAAATTAAAATTAAAACTTAAAAATTAAAATTAAAATTAAAATTAAAAATCAAAATTAAATTATGTAACTATTATATAGTTGTGTCGTTTATCGGTTGTTTTGTAAACACGAGCGGAAACGTTGACGAAAACGTTTCTTTCTATAAAACTAGGGGCTGCGATTTAGGACAAACATTTTGTCAAATTATCGTATATATTAATATAAAACATTGTTATTATAAATGGTATAATTAGATGTGCTCTACATAAACAATAAGATTCAATGAAGGTTTTAATATAAAAAGAAATATATAATTGAAAAAACGCATGCATTTTACTCCAGCTTGGAAAATAAGCTAACGCCAAGATAATTTAACGCTTATGTTAGTGTTCTATTTCAGTTTAGCAAAATTTAGCAATTTTAATACTACCGTTGGTCAAATAATTTGTCTTTCATTTTTCGTCTTCATTATCACTCCAGCAAAATAGAAAATACGTTTTGAGGCGGAACTGGGCAAACAAATTGTACCAAACATTGAGTTTATTTCAGAATCAAGTTTCCCATATGTTTTAAAGGTTTTAATTCTGTTTTTTAATTGTCAGTAAGGGGCCATCCATAACTTGCGTCACACAAATTTTATGCTTTTTGTATCCGTTCCTCGTGCTTATCACACTTTGCGGATCATTACCATTTAACATTTTAGATTACATGTGACACCTTCACTGCATTATCATAATTTCTGTGAACCCCCCCCCCCCTTTTTGCATGTGACATAATTGATGGATGGTCGTTTTGCACTGTTTTTCTTCAAATGTATTACTATCAATACATTTACCAGTTTACGGAATAGCACTATGAAGTAAGAAAAATAAAAAACATATTTTGCATTTTCATTTCATTATACAGGGTGTCCCAAAATTCAACGATAAGCCGGCACCAGAAGGTGGTCCTGCTTATGACTACACAAGAAAAAAAGAAAAAAAGTTTTTATCTCATTTTGTTTAGGAATTAGAAAAAAAGAAATTTTTTTTTCGAAAATCGAAACACCTTAAAATGTTTTTAACTACCATGACCACAATTTTTCAAATATTTCTGATTTTTTTTTGTATCGGCAACCTAAGTAGCACTGCTATCCACCACAACCATTAAAACTCCCAGAATGCTAGTAGTTTTTGCACAAAATTTAATCGAAATTATTTTTTTCCCTAAATTTTTTAAAGATTTTTACTTTCAGTCAACTTTAACTCATCGTGGTGTAAAAAAAAGTATGAAGACTACTATGGCAAGTTTTTCTAAAAATTGGCGCAACTCTTCAGGATTCCAAAATGGTATAATACTCCAGGAAAACTAGCAATAAAAAAAAATTATGCATACTATTTCTAAACAAGAACCAAATTTCATAAATTGGGACACCCTGTATAAATGTATATGGACATATTTTTATGTAAAATAATATTTACATAACACTTTATATCTTATAATTTTATGATGATTTCACCTGGTGAGGTCGTTTTAGACAAGAGAAATGTATTTTTTTAATCTACGTATATTTTATTTTGGCCTTGACATAGCTGTCATAGTGAACTAATGAAACAATATTAGATTATATAACATGTTGTGAGGTGTGTCCCAATTAGAAACTTAGGCGGTCTTAAAGTCTTCTCCGGGCTGTCTGACCAGATATCCTCGTTCGTACCGGTCAGATTGATATGCAAATAGGATATAAAATTATTCGCTAAATGTTTTCTATTTTATTTTATAACGAGTTTGGACTTTACTACACATTTGCGTTGCTTTCGCATAATTCTACGGACCGTGTTTTCAAATAGCAATTAATTAGTATGGCACTTATATAAAAGCCTTTATATAAAGAGTCCAAACAAATTTACAGAAGACCGAATGGAAACTGTGAGAAATGTAAAATTTGATGATTTACAAATTCATAGTATGAGGCAGCACAGCGGTCGAGGGCTTTAAACTTGACGGGTATGACTCTCGGACTAGCTAGACTACTTTAAATTAACTATATATGTATCCTATATTATAATATATTTATAAAACGTTAAAACAATTTATATTTACTAGAGTTTACCCCCGTCGCAAGCGAAGACTGTCTGTTGTATGTGAATTGAATTTCATTTCAAAATTTCGTTCCGTTTTTAAATTGAAATATTTAACTCGTTCTATATTAATTTTACAAATAAAAAATAATTTTTCATATAAACTGACTGAAAAAATGTTTTTTTTTCAACAAAATATAAAATATTTTCAATTTATTCATTATTTGACCAACTTTTTACATTACAACTTTCTAGCACAATTTTTACAGTCGCCAAAAACCGCCCCCGTGCCCCCCGTTAAAATTTTTGAGTTTTTAATTTTTTATTAATATGATATTCAATTATTAAATTCAACAACAATTCTGTGAAATACTAAAATCCTATCTGGCGGATCCTATCTTAAGTGTGGCAATGAATACTCAGACTTTAACAACATCTGTGCAGGAGTATCGCAAGGTAGTGCGATTGGCCCAATACTATACTTGCTCTACACAAGAGATACACCACAAGATGAGGAAACAACAATGACTACCTTTGCGGGTGATTTCTGCTGTTTCTAGCCGTTGGGAATACTATTGATGAAGCCACAATAAAACTTCAAGAAGCAGTGGACTAGGTCAGCTCTTGGACAAAGTGTAGCGAATTAAACTCAATGAGTTTCAAAAAAACACACTTAAATTTCACAAACCAAAAAAATACTAAAAATCTGCCTATACTCATTAAGTAAAACACAATTCCTCATGCGAATGAAGGAAACTATCTAGGAATGACGCTGATGCTAAGCTTAGGTGGAAAACGCATGCCTAAAAGAAAAGAGAAGAACTGAATATATAATACAGGATATGTATTGGCTAATTGGACGACGTTCTGAACTAAACATTGACTGCGAAACAAACTGCTCATATATATGCAAGTTAGTTAGAAGAGAATGTTAATGTGGACGTATGGAGTGCAGCTCTGGGGTTGCACCAAGAAATCGAACATTAAAGAAATACAAACGTTCTAAATTAAAGTTCTGCGAGGAATAGTTAATGGACCGTGATATATCCCCAATGACGACATATATAGAGACCTGAAGATTAACACAGTCATGAGTTGAGACTTCGTAACCACGAAAGCATCGCCGTGACGCAAATGTTGGTTGATAGTAATGATGTTCGAAGACTTCGCAGGACCTAACCCTCGGACCTAGTAAGCTAATAATGTAGAATTGTTCATTGGAGCTATCTCTACCACACCGTGTAATTATTGAAATTTAAGCTACTAGATAAGTATATCTATACTTAGTTGTAATATTATAAAAATACAGTAATTATAGAAATAATTATATCTGTCGTCAAAAAACATTATCGAAAATATGCTTTTTTGTATTGATTTGACCTTACATTTCCCTTAACAAGAATATTAGTACAATAGCTGAATTCGCTGAAACTACCTAGTGTCAACAACTGTCTATGGGCAGATTGTTTCATTCATACTAATGACTATATGAAAATGCAAATATAACAATGCATTGATTCCCTTAACAACAATATTAGTACAATAGCTGAATTCGCTGAAACTACCTAGTGTCAACAACTATGGGCAGATACTAATGACTATATGAAAATGCAAATATAACAATGCATTGATAAAAAGCAGTAATGTAAGTCATATTCAAAGCCACGTCACTCTAATTGCCCACTTATTGTAATAGAATTTAGGTTGATGCACTTAAATATAAATGAAACAACACAATAATAATTAAACATGAAAAAAACAAATGACGTATAATTATACATAACCTCCGATAACCTACAAATGTCACTTGCGTTGTTTTATTTCATCACTATTTGTTTACTTAATATAATGTTTTAGTTTCTCCGTTTTTAACATTTATTTCAGGTTATGTTTTCAGTTTTATATGTAGCAAGATTTAAAAAAAGGACGACTAGCTTATTCAATTAAGAGTTTATATGTAATTAAAGACACGTGAACATATTTCCGATCAACTATATAAGTAATTCTTAAAATTGCGTGTTCAAACCAAGCAAACTAAAAATCAACAACCGACTTACCTTCTTACCTTCCGAATCTTACTGACTCCAGATGGGAATGTGTTTTGCTTACTAAAACAAGTTTATAAAGACAAAAATGTTTTAAGAACTGTCTCTTTGGTGTAAACATTGGCGTTTTTGTTCGTCTGTTATTGTTTTGTCTCTCTGGTGTGAAATCGGCATTATGGCGTAGAATCATAGATATCCGGGTTTGTATTCATCAATTGATTTATTTGCTTTTACCAAGGACCGCAAACGTTTTAGACATCATAAACGTTACCGGTTTTATGAACCGTTTGGAACAAAACAAATAACCTGTTTTTGATCGGAACAAAAACGATCTAAATAATTGTGGTAATACGTTCCCAGTTTCTACTTTGTATAGTGTTCCCATGTAGGAAAGCAACATACATTACTGTATTAATAAAGAAGAATTAGAGTCATAGGTTTGATGTTAGTGCTGTTACAAGTATCACGATACGAACATATTTCGTAGCTCAGTGTTTCACAGCACACCGTTTATGTTCCATTAAACTATGAAGATCTTCACATTATATCTGTCCCAAAATAATAACATTTAAATACTGTTAATGTTTTACAAGTATCTTAATTAAAACGCGTTTAATTGTCAAAAGTGATATGTTGTGAAATCGCAAAACTCATAGAAAAGGTGTTAAACAATATTGTGTAGGCTATTGGCAAGCTCACGGGTAACTGATTTTGTTTGTAGTGGTATGGCCAATGACAGCAAAATGGATACTTTGAGTGTGGGCGTGGGAACCTTAATAAAGCGAACTCCAAAAATACCTAGTCTCTAGTAAAATAAGACAAGTTCCTTTTGTTGGGAACTGCACTTACATGTGACCACTTCAATTGTAATTGCGTCACTCAACATCAGTATAAAAAATAGACATATGGTAAATAAGGATTATTATCGTCAAATAAATTTATAGTATGATAGTTTTTGGAATTGCAGTTAAACAAATAAAGGAATTTCTAAAATCAAGCGCTCCGCTCATATCACTCGACGCTCAAGTGCACATGTAGCAGATTAATGGAATGTACACGTATTACGTAATTCGTTAAAATTTTATTGGTTATTAATTGAAAAAACACGATGTCTGAAGATATTATTTTTGTATAAAAAAATGTTCAATCGTCTTCGAGTTCTTAGAAAACTGAACAATGACTGCATATATTTTGAAGGTCACATGCACCTATAAGACAAGTATATTAATTTATCCTTACCATGGTCAACATTGTTTTTAATTTATTTTTTCTTCTTTATCTTCTGAGTTGCTATATCTTATTAATTAAGGTAAACCCGTAGTTAACAAAAGACTGAATCTTTTAAATGCAATAAAATTCATTCAATGCAATAAAATTTGCTTACAATCAATTATGTGACAAAAGATCGAACCACAATTACACGATTGAAGGTATACCATTCTCTTGTGCATCACTGTAATGGGTTTGGCCAAGTACCAAGTTGTATAATTTGAAGAAGCAGACTACATATTTTGCATATTAGTCAAAAGTGTGAAAGGAATGCTCTTTAAGTCGCGTAAAAACACCAGAGGACCCTTCTGCTTTGGTGAACTAAAGGCCTTTCTATTAGCATTATCTGAAGTGGTGTTTTTTTAATGTATACTTTATTAATGAATATGCTTCTTAAAATAGTTTAATCATTATTTTTCCTATTATCTACCGCTAACACTAAATATCACACTTCGTCTAAACGGCCATAAATATTTTATTAGGTGCAGAACATAAGGTGGAGAAGTCTAAGCTTCAAAATTCTTCGATCACTAAGAGCGTCGTTCTAATTTGCATTTTTCAGCGATCTTATATAAGATAGCACTTATAAATGTAAAACTGTTATAAAAAAGTATTTCAGAATACGACCATAAATCACGATGCCTTCATAGCAGATACTTTTGCACTCGCACTGCAAATTTTAAACTCCCTCGGTAAATTTAATTATACATCGAAATATTTAACTTTTACTATTATTATTTTATTCTTAATTCAAATTAAGATCTGCATACTAAATCGTTTAAAAATCTAATTGAGTTTTCATAAATTCTTTGTATACACGAATTTTTAAATGATATTCAAATATTTTGTCGATAGCAATTATTTACTTAGTAAAGAAAATGTTGAGACATAGTGAAGTAGGAGAAAAAACTATTGTGTTTCGAAATAACTTTATTAAAATACATGATAGAGTTATTTTGAGAAAGTAAAGAAGTGAAAATATATGCATTTTTAGAGAAATACTTTCTTCATAAATATAACCAGACAATATTTTGAAAAACAAGTTTACCAGACGGCTCGGGATATACTCTCAAGTTTCAAGTTCATGGCCACAGAACACTGGAGCGAAATTCAAACCAAGTCGTGGAGACGTACCGTGGGCTCTGAGATACAGGCACATATATTTACATATATAGCACGGCTAAACGGCAGTTACTTATTGTTAGCTTTCGCCTTAAATTTCCTCTAATGTCTTAATAGCCGATATATGATTATGATAACTTGTAAGATTTTTCTCAGCTATTCATAAGACTCATTTTGTAATTTGTAAGTTCCATATTTCATAAGATCAGCAAATTTGTAAGTCAGGCCTATATTTTAAATTATTCATAAATCATCTGTGGTAGGGTGTGACGGTTTCTAAACCCGATTTTAAAAAACCGGCTTTTGTAGTAAATTTAGCACATTCGAAACCCGGTTTTTAAATTAAGAAAACCGGTTTACAGAATTCATATTACATATTATGTAAGAATTAAATTTAAGCTTATTTGATTTGCTATTCATTCTACAAATCGGGCAGCAAACACCCCAGTAAACATTTTGGAGTAAATTCTACTTAATTTTTATTACGTATCATGAATTTTTTGTCTGGAACGTGTTCGTTTTCTATTCAGTCGTTCAAAGGAAAGGTCCTTTTTATGAGCTACAGACATTGCAACGACGGTTCACTGCTGAATTAAAAGCGGAGTAGGTTTATGATTTATGACCGGATAATAAAAATATACCCATGTGGGAAAGAAACAGAAATACTTAATGAATGATGTTGGAAAAAGAAAGAATATTATTATGAAAAACTAACACAAAATCTATGACAGGTAGAGAACTTGTAAAGCGTTAGAATAGAATTGTATGAGTGACTCGAACTTCACCAAATAGGACACTTCACCAAATTGTTTACTGGGACATTTATTTAATTGTCTTGAATATTTCCAAATTCTTATGTGAAACTGATTCTGATAAAGAGCAAATCGAAGAAACTACTCATCAGAGCAATTCTATTTTAAAGGAAGCCATGGAAAAATCAACTCACAAGTTTCTTGAAGACCCTGAAGAAAATCTTACAAATCCAAAGACATTGAAAGCTGAATTTTCATTATTTGATGCAACAAATAAAATAGGAACCTTAAAAACCAACCTTAGTGGCTAATGAACGTAATATTTTCAATAATATTTTCAGGCAATATTGTGTCCAAAATAAGAACAAGACTTAACCACCGTTCAGTGGATATTTTATGTTTTTTTAAATCATAATTGATTTCGTATTTTATTATTTTATATAAATAAAATGAAATATTTTTACTTATTTGATATTTTTTAGCAAAAATTCGAAATCCGGCTAAAACCAGTTTTTTTTTTGGAAATCTTGAATTCGAAAACCGGTTTTTGTATAAACCCTAATCTGTAGTTCATCGTACAAAATTAGGATTTTATAAATTTTAGTATATGCGCATTGACTAAAGTAATTCTCGAATAGAAATGTTACATGATCAGGCACTGACAAGACATGCCTTACCGAATAAAAACATTTCAATTGTATGTTGTGTACCAGTTCACGCACTTGTGCGATACTGGTACTGGCATATTGGCATATTTAGTTTAATTTCATTCTCATAATCTTAATTACTCTGAAAATTAAGTTCTGAGATATAGATCATTTTAAAATTTTAGATTGCATTTTATTTATTGTATATCTGTAATTTAAATTGTAACTAAAATAATAATAAACATTTAAACAATTATGTTTAATACTTTCCAAATAAATGAAAACACTAATTAATTATACAATATATTTCATCATAACATCATGAATTAATGAAATTCTCTACTCTTTCATTTAGAAATAATTAGACATAAACGATTAAATTGTTAGCGAAAAGAGAAATATATTTTCACAAATTATAATACTTTTTATATAGATTATTTTATTATTTAATTAAGGCCGCAGGGGTCCTTAAGGTAACATAGTAAGGAAAAAATCGTATAGCATACTCGTACTTATGTGTGGATGTGTGAATGAATGCAAATCAATTAATAATGAAAAACAGTAAGATTTTATTTACTTTATTCTTATTTAACCAGAGATAAGGTCCATAATCCACATAGGGTTTGGTTTGTAATTTATTCAGAATTTTCCATGTAGGCAGTAGCTGTTAAATATCTATAACTAATCCTATATTGTAATGTTCCAAGTGAAAGTTTATGTTTGTTTGTTTAAATGTTTACGCGATTCGTATAGTGGCTCGACAACGGCTCCATGCATCGTTATGAAAATTGCCTATTTCGTAAAGAAAAAAGTTCTAAGACTTTTGGCGTCCACGGATTTTTCCCTGAATTTCCTGGAAGCCCGTAATTTTAGAAAAACTAAAAAAAAATTGTTTATTTTTTGCTCTATAATTTTTAATTCGTAAAAGATAGAAAGTTGAAATTTGGCATGTGTATTGTTCTATGCTAACATTTTTTAAAAATTAGAAATGCAAAAGTTGGAAAATTGGGCGTTGAGAAAATTAGGGGGCCCGATAGAAAACTTTGGACAAAATTCAAATTTCGGATTCCTTAATAACGAAATATACTATTTTAAAAAAAAATTCTAAATTCAAAAACTTTAATTGGGGGCAGTTTTTGCCGAGGGTAAAAAGTGAGCTAGAAAGTTGAAATTTAATATATGGGGTAACTTTTGGCACCTACTTTACAAACCGAAAAAAAAATCTCAAATTTTGAAATAAAAGTTGGTCAAATATTGAACAAATTGAAAAAAAAAGACAGTCGTGTCACATATTAATATACATATAGCAGCTTACACATAATATAAATAAATAAAACACATAAAATCAAGTATTTTTACGATTCACATTTCCGTTTAGCACGGATGTCGAATTTTAAAACGATCTCTCAATGAATTCTCAATATCGATTTATTGCTTTGCATATAATTCCTAATCCATATTCAATTCTACCGACAATGCTACGTCTTGCCGTGCGGCCTTAACCTCAAACGTCAATTACAAAACTACAATTAGATAACTAACAAAGATATCTATTTATGTTTGTAATGTTATAATTTACAAATTAGTTTATCATATCCTAATTTTAATTAAAGATTCTGGGCGTTTTTGTATTATGTGATAAATAACATTTTAAACAAAAATATTTTCGTAATGTAGATATATAGGTAATACAGAAAACAAAAAAGTAGAAAGTTAGTTTTTAGGTTAAGTAGAAAGCCCCCCGGGATACAGGGGCCCCGAACGTGTCTCACTTAAACTCTTAGGCCGTACTTAGCTTAGTTCTTAGGAGTATTAATTGTAAGTAATAAGATATAATCAATATATATATATATAATTATTTTAATTCAATGCAAGCGTTTTTGTTTCTTTTGTGAAAAATTTTTACCCCTCACTTGGGCCCCCACCAAATTTTTGATACGGGGCCCGTCTAAGGCACGCTACGTTACTGATTCTATGCTAGATTGTTTAGTGAAGCAGCATCATAGGAAAGATAGAGATCGAGAGGGGATTCAAATATTGCACAGAACGCAGGTGCATTAACTATTATCTAATAGCTCTATAAAATTAATTTACAATTAATGTTTAATAGCAGAACACGAAAAGAAAATTTATCTATTACAAACTCCTATATGTCGTCAAATCAAAGGTCGTCCAAGTTATGCTTGGTGTTAGGGTTCCATTCCCGAAGATGAAATAAGTTTATTCCATGACAGGCGAAGAAGTAACTCACAAATGAACAAATGATAAACATATAAAAAATTACCTACTACCATATATAATAATCAAATCTATGAAACACTTATTATATTAAAATTAATTTTACTTATAATTAATTTTTAATTATATTAATAATAAAAAGAAATCGAAGGACGATATATCGTGTTATTAGCATTATAATAAACTAGCTTTTATCCCCGTCGCAAGCGACGTCAGTTTTTGTGAGTGGCTTGAATTTCATGTCAAAATTTAATTCTATTTTTAAATTGAAATAATAAATAAACTCGCACATATTCAATGACACATATAAATTGACTAAAAAAATATTTTTTTTTTATCAAAATAAAAAATATTTTCAATTTATGCGTTATTTGACCAACTTTTTTTCAAAATTTAGAATTTTTTTTTTGATTCTGGAATAAGTTACCAAGCATATATACAAAATTTCAACTTTCTAGCACAATTTTTACTCTCGGCAAATACTGCCCCCGTGGCCCCCAATAAAATTTTGAAATTTTGAATTTTTTTTTATTAATAATATACTTAATTATTCTAGAATCCAAAATATGAACTATCTCCAAAGTTCCCTACCGGGCCCCCGAATTTCTTCAACCCCCCCCCCCTTGTCAATTTTTGAATTTCTAATTTTTGAAAAATGTCAGCATTGAATACCTTAATACACACGCAAAATTTCAACTTTCTATCTTTTACGAATTAAAAGTAATACAGCAAAAAAGGGATCACTTTTTTTCCAGTTTATCCAAAATTACGGGTTTCCAAAAAATTCAGGGAAAAATCCGGGGTCGCCAAAGTCTTAGAATTTTTTTCTCTACAAAATAGAAAATTTTCAAAAACATTGATGGAGCCGTTTTCGCGCTGCCATACAAAATTCAGTACCAAACATATAAGAATAGATTCAAACACCTGGGACATTATAATATAAGAAGATTCTTTTTATCATATATTGTGCACTTAAACCTATTTCCTAATAAAAGTATTAACTGAAATGTGTACTTGAACGAAACTGAAAAGGTTTTCCCTAACCTTTTACTATGTAGAAAAATTGAAACTGGATAGAATGAAATTTGAGTTTAGAAATGATTCTGGTAAAAATATAATTTTTTTTCAATGATGTATGTACTTAAACGAAATATCTATTTACAATAGTGGGAAGATTGCACCGACCTAAAAAGATAAATGCACTTCATTGTGTTTAAAAACTAAAAATAAATAAATATAAAAATTGAAATTTAAAATAAAAAACTTTGGGAGTTATAGATTAATTTCTATAACCAATTACTTTTCAAACACTTTTTTGATATTCGGAACCTCCGGCAGAAATTATGTTTTACGTAATCGTTCAAAAAAAAAAAGAAAAAAAAAATTGAACACGTGCAGGAGAGTCTTCTTGAAAAACCTTCTTTACTTTATCAATAAAACTAATTTAATCTCTTTATTCTAAATACCCATACTCGTCTCTATAAGTTGTAAATTATGTATTGCAAATGTTTAGAAATGTATATATTGTTTTAAGTGCTAAGAACTGTTAAAAGTTAAACTGAAATAAATATTAAAAAAGAAAAATTGAACACGATCAGATGATTAATTCTTCGGCTAAATTATAATTCCAAATCAGCAAAACTTAATTCTTCACTTCGACATACACTGTGAAAAAAAGGGTTGCAATAAATGTAATTAAATTTTGAGTAACTGAATTTACTCCTCTAACTCTCATACTCTTAACAATTTTGAGAAAATGCAAAAAAAAAAAGAAATATATCGATTTTTCAGAGCTTCTAAATAGACCCTTATTTATATTAGATAAATATGTACTTTGACTTCGTTACTTTAATTAAAACAAATCTTAAAATTTAGAGCGACATTACCAACTCTACATTTATATAAATATAGCATCAAAAATATTACAAAAACAATCAAGTTTTTTTTTTATTTTAGAACAGGAAACTATTTTTCTTTAAACTACGAGTATAAACTTTATATTGACATTATGTTAATAAATTACATAATTAGACGTGCAATCATAAATACGCTATTTAATTTGATTGCTTACTAAAATAAATAAAACAACTAACTTCTTATGTTAAATCGAATCACGCGATGGCTCTATATTCGATAGTAACAAAATTGGCATGAATGGTATGAATAGACCTAGATCTAGTATGCATTGCACAACGCAGTAATCAGCAAACATATCGTTTGGTAACAACATTTTTGTATTTATAAAAAAATACAGATCTTTAAATGAATTATATAACCCATGTTACTTCAGCTTCAGCCTCAGCCTCTGTCTCAGCGTGTTGCACCAATCATGAATTCGGTTATTCCAACCAAACAATTAGAATATGAGGAAGTCAATTCAGTACTAGTAACGTGTTTCAAGCACAGCCCACCTCTCTATGGCAATGCCGGTAATTTATATCATACTCGTACATAATTCGCTGACCCAGATAAATATATGGCAATAGGTAATAGACAATCTCTAAATGCCTAATTAAATATCGCGGATTTTACCTTAGCTCTGCTTTGGCTGATTTATCTTCGTTTCATTTTATAATTAAATTACAAAATATGCTTATATATGAAATAACTAAAGTCATTAAAAACTTATCTCATTATTGTTAAGTATTTTCTACTTTAAAAGTACTAGTACAATAGTGCTGAAACGGGTTGGAACGAATAGCATGCAAAAACTTACTCTTTTTTGACTGAATCACTTCTAATTAAATCAGAATACATATAATGTTGATACATCGATATCAATCTTAAATGGAGGTCAAAAACAATGGAGAAAATATTCTTGAACAAAATAGAAAAGGGACTAGGAACAAACATTGAGTTCATTATAGTGAAAATAGAGTAATGGGAAGAAACGACAAAAAAGGAAGAAGAAAATAAATCTCGTCATCATATATTTAGATTTAATACGCGATGGTGTTACATTACGATGTTCCTTGCGTGTCTTGACGCTTGACGCAGCTGTACCATAAACGCATTCATACTTATCCTAGCATAACGACATAGACAGCTAGTGAGTTGCCCCGTTATGCTGGTCCGTTAGCCCGTTAGTCAGACAGCATGAGCGGTGTAATGCCTGCACTAACGAAAGTGTTACAAATTGTTACATCAATGTTCTAGTGAAATGTGTTACAAGAATTCTCGTTATGTCAAGATCTGTTTGGTAGGAGATAGTGATTATTAAAATAAACTGCAGATAAAAATAAATTATGAATATTACTAACGGTTTTCAAAATAACAATGTATGTATCTTAATATATGATGATTAATCGACTACTGCTGTAGTTTATATATATATATATATACATCTCCCACCTATAATGCAATTCCAATTCGATAATACAGCAATTCATTTAAATAATTAATACTGCACTGTAAACTTACATACAATATTTCATATTTATATCTACAATATAACATTAGTCTTCTTATTTATCCCCACCACTGAAGTATAATTGTCAAATTTTGCCCGTACCCAATATTCACTGCAGGTTTTTTAAATGACCGTTTATAGAGACCACCACATACTGAATTTAAAAATTATATCTCTTTTGCAAAGCACAAAGCACAAATTTTTCAAATTTTTGGCATAGTGATCTATTTTGTTTATATCCAAGAGCATTACTACATTATAGCCCTTTATCTCTATTTATATCTATTTATCTCTATATTATTGCTTCTGGTTTCTGACCCACAACGCACGCCGCCACTAAAAATTTACGCCTTTCTATATTTTGTCTTTAATTATTCCCCAAATGACCCAAATTTCAACGTTCTAGCTCTTTTGCGACACAACCCACAAAAATTTGCGGCACTACTAAATTAAAATTTTGGTTCCTAATTATTGGGAAATATGCATAATTACTGTCTCCATATATACCCCAAGTTTCAATTTTCTTTATTCAATATTTTTTAGTTTTATCGTCTCAACTCCCGCCGTCACTGGAAATTTGAGGTTTCATTAATTACAGCGAGCCCACAACTCTATTCTAACATTGCCCATTGTAAAATGAAACAAATTAGAAACTTATTTATTTATTATAATTACGTCTTCCTTTGGTTGTAAGAAAATACAAACCTTATTCCGTTTTCACCAATTTAAATAGAAAATATCTCAAATTTGAGTAATGACGTTTTCTGAACTCTCGATACAGAGCAAGTATCCTGTCTTCTATTAAAGATAAAAACTATTCTCTGTTTTCCTTTTCAATTTTTCGATCTGTCTATCGATCACGGAGTCATTTTCAGGTCTTTATTATACTACACATTATTATATCCATATTATCGGATGGGTTATATAATAATTGTGCGGTTCCGTAAATTTCTTTACGAGTATTATATAATCAGTGACTTAACAAACAATAAGAATAAAAAGAAATGTAATTTTTGTGTTCTATTCAAAACCAAAAAAAGGACAAAGGAACAGAACAAAACCCGAGCAAAATTCTAAATGCTGCTTGGCACTGATCTGGCTCTAAACATAAATGACAAAGTAAAAATAAATAGAGCAGAAAAAATTATAAAAAGAAAACGCTAAGATGAACTATATAACAGTTGTTTGAAATCTATGTTAAACACCTGTATTGACTCATTAAGAAATATCACAGCCTTTATAAATAATGAGAAGATTAGACCTAGTGCAATAATTTCAATTTTTAGTCATTTACAAATTAATTTGTTAATAAAAGAAAATACCGCGAAACAATATACTTCTGAATATTACTTTCTAGTTCCTCAAATATCCAATCAGAAATTATCCCGTTCACTTTATCAACACATCCAGTCTTATGTTTAATAACATCTTGCATTATGCACTATGAAATGCAACGAATGAGAAAGAAAGCAAAGTCAGACGTGTCTTCCTCATCCGATCTGTCGGGTCATTATTTATTCGCTGACCTTTTATGCAACGAACCAGTTATACCGTTCAAGAGTTTTGCGGAAGTTGCGAGTTAAACAGTGGAGGTCCCTTTCTCATTAACATAAATCATTGCATTTTATAGTTACTTACATCCAGAAAATTGTTATTAACGCTAGAAGATGCAGTAACACTAAATCATTTTAGAATTGCCGGAAAGTAAATACATGAGATAATCAAATGATAATCACTTAAAGAATCTCAACCATACTCGTATATGGTGATTTCAATAAGGACTTTGGACATTTATAAAATTTGAGTTAAAGATGTAGTTATATCTAAAATGTTATCCTTTATCTGATGAAATTTATTTCGCGGTATTTAAATCAACGAAGGCAAATCGAAAGATGAAACAAAATATAAGTTCTACACAGTGGCGTATTTCTTTTCATAAATTAAGAGCGCTTAAAGTTCAGCTCTCAAAATTAAAGAAAAAGATTGTTTTAAATATTTTTTTTTCATAATTAAATTAATTCAATATTTATATGTATAATAATATACTAGAAATAGTAAGACAACGCAATCTCCACATATAAAAATAATAAATGATACTGGGTAGGCATCAAAAGCAGACGCATTTATCAAAATATTAAAGTAGTGCTAATCCAGAAAGTGAAAAACCTATAGAAGCAAATCAGAGGCGAAAAAGTTGGCACAATCCCAGTAAACATTTTGGAGTCACTTCGCCATCATATTTCAGATGCGCATGACCTTTTTGTCATGAAAGAGTTCAGTTACAGTTCAGTTTATTACAGTCGCTCATATGAAATGTCTATTTTATCAGCTACAAATGGCGAAACCACTCCATCTGTCGTAATACAAATGAAGATAAAGTTGATGTGAACTATAATTGAAGTACAATACTGATAGAAACGTCACAAAAAGAGCACTTTACCAAATTGTTTACTGGGATGTTTCACCGATTATAAAATAGTATTGTTATAGTCAAAATCACGATAGATCGGCGGTGACTTATACTTAAAAGAGGTTATAAGAGGGGTATAAATTTATAATACGATAATGAATTTTGTCTTATTCGTTGCTATATACATTATAGAAAAATAAATGAGTCAGTGCTTTTTAGTTATATCAGCAGTTTATACCCCACAACTTGTTTTAAATATGAGTCACCGCCGAACTCTCGTAACTTCAACCATATCTGTTCCATAGGATAAATTATTACAAAGAATAAATAATACAAGTAAATCATTGCAATACACCCAATACAAATTATTGTTAGGAGCAAATCTGCTAAAATCATCAAACAGGGAACTCAATTGAATTGCGCTCAGGACTTCTAAGTGCTAAATCCATCACTGCTTATGCAACAAATGTATTTCGTATTACTATTGTTGTAAATTGTTGGAAGTTGATCCATGGAGATGCTCCTTTAGTTAACATACTTGCTTTCATGTCTCCATTATTTCTGTCAAAGATTCAATTGCTACATGAACTTTAAAACAATATGGAATGTCTTATAGAGTTATGGTTACTTTGCAGTTTACGTTTATCAAGTGATGTAAAGTATTAGTAATATGTGCATTATTTCAACACTCTCTAGTGTTACGTACTCGTAGTGTTTGTGTACACTGTCCACAGACAAGTAGCTAATTATAATTAGCATTACACCCAAAAAGGTAGGTCGCTGACTGTGTCATGGTTACTAAAAAATACCTACTAACCTTAAATTACGAAAATTAAGTAAACTTGAATAATTTAGTTATATAAAACTGATGACTATGGTTGGACGAAAAGCAACATTAGCACCATCTATGGTCCAAAACATTCGTTTTGATATTTCTTATTAGATATTAGATATTAAGCATATTATTTATCCTGTTACCCCCACCTTAAGACACTCTGCTCTCCTTTACCTAAATGTTTTTAATGCATAATCTCGGTCGTTCTTCCCTGCACTGCGGAAACATCGCACCACAACAATCAATTCAATCACAATCAAATACTCATCACAAATCATTTTATTTATCTATCCAACTGCCTTCAAACATTTCACATTCCTTTCATTCTTTATAAACCCGTTTCTTTTCCTGTTATCAACAAACATAATTGTTCTAGTTATAAGAAGTGAAAATAAAGTCATTCAAATTAAGATTGTATATAGATTAACAAGTAAATTAAAGATTTTAAATTGAAGCAAGTGTTTGTTTTTGGTTCAAACTGGTTGTAAATCAGTTACGTCTGCAATATCACCAACGCGTAGACTCTTGACTTCGTTCCAATAGTTTATAAAACATAAAACACTTTTCGTTTTCAGACGTTTTCAAGAAAATCCTACGATCATCTTAAACATTTAAATATGGATATTTATTAATGTTCATTATATAGATTCTTTCAACAAGAGCGGTCATTTTAAAGCTAATAAATTTCGGGATAAGAGAGTATAATGTGGCATTATGCTTAGCATTGCTGATTCCAACTACAGAAATGCCTCGCACAGTTAAGCGTTATGTACGTAATTGGTATTGATATAAATTATTGTTATTTTTGACAATTACTATTGATTACTGTTTCCAATACCACTGCATGAAATGATTTATATTAATACCTTTAATAATAATTTTTATTTTATTTAATTATAAAAAAAATGTTATTAAATAAAACTAAAAGTAAAATTAAATTTATAAAATGAAGGTTAAAATATAAACAATTTTTGAGAATAAAACGAAAGGACTATGGTACAGATTTGAAAAACGAATGTATGTTCCAATTAAACATCAACACAATGCCATATAATGTGGTACTAAAGTCGCATTGTGTTCTGTAATTGGGAAGCACCCAATATCTGTCAAAATTCACCGCAATGATGGTTCTATGTTGACAGTTCAAAAATGGTTCGAAATTTAAAATTACAGCTCTTGTTAAAGGCCCTATGCGTAGAAAAAGTTTCAATACTCTTTTGACTTTTAAAATTTGCTTTTTTACATACGAATCTTACACCAACCTATGTTGAAACGGATGTTTTTCGATATACCAATGGTAATTTTCTTACGATTGTTTAGGAAAACTTAGAATCATTAATGGAGAATATGACAAATATTGTCTTGCAAAAAATTAATTTTTTTCATAAAATAGTTTAAACAGAACAACTTTTCAGTTTTCTTCTGTTCTCACATAACCTACTGATTAGAAGATCCCGACTTGACAACGTCGCTCTATGTTGGAAGTTTAAAATAGCGTAAAAGCACAGCAAAGTAAAAAGTCGTGAATAAGGCCCTCCGTACACGACGCGACTGGTTGCAAACCTTAGCCCGAAGCGAAAGTGATTACAACTATGTTGTTAGTGAAGGATCAAACTTGTATGCGAGTGAGATAAATCACGAGGAAAGGCACTAGAGTCGGCTGATTGCAAACTAAACAAGAAACGAAGTTTTCAACGAAAACGAGTACGAGCCATGTCTAGCCGTGTATCGTGACTATAGAATTTTTAACAATAGTAAAACAGGGGATTCAATTGTGTTATATTTGACTGTATGTATGTATTTAAATACTTTTCGATATTATTCGTAAACATCTCTGTTGATGAAACCAGCAAAGCCTTGCGACCGAGAAATTTTAGTCGCTGAATATATTCTCAAAACCAGTTTCAAATCAGTTTAGTTACGTTCGTGCCGTGTGTTTTATTTCACTCGTAAACACGTTCGTTCTTTTACTAAAAACACAGTTGTAATGACATTCGGTTCGGGTAGATTCGTGGCTAAGGTTTGCAACAAGTCGCATCGTGTGCGGAGGGCCTAAAACTCAAGTAAACAAGTCGTGTCTTGATCAATGTAAGAATCAACGTTGCCAGCTCTGAGAAACAACTCGGTAGGATTATTTTACATTTCTGCGCATGTGACACTGTCCGAAAGAGAGCAGTGCGCTTCAACTATTTTTTAATGTACATAACTTACAAATATATTATTAGTTCTTTCCGTCGCGATTTAGATTAGGTTTCCATAACTGGCCTACTCATTGGGAATGTATTGAAGATTAAACACCAGAAATAAAAAAGGAAATGTCTTCCGAGTTGTGTATATAATATATGTTACATAAAGAAAAGAATTACAAATATTGAACTAACTCTGAACCAAATTGATTTGTTTCGTCATCAATAAATTTTACATCAATTACATTATTGTATTCCTAATTATTACGAGTTAGCAAAGAAGCAAATAATTGTCATAAAAATCAAAAGACATTTAACGAAATACTATAATATAATATCAAATCATACGATGAGGTGGAGTACTTGTACATTATGGTTAACGTGTATTTAATTTTAATTATAAGTCTATATCAACAACAAATGTGCCCAAAGCTTTTCTGATAACGACGTGCTGATAACGTATATTATTATAATTATTAAATACGTCTTATCAACAAATGGTTTGCAATTATTTTATAGTTAATTATATACCACTACCACTATTGTTACTTCTACCCCTGTACCGAGCTATTTTTAATAATATATGTATAAAATATGGAGATAATATATGATTCCTCATATTTCCTTGCTTATTAAAAAGGTACTCAAACCAATAAGTAGTTTGATTCATTTAAACGTCCCTTACTTGTGGAACTCCTGTCATAGAGTTTTTTTAAATTAATTACTTTATTTACTTTTATTTATATACTTTTTTTTATTAAATCTATTTAACGTCGGACAATTTCCGATGTTGAGTCCTATCACTGACGACGTCCAACTGTGTCTTAGGCAGTTTTTATGGTCTCATATATGCGCACAACACTGCTGCCTCGATAATTTTATGATTATATACGTAAATAATTAATTTAACATGATAACAAGCCAACCCAGAAAATTTAACTATGGTCCAGTGATCGAACCCGAATACGCAGCAGACTGGCCTCTGTGTCGTTGCTGTTTATTGTATATTCATATTTTTTATATATGTTATATATATATATATAATATAGGTTTTATGATATGCTATAAAAGCAAGTATTTTATAAATGCATATAATTTACTTATATATATAATATGTAATGTGATTGCATTTTTCTGGTATTATGGAAGCACAGAATTTGGTTTACTGCAACAAACGGATTGCTTTTAATTTATTCAAATATGTTAAGTCTAGGAATAAGTAAGCAAATATATTGATTTGCTACTGCATGCAATGGCCTCATGCAAAATATTTTAAGTCCTTTCGTTTTCTGTGCGTACGAGAACTGGTGACTTTTACACAAAAAAGGTACTCGTATTAAATAGAAGCAATAAACACCGTAATGTAGAAATAATAAAGTCATGAGCATCGAAACTAATAGAGTTGAAGGAGGGCATGCGGGGCTTCTGCCCCGGGGCCTCCACAATAGAGATAAAAGCAATACATTTTTGAAAGACTTGACGGAAAAAAATTGTTCCTTTTCCTCCACACCTCTAAATCCGGCCCAGACTATAATTGAAAAGCAATTTCAAAATATAATATATAACTTTTCCCGAATCGTACAAAAAAAATTCAATTTCATGACAATTGAGAAATGTCGAATCGTAAAATGAATTAAAAAACATAAGAAATATTTTGATGAAAGTGAACGCCTTTCCACTCTCATGTACTGCATTTATAAAATTGCCAGTCACGTTATTGCAATTGGTCGATTGCAATATTTTGTGCATTTTTCAATGCTTCACTTCATACGTAAGCAACATGTCTTATTCGTGAGCAAATAAATATACAAAAGTTTTAAAAATACGTAACATACCTTCATTTCGAAACAAAAACATCAAACAAAATTATAAAAAAGTTAAGAAGTCACAGGTTAAAATTCTTCGCCGAACCTGTTCTTGTTTATTACGAAAATTATTTTAAGAATAACAAAAAAGAAAAAGGATTTACAATGTACAAATAATAAATGCCTGCGTCATTCTCATTATGAAGGTGCTGGCAGAACAAAGATAATACTCCCATTCTATTTCAAAATTATGATGCAGAAGTGAAACAAAGGTTGGTAACAAAAATAGTAAGCTTTAAGCAGATCACAGTTTCTCTTTTTAAACAAAAGAGCCATTTTGTTCTTGTTCAGTTCTTCAAAATTTTTATTGTATGCATTGGAAGTTCCATGCAACAAGGACTTATAAAAATTTATTCCTCTACATAAAAAAATGAACAATGTGTAACAAATAATTTTCTTAAATATTTTTTACAACCAAAAAATTATTTTTATTATCAAAATGAACTCTACTTAACATTTTCATAGTCAGCCTATCTTAAGGGGTTATATAACGTTAATATTTTCAAAAAAAAAATGTCTTATTTCATTTTCGTAATGTACATATATTTAAGTACAAACACAAAATTTCACTTATGAAAGTTGAAAAAAAATATTTTGTACTCTCTATATAGTGCTTTTGAAACCTTAAAAGCGTTTTTCTATTACATTACTTGGAAACGACTGAACCGATCAGTCTCAAATTTTAACACAATCTTCTTAAGTAATCCGTTTAGTTTTTTAATTTTAGATAATCCAGTCCAGAGCTATAGTGGTCACCGCAAGATGCCTTTTTTAAGATGAGCTCCAGGATCAGCAAACTATAGAAACATTTAAATACAGTTATAAGTTACTATAACATGTGTACAAATTTTTACATTAATACAATCAATAGTCTTCTTAGGAATTTTAACCCCTTAAGACGGTTTTGTCTTTCCAAAGCTGGTTTCTTTGTCCTTTGTATCTCTCTAGCTCTTACTTTTAATTGTTAATATCAACAACAAGCTTTATTAATCGACAATGTGCAAAGTGCGGGAAATTTCAACTTTGGGCTAAAAATAAACCAAATATATGTTTTTACGTACAATTTGTTGAAAAGACGTAATGCAGATTTTACTTTTAGACAATACATCGTTCGAATATCCACGATATCCGTAAGCATCGATTGTCCTTGATAAGCATTTTGAAGTGTAACACATCAAAGATTTTACACTTTTACGGCGAAATGTTATTTATCTTGTGTGCCTTAAAGATATACATATTGATACACGTTCAGTTTATTAATGAGGTATCTCCGAATATTGATTTTTTAAAAAACAATATTTGAGTAAAGTTGTAAAAGTCAGTATTACAAGAGTGATGACATTCCGGAATCCGGCATTCTGGTTTGGTTTCTAATATTACAATAATAAGGTTAGTGGTCATATAAGGTTATTGACTTTCAGACATCATAATAAATCCTCTTCTATATTTCAATGTACTTATTATTTCGTCATATCTTAATTGATTTGATATCTTTGAAATAATCGCTGTTTAAACTACACTGTAACCAATTTCTTGGTGAAAAAAATTAATTAGACACATCATTCTTAATCTAAGGCCTAAGTTAAACCATTTTTAGACCAATTTTTTTTAACAGTGTATTTACAACAAATTACAACTTATTACAATTTAATTATTGTACTGTTTATGAAATGGTTAATTATTTCCTATAGCCCACCTGAATCACCTGAATCCTGCGTTTAATAATTCTGCCGTAATTCGTACGTAATAAGCGGCAAATTATTATTTTATGAACATGGAAAGTGAAAGTGTCAATATTTGGATCTTACAAAACCAATTAACACTGTTTCAAGGTTTACTCATTATTATTATTCAATTTTTAATACTTTTATTGCTCATCAATTAGCATATCGTTATTTCTATGAGCATCATTACTGCATAGACAAACCACAAAACACAAAACGCAAATCACAAATGTGTAATGTAGCACATAATGAGGGAATTGTTTGGACAAACTATTACTTCAAATTAAAATGTAACTAGTGTGTAAGTAATTGTTTGATGTTGACCATAATTTGAATTAATTAACTGAAATAATCTAATTGCTTAAAAACGAATCTTGGTGTTTACGCTTTATAAATTTTCTGTATTATAATGTAGAGGGCGATGACATAGTGCTCGACAGCGTTTATGTTTGACGCTAGACTGCGGTATTTACCAGCGCTAGAATGAAGAAAAATTTACTAGGTTTGTTTGTTATCAAATTGTAAAGGACTTGTGAACTCATTTTTTAGTAGTCATCTTTTAATTTTTGATTGAAATAAATTTTAATATATGTATATTGGCGTTTTTACTTTTTTAAATATCCAATAGTTGACGGACTTATGCTTATTATCAAATTACAACTTTGCCGCATGTTTCACGTCTGCATAAGACGTCACTGACCAAATAAGTAATCGATATTATTTTTCTTCTTCAAAACCATCGTATATTAAAACTTCATACACAACTCAGCTGTTAGTAAATGACGTATCGTACACGTACTCGTATGCTTCTGTTTTATAAAAGAGATGGCAAATCTGTGTACGTGATGTGCCATTCATTGGAATTTTTTGTAACATTGGATACCTTTAATAATTAACATTTGAGATTCTGGTAGCCAACCTTATCAATATATAGCACAGTTTTGTAAAAATTAAAATGTGGTCTTTCATGGCCTATTGATTATGTGTTCACATAATTATAAACTTATTATACAGCGGTGTTGTTCACATATATGAGGTCACGATACCATAAAACTGCCAGCATAGTAGGAGATCATCGGTTATAGGACTTCAATTTAAAAAGATATAGAGCGCGCTTTTATTATTGAAATATATGATACGATTATATTTCCTTTTCTACGTTAATTGTTTTATATAAATACAAATTTATAAAGTAAAAAACATTTTTTATTAATTTTTAATCACAAATATTGTTTTAATCGAATAAAAGAAGTACGCTTTCATATTTATTTTCTCGTACATGCGCTCCAAAGCTCATCCTTCTGTCCTTCAGTAATTAACCAGTTTTTTAGCATTACATTGACATCTAAAAAGAGTGTGTCTGCTACATTTGAGTTCGATAACTTATGCCGGTTTCACACCAGAGAGACAGTTTTGAAAACAGTTTTGTTGTCCAAAAACAAAACAAAAACATGTTTTGTTTTATTTTAAAAGAGTTCTGTTTTTCAAAAACGGACTGTTCACACTGAACGGACTGGTTTTATGTTAAGTGTTTCTCTGTGTGTCCCATAAAAATTATAAAAATGATAAACAACAACTGACAAGAGCAAATGTTCACAAAAAACAAAACTGCTTGTTCAAACCAAGCAGACTAGAAAACATATTTTCCTTTGATCTTACTGACTCCAGATGGGAATGTATTTTGTTTACTAAAACAGCAACAACAGATAAAAATGTTTTGAGAATTGTCTCTTTGGTGTAAACATTGGTGTTTTTGTTCGTGTTTTATTGAACTGTCTCTCTGGTGTGAAACCGGCATTAACAGGAAATAATTTAAAAACAAAGTTTTAACCACAGCGACATACAAACACCATGACCGAGTTAAATACAGCTGAAGAGAAAAGTTAAACTAAGTACAAAACCCAAGCTTCTTCAAGAATAATCACATAATAGAAACAATATATAAAATTAATTCCATTTTTTGTTTATTTACTAATAATTGACACATAACATACTCTGCACTTGTTAGTTTTCACTTTTTATTTAGTAACAATTTTTTTGTTGTAATAATTAAAAAAAAAAAAAAAAGCATTTGCGTACTGACAATGTAAAATCTCCTGACACAATTAGCGAAAAGAACGACCGCTCTCTAATGGCAGACGGTTGACGGCTGACGGCTGACGACGGACGGCAAACATACGCCGGTAGACATCGAAGTACCATGTGTGCCACAATATCAAACCCAAGAGGTACTTACAAATATTAGTTAACAAACCTTTTCTTCTTTAACGTAATTAAGATGGAGTAATATAAACAAACCAGCTAGTTGCAAGGTCGGCCTCATCAGACAAACAGCCTAAGACAGGCAACCCACGACGTGAAATTACTTGTAACCCAGAAACTTATACTGGAGATTGACGCAATGATGTAAGATTTTAAAGTAAATAAAGGATAGAAATCAAACTTGTCCCAGACATTGAAGTTGATTGAAGATGAAACCTATAACATCACTAGTCTATTACTGTAGATAACAATTAAGGTTTTGTCGCAATGTTATTTGTCAATCGTTTGAATAGGGTGAATATTAGCACTTTGAACTGATGAAACTCTCTTTGCAATTTGCATACTATTAATTATATGTTGTTAATTATTTGCATTTTAAATTAACGGTCCTATTTCCGATTTCTATTTATAACTCTATATCTAACATATATGGTGTCAACGATACCATATCGTTATTTAATTAACCCGGGATTACATCCAGACCAAATCAAGAAAATAACCTGTTACGGAAATCGAGTTCATTAGCCTGGTTTCAACGTAACAATTCTCCCGACAATTTTTCTGTTAATTCGGTAATTTTGTGCATCAACCTTGATTAATAATTAATAAATATGATATGGACAGGACACCTTAGTATAATTCATGGCCTCGAATATGTATTATACGGCTTTTAATATATGCAGATAAAAAATGTAACGCAATGTAACACTTGATTTAGCTTGTAATAAGCTAGCTATGAAGTTGTACTGCAAGACAATTTCTGTATGAAAATAAGAAAATGAATCTTGCATTTAGCTTGTGCTAAGCTAGCAAGTGTGAAAACAGCACGACATTTTTTTATCTGCATAGTTATATTTGCTAACAATCAATGGTATAAGTCAACATTATCATTAAAAAAATATTAAGATGTTTCATGGGCTGGAATATATCAAAAAATCGATTTTTTATTGTTTTATTAAATAGTACATTATGTCTAAAATATTCTCCAAAAGTTTTAAGTCAATTAGAGTAAAAGTCTAAGAGATAGAGCCTTGAAAAGTTCCGCTCATTAGTTATTGTTTATTTGTCTTCCTCGCTCGCTTCTCTCACTTTCTAATGGTAACTAGTTTTGAATATTTTAGTTGATTCTCAAAAAAATTATGATCCGATCTTGTTCCGATATTGCACGGTTTTTCAAGGCAAGATTGACTAGTGCTTAAACGATTTTTTTTGTATTAACTAATTTTACAAGACAATAATACGTGGTGAAAATTATACCAAAAATAGTAAATTTTTGTACACAAGTCTGCCAAAAATTTAAATTGTATTTTTTTTCCTTCGTCCAAGCACGAGCTATATAGTCGTATACTCGTATATACTAACAGAAATAATGAGGTTTTTTATTATCAGATGTGTATATTACGAGTTATACTGGCAACGTCAAAGGAACTTTATTCTGAGAGGTCATAGAAAATGAGAATATTTTGAAGAAAAAAAAGATCTGTGATATGTTGAAAAGTTTGAATAAAATATTTAATTTATTTTTTAGTAAGAATTAGGGGAAATATGCTTTATTAGCCTTCGAATCCCATGTAATTTCTTAAAGAAAGAAAATAGCAGTTTTAGAAATGAAAAACTAACATTTGATTTTTCTACTACGAAATTATCTCAAACACCAAGACGATACATCCTTTCGAACGCTGTATATTTTATAAATTATAAGTCAATAGATAAATAACCTTTGCTAATGAAAAAATGTAAATGAATATACTAATTGTATAATAAATAAATGTTTATACTCGTATAATTCGTTCATTGGACGAGATCTTGAGTCATGATGATTGGTGAAATATGGGATTCTGTCATTTTTACTGTTTTTATTTCAGCATTCACACAAACAACTACAAATACCTGCGGAATCAAAACCAGTTTTTTATGTCGTAGAAAACATTAAGTAAAATTAATTTGTTAATGGTCATCAAGGCCAATTGTGAAAGAATATTACGACAAAATCAAAAGACGCCTAAGACATTAATTTCTTCATCATGAAATTTAAAAAATGAGTTCACATACTCAGAAAAGTAAACAATGAAATTTAGACCTTCGTAATGAATATTATGAAATGTAAACACGGTTTAAGAAGAAATTAATGTTCCTTTCGCATATTCTAGGAGTGATTATGCTTAGTCCGCAGGAGTCTTTGGTAATCACATTTTATAAAAGTTATCATAAGCATTTACAAATTAATTGTAGCTGCGTAGAAGCTGGCCCAGGAATCACGAATCACACACTTAAAGAGGATGTTCTGAAAACTTACCCAAATTCTTTTTTGCCGCTTTTCAAAGACCCGTATTTCAAGAATTTCAATTTTTAATTTGATGGTGCAATATTAACATTTTCTTTGAAGCAACTAACATCCATATGTGAGTATAATGTATAGTTACCCTTTTCGGAGTCGGTCTGGGCTGTGGGAAATAGTTCAATTTTTACATTACATTAATATGAAATATATTTCTTTCGGAATTTAACTTAAGTACTACTTAATACTAAATTTTGTTAGTTATGATTTATTTAGTTAGTTATGTGTACACCAAAAAAATCATTAAACAACGTTGCTTTTAGAAATGAGGATACAGCTTCCATAACTGATTTCAATTTTCAAAGGAAATAACAAAATACCGCAAAACAATTAACCCAACATCGCAATTGATTTTCTATAAAACAACTTTCTCGAATTAGACTTAATAGTTCCATATAATTTAAATAAAGAAAAGTTTACTAAAAGAAAAAGAAACACCGGTAGATTTTACTTTTGAGCATATGCGTGTATTACCCAATAGAAATTAAACAAATAGTTCAAATAGTGAACATATTCAACGAAAGTGAAATCTAATGTTATAATACCGAATTCCACACTCATTGTCCCAGACTCAGACACAGACGCAGATGCGGACGCGGACACGAACAATTATAATTAGACAACTATCATAAAAGTGATAATTAACCTACAAACAAAACTTTAAATATTTAATAATTAATTATTACATGAGTCAATGATTCAAATGATAATAATTAAGTTATACTATTACTTTCAAAGAAGCTAATTAATGATAATATGCCTAAAAAATTTGAATGGCAATATGACATAAACCATCCGTGTTTTACACAACATTCTAGCTGACATTTTCAACTATTTTAAGTTTATTCGTATAAAATTTCACAAACTGCAGATGTAGTGATGCAAAAGCAATTCTTATTGATATCCATTGAACCATTTCTTCATAGTATTTATTAATTTAATTTTGCATACGTATTAGAAAAATGTTTGATTTTCTAGTTATTATTTGTGATAGATTTAACTTAGATAAGATATGGGGAAGGCGAGATTAACATTTGAGTTCTCTTTGCGGTCTGGCCTCATCATACGTACACAACCTGTGAACCTTGTGAATTCTTCTATTCTGTGAATACTGCTAAGTGTACAGTAAACCTAACTTTAAATATCATAGATGTCAATGAAATTAAGCATTTGAATCCAGTGGCGAGTGGATAGAGCCCACAAACCATAAACATATTTTAAGAAAGTACAAGTCACTTGATGTACTCACCAATATTAGTCTAATGACAATCGAGAGGGAGCTGTTGCAATCCATTCATTCTAAGCATCTTATTTACCAGTTTTCTGAAAACACAAGGTTGTCAAATAACACGTTATCTATAATTGTCCCAATACGCAAAGACAAAGCTTAGCCGAGGAAGTTAACTCGTGGACTACAACATTCTACTGAAACACTGACCTCAGATTCGATTCTCCTCGAATTAAATTGAGTGTAGTTAACACTTACAAGTCTGACTGAAGGCATGACATGGCGGTAGTTTATCCCACATATATATTGCTTCGACAGTACAAACTGTTATACAATACATAGCCAATAAAGGACCTAGAAAATCATTAAAGCCATTACAAAAAAAACCTACAAAATGTTGCAACATTTATTTGTTTAATTTTTCAATTGTTGCATACTTAGTATAGCATATAAGTTTTACTATACGTCACGCATTATACGTACGGAATACAAAATAATTATGGGTGTAGGATGTTATCACAAGATGAGTAATTATTCGATATAGTCTTTTCATCTACATCTTTTGTTTTCAAAGTTGTAAAAAAACTGCTGCATTTTCTTAAGTTTGATGGCGCTTGTTATTTACTCAAAATATGTACAAATCACTACATAATATACATTCTACCACTTCTTATTCATTAATAGACAGTAATTTATTCAGAAATATTAATGTTGATATTTCGAATTTGAGGTTAGAAATAAAATGACACTGTTTCATATATAAATAAAATGGCGTCATACTTCACATTTATTTATCAAATTTAATAAATACTGTCTGCTTTTTAACAAAATGTGGTATAATTAATTACGTGATATTTTCATGTACTAACCATATTAATTGCGCCATAAAATATACGAAAATGCAGTCGTTTCTTTATAAGATTCAAAACTGAAGGTGTAGTTATGTCGAATTACTACACAAAATATAAATACATTCTAATGTCAAATAAAAAAATTATGTAGTATCGATTATTTAAATTGCTTACTTTTATTTTTTTGAAACTTACAAACAAACAAAATAATAGATATAATTAAAAAGGAATTCATTTTTCATTTTTTGTTGAATAGCGTTTCTATACTGTTTGGTTTTAAGTTCCAATCCTTGTACAAAAAATGATCTCTCACTACGCAGCGCCCAATGTCTATTAAAGGAATTATTAAAATAAATGGTTACTTATGGCCGTATCAGTGCTTCCTTTAGTAAAGCTGGTGGTAGCATGCTTTTATGAGTATGTGTTGCACATATGAGTTGAATTTTCTAACTTGGTAGCTTTATTTTTAGTTTTTGAAGAACTAACGCACAATCCTTTTAACGAAAAACGTACGAGTATATTCCTTAGAATTTCTAGTTATTGAAATCTGATAAAAAGAACACTATTTTTAATTACCTATAAAATATTGAATAAATAGGTGTTTTAGTAAATAAATTTTATTTAAAATAACTATTTTATATAGGAACATAATTTTGGTTTAAACTTACTTTCGGTTTCTAACACCAGGCAGGGTGCTAGTTCAATAACGCTCTAGCTCTATGCAACCGCGCTCGTGTTTTGTTTTATAATAGCTAGTGAGTAGACGAGAACGCGGTGTTTTGTTTGATCATCAATGGCCGAGCAGTTTTAGTATTATTATTTGGGTCCGTGTCCCATTTTAGTTTTTTGTCAAAATTTTTTACAAAATTAACAATCATGAGCTCTAAAGATATGCGTAAATTAAAAAACTTTTTTTTGGAGTCAGAAAAAAGTCTCGCGTCTGTAACCTGGGCCCGAGGTGTGAACAACAAAACGTTATTGAGCCTGGCATTGTCCAACAACAAGCAGATGATGTTGGAATCAGATGTTATTCTTGGAGGTCTCGGAAGGGGCCATGCAGTAGATCATTTCGAGCCAGTAATAGGACATACCGCACAAAAGACGTCAGATTTGAGTGTGAGATTGTACATCCAGAAAATTATTCGACACAACCGATGTCAACAATACAAGAAAGGTATTAAGCTGAATTTTAAATCACATGAGGCTTGCGAGTCAACTATCTTGATGCTGCAAGCTATGCTAAACCACATCAATTTTCCGGTTTGGCTACACGCCGACATATTGGCTGGTGGAGAAGGGGGCCACGCGCCGGCTTTGACACCGGAAAGGTTTTTATCGATATGCAATGAACTCCCAGAAGCAGTGGTGTCAGTGGGATGGACTAACACTTGTGGGTTTTTACCAAGCTGCATGAAAACCTACACCACTGAAAATGTGCATGAAATGCTTTACCAAATGATGGATGACGAACATGATCAGATCATTTTTAATGTGCGAGCGGGCATTGCAGAGCACTGCTATAGCCGGGTTATGGAGCTACTCAATTCGAAGAAATGCTTTTTAGCCATTGTGGGAAATAATACGGACACCATTAATTTGAAAAAGATGAAGAAGCTCATAAAAGCTGCTGGACCAAATAGAGTGTTTCTAGATATGCCGAATGCAACCCGTAAGCAACTTCTGCAGGATTTACACAAAAAGAGTGTTACGGATATTGTGTTCAACTGGATGCTCCTTGCCGCAGCTATGGCCGCCTCCTTTATGCTAGCTGTCAATAATCAGCAAGCGAATACCAGCTTCTAAATTTATAGTGTATAATTATTTTTATCAGCTTTTTAGAAATTCTGTATTTTAAAAGTAATATAATAAAATTAATTAAATGTATTCAAGTTGTTGTTATTTGTAGATAAATTGTTATATTGTTTTTATAATTTTCATTTTAAATTATTATGCATACATTTTTTAAAAGACATTCATATTTACATAAATTATTGAAATATTCGTTGTTTGTCCTAAGGGAAATGGCGCTTCATTAATTATTCCATATTAGTTAGTTATCAATGAAGTTCAACTTTTTTGAACCCCATTATTTTATTTAGTGAGTATAATTATTAAATTTGTTGTGTTATTTATAATTTATATAGCAAATATGGTATTTTTCTGTTTACAGGATAGTTAGAAAATATGGAATAGGTTTTAAGTCAAATGATTTTTTTAATGAATATGGTAATATTATAATTACCCATTTAGCATAATCTATACAACGGGTTTACAACCTGGCGGAGAAGAAGAAACTAGGGGAGCTTTCATAAACGACCTGAAGTTGGTATTTTCAAAATTCGCGGGCAAATTGCATATATATGCGCTACTTTTATCAGCCATTTTTATTTTGTGATTTTAATTTTATACTTTAACCTGATTGACATATATCAACTCGTTTACTGTACTGGTTTGTCTGTACTGTCTCTACCATTTTTCAGTATACTAAAATCCTTTTAAAATAGTTAATGCAGTATGCAACCAATTGTATCTATTGTTCCAGGTTCTTCTTTATTACTATGAGTATTAAACCACACAATGGCAATGCCTTACTCAAATGTGATCTGATAATAAGTTCAAAACATCAACGTGCAGTATGTAATCATTCGTTCGTCAACGTTTCTTTAACCAAATTCCAGATATTCTACAAGAGGCGCAAGTTTTCATACGTTTCCTATGAGCTGGCCAATGATTTCATAGCAGGCAACGTACTTTGAGCACAAGAATGAATACCCTTTCTTTAAATAAAAAGAACTGTCTAGGCGGTGACTCTCTTACATGAGAAATGTATCTTTTCGAATGTTTGCAGATTATATAATATCCTCCCAGGTAATTAGATTTCGTAGTACAGTTCAAATTACGAGAGTTCGGCGGTGACTAATACTAAAAATTAGTTGTGGGGTATATACTGACGATATAACTAAAAAGCACTGACTCACTTATTTTTCTGTAATGTATATAGAAACGAATAAGATAAAAATCATTATCATATTATATATTTATACCGCTCTTTTAAGTATAAGTCACCGCCGAACTATCGTAATTTGGACTATATCTATTTATTTGAATATTGGAATAAAAAATACATACTATTATAGGTATAGGTAATATGTATGAAAAATTCAGTCCAAAATGAAACTAAATCCCGTCTTCAATGTTTTTTTTTTGGTTACTAAAGATTATTACAATCTGTCCTCCTTAGAGGACATTCAGTGATGATGATAGGTATATAAAAATTAAGTGTTGCGCGGGATGTGCCCATCGACTCATATCTCAATTTCTTAATAGATCCTAGATTCTGATTAGTTAGATAATAGCTCCTGAGGTACTTTTTTTTAGTCTGCGTACTTTGGAATTATTGGACATTAGACAGCTAGCCAAATTGTTTGGATGTTCTAGTATTCTTTCTTTGTATGCTTTGATTCTAAGCACTATTTCTTCATTTACTCTAGGTATATCCGGATCCCGATGTATTATGTGATTAGGTACAAACGAATGCACCATATTCGTGACAATCCTTAGCATTTTGGACTCAAATCTTTGGATTATTTCAATATTAGAGGTAGATGCAGTACCCATAGGTGGATACCATTAGACCATACCGGTTTAAGTATGGATTTGTAGAACAGGAGTTTGTTTTCAGTGCTCAGTTGTGACTTACGTTCTATCAGACAGTACATCTGTCGCAGTTGTACTTCTTCCAAGTAAGCCTCTAATCTAAGTGTATTCCCAGGTACCTCACATGATCAGCCTGCAGTATATTGACATTGTTTAATGTTATACTTGGGCAGTTTCCCTGTCTAGTTGTGAACGTAACATGAATTGATTTTGATTCGCTGGCCTTGATTCTCCAGTCCTTCATCCATGAAGAAAGTTTGTCCAGATTTGTCTGTAGTATAGTCGAGGCATTACCTGGATCATTATGCGACGCCAAGATTGCCGTATCGCCAGCAATGGTTCCCGTCATAACTGAACTTTCCTCAGGTAAGTCTGCTGTGTATAATAGATATAATATAGTAATGCTTTTTTAAAAGTAAGTGTTATGAATGTGTTTGCTGACATAATCATTGATAGATAATCTGCTGATAAAGCAATTTTGTATTAAAACCATTAATTGTCTTTTCCTAGTTCTTACCTAGTGAGTAGGTATCGGAAAGATGATGTGGGTCATACTTGCGTACGGAAATGTATGACCCGTCACCCGAACATTTTCTGTTAATCGATAATACATTTTTGTCTTATAATTTTTTATCAATTTTCTTTTCAGGATATCTTATTGCCATTCGTTAAGTCGTGAATTATATAGATAACGATTGCTGATCGAGTTAATTCCAAAAAAAATGAAAAATATTTTGAGTGAAGATTTGAGATTAGTATGTCTCAAGTTGTCCCGGTGTGCGCCTATGCTAGCTACCTTCCATATTCCTGGGGTATTATAAATTGTGCAACAGGTATGTTACTAACCATAACTTTAGTTTGTATGGGGACGAATTTTCAAAGTATATTTGCCACGAAAATTAAATAGATAATAAAATCGTTAAATAAGCAAGATCTTTTTCTTCATATGGTTCAGTGCGTTAAATACCTTAATATAGGTTTTGCAGACTTGTTATGCAATACTGCTTGCTTATTACACGAGCTACTTGTGGTGCAATACTGCTGGTCTAAATAGTCACATTGCGCTTTCGAAATTAGTCGACCTTATATCGAAGGGCGAGTTAATTCATCCGAATAAAACTTTTTTTTATTATATTTAACAGTTTATTATATTTAACAGTAATCAAATAAATAAACATGCTACTAGTAAATATAAAATATGGATTATAATAAAAAAGATAATTTTTAATTAATAAAGTGTGATCAGGTAATTAGTCTACCAGACAAATATGTGTAGAACTTCTAAGAAGGGTGTTTAAGGTAAAAAGGATAACAAAAAAGCATATTTTTGAAAATGTTTTTTGACGACACAGTTAGAATATAATTATTTCTATTACCACTATTATTACTATTTCACTACATGATAAAATAATATTTAAGTAATACTTTGTGAAATTTTCATAAATAAATATCAAGAAATGAGGCATTGCCAGCGAATCTCCGCGAACGTCACAAGAAAAAGAATGATTGCGTTGTTCCTCATAACTCATCACTGGATTATTCGAAATCAAAAAACCAAAATAATTTCATTAGTTGATAAGTCCCTTCAGAATATGATCCACATGTATTGAGAGTATATAATAAAGCAAGTGAAAGAATTTCATAAGTCGTGCTATTTCAGTTATTACTTACTTTACCTAGTTAAAGTAGCTGATTTGTATAATGTCTATGCTCATAAACACTTGTCTAATCATCAATAGAAGTGAATTATTTAATAAATTTCTCTTTTTTCTATCATTGTTTCTTCAGTGTACCCCAGTGTTCGGTTTGTCAGCTTTCGTAGTCCTATATCGTCCCCATGTTCAAGGTGTTGCCGGGAAATCCATTTTTTACATATATGACACTCAGAAGCGACCTTAGGGGGTGGCAAACGGGACAACCGCCCAGGGCCTCGCTCTTGTAGGGGCCTCGCACACTCGCGCAACCAAAGTAGAAAAAGTAATTACAATATATGTATTTGAATCTCGCGTCTCGCGCTTTCGAAAACCCACTAGACTCACTGCGTATACATTTTAAGGCATTCATGTACCTTAGTTTATTTTCATTAATATTTGTCGTCCTTGTGCTTGTTAACTTTTATAAATCCTCCAATATAAAATTTTAAAACTCTACATCTAAAACTCGTCAATCATCATCAAAAATACTTACATTCTTAATGTCTCACTCTCAATACTTACAAAGAACAAGTGCCTAAAATTTAATATAACAACAATAATAGAGAAATTACATTTAATGTAAATAACGTATACAAAACAATAATAAAAAAATTCACGACAACAATTTTCTCCACCCCATTTTTACACAGAGGAACAGAAAAATTTGACACAACAAACACATTCATTAGCACCATTGTCTGCAGCAGAGTGACGAAAGAAACAAACGTAATGTGTGCGTATGTATGTAGTTATGCTTACCATATATAATAAATCTAATGAAAAAGTTGATAAATCAGTGCTTGGCCCCCATGTCTCTCCATGCCCATCTATTGACGACTATGGCACCATAACGTAGCAATGTTTTAAAAGGTATTTAAATAGGAGAAACGCGATTACGACAGACTTGTCTTTTCAAAACAAAACAAGTACACTTTGCTTTAATGTTTTGTACTGTGCAAATGATCGTTGCGGAATGCTCGCATCGTAATTAATGTAAATAATTAATCCCATGTCTTTATCATTTAAAAAATTACCTCACTATAACAATATAATTATATTTTCCATATGTTGCTGTAACAGCAAAAGTTTGGGCACGGTATTACACACATTTTAATAACTTGAAAGGAAATATTTTGTTGTAATTTTCTAATAACCGCGGATCATATATTGTTTATTGCTAGTTAATTTACAATCTGTTCTAGAAAAATGTTAATTTGTTAATAGATTTCAGTGGAGAAGATGTTCCAGCAACTAGTACTGCATTCACATCAGATTCAAAACTTCTGCTTGAGGTTTACATTAATCCATTAACACCATTTGATCAATTTCACGATCGCTTTTCTCGTCATTCCTGCATCTCTTCATTTCATAATTTTTGTTTCTTTTTTAAATTTCTCGAGATCGAATCCGTACATGGATGGCCATCCTGATTTCGATCCTGGCCGTCCTGTTTTCTTTGATTAATCAAGCCATGTCAAAACGATCATCGAGCTTCGATATAATATTTGCTTCTTTTTTTATCTCAACCTCCAATGATGTCTCAACGTGTTTTTGAAGTTGCTTTTAGAATACAGTTTCTCATCTTTTGCGTTCCAATTCGTTCTTTTTCCGAAAAAGTCATCACTTTTGCATAACTAGTCTCGCACTGTCACGTATAGCTACGTTTTCCATACGAATATTGAAAAATGTTTATTTGATTGTAATTTACTTGCAGTTATATTATGCGAGTTTTGTTCCTATAAAGAAATTTGATCACATAAGCAAGTCATGTGAACATCCTGTTTAAAGCAGTATTTCTTCAAACTATTATTATTTTCCTGGCTGGTTTTGGATATTTAGGATACACTCGTCTGTAGTTACTTTTACTAGGACTGGAACGTTGTGTATTATTTAGGTTTAAATAAGGATAATATTTAGTTGTGTTTATAGGTAAGGGTGAAAGAATAATGAACAAATTCGTACTAGACAAAATCGGGTGAGAGAAAATGCATCGTTGGGTGAGGGGAATAAAGTGGATATGGAAACGACTACTAAGAGTTAAAATTTTAATTATCTTTGCAATGCACAAATCTGTTTCATTTCATAGATGCCAGTATTTAGAACTATTCTCAAAAAAATTCCAATCGATTGATTATTTCCAGTAAACATTTTGGAGTCACTTTGCCATCACATTTAAGATGCGTATGATTTTTTTGTCATGAAAAAGTTTATTTACAGTTCAGTTTCTTACAGTCGTTCATATGAAATGTCTATTTTACCGGCCACAAATGGCGAAACCACTCCGCCTGTCGGAATACAAATGAAGATAAAGTTGATGCGAACTATAATTGAAGTATAATAGTGATAGAAATGTTACAAAACAACCCACTTCACCAAATTGTTTACTGGGTTGCAATTAAAGCAATCAAAACGGCGGTGATTGCCATTTTAAAAAATGGCTACTCTGATCTGACTGTGGTTAGAATTCTCTAATGTAATTATACTTAAATACTTGGAATTTCTGAGGAACTTACACAATTTTTGAGTGAAAATAGCACAAGAATACGCGCCGTTTATTATAATCGAATCTATGAAAGAATCTGAGCGAATGTAAGTTATATTTCAACCAAACTTTCTTTTAATACTATTCTACAATGTAACTAATAATTATAATTTATTTTAGGGCTACTTCTGATGTTCGTGTACAATTAAGACAGGCCAATATGCGAGAAGTGTGTTTATTATTGAATTCCAGATATCTACTAGAACTTTGGCTATTGACTTCATACGCACAAACTGTCGCAACATATTAGGAAATCGCTGTTTTACATAAATTGTCTTGGAAATGAAATGTTAGGATGCCTGACAGCATGAAATTGAAGTAGAAACAGAAGATGATGATCCTGATATCCCAGATCCTGAAGAGGTAATATATTAAGATATATATTTTTGTGTATAATTAAGATATATTGATTTGTATGTTTATTATTGCTAAAAAAAATCGCAAAAAAAAAATTCATCAAGAGTAAATAAAGGTCACCCTAATGTGACACTGTCAAGTTGTAAATGAAATAACATAACTTATATTTCTCTTTAAGTAATAGTAACATCTACATTTTATTTACACATGAACATTTTTTTAGCTAAATTTTTGTTATAACAGAATATCATCTCTTGTTTTAAGTTGAAGTTGTCTTTCTGGCTCTCCATGCCTCAATTCACCAATCCGCCCATTTGACCAAAAGTTTGGGAAGTCCTGTTCTGAAGCTCCTATAACGGCAAAGATTTGTGAATCAATTGTTGTTGCAAGATGCATATCCTAATATCTGGCACTTGAGAAAATGACACCTGTAACATGTTACGAAATTTTCTATTGCTTACTTATTATAACTTAATTTGCATAAATAATTTTAATTAATTTGATAAACGATGAAGTTTGTAATTGCATAATTATTTTTAATTATTATTCAATATTTTATATGACATTACTTTTATTAGTTGTGTAATATACTCACACCCATTAAATCAATTACTGTACTATATTATACTTGTAAATTAGTCGTCGGTGTGATGCTCATTGTATTAGATAATTATTACTCTTATGATTAAACAGATAGTAATTTACAAATAAGCAAGGTATTATGCTTTACTATCTTTGAATTACAATATTTCAGTTTGGGGAAAGAATATCATCAAGCACCGATAAATCGAAAGCTTGCCCTTTTGCATAATAGTATATGTAATTTATTTATATATATGTGGAAAACAAGAGTACTATCTTCCAATTTTCGCACCCAAGCTGTAGCCGTCAATACCGCGGTTGCTGGGTTAAAGACAGGTCGGCCCATGGTGATTCATTGACTGTTCTCGTATTGTACTGTTTCTGATACTCATCTGTTATAGTTCTGTCCTAAGTCTCGTCAGCTCTGCTTGCACTCCCAACCAACTATCTTCATTAGATTTGAATTTCCTGAGCGTCCAGCTAACAAACTATCATCAACAGTAGTATCGTTAATGCTTACTTTATATGCCATTTTCAATTTTCTCCTCGTAAAACGGTTTACATACTTTTTCGGATACAATTCACTTGCTAGTCCTATTATAAAGTCCGTCTTATAAATTCTCGACTATCCCGCTAATGAACTATCACTTGAAAGCACTGTTTGTAGAAAACTATCTTGTATTATTCTTCTCTGTATTATTCACTTGTGGATAACTCGTAGATAACTAATCTGCACTTAGTTCAATTCGCTATGAGCTACTAATCCGCACTTTTTTTTTTTTTTTTTAATATTTATTTTTTCAGTGCATCAACTATTGGTAGTTATTAGCACTTTTGAAATCAATATTACATTTTATATACATTTTTCTTATAACATATAACTTATACAATATAATACAATTCTTTTTCTCTATATATCAGCTATAGATCAGCAATTACCTACTCATTGAACGTTCAAGATCCTCATTCTTCTTCCTATTTCAGCATCTCGATATGACACAGCAATTTAACTATGATGTTCCCATTTCCATTTGATCCCTTCTTCATCCTCTCTCTTCAAGCTGTTCTTTTTCTTCTTCTTTCCTTTTCTTTTTTTTTTTCCTTTTTCTATTTTCGTTCTCGAATTTTTCTTTTTGTAATCATTTTTTTTCAATATTCATTTTTCTATGGTTACACACAACCAATTAAATCTTATTTTATCAAACCCAGAAAATATAACTCTGGCCCGGGGATCGAACCCGAGAACATAGTAGTCAGAGTCAAGCATCAATGCTCTTACCCTACTGTGTCGTCTAATCCGCACTTTGTTCAATTCGCTATGAGCTACTAATCCGCACTTAGTTCAATTCCCTATGAGCTACCAATTCGCACTTCTGATATGGAAAACAAGAGTACTCTCCCAATTCTGATGTGGAAAACGAGAGTACTATCCCAATTCTGATGTGGAAAACAATACCCAATCCGCTAATCTGGTGTGGAATCAAGGTACTCTTATTTAATTTAGGGCAAATGTCAATTCAGTTAATATTCAACTATGCAATATCTTAGTTTCTTGTCAGGATGATAAAGAATCACATAATTTGTCACTTAAATTCTAGTTATTTACATTAGTTTTCAGCTAGATTTAATAGATTTACTTTTATTACTTTGGAGAATTCGTTTAGTTAATTTCGGTAAGCATATCCCCTCACGTATTCAATCAGTGGTTTATAGTTTCACACATTTTAATTGCTTTATTCTTTGACTTGGTTTCCGTCACTTGGTTCCGTTACAATATACCCTATTAATCACATTCTTTTACGGCTTTTTTAGCTCGGGTGTTATAGTTATGATTACATTGTATGATCGATTTATTTGTACGACTCCATATATATATATATATATATATATATATATATATATATATATATATATATATATATATATATATATATAAATACGCACATTGCAAGCTTATTGAAGCGAATTTTGCCCGGGCGTATACGCGCTACTACGCTTTACCTATTTCAACTCTCGCACACTGCAAGCAACAAAGCCGTCTGGGTACGGGCGTTACGTAGGTCACATACTGGAAGCGTATATTAGCGAATTTTACCAAGCGAATACATGCTACAGCACTAAACCTATCCGAACCTTGTAAATGCAATCAGCTGTCTCAAACTGGAACGGATATGGAAGGGAATGCAATAGTCTCTTTCATAACAGTGGTTTATCGATAAAAATTAAAGTAAAAGTTTGCTCTCATAAAAATAAATAACAAAATAACTACAATACACCCTACAGTACACAAGTTTGATTTGGTACGTGGTATGTATGTAATGTGGCACAGCATATGCAAGGAACACAGGAGTAGGCTTGCTCATTCCGAGAATATTTACGCATAAATAATTGTTGTATATCATGCATCTCCTTTTTTTATTATTTTATAAAATTTATTTTTGGTAATTTTTCTTTTTTAAATGAGCCCGACTCTATCATCTTTACAGCGAGCTAATCACAAACTTGACTTTTCGTTTTTTGCCTGTGTTTTTTAAGCACTGAAGAATGATTGTCAGTTTTATGATTATATTTGTTATGTTTCTATAAACTCTTGCCTAAAATGTAAAGCCAACTGATCCAGCTTGGAAGATACTGTCACTTTTGTCGAACCAAATATTCAAAATTAATTCTTCGGCCAACTTTGAGTTACTGTATTGAAAAAAAATGAACTATGCGAGATTGGCAAGTAACATTAAAAGTTAACGTAATAACTTTTAAAATATTCAATTTAGATTTTTTTAAATATTTTTCTGATAACTGTCATGACTGTCATGATCCACTTCCGGCTTGATGTCGACTTCTAGTATACCCTGTATAATTTAGATTTATTATTCTATAATTTAGATTACTTATAACTTAAATCTATTATATGTTATGATTATATATTTATTATTATATGTATAATTGTGTGTCGTTCGGCTTTACAATCTACATTATTATATTTCTTAATACATTTCATATAACTTCAACTTAAAACTAAACTAAAACTGCTTCTTCTTCCCTTGACCCTCTCCCTTCATGTTCCCTACATCTCCATCCTTCTCACCGTTTCCTGCTTCTCCTTCCTTCTTACCTGTGAGTCCGTCTCTCACCTCTTACCTTCCTTGCTCACTCTCGACAAACCCTCTATTATATTTGCATTATTCTTTCTTTCTTTCAGACTTCATTTTTCCTGTCCTACCTTTTACCTCTATCACTCTGTTGAAACATAAACCCTCTGGTTTTTCACTTCCTCCTTCTAATTACTTTTTCCATCCATCTGTTTCCTTCCTTTCCGCCTTTTAATAGCTGCTCCACCTTCCGACTGCTGCCCACCCTGTCCACACAATTATCCCTTATGTGCTCCAGTGTCTCCATCTCTGCTTTGCACACCTTAGACTTCTTTTCTTCTCGGTCCACCCAGTATCTACTTTCATTTTCTTCGTCCCCAATCTAAATCTCGCTGATCTTGTACCATTCTTCAGTTCACTCTCTTTTCCCCTCATATACTCTGGCATTCCACTTTCCCGTAATTTTCTATACCTGACATTGTATCTGCTGCTATCAATTGCACCTGCCTATCTCTAATTCGTAGCTCCTCCTTTACTCTTCTTCCTGCCGCCCTCTTTCTCTTCACCTCCTCTGTGCCCATTTGATTCATTTTCAAGTATTCTTCCCTTCCTTTCATATCTACCCCTTGCTCTTATTTCATATCCTCTACTCGTATTTTTCTCTGGACTACACTTTCCGCCCATCCCATTTTTTCCTCAAATCTCACTGCCCTTCTACCTATTTCACCTCTTCCAGAACCATGTACCCAGGCGTGCATCTGCCAAGTCCCAGTACCCATTTGATGTATCTGTCTTGCGTTCTTTCTATTTTCTTTTGCTCTCTGTACCCCCAAATCTCTACCATAAAGAAGCATGCTTGTTATCAGCTTTTCGAACAATCATAGCCTTTTACAAATGTCCTCTCCAAAAACCTATCTTCCAAACTCCTCTCATTGCTAGCTCTGCTTTCTTCATCACTTCACTTATCCCCGCCTCTATTATTTTTAATTTTAATTTTTTTTTATTATTTACTATATGTGTTATATATTATATTTAGATATGTACAAGTATGTACCATTCCTTTTATTCTAAATTTCCATATTTATGTTGGGGCAAGTGCACTGTTTGCATTTACCTGTAGATGCTCAGACTAACACAAAGATTCACACTGGATAGGGCTTCACACGAGTACGAGTCTTAAAAAAGCAAGACGATACGAGACGAGGCATTTCTGAAAACTATTGAGACAGTACCGAGACCACATGCGGAGAGTCTCGTTTCTGGTCTCGTTGACGTTATTTCAAAAAAAATTGCTAGAAAAATGAACTAAAAGCAACCTAAACGTTCAATCTTTTTTTATTACAAAAAAAGTTAGGTCGTACATTTACGGAATATTAAATCTGGTTAACAAACATATGTTAAATATTTTATTTTATAATTTTGTCTTTTGCAACATTTTGAAGACGAACGGAAACGAATGTTTTAAAAGAAAAATAAATGTGAATATAAATTATTTACAATGCGATTGTTTGATGACATTTTAGCCTTTAGTTGCCGCAAAAATGTCGTTGAGTGTAGGTGTTAGTAGTGTCAACATGAGAAAAAGGCCGAGATTAGATGAAAGTGATGATGCATTAAGTGAAATTGAACCAGTTGTTCAACTGTGTATAAAAAAATTCTTCAAAGTTTAATTTTTCTTTTAAATTTGATACAATTAATAGTGAGAAAAAGGCAAAGGTGTAAAATTTAGAATAAAAAAATGAATTACTTTGTTTAGGGCTATCTTGGGAGTAAGTTCTCACAATAACGAGATGTGACGAGACGAGACGAGAAAAACGATTACGAGACGGGACCGAGACTAAACTATACCTTTTTTTGCCTCGTGTGAAGCCCTAACACTGGATAGAATGGAATATGATAATTTAAAAAATTGTCATCCTTTGGAGATTATACAAATTGCTAGTTTATTAGTTATGATAATCGTCAAATGTTAAATAAGCATTGGAGTTAGTAATGTCCAGCTATAAAAATTTGTTGCTACGGAATGCCATAGGATATTCTAGAAAACAGATATTCAAGATTTAGTCGAACGATTACCGAAATTCTTCACTTCAGATTTAATTCATTAAACTTTAATAAAAAAAAAAAATCAGCTTGGTCATTCCATGAAATTAATATTCTTTTAATAATTACAACACATACAATCAGTGTTATATGAAAACTAATTACCAGTACATAATATATATTGCTTGTAAATCGTATTTCCTTGTTTGCTTGCATCGGTGGTCTGCGAATAGCAGTGGACTGACAGACTGACGAATCACAGACTGCTTCAACGTTATACAGCATAAATCAAACAACTAAAATAAATAGAGCGAGTATAATTAAATTCTTCGACTTTTTATTATTATTTATTTGTTGATTATGATTTTATGTTTCTTAACACCTTAACTATTGCAACGCATGTTATTACGACTAATAGCAGAATTATCCAAGGAAGTTGATTATATCAGAAATCTCAAATCCAAATGCGTGCGGGTCACAATAAGAACGGATAGAGTTAACCTATAAGTCTACCATGTGGTGAATCTCTTAGTTTACATGAAGAATTAGACCACTTTGGCGCTTGTAAAAACTACTGTAAAAGGAAATTTATTTTTTAAGCAATGTTAAAGTATATTTTTTTCTTATATTATCAATAAGTACTCTTCACATTTGTAAATATATTTCGGTTATATTTTAGAACCGGTAATTACTAAATGGTGCTTGGGCTTGTGTCCTCATTTTTTAGTGTCCGATTTTTCAATTGTTGATTGAAATTGATGTTAATAAATGTGTATTGGCGTGTCTATTTTATTAAATATCTAAAGGTTAACGGAGATATAGCAATTAAAAGATTGAATTGTAGTTTTAGCGCTAGAAATGATCGGCCATATTATGACGTGAAATGCATTTTAACGTCAGTTATTTGTTGAGTAGGTCAGTGCTGTGGTAATGTTTTGTAGCTGTTGGTAGTCAAATAATCAAGTCAAGTCAAAGAATAATTAGTTTTTATTTTATTTAACCCTGCTAAGGCAGACATAATATTGGAATTTTTTTGTTCCTTGAAATAGCTGTAAATAATATTTGATATATAAATACATATAGCAGAGATTTATGAGCTGTAAGGTTGGTAACCTTACACAAGGATTGTGATGTCACATGCACTTGGAATGTGTACAACGTTGAATCCCTTTGACAATTAAAGAGACAAAATGACTTTTTTAATTGTTAATATCTCCTAACATATAAGGAGTTATTAAAAAATAATTGAACATTTGAGGTTCTAGTAACCCACTTTATCAATATATAGTACACTTTTATAGAAATTAAGGCTTAGGACACAAGCCCATTAATGCGGAAAACTTTTGTTACATAAAATGATTGCAGGTCACAACATGTCCAAGAACCAGATGCTAGATATCACTGCTAACAGTTACAGTCATGCTCATAAGGATGCACTCTCTAGTCTCTCGTATACGAAACAAGTTTAATTGTCTGCACTTTAATCCGATTTAGCTTTATTGCGCAACATGCGAATGCATATAGGGGAAAATGGTGCTTGTTTTTATAAATGCTAGATTTATAAAACTATTAAAATATTTGTAATACAAGTATAACCAGGGGCGCTGTCAAGCATAGGAACCACGTGTAGACATGTAGACACGTGTTTTTGTCATGGGTTAATAAGAAAACCATATCAAAAAGTATGAAAAACGAAAAATTCGCCCTATATACGAGGTATTGCTAATAAATAACGAGACTAACGCTGCACCAGAAAAAATGTATATTCGTCAAACGCCAGTGGATGACAGCTGTTTATTGTAAAGCCTTCTCTTTCGAATGCAGTGCCTCTCGCTTCTGTAAATAAATCAGTATAGCCTTCATTCGCATTAGAGATGTTTTTCAAAAAAAACAATTTGATGTCTTGGAAAAATCGCTACTGAAACTTATAATTTATTAAAAGAAGTGTATGGCAATGAATGTTTATCGCGTGCACGTGTTTTTTCAGTGGTTTAAGCGTTTTCAAGAAGGTCGAAAAGACGTTCAGGATGATTCATACCCGGGTCTCCTTTCCACGTCAAAAACGCATGACAATAACGAAAAAGTAGGTAATGTGATTCGATCTGACCGTTGGTTAAGTATTCGTGCGATTGATGAAACTGTAGAAATTGTTAAAGAATCCGTACGGCAAATTTTACATAACCATTTTAACACTCTCACGTTTGAACAACAAGTAGCTCGCAAAAATGCATTCCAGGGTTAGACCATTCGCCTTATTCACCGGATCTTATTCTACCTATTTTCTAAGTTGAAATCTGCATTTAAAGGAACACGATTTGATTCCGTTGAAGCAGTGAAAAAGAAAGTGGCATGCGTCTTAAAAAAACTGACAGAAGAAGACTTCCAGCACCGTTTCGAACTAAGGCTTCACACGAGACGAGATAAGGCGAGAATTTCAAAAATCTCGTAATCGTAATCGTTTGTCTCGTCTCATCTCGTCACATATCGTAATTGTGAGAACTTACTCCTAAGATAGTCTTAAACAAAGTCTATAAATAGTATATAAATTCATTATATTTTTTCGGCTAATTATTATTTTAATCTAAATTTTTCACACACTAAGCATATCGCTTTTTTCTCACCATTAATTGTAAAGAATCTTAAAAAAAAATTAAACTTTAAAAAAGAACTTTTTTTATACACAGTTGATCATCTTTCATCTAATCTCGGCCTTTTTTCAGGTTGCCACTACTCACACCTACGTTCAACGACATTTTTGCGGCTACTGAAGGCTAAAATGTCTTTAAACAATCGCATTGTAAATAATTTATATTCACATTTATTTTTCTTTAAAACATTCGTTTCCGTCCGGCTACAAAAGGTTGTAAAAGATAAAATTATAAAATAAAATATTTAACAGATGTTTGTTTACCAGATTTTATATTTCGTAAATGTACGACCTAATCTTTTTTGTAATATAAATAGGTTTGAAGGTTTATTATGTTGCTGTTAGTTTATTCTTCCCGCAATTTTTTTTTTTTAAATAACGTCAACGAGACCAGAAAAGACTTTAAGGTCTTGCCGTATGTGGTCTCTGTACCATCTCAATAGTTTTCAGAAATGTCTCGTCTCGTAACGTCTCGCTTGATACGAGACGAGAAAAGTCTTGTGCTCGTGTGAAACCCTATTTCGAACACTATAAGATTCGCATGAAGCATTGTAGGGATAGATGAGGGGTGTATATTGAAGGTGATATTAAGTAAATATATATAAACTCAAAATAAAATATTTTACAGCATCAGTCTCGTTATTTAATAGCTGCACCTCGTAGTGGAAATAAAAGGCGCAACATGAGTTGTGCATAGAGCCTCACAGATCCTAAAGCGGCACTGAGTACAATGGGCTTGTGCCCTCATTTTTTAGAGGTCGATTTTTCAATTATTGATTGAAATTGATGTTAATAAATGTGTATTGGCGTGTCTATTTTATTAAATATCTAAATGTTAACGGAGATTTAGCAATTAAAAGTTTGAATTGTAGTTTTAGCGCTAGAAATGGTCGGCCATATTTATATGACGTGAAATACATTTTAACGTCAGTTATTTGTTGAGTAGGTTAGTGCTGTGGTAATGTTTTGTAGCTGTTGGTAGTCAAACAATCAAGTCAAGTCAAAGAATAATAAGTTTTTATTTTATTTAACCCTGTTACGGCAGACATAATATTGAAATGTTATTGTTTCTTTATGAGCTGTAAGGTTGGCAGTGGTTGTGATGTCACATGCATTTGGAATGTGTACAACGTTGAATCCCTTTAATAATTAAAGAGACAAAATTATTTTTTTAATTGTTAATATCTCTTAACATATAAGGAGTTATTAACAAATAATTGGACATTTGAGGTTCTAGTAACCAATTTAATCAATGTATAGTACACTTTTATAGAAATTAAGACATAGGACACAAGCCCTTTACAAACTGCAACCGCAACTGCTGTACATATGACTTGCTCGTATGTAGACACTCTGATTCAAGTTTCATCCTTATATTCTAACAAGACTTGCCGAGGTAAGAGGCATCACAATTTGTCCCGCTATCACCTTTGAGCACATAAACCTAACATTGAAGATTTCGCGTTTCATAAGAAAAAGTTTATGTGCATGGTTTTAATGATGTATGTGTTCCCAATATTAATTTTATTGCAGATTGATATCTTTATTTATACAACGTACGTTTTAAAACATTATCTTTTGCATTATTTTAGTGTTGCGATTGTTTTGCTACATTTTAACATAATTATTATATCTGTTTTATTGCATTTAAAGTTTAATTGCGTTGTTGTTATTATTGTTCAACAAGTTTTAAAATAATTACCTTGTTATTAATAAGTTGTAATAACATTTCATAAAAACATTAATTAGACCAATTAATTAAACCGATTTATAAAAAGTTTGATACTGTCATAACATATGAGTGTTTATAATAAAGCGTAAATTAATTCTACACATAAATGAATAGCACACATAACCACTAATCATGAAAGCAATATATCCTGATGGGTCATATTATAACTTTCAGGTTATGAAATTTTCGTGCGATGTAATTTGTAGAGCAATAATTCTCTGGAAAACACATCAATTTTTAGTCCCAATTTCCCGCGAAAAGTTCAAAAGAACACAGAAAGTGTTACTGGATTATCTATAAATAAATAAAGATAGTCAATGAAATTGCATATTATATAAAAACTAAACATATTTAGATGTATCAAAACATAGAGCATATATATATGGAGAGTGAATGCTGGACCTGAAAGTGTGTTCAAAATGTGTGCGAGAGAGAAAGGTATATGTTCCAATTGTTCTCTATGCGCATGCGTCGAAAGTGACAGTTGTCAAGTCGGAGCTGTCTAGATATAATACGTGACAGTTGTTAAATATGATATTATATTGATGTAGAATAATGTAGATATGTATAAATATAAATAAACTATATATAAATATAACTAAAAACGTGAGTTCTGTCCACTCCAAAAATCAATTGTGCTGGCCGTTACCCCTACAGCGTCATTCATGGCGTTCATGAATATATGTTTTCACTCAACGGTCACTGTTTTACCGACAGACGAGGTTTATACCAACTAAAGAAATATAATTTATTGCATGTATTTTATTTATTATATCTTAATAGAATATTAATATTCATTATATCTAGACAGCTCTGACTTGACAACTGTCACTTTCGACGCATGCGCATAGAGAACAAATAGGAACATATACCTTTCTCTCTCGCACACATTTTGGCCACACTTTTAATCTATAGGAAACATAGGCTATTCACACTCTATATACTCGTATATCTAAGATCAAAATTAATACTTTGGAGACCGCAAAGTTACAGACATAAATATGATTGGACCTCCTATGTACTCGTATATAAATAAAATTATAATTCTGCATTTGCCATGGGAATTTGTTGTTTTAAAATGTATATCAAATTTCATTCAGTCAAATAGCTGATAAATAGATCGGTATCAGTAATTATCAATACTTTGGATAATAACTATAAACTAGCTGTCAGCTCATCTGTCAGCTGTCAGGCTCTACGTGTCCATTTGTAATATTTAACCATTGCAATGCATTTCGACATATTTGAGTTGCAGCGCACAGATGATGATTAATTCTAACTTGTGGATAATATGTAAACGATTTTAATTTTATTGCTGTGCAACTGTGAGAGGACCAGCATCACTACTTGAAAACGACATCTTTCTCTTTTTGACTCATAACCCCAATAAGTTTGCAAATCATGTTTCATATTTCGTAAAATCTATTAAATGTCAGTTATTTAAATATTTTGTGAACATCTATTCGAGAGTACTGCTGCTACACGAATGTTGCAACTCTTAATGATCTTAGGTATATTTTAATAGTTGCTGTGTAACAACCGACAACAATGTTACATTGTAACACTCCAGGCCAAGCTCTAAACAAAGTAGCGTATGTGAGTAGTATCTTGCGCATGAGTAACAATGGAGCTAGCAGAAGATGAGATGTTTCAATGCTTTTCAATAACATAATATTGGATTACGCCTAAACATCATTTTACACGGTAGATACGTTCCAACGAAATCCGCGTATAAACATCGTTTAAAAAAAGACATGCTCCATATTGAAGATGTGTTCCACAATTATGAAAAACCGTGTAAGATTAAAAACAGAATTTTATTTTACTCTAAACGCTGTACACAAAAAAATTGTGAAAACCCGTAACATATAAATTTCACCAAATATGTTTACAAATTTCATTCTATTGTTATTAAAAGAAGAAATACATATTTAAGTCCATATGGTCCGAGACCATTGCATACATAAAAAATCATAATTCCAATTAGATTATTAATAAAAGATTATTACCAATTGGATTAACACGTTTTTACTTTATTAATAACGTTATCTGGTGTGGAATTCTCTTTATTAGAGATATTCCAAAATAACATTTGCTTTATATATGACATTTGTTAATCTGTCAAAATGCAATCTGTAAAATTTATTTTTAAGAGAAATTCAAATTTAATTTTTTTTTAAATAAGGAAGGTAGAAACAATTTCTATTCTATTTCTTAATAAGAACAGCAATTTTTAATTATTCCACAATAAATTTTGTACAACTATCTAAATTTATATTACTAACGATGCATACGCGCCAACTAATTAACTAAACTCAAATGTGACCAGGAATGCCTACTCTGAAAACTGAAATCTAGATTAAAATATTAAATAAAAACGTAAATTAAATATCAAAACAGTGAGTGGGAATGAGTTTAATACATCGTAAAAGTTTGAAATATTTGAACTAAATTCGTGTAAAATCAAAATATAAAACTATGGTTAAGTGTACGCCCTTCTTATATTTCACATGAAATAATCATGGTTGACTATCTACACTATTCTTCAGAAACTACGAGTAATGATAATATTCATTTGCGATTTTTTTTATACCATTTTATATTTAGATATAAATATGTCAAATAAGTTTCCATGTTAAAATTTCCAATTACTGGTTACTGATGAAAAAAATGATTAATAGACATCAGTCAAAGTGAAGATTTAATTGGCCTCACCATTAGCTGCGCGTTTTATTTTGCTAGTAATTCATTATTACAAACATGTTTTTTACTAAATTAAACAATTAAGTGCTTGGCGTAATCATCGCAATTGTGCAAACCTGTTCCGTGTTGCTAGTACGCGTAATACTAGCATTGTGCTGGCTCATGGTTCATTATTTATGATTTCATTAAGCTTACAGTACTGAGTACTCAGCTATTTAATAATTATATTATTTGTGTATGTATTACGTACGTACGATCGGGCGGATGACATTTAGTGCAAAGTTTATAGTACGCCTATAATGAGGTAGAAAGAGATAAAATGATCTACGAAGATCAACGTAAGATTGATTTAATTAAACTGATTATGGAGCCCGTAAAATAGGATCGCTCTAAAAACAAAAGTCCTATACAGGAAGAAATGAAGAGGAATTAATTCTTTATTGGGCTGCAATATTAATACATCGAAATCACATTATGGGTTTTCGATTATTTTTAATGAGCTTATGAACTCTCTTTGTAGGGGTCGAATTTTTAAAATTCGATAGAAATAAATTTTAATATATGTATGTGGAAAACATGAGTACTATCCCAATTCTGATGTGGAAACAATACCCAATCCACTAATCTGATGTGGAATCAAGGTACTCTTATTTAATATAGGGCAAATGTCAATTCAAATAATATTCAACTATGCAATATCTTAGTTTCTTGTCAGGATGATAAAGAATCACATAATTTGTTTAATACATTTATTTATTAAAGTAATAACGATGATAATAATACAATAAGGTTACAATATAAACGTTGGTATTTACTTTACAAATACAGAACAATGAATGAACAAACCATCTTAAATTCTAGTTATTATATACTTAGTCCTACATTAGTTTTCAGTTAGATTTAATAGGTTTATTTTTATTACTTTTGAGAATGCGTTTAGTTAATTTTGGTAAGCACATTCCCTCACGTATTCAATCAGTAGTTTAAAGTTTCACACATTTTAATTGCTTTAACCTTTGACTTGGTTTCCGTTCACAATATACACTTATTAATCACATTCTTTTACGACCTTTCTAGCTCGGGTTTTATTTTTACGACTCCACATGTATATTAACGTTCTTATGTTTTAGAATATCCCAAAGTTGACGGAGTTATAGCTATATCAAATTTGATTTTGAATATTTTATATATGCATAATACTTTACAGAAGAAATAAGTAATCGCAATATTTTTTTTTCATGACCTTCGGAATATAATACTTCATGGGATACACAACTCAGCTTTTTGTAATCAATGACGGTTCACTCACTTTCTCGTATACGTCTCTGGTGTATAAAAAGAATGGCAAATCGTTGGATGTGACGTACCATGAATTAATTATCATGTTGGATCTCTATATAATTAAAAAGACAATATAACTTTTTTAATTGTTCTATAACCTCTTAAAATATAAGGATTAATAAAATAAAAAATAATTGCATCTTTAAGGTTTTGGTAGCCCAGTTTATCAATACAAGTGCTATGGTACACAAGCCTATTACAGCAGTAGTTTTACTATTTATTACTAAGTATAAATATACTTATCTAGTAGCTTACATTTCAATAATTACACGGTGTGGTAGAGATTGCTCTAATGAACAATTCTACATGATTAGATTACTAGGACCCAGGGTTTAGTCCTGCGAAGTCTTCGAACATTATTACTATCAAGCAACATTTACGTCACGGCGATGTTTTTGTGGTTACGAAGTGCTTCGCTGCTATATATTTGAGTTCTTCTTCAACTGTGTTAATCTTCAGGTCTCTATGTATGTCGTCATTGCGGATATACCGCAGTGCATTAACTATTCCTCGCAGAACTTTAATTTGGAACGTTTGGATTTCTTTAGCGTTCGATTTTTTTGGTGCAACCCTAGAATTGTACTCCATACGTCCACACTAGCTTTAGCTCTAGTTTATATTTTTTCTTTTTAACATTCGTTTTCCACCTTAACTTAGCATCAAGCGTCATTCGTAGATATTTTGCTTCATTCGCATTAGAAATTGAGTGTATGAGTATAAGCAGATATTTAGTATTCTTTTGGTATGTTAAATTTACGTGTGTTAATTTAGACTCATTGGGTTTAATTCGCCACACTTCTGTCAAAGAGCTGACCTTGTCACTGCTTTTTGAAGTTTTATTGTAGCTTCATCGATAGTGTTCCCAACGGCCAAGATAGTAGTATCATACGCAAAGGTGGCCATTGCTGTAAGAGACGCATGCTTTGTTTGTTGATTCAAATTCGGTTGAATACATTTTCTGACTTTTAGATTTTTTAGAATTATTTTATGTTAATAGCATAATTGCTTCACAAAACCTTCAGCTAAATATAACCGCGAGAGAGTTGAAGATTCTGAAATTAAAATATAATATACGAGTAAATAGTATTTTTTCATATATTATTGATTAAGATCTATCAATTGAAATATTACGTTTTGCTATAATAGCCGCTTTACGCTCACATATGCGTGTTCGTCCATTCATGCTTACATTTTGTTTTGTATTATTTACTGCTTCTGTACTCCAAGGAAGTGTACTTGGCCCACTCCTTTACCAACTGTATACTAGAAACAACGCCTCAAACAAACACAGGTACGTTTGCAGACGATACTGCTGTATTAGCTGTTAGCCATGATCAAGTAATTGATTCAGCTAAATATAACCGCAGTACAAAAATGGCGCATCAGAGTCAAGAATCCAAATGCGAACACATAACATTTAAGCTAAGAAAGAAACATGTCCACCAGTGTCACTTAATAACAAAATCATACCGCAAGTGAATGCTGTTAAATATCTAGGAATTCATTTCGATCGATGCCTGACTTGGCAGAAGCACATTTTTCCAAAACGTAAACAACTTGGGCTCAAGGTAAAAGGAATCTCGTACTAGCTAATAGGCTGTAAGGCTAAATATTCTATCGAATGTAAACTATTAATGTGTAAGTCTATATTGAAACCTATATGGACTTACGGTATACACCTCTGGGGAACAGCTGCAAACTCTAATATTGAGATTCTACAACGCTTCTAATCCAAGGTGCTTCGTATTGTTATAAATGCTCCACGAGGTACAACCAAAGAAGATATTCATCACGACCTGCAAGTACCAAGGGTCAAAGACGAAATTATGAAGTACAGCATCAAGTACAGAGACAGACTGGATAACCACCCAAACACCCGTACGGGGAACCTAATGAAAGCAAGAAGACAGCGTAGGATTAAAAGAAAGCAACCAATTGATTTAATCGGTGACTAAAATATATTAAGTACCCAGCAGATCAAAATATTCAAATGTACATTCTCATCCCAGTAAACATTTTGGAGTTACTTTGACATCATATTGAAGATGCGTCATGATTTTTTTGTCATGAAAGAGTTCATTTATAGTTCAGTTTCTCACTTTTTTTCATATAAAATGTCTACTTTATCGGCTACAGATGACGGAACCACTCCACCTGTCGGAATACAAATGAAGATAAAGTTGATGCGAACTATAATTGAAGTCAAATAGTGATAGAAACGTCACTAAATAGGGCACTTCACCAAATTGTTTACTGGGATGTGCAATACCTTATAAGGATGTATCATTGGATACATTCCCTTTATGTTGTTATTGTTATGTGACTTACTAAATATCTGTAATATTCTGGGATGTCAATTAAAAAAATAGCATAATACACTGAACTACTAATTAAACAAACCTTGTTTCTCAGGTTAACATCTTTTAACAATTATGGTGATAAGAAACTTAATGGAGCTTACTACACGTACAGTATAGACCTTCAGAAGTCAGAACCCGTCATAAGTAATTGAATTTGCACGGAAGTAAACATTACCTTATAAAAATTTAGTCATGAAATACTTGTTAATTATTCTACCAAAATAGTATGTTGCGTAATTAGCTTGGTTGCGTAATAACAAGCCTCCTGACTAAATTCCTTTACCTTTAAAAAAAATCATGTTTTGTACATATGTATTGTATTTATTAAATTACACATGGCGAAAACAGATTCATTAATTATGTCACACGAAGGGTGCGATTAAAATATTAAGAGTACTAAATATTGCACTACGAAATGAACCAGGGCCACCTCTACATACCTACGAATTTTTTATAAAATTTTAATAAAATTTTAGTTTCGGAATATTGAATGTGTTCCATTAAATAGTCACCAAGTCATACATTTAAATTTTCAAAATATCTGACGTCACAACAGAACATGGGGCCGCAATGAGTGGTAATAACAAGGGGAGCGGGGTAATAATAGTCAAAAAAACAATAAAGTATTATATCGAACTAATGAATAATGTTTGAATAATTTATTTCCGATTGAACTTTAACGATCCTATTATCGATGGTATTCTCACTTTTAAATTTTTAGGTTAAGAATTATAATACATCATTTCAATAGACATTTCTATTTTCGATTTCCTGTTCATCTCGGAGGTCAACTACTCTCTTCATTTTAGATAATATTGATCACTGCCGCATTTAGTAAGACAAATTAATCTGTGTACGAAGTAGTCACGAAAAGGATTAAAAATGATTCTATCTGTTTCATTTTAGCTGGATGACATTTGTTTTTCCGATGCTAATTTTATTTGATATTTATATCAGACCTTCTTCTTATATTATATTATATCAAAAACCTTATTCTAACGTTATCACTTTCAGCTATATTAGGATTCCCACACTCGAAATATATCTTGCTGATCTGGAAAACGATCCTGAGTTGGTGTCAGTTCTTTTATAACAGACAGTTATTTTCCTTCAATGTGTGTACTGGTACGATCTAACACGGATGACATTTCAAACGTTCTTCATAATTGTGTGACTATAAACTTAGTAAAAGACGATAAATTCTTGGTATGAATGCAAGGTTCAATATTCTCGCTATAAGTGCATGTTTCAATATTAAATGCGTAATAAAATGTCTATTCGGAAGTGACATCTACTGTTTAGTACATAGATGCTTTACCAATTCAGCTATTCCGGCTCGACAACTCATCGCCTAGTTATTTGAACAAAGGATCATTGGTACTGCAACAATTACAACAACATATTGAAGTAAAAAATAAAGAACCGGTTTCTTGGAATTTTTTAATCCCCTTTTTGTCAAGTTTATGCTTGTTGTAAAAGGGGCTAAACGTAAAATTACCTACGTGTAATTTCACTTAGTAATTTAATGCTCGTTCAAATATATTTCCATTTTTAATTAATGTAATCAACTCTTGTATTGAACGCAGTACCGATCACAGAACATTATAGAATTTTACAATCTATCCTCATTCAGGACATTGTTTAACATAAAAATATTTATAAGAATATACCTTATGTAGTAGTATACCTTCAGGAATGCATCCTATATTATAATGTTCCAACTGTATATTTATATGTTTATTTGTTTATAGGTTTACGCGATTCGTATGGTAGCTCGAAAACGGCTAAAGGGATTTTTTTCAAAATTTCCTACTTCGTAGAGAAAAAAATTCCAAGACTTTTGGCGTCCACGGACTTTCCCTGAATTTCATGAAAACCCGTAATTTTGGAAAAACTAAGAAATTTTTTTTTACTTTTTGCTGTATAACTTTTAATTCGTAAAAGATAGAAAGTTGAAATTTTGCATGTGTATTGAGCTATTCAGTGCTAATATATGTCGAACATTAGAAATTCAAAAATTGATAAAAGGGGCGTTCAGAAAATTGAGGGCCCGTTAGGATTTTAAGAAAGTTCAAATTTTGGATTGTGTCATAATTGAAAATCTTATTAATGAAAATACTTTGAAAATTTTATTTAGGGGTGGTTTTGCCGAAGGAAAAAATTGTGCTAGAAATTAGAAATTTTATATAGGCTAACTTGGGTACCTAATTTACAAATAAAAAGAAAAAGTTCCAAATTTTGAAAAAAGTTGGTCACATAACGAATAAATGGAAAATATTTTGTAAGAAAAAAATGTTATTTTAATCATTTAGTTTTCTATTTAGTCTCTGTTCTCCTCTTAACTGCAGCAGATAATCTCATAAATTAACTAACTTCCCATAAAGGGTAACCAATACTCCTCTAGTTACGCGTTGTGTATATTGAGAAAGAAAGGAAATAACAAACTGATCCTAGACACCTAGATCTACTTTGGAAGGAACACACCAAAATATTAAAGCGAATCTAAATCTGATACGATCAAACGGTTCCACCTTTGAACCGACTCTGTGAGATATTGACTCTTTAAATGTTAAACTTTCCCCGTTGCCACTCTGTACATTAAGTAATCAAGTAATTACGAAAACGCTTCTGATGATTTAGTTTTCTACGTCGTGTCAGTTAGAGATTATTCTTCCAATGTCTTTGTCCATGACCCAGATTGGACCAAGAATATACAGAGAGACTGTAAGCAAAATAAAACTAGCAGACACAGTTATGAAAGTTTCAATCTCGAAATCATAGATCTATGCCCTGAGCAATCACCATCTACCAAAAACGCAATGTAATAAACTTATTAAATCACCTGTGAAGTGTTGTTACGTATACCGCTGACGCTAACGCTAACGCTGACGCTGAGTTACTGTAGAGAAGTAACCTCCAACCAGTCCATGCCAATGGACTGCTGGTGCTATGGTCCAGCTAGGTCTAAGGCCTTGATCACACTGCGATTTAAACCTCAGCGATTTTTTCTGGGGGCTTTGTAATACATAGAAAATTAAAAAGCTATGGTGTGTGCATTTGTCATATGATTCCATGTGTTACAAAACTACACGGAAAAATCGCTGAAGTTTAAATCGCAGTGTGTTCAAGGCCTAACAGTAATCGTTGAACGTTCGATGTTGCGGATGGTGTAAGCCACGCAATCTGAGGTCGTGGTTTGATGAGATTTTTTTGTTTATTTGAAAATCAACGTGTTTAAAAGTGTAACATGTTGATTGACGCTTTCAATTTTTAAATTACAGATAAAAAAGTTGTGAAAGTAAACCTTTATACAAAAATTTAAATATGCATAACTATTATCATCTCCTACTTTGTTTAATCCAATAAATCAAGAAGTATATTTACTTTTGACTTAAAGGTTAGAACTCGGAAGAATGCGCAGTTTTGCGAATCTCATTTTTCGCTCACGTTATAGGTTTACTCAGTGCCGGATTTCGAGATGGAATAAAAGGAACAATTTTTTTCCGTCAAGTCTTTTAAAAGTTCATTGCCTTTATCTGTATTGTTGGAGGGGGGGATGGGGGGGGGCTCTTGTGGAGGCCCCGCCTTCGCTCTTTTCTAGTGCGTTTTCTAATGACAATAGTCTCAATAATGCCATGACGTATTACTTTACTAGTTAGGCAGAATATACTTAAAATTAGGGCTGCGGAGTCGGTAAATAGACATTCGGCTCTTACTCCAACCAAATTAAATACTAAGACATTTTGGGGAGTGTGTAATATAAACAGAAAAAAAAAAAAAAATATATATATATATATATATATATATATATATATATATATATAAAATGTACCCACTAAACACAGTCTTGATATTTAAAGTGTATCTAACACAAAAAATGTTGTCGCTTACGTAAACAATTTCACCTAATAAGCAATGTTTTGTGACCTATTTTTACTACTTTTTGAGAAGTAAATCTACCCTTTTGCGTATTACCATACTCATAAAACTGAAGCAGACCCCGTAAACAATTTTACATTCCTTACAATGCCCTCTGACCTCTTTTTCGTATTTTAAAGTCTTCCTTCTTGCTCATTATCATAAAACTATTTAACAATATTCTTTTAAGGTTTTTTTAAATCTTAAAAACACACTATGAAGGATGACAATTTTTAAAATAAGCTATAAAGTAAGACTAATTTTAGTTTACTAGGTTGTGTTTAAGAAAAAATATTATATTTTTTGTTTACCGGGTTTGAGTTGAAAATAAAATTGAAATGAGTCTAAACTTTACCTTCACTAAAAACCATTGTATACTAATATATACAATTATCCATTTTTCTCGTGGTGTACACTTTAATTTGGGGTCTGAACAATATCTTAAATTCTAGAAATGTATATTATATGTACTAATAATCAAATGTTTTTGAAAATCCGTAATTTTGGAAAAACTTAAAAAAATTAAAAAAAATTTCTTTTTACTTTTTGCTCTACAACTTTTAATTCGTATAAGATAGACAGTTGAAATTTGGCATGTGTATTACGGTGTTCAATGCTAACTTCTTTTGAAAATTATAAATTGAAAAATTGAAAAAGGGGGCGTTGAAACTTGGGAGAACACTCATATTTTGGATTAAACTTGATGAAATGATATATGTTACTAAAAAAAAAAATTCAAAAATTTTATTTGGTGGCACGGGGGCAGTTTTTGCCGATGGTAAAAATTGTGCTATAAAGTTGAAATTTTTTATATAGGCCTGAGTTTGGTACTTTATTTACAAATCGAAAAAAAATCCCAAATTTCGAAAAGAAGTTGGTCAAATAACGAATAAATTGAAAATATGTTATATTTTATTGAAAAAAATATGTTTTTTAGTTACTTTATAGGAAAAATTATTTTATTATTGAACGAGTTTAATATTTCAATTTGAAAACAGAATTAAAATTTGAAATGAAAGCACGAATTATTTTGTTGGATTCAAATCATACACCCTAAAAAGACGTCGCAGAGCTATTGTAAGAGCAGTCGTAATGCTATTAAAGATATTATCAACTAAAGAAGTCATTTAAAGAACCATGACAATTATAGGGGCAAAAAATTTTGCTGACTCCGCAGCACTGCTTAAAATACAGCACGCGGGAGTAAGAATTCTCCAGATAGAGACAAATAGAGCTAAAAAGTAGAAGAGATGCGCGCAACATTCTGTCTTTTTTTACTTATACCCTCTTTCTCTGTACCCAACAATATGCACTTACGTATTGGTATACTAAATGTATTTCATAATAATATGCATCACTATATTACATAATAAAAAATTAATTATATTTCGACATACAAAGTTATTATTGAGTGAATGACTTTATATGTACGAGTATTTAAAAAAGCAAGCATGTCATCATAGCAGATGAGCATTTCTCGAGTTTACGCTTTTTGTATTTTCGATGTACGGTTATATGCATAGAGATATAAGAACAGAGTGCGGGACAGGTACGGCTACATGTAAGAGGAAGCGATAAAGGCAAAGAGGGAGATAGCTGCCAAGTGTCCTATCTGTCTCTTTTTAGTCGAACCGCTGCTGCTGGCTTGGTTGATTGGCGGTGAGGTAAGGGATAAGTAAGCAAACAGACGCAGTGCTCGGTTAGAAAGAGACGCAGAGGACACTCGTCAGCTATCTCTCTCTTTGCCATTTATCGCAGTATTCAGCCTCTTGCATAGTTTATTTTTATACCCCTATGGTTATGTGCTTATTTCGCATTCCTTGAAACTTTTAAGTGTGCGCTTTTTTGTTTTGCGCGAGTTTTTCTTTTGAATTTCTTTTCCTGTGAAACATATATACATATATATATATATATATATATATATATATATATATATATATATATATATATATATATATATGTGTATATACACTAGTGCACGTTATAATAAATAATGTTGTTAATTGTCATTAACATTCGATAACGGAATCGTTAGGAAGATTTGTAGAATGAAAGTATTATCTAGAATTAGCAGTAATTCTCAGTAGCAGTGAGATATTTGAATAATAAATGATAAAAGTAAGACTTACCTCAGAAGTTCGCCTCGGGCGTAGAGCTCCGGGTTAGTCTACAACTAGAACACGAATCTACTCCAGGGCAGTGTTGGGTGCGCATCGGGGGGGAGCGGTCCGCAGATCGATACCCGCTTTACCGCGAAACGGAAACGATACATAAATGCAAACTAGTTCATTTCAATTTATATGTACATATATTAAATTTATAAATAAATAATTATGACATAAGAATGTAGTTTAGATACATCAGTAGAAATAATATTTTTAGTTTGTTGCGATGAGTCACTCAGAAGCCAATGCGAGTCAAAAAAAATCGAGAAAATATATGTTTTCAATATAATACATAGGAGAGCATAATCATATTTAGAAACATTTAAAAGAAAGAGAAAATTCTTTTAATGAGATATTAAGAACAAATAAATCCGGAATAACTAAAAAGAATAGTAGTTATTCCATTAAAATTTACGAAAACCAGATAATATCAAAAACGAGCGTAATGCACCTTCTAAGCGAGTCATATGGGAATCCCACCGTTGGCTAATAAATATACATTTACGATTTTCATTTGAACATAAATATACATTTCGATTTTCAAAAACCTTAAATACATCAACTGCTTTCTTTTAATTTTTTTATTTGTTTATATGAATGTACAATACATTAAGTTTATTGTGTGAAAATGTAAAGTCGATTAGACTACAACTGTCGGAGATATAGTTTTAAGTCTTCACCTCTCTGGTTTGGTTTCGTCTTTCTTTAAAACTTTTAAATGCGTTTTTCTCACAAATAGCTTTTTCAGAGTCGGTGGTCTCTCTAGCTCAAAATCTACTGCTCCGATCCTTTTGAAACTTTGTACACTCTTTCTTTACATAAATGCTGAGGTAGCGCTGTCGACTTTTTTTTAATTTTAACGTATCAAAGTTTTTGATTTTCTTCATGAAAATATGGTAGTTTGACTTCTAAGTGCTGTAAAAAATTGAAAATTCAATTAAAAAAAAACTCGACAGGGTTACCTGCAGAAACTTATTAACTAATTAAATCATTTTGGTTTTTCGATTTCAGAAAATTCAGTGAAGAGTTATGAGTGGCATCGAAATGTTACTTTTTTTGTGACGTCTGCGAAGATTCGTTGTCAATGCCTCATTTCTTAATATTTATTTATGAAAATTTCGCAAAGTATTCTTCATATGTTATTTTATCATATAGTAATTATAGAAATAATTATATATTAAGTGTGTCGTCAAAAAACATTATCGAAAATATACTTTTTTATCGATTTGACCTAAATCCCTAAATTAACCTAAAATAAATAAGTGACTCATTCACATAAAGTTTCTCTGCAATCCTTAGAAAGGACTTCTTTATATTTTAGTGATAAAATGTTTTACGACTCTATTAATGAGTAAATAGGTAATTACAATGAAACAGGTCTCGAGAACATTCATTGTCGCATAGAAGCATAATGGTTAGAACAAGATCACCACAGCCACCGTACCTACTATAATCTCTTACGGGATTCAGGGAAAGGTGCACGACTGATTTCCCTTGCATTATATGCACAGATAACTAGAAAAAGTCAAGCTAATTGTAATTTAGTTCTACAACTGGAAATGAGCAGGCGGTATATACCTCACAGGCGGAATACATGTATACATATATATTCGAAGGCTGCGATTAGATGGCTTGCTTATTATTATATATTATTTTATTATTATAAAATGTGGTTTTTCTTTTTTACCACGAATATATATATATATATATATATATCTGTTTATTGTTAAAAATTCTTTATAAATTAAAATAATTAGCTCCATATACATATAACTATTGTTGCAAGGACATTTACAAGTTCTATTTTAGCCCGTGGTGTTCAAGGGAAGTTCAAACTTGGGCACAATGCAGATATATAGGACATCAGCAAAAAATACATTTTATTTGACCCTGAAAACTGCATTAATGGATAACTATGGTAATTACTTCGTTGCGTCAATAATATACGACAAAATACGTGCATATCCACATTCTAGATTTAATTATTCTAATTTACTATCTTTATATTAATAAAAACCACTTCAGCTATAAATAATTACAGATGCAGAAAATGACACAAGCAATCGTTCCTCCACGTTCAGATGTGGAGATTATAAAACTAACTTATAGAAATTATTATTTTATTTATAGATTTTCGTTTTAATACAAATTGGAATCTTTAGTTCAAAGAAACACAAGTTTAGTGATAGTAATATTGAAAATTGTATACAACTATGTCAGAGTTTGTGAAAGTTGCAGTGGACGAATATTATTCCCAGAAAAACTGGACGGGTCTACTCGAAAGATATGTCGTCTTGCTTGAACAAATGAGTGGTATGTTTTTCTCTATTTTTTCAGCGATTTTAACAACTTGGGTCATATTTATCGAGCCCTTCATTATCCTATTGATCAGGTGTACCTGTATAAGTCTTGATTCCATCATCCGTAGGATATCTTATTATTGTCGTTGATATTTTAAAAACAAGATAACGTTATTAACCAAAATTTTGACAATTTTTTATTTATCTATTTTCATAATAATATTTGTTTGCAAAACTAACATACAGCGTAGAAATATGTTTACAATATAATAGATACGTTTAAATGTACATATCAGCTATGTAACCACTACATCAACATGTATTTCATATAATAATTAATAGAGTTCTTATATAGTAAATTAAATTGTGCAATAGTAAAGAGGTAGAAGATACGTTTGGCGGGGACTCAGCTTAACATATTCATAGATACTATAACTGACTATTTAGTGGTGAACTTTGGTGGTTTCTTCATGTGTTTATTCTTTATCTTATTAATTGTAGAATTGAGAAAGTACAGTTGAAGATTATGAAATTAAAATTTAATATACGAAATTTAATATTCTTTTATATATTATTGGTTAAGATCTATCTACTGAAATATTACGTTTTGCTGTAATAGATGCTCCACGCCCACATATGCGTGGTAGCCCATTCATGCTTACATTTTGTTTTGTATTATTTACTGCTTCTGTACCCCAAGGAAGTGTACTTGGCCCACTCCTTTACCTACTGTATACTAGAAACAACGCCTCAAACAAACACAGGTACGTTTGCAGACGATACTGCTGTATTAGCTGTTAGCCATGATCATGTAATTGATTCAGCTAAATATAAGCGCAGTACAAAAATGGATGACGAAATGGCGCATCAGAGTCAAGAATCCAAATGCGAACACATAACAAAAAAACATGTCCACCAGTGTCACTTAATAACAAAATCATACCACAAGTGAATGCTGTTAAATATCTAGGAATTCATTTAGATCGACGCCTGACTTGGCAGAAGCAAATTTTTACAAAACGTACACAACTTGGGCTCAAGCTACAAAAAATGTACTGGCTAATAGGTCATAAATGTAAGTTATCTGTCAAATGTAAACTATTACTGTATAAGTCTATATTGAAACCTCTATGGACTTACGGTATACAACTCTGCGGATCAGATGCAAACTCTAATATTGAGATTCTACAACACTTCCAATCTAAGGTGTTTCGTATTATTATAAATGCTCCACGATGCATCAATAAGGATATCATCACGATCTGCAAGTACCAAGGAAATCGTATCGTATATGAGGAAACGTTTGTAAGAGTGAGAGTGAAAAATAAGAAAACAGGTGAATTCAAGACAGTAACACGAGCCAAAAAGGGAAATCCTTTGAGCCCAACGTTTTTTGCGCTGTACCTGGTGGATTTAGAAGAGGTATTGGAAAAGAGACAGGCTGATAAAGTAGTGATTGGAAGGAAAAATAAATACTCATTAGCATATGCTGATAATAGTAATTAGTGGTGCTGGCGAGGAGTAAAGAAGAAATAAGAAAAATGATGGCTGAAAAATTCCTATGAAAGAAAAAGATGGAACTAAACGTAAGAAAGACAAAAGGCTGGTTTCTCAGAAGAGAAGGAGTAAGAAAACAAGAGTGAATGGAGGTGGATAGAACAGGAGATAGAAGAGGTAGAGAAAATTAGATACTTACGATATGAATTTGGAAGAAATAATGGAAAGGAAATAAAGGCACTGATAAGGAAGACAGATGCGGTGATGCGAATGGACATAAAGAGAAGGGTATGGCTATTATATACATTAATAGGGAGCATGATGATGTATGGAGGTAAAGCGGAATATCTTGAGGATAGTGGTAGATAGTGGAGGAAATACAAGAGGGGTAAAAAATAGGAGAAGGTATTACGAAGGAATAGTGATAGCGACGGCAAAGGTAGTAAGACTAACCGATGAAGGAAGAGAAGTATGGAATATGATATATGGAAGAGATATAGAGATCCAAAAACAGGATGGGATTAAGCAAAGTACAATACCAGATACAGCCAGTTGTGGTCAAAAGGAATACGACAATACCTAGTAAAACACTTTTAAATGAAGAACGGGACAGTAGATACTGTGGTGCAGAGCAAGAGAAATTATGCAGGATGTGTAGAATAGAAGCTGAAACATTAGAGCATATTAAGAGTAGGTGTAGGGAGAAGGTAAAAAGCGAAAACCTAATTGAAATCTTGCAAGAGAATAAAATGGATGAATGATGTTTTGAGTAAGAGCAGGAAACTTAACGGCAAGGGAGATGAAGCTGGATAAAAAGTGAAGTGAACAACCAGCAACTTACACATAACCAATACATAATAATACATAACATACAATATTAAAGATCGTCCAATAACATTTCCTTAATTCACACTATTTATATTTTCGTTTTTACACTACTTTTATAATTGTCATCGTAGTTCAAAAGATTTTTTCCTCTTAAGTGTTCTAGGTAACGCTTGATTGTCTAACAGTTGGACTACTTCGTCATTCGGATGACAGTTCAGTCTGCCATGATGCTTGGCCGACGGTCTCTATCTGGAAATACCGGTGGAAGTCGCTATTTCAAATATACCAAGTGGTGTTTACTATAGCTCTGAATACTTTATTTTAAAAACCTTGTATAATTTCTATCTTAGTTTTCTTTGAGCATCCCCATAGTTGTATACCATATAACCAAACTGGTTTGATGATTTGCCAATTTAGGAGCAGTTTATTGTGTATGGATAACTGAGATTTTCTACCTATCATCTAGTACATTTTCCTATATTTAATGTCGATCTCTTCCCTTTTTTTTCTTAATATGAGTTTTCCACCTTAATTTTGCATCTAATGTCATACCAAGATACTTTGCTATGTTAGCGTAAAATACTATTTTTACATTAACATTAACTGGCAGGTTTTCAACCATTTTGTTAGTCAAGCTGACGTCAATTGACTTGTTTTCATTTAGTGCTATTCTCCATAATTCTGTCAAGCTGCTAATTTTGTTTATAGCTCTCTGCAGTTTATCCGTCGATATCTTTACAGTATCACCCACTGTTAATATTGCAGTATCATCTGCAAATGTAGCAATAGTTGTTCCTTCTGTAGTAGGTATAGAATAGGGCATGCACTTCCTTGTGGAACACGATCCCTAATAATTTTTTCTTCCAAGTGTTCGTTTCCATGTTTCCTCCGTTCAACTATATATGGCATCAGTATCTGACTGTACTAGTTTTTTCAATTTGTAGTCCAGTCCTTTATGCCATACTTTACCAAAACCTTTAGCTACATCTGAAAATATGGCTGAACCGATTGTTTTCACTTCCAGTGGTTTTTCTACTGTGGTTGTTATTCTGTCTACCTGTTCAATCGTTGAGTGGTTACTTCTAAAGCCAAACAGATGATTGAGAAAAAGGTTATTTACTTCACTTCTATCTGTTTCACTAGGGTTAATAAATAAGCTAGTATTGTCGTTATCAAGCGCATCTACTGCAGATATAAAATCATGAAGTGCTGATATAAGATTCAACAAGCTGATAACAGGCATGCTTCTATACGGGGTAGAGAGCAAAAAAGAATAGAAAGAACGCAAGAAGGATACATCAAATGTGTACTGGATTTGACAGATGCACGTCTGGGTACATGGTTCTGGAAGAAATGCAGAGGGATAACCTTAGAATAGAAGGGAAGTGAGATTTGAGAATAAAATGGGATGGTCTGAAAGTGCAGTTTTGAGAAAAATAAGAGTAGAGGATATGAAAGAAAGGCAAGGAAGAGATATGAAACAAAGGAAAGAATACTTTGAAAGGAATGGAATGATGACAGAGGACGTGGAGAGAAAGAGTGCTGCTAGAGGGTAGAGAAGGAGCTAAAATTCAGAGATAGATAGGTGCAACAGCAGGAAAGAATGAGCAAAATTGATAGCAGTCAAAGTGGGATGCGAGTATGTGAGGGGAAATGAGAGTGACTTAAAGAATGTTAGAAGAATAGCGAGATTTAGATTGGAGAACGAAGAAAATGGAAGCAGATACTGGATGGACGGGAAAAAAACGAAGTGCAGTGTTTGCAAAGCAAAGGTGGAGACACTGGAGCACATAAGGGATGTTTGTGTAGACAGGGTGGGCAGCAGTAGAAATATGGAGCAGCTCTTAACAGGGGGCAAGGAAGGAAACAGATGGATGGCAGAAATAACTAGAAGGAGGAAGGCTGATGCTATTTAAATCTTCTTAAAGGTATGGGAAGGTAAACTTTGCAGGGTGTGTGACAGGAAAGAAGAAGTATTACTATCGTCGAATCTCAAAAAACGCAGAATATTATGGAATCTATTAATTCCCATCGCCGAGCGATACAGTGGATTCTAGATGATTTTTTTTTCTTTTTTTTTTTAAATTGTCACTAACTATTAATATTTAAAGAAAAAAAAGTTTAGAATATTTGTTTTTTAATACAATAAACAAAATTTTCAATATTAAGGTTTGTGGGTACCCGGGTACCCGGTTGCTAATGGGGCGATGGCCAAAGTTTGAACTTATTTAAAAAGAAAATTTGTTTTTAAATAAATTAAATGCACTCACAACTAGCTTGCTTTTAAGTTAAAAATTAACGATCCGAGAGCACAAAATGAAATAATTTTTTTTTCTTGAGTTATTCATACTAATACATCGCGATGGGTACCCGGGTACCCGGTTATTAACATAAGGGTTAAATTATGTTAGAACAAAGATAAATGAATTATAATGTAGATTGTAAAGCCGAAAGGCACACAATTAATAAATATACTCGTAACTAAGAAAACATAGGAGAACTAACAACAGGAGACATATCCAGGAATTTAAGGATTACGACGTATTGATTTCCATCCAAGTAATATCCATATTTTATGTATACCGAGTATATTCAATTGATTTACAAAATGTATTTTAACTTTAATAACTATTTATTTTCAGATCCAAGAGTCAAAGAATGGCAATTAGTCAGCACACCACTTCCTACTTTGGCACTTGTGGCAATGTACCTTCTAATGGCTACGTACGTGCTACCACTGTTTATGGCCAAAAGAAAACCTTACAAGCTCAGAAAATCATTGATCGTGTACAACGGCTTTCAAGTATTGCTCAGTCTCTATATGTTCTGTGAGGTAAAATTACTGTATTAATTTTTTGCATACTGCATATGCTTAAAAGACATTTTAGGAATTGTAAATTTTTAATTAAGCTTATGTGTTGCTTCTGAAATCAAAGACTTTTATTTTAGTAATTTACATTCACATTATAATAATTACACTGTTTAAATTAAATCATACTATCTTACCTAAAATCAAAGAAACGACATCTAAAGTTTATTATCTAAATTGTCAATTTATTTTTATCTAATTTTGTAATAACTTAGCATTATGCACAGTGAGTTCCGTCGACTCCAAAAATCAACTGTATTGACCGTTGGCACATACTATAATGAAAGTAGCTATAACTAAAATATACCGTTAGCTCATCTGACCAGAAATCAGTTGTAATATCTCTGGTCACTGTTACCAACTAAAGAAATACAATTGCCAAGGTAGCAAATGAAATAACCGTCCGGTATCCTTTGTTTTCCAACCAAAACTTCGTTGCACCTGTGGCAAGCATCTTCTTCGGTAGTTTTTAAATAAGAAGACTTCTTGCGTATACACGATATCAATAAATGTAATATTTGTTACAGCATCTTCGAGGAGGATGGCTCTACGAATATAACTATATATGCCAGCCGGTGTCGTACAACGACGATGCTACATCGATGATAGTAAGTGACAAATTTTACCTTCAAAGATTTATCAAAAACTTTGGCTGTGTTCATTTCTATAATACTTCTCTTGATCTAAGTATTGATATGATCTGATTATTTATATTATTCTTTGGTTTATATTACAAGCCCATACGTTGTATCTGGTGGCAATAACCTTCCAGCTTATCTGCAACTACTTTTTTACTCTAACGCGAAATCTAGTGTATCTGGTTACAATTGCCTTCCAGCTTATCTGAAATTACATTTCTTGAGCTCCCACGCAGAATTAATTGTATGTAGTTACAATTGCAATTGTTGCCAACCTGACTTAGAATATAGACTTAGAAGTGATAGCCTTCACATATAATGAAACATGTAAGAGGCATCGAAATAAGAAGATCTGATCTCAGAATAAGAGCTACGTCTAAGGATTATATTATTATATACTGGAAAATATTAGACGTGTGTGAGAAATAGTTGGTTGGAAGGGGTGATTCTTAACAAATGTTGCTCCCTATTTTATATACAATTTAGTTGTTTTTCTTAAATTTTTTTACAGTTTGTAACTGCATATTTGTATACATTATTTTTATACATAAAAGATAACGTGTGAGTCTGGTTTGTCAATACTAACTTAAAACTAAAAATACTAATATAAAAACTAAAAAACGCGAAAACTTAGTAATATTATTATTTATTTTAATGTTTTTGCCATTAGGAACTAAATTCTTCTGCCTTAAATCATTAACTTACATATCTACAACTTATTTGCGATCCTTATTCTATCTAAACATTCTCACTCCTTCCAAAAAAAAGAAACAACAAAATAAGAACTAAACGGATAAATTTAAACCTCTACTGCTTCTCTCTTTCTGCAACTGTCACTCCTGTTTCTACTCAGCCCTTCCTTCTCTTTCCTCGCTCCTTCTCTCTATCTCCGCCATCTACCGCTTCCCTTCACTGCCTCCTTTTAATAACTGCACAATCTTCTTTTCACTTTTTACTCTTTTATCACATTAATACTTAATGTGCTGCAGCCTTTCTATCTCTCTCCAGCACACCTTGGCATCCTTTCCTCTTTATTTTCTTAGTATCTGCTGCTTTTCTCTTCGTTTGCATAATCTAAATCTTGCGATTCTTTTTAAGTCTCTTGTCTCTTTTTCTCGTATGCATTTCAATATCTCTTTCTCCCAAATCCTCTTGTATCTTTCATTACATTTGCTCTGCTCCTTAGCTCCTCTTCCACACTTGTGCCTTCTGCTCTTCTTCTCTGTACCTCTTCTGTCGCTATTCCGTTCCTTTCAAAGTACTCTTTTCTCCTTTTTCTCATTTTCTCCTCGAAGCTAATTGTCCTCCTTCCTACTTTGATTGTATTCTGTCCCTTTTCATCTCCTTCATTACAATATATCCCGGCGTGCACCTAATACCCAGCCCTAATACCCATTTTCGAGAGATTTTTTTCCAATTTCTTTTATTCTTTGAATCCCCATATCTCTGCGCGTACAGCATCCTGCTGATAACTTGGTAATATATACTATACAAATAAATAAGTGTAGACCAGGGTCAGTCCAAGTGGCATGCTAGAGATGCGATGATATCGGGCGCCAAAAGGAGACCACTGTTAATTTATTCCACAGTACGCTTTTGTATTCGTATTTGAAATAGAGAGGTATATGAGCGCCAAATCATGATCTGACGTCTTTAATATTTTTTTCCAGGGCCGACTTTGCATTAAACAAATTACGATGAAACTTAGGGCATCCGCACATAGGTTGACTGATTGCAAACTCGATCTGCCCGAACCGAGGGAGAATGTAACTGTGTTGTTAGTGAGAGAACGCACTTGTATACGAGTGGGAGAAAACACACGAATGAAAGGAAACTGATTTCAAACTGGTTTTGAGCACGTTTTGGGCGACTGTGTTTCTATGTCTCAGGGCATGCTTGGTTGCATGGATTTGATGGTGACATCATGAGCAGAGATGTGCACAAATACTATTCAAAAATATTTATATACATACATACATCATACATACAAATACGACACAATAAAATCTCCTATTATGCAATTGTTAAAAATTCAATAGTCACGAAACACGGCTCGACATGGCCCGTTTTTCGTTTTCGTTGGAACTTCGTTGCTCGGCTAATTTGCAATCAGTCGACTCGTGTGCGGAGAACCTTAGCGTTCTGGTTCAGAAAAGGTTTCCATCTGAGTTGACGACCTGAGCCCGTTCGCACACGGGTCAAGTAGTTTACAACGCGAGTCCCAAGCCGGTTGAGAACGTAATTGTGCAAACTAGTCGACCCGTGTGCGGACGGGCTTAATACTAGCTTAATGCTGTTATGCAGCATTAATTAGATCTGATATTACCTTAAATTAATAAAAGGCGACAAAGTATTGGACTGATATTGTTATAAATAAGTTATCAAAAAGTATTTTTTGTTTTACATTTTTATATAGTATAATTTTTTATAAATATATTATTTTTTATTTGTAATATAACCTGTAACTTTTCATTACTATGCTCCAGTATTTTGTTGATCTGCAAATTTTTGTTGCAATCAAAAGTGTTCCATGACTTCTAAAAGTTTAAAAACCAGTGGATTAAAAGTATGTTCAATTTTAACAGAAACTCTTTTTATAACAATTTGCAAATTTGCAAGAAATTGCTAATTTCCAGAAAACCACTTATTTATGTATATGTATAAATGTGCAAGCAACATTGCCGTAATACTTTTCCTAGATTTATACTCAATAAAACGAATGTTAGTACATCATCCTACTTACAATTTCTCTACTTTACTCGTATAAGGACTGGCAACGTTGACCAACGCGTCTGCACATCACAGATTTAGTCCATTAATAAATGACACATTCATAAAACTTATATTTCTACATACGTCTCGTAATGGTGCAATAAAAAAATTATCCTCCTCCTATATTTTAATGTTCCAGGTGTAAATTTATATGTTTATATGAAGTTTTTAAAAATTTCCTATTTCGTAGAGAAAAAAATTTAAGACTTTTGGCGTCCCCGGATTTTTCCCTGAATTTCCTAGAAATCCGTAATTTTGGAATAACTAGAAAAAAAGTGGTTCCTTTTTTGCTCTATAACTTTGTATTCGTATAAGATAGAAAGGTGAAATTTTATATGTGTATTACGCTATTGAATGGGAACATATTTCACAACTTAAAAATTGAAAATTTTATAAGAGGCCCTGAAAGAATTAGGGTGCCCGGTAATTTTGAATTCTGTAATAATTGGATATAATATTAAAAAAAAATTCAAAATTTCATTTGGGGGTATGGGGGCGGTTTTTGCCGACGGTAAAAATTGTACTAGAAAGTTGAAATTTTTTATATGGGCTAACTTTGGTAATTAATTTACAAATCAAAAAAAAATCCCAAATTTTGAAAAAAAGTTGGTCAAATAAAGAATAAATTAAAAATATATTTTATTTTGTTGAAAAAAATATATATTTTTTAGTCAGTTTATATGAAAAATTATTTGTTTTTATATGTAAAATTTATAAAGAACGAGTTAAATATTTCTATTTAAAAATGGAATTAAAATTTGAAATGAAATTCAATTCCTACACAAAAGACAGTCGTCGCTTGCGACGGGGGTAAACTCTAGTCTTATATATTGCAGCAGCATCATGTTAAGACAGTCGTGTCTCCAGTGTGCAGCCGCCTTTACAGTGCTAGTATTCATCTAGGCTGATGAAGTTAAATAAAACTTTAAAAAAATATTTGATATTTAAATAAATTTTTCGTTAATATTATTTTGAAGACAACCTGCACATACTGATTTTCATTTCGAGATTTTTCATTGCAGCCAAAATTTTAATTAAAAAAAATTATGTTTAGATGTTGCACGCCTGTTGGATATACTACCTCTCAAAAATAATCGAATTTGCAGACACCGTATTTTTTGTTTTGAGAAAAAAGCAAAATCAAATTACTTGGCTTCATCTATACCACCACAGTGCCACTCCTTTAATATCATGGATCCTCATCAAATTCGTAGCAGGCAAGTGGTAATTTTATTTATTAGCTTTACGCCTCACCCTGAAGTACTCCTAATTCACAACTTTGTTGGAAATGTACGTTATTTGCAGCAGTAATCTCGGTTTCTTAATGTAATTGGATACATTGTATAACATCTTTCTAACCAGTTTTAAAAAAATCGGACATTTTGAAAAGTAAAATTATCCTTAAACTGGAAAATTTACTGGTGTGTGAAAATTTACTACGAATAAATGAAAGTATTTTAATAATCATGGTTCTTTCTTATCTTCTGCTTTCTAGGTGGACAGGGAACATTCTCCAATGTGCTGAATAATCTGGTCCACATGGCCATGTACTCATACTACTATACGATTTACTATATAACTATCCCCGATTAGAACAGAAATATAATGGCATCACAACCGGTTGCTACAGATTGCAGTAAACTTGCATTTAACTTGTCTACGGGTAATTAATACGAGTAGAAGCAGTTCTGTCTGCTGAAATTGACGACCGAACTCCTTATTTTATCATACAAAGAAAACACAAATAAATACAACTTCTTACAGGAGAACTATAGAACACAATACCATGTACAGAGTAACAACCATTTTGCCCCTTTTTTTATTATTATACCTATTATATTGTTATAACCAATTTATATAAACTATCTAATAACATTTTTTCTTGTTAATTTAATAATGGTAATATTTTTGAGTCAGAGTATTAACCATTGTTGATACTCCTTTTCTGTCGGTTATCATACTAGCTCAAATGGCTTAGTTCTCTTTAATCTCCTTGTCAGTCCATTCGTGTGCAGAAGGTGAAACGCTTCCACGTTGACATGATGTTGGAGACGTTGCTCGTGCTTTCTTGCTATTTTCGTAATTTCTTCAGCTACTGTAGTTACTTTCAGATCCCTATGTATATCGCTATTGCGGACATACCATGGTGCATTCACTATGTTCCTCAGAACTTTATTTTGGAAAGTCTGAATGCATATAAAGTTGCATTTCTTAGTACAGCCCCATAGCTGGATTCCGTATGTCCAAACTGGTTTGTTTATTTGCTTATACAGCATTGGCTTGTTATGTATGGATAATGTGTATTTGCATTACCCACTACATTTTCTTATATCCTATTGCCAGTTCATTTCTCTTTTTCTTTACGTGATCCTTCCAACGATGTTTGGCATCTAAAGTCATTCCTAGATACTTTACTGTATTCGCATACGGAATAGATTGGTCATTTATTAGTACCGAAATGTAATTAGGCATTTTGTTGGTGATATTAACATGCAACGATTTTCCTCCATTTCCTTGACCATGCACTTACGTTGTTCATGACTTCTTGCACTTTTTTGATTGCTTCTGGCATATTATTAGCTATCGCCATTATAGCTGTATCATCAGCAAACGTTGCCATTATAGTATCACTGGTGTATAGTATATACAGGATAGGGTTTAGTACACTTCCTTGTGGAACTCCAGCGTTTATATTTTTAATACTTGATAATTGATCTTCTACTTTGACTCTGAACAGCCTATTTTCTATATATTTTGCTCTTGAACAAAAAAGTGCAAAGAAGACGCTACTTCTTATATAAACGTTATCAATAAAAGGTCGTTGCTTTGCATGCATAGATTAAGTATACATTAATGTTAGAAAAGGACATACAGTATGTTAAATGTAAATTAAGGTTAATGAATTCACTGATTGTACTAAAGTAGCAACGAATGATTTTTAACGTTAGATTATTTTAATAAAATAGATTTGATTCTAGACCCGTCTAGTTTCATAAAGCGTAAGTAAACATACGCATGTAGCTGTAGAAATACCAATTGCGTAAAAATAAGAAAAATAAAGCATACTCATGGTTGATGGTTTCATAATCAACACGGAAAAGAAAAATGAAAACCAAACATCGACCTACTTATCCACTTAGTACACTTGCGTACAGGCACATTGTATGATCGATCACTTTGATTTATTCATTTATTGTTGCCTTTGTTATGAATTTAGGAGCAACAGCAACAAAAGCAGTTGCACTCAGTCTTAAGTTCTTTATTAATCAAAAAATACGAGTATGTTATATACCTGTTTTTATAATAATTTGTCGTATAAGTTGTGTGCAGTCAGTCTTAGTCGGAACTTCTTTGTCTAAATTTTTTAGTGGTCGATTTTTCAATTGTTGATTTGTAGCTGTTGGTAGTCAAATAATCAAGTCAAATCAAAGAATAATTAGTTTTTATTTTGTTTAACCCTGCTAAGGCAGACATAGTATTGAAATTTGATTGTTCCTTGAAATAGCTGTAAATAGTATTTGATATTTTGATATATAAATACATATAACAGAGATTTATGAGCTGTAAGGTTGGTAACCTTACACAAGGATTGTGATGTCACATGCACTTGGAATGTGTACAACGTTGAATCCCTTTAATAATTAAAGAGACAAAATGACTTTTTTAATTGTTAATATCTCTTAACATATAAGGAGTTATTACAAAATAATTGAACATTTGAGGTTCTAATAACCCACTTTATCAATATATAGTACACTTTTATAGATATTAAGACATAGGACACAAGCCCATAATTTTTGTGTAACATTTAAGATTCCCCGAAGAGACTGCACCTATTATGTTACCTATTGATCATTACTTTGTGCAAGTTTGAATAATGTTACTATGTAAAAACATGTATTTGAAGATGAAACGCAAATGAATACACTTATCATTATGTTTATTTATGTGATTATGTCTCTCTAAAAAAAAGTCATTGATTCTTATTTGTACGTATTAGGCCGTCGTCACATGGGTGGACTGATTGCAAACGCGAGCCCCGAATCTGCCTGAACCTAATAAGAATGCAACTGTGTTTTTAGTGAGAGAACGCACGTTTATACGAGTGAGAGAAAGCACAAGCTCGAATGAAAAAAAACTGATTTAAAATTGGTTTTGAGCGACTATGTTTCTTGGTCGCAGGGCAATACGTTGCATGCTATTGATGGTGACATCATGAGTAGAGATGTGGACAAATACTTTTCAAAAGTATTTAAATACATACATACATACATACAAATACCTCAGAATACGACACAATAAAATCCCCTATTCTATAGAGTCTATTATAAATTTTATTATAAATTAAATAGAGTCACGAAACACGGCTCGTTTTTCGTTTTCGTTGGAAACTTCGTTGCGCGGCTAGTTTGCAATCAGTCGACCTATGTGCGGACGGCCTTATAGTATGCAGGTTAGAATTTCGAATTTGTTTGTTGTTGGTGCTATATTAGTGGATTTCCACTTTCTGAATGTGGTTTAGTAGCACACGGCACGCGCCACACATGATCGAGTTTTTTTCATTGCCTCATACCCGGTAGCTGGTAATTGAGTCCAGGCTCCAGCCACACCTTTCATTCACACATGGTGCTTTATATTATTTCCTACTGGGCCACTTCGAACTGCATTGAATTGCACTAAACTATAGCAGCTACTAGGGCTGCCAACTGGTCTTCTTAAGAAAGAATTTATTAAGGTTTTATGGGTAAACAGATTTGACTGTTATTTCAAGACAAATTATTATGTGTAAAGGCAGGTAATCAAAAATGAATTGCTGACTGGCTCCTAATAGACAGTTGGTCACCCAACAAAAACTTTAAATAAATTAAAAGCTAACCTACACTTTCAGTATGTTATATCACATATAACCTGTTAAATGCCCTCAATACCTTCTGCGCATGTGCTTATCTTGAAAAATTAATAGTTTTTTATTAATAGTTAATTCATTACTGCTTGAAACGATATCATCATATATATTGCAACTAAATAAACCAATCCGTCCTATTTCTCTGCTATTGGAATCATAAAATGACCTTTTCTAAGATTAGTAGAATTATAATATGACGATTTTCACCTTTTGCTATCTCAAGAATCGTAAAAACAATCTATTTTAGGCAAAATTAAAATTTTTTTTTTCGATTTGTAAATTGGGTACCAAATTTAGCCCGTATGGAAAATTTCACATTCTAGCACTATTTTTACCCTTGGCAAAAACCGCCCCCGTAAGCCCAAATAAAAATTTGATTTTTTTTTAATTAATTAGGTACTCTATTATTACATAATCCAAAATTTAAACTTTGTCCAAAGTTTCCTACTGGGCCTTCTCATTTCTCAACCCCATTTTAATTTTAGAATTTCTAATTTTCGAAATAAGTTAGCATTGAACACCATAATACACATGCAAAATTTCAACTTTCTATCTTTTACGAATTGAAAGTTATAGGGCAAAAAGTAAAAATATTTTTTTTGTTTTTCCAAAAGTAGGGGTTTCCAGGAAATTCAGGGGAAAATACGAGGACGCCAAAAGTCTTAGAACTATTTTCTCTCTGAAATAGGAAATTTTCATAAAGGTGCATGGAGCCTTTTTCGAGCCGCCATTCGAATCACGTAAACATATAAACAAATAAACTTTCACTTGGAGCATTATATTATAGGATACTACTGGTTTTGTTTGTTTTGACATTTAACGTACTACTTTTATTTTCAGGCACAATTCGTCATTGTGTTCTTCCACAACTTCTTTGCCATCCTAAGTGACTGTGGTTACCCTGTGATTATTTCTGGGGCAATGATGGTGAACTCCGTGATCTTCTTTTCATTATTCATGAATTTCTACAGGGTCAGCTACACTAGCTCATTATTACAAACCAAAAAGGTTGACTAGATTTGTAGACAAGAAACCATTATTTTTGTTTTAATTAATAAGAATTAACTGAAACATATTAATTGTATATTATGTGCAGTTATACAAACTAAAGTTACTGTTAGTTTTAAAATGTTTTAAAAGCAATGATTTGTAATAAACTTAAACTGTGAAAATGATATACTGTTTATTTGAATAACCTTCTCGCAGAGCGCAGTATGGACTTTGTTCCATGTTTTGAATTGCATTTGGGATCCTCTAATATTAGATGATAGAACATGAAACTTATTAATCTTATGACATGTTTTATAATTAATAAGTGGGATCTTCCATAATGTCGTTGAAAATTTCAACATGAGAATTTTATTTAAGGTACATTGTTCGTAATATTACGTTCAATTGCATTAAAAAGAATTCCTATGAATTAACGTTTTGTGAAGATTACATTAAAGAATGATGAAAAAACGGTTTTTTTTAATGATGTCTCCTAACCAGGCCCGAATTTGAGGGAGAGCAGGCGGTATAAGGTATATTGTGAAGGCCTCCACAGGAGAGGGGCCTTCACAATGGAGAATAGCAATAAATTTTTGAAAAACATGACGAAAAGAAATTATTCCTTTTATTCGGAAAATTATTAGGGGCCTCCACACCTCTAAATCCGGCACTGTTCCTAATACTTCATTTCATAATAAACCATGTGTAACGAATAAAATCTGTTTCGTTGCCGCTTACGGACAAAATTTCTAGAAGTACCGTTATTATATGGGAACTTTTTAAGAACGTTATCAGCTGCTGTGTTCAAGCGCATAGCATCCGGAATGAATGATACTATGTAACGTTTCTTATGAGCAGCAAATTATTGAATATCTTTTTAGTGAGTCTTGTTCTTTAAGGTAGTTCCAGCGTGAAACCATTTGATACATATTTTTGAAATTTTTGTTTACAGACAAAAAATAACGTTTACTAATAAATCCCAAATATTCTGAAATTTTGGCCGTTTAGAATCCGAGTTAAACAATAACAAAGTTAGACATTTTCAGGCTCACCTTGAACTTGAAGCACAAAAAATCTCTAGACAGAATTTTTTAAAAAATTAGGAGAGTAAAGGAGTTTTATACAAATTTTAAAAAAATAGCACTTCACCGTTTTGTATTCGAGATATAAAAATTTAAAATATCATTTTTTTAATTCCAACACGTTCTTTTCATAGTCAATGATGACCCGGCAACGCTGCGCAAAAATTTATCTCGAGTAGTGTAGAATGAAGAACGGAAATTTTAAATCTTTGATGGTACTAATTTTACATTTTGAAACATTTTTAACATTGCATGCATTTTACAATGTTGGAAGGTCACCGTAATATATCGTGTGTAGAGGTTTTGAATTTTTGACAATAATAAATGTTGTGACTATACTACACCAAGCTGGAACTAGCTAAAAGTATAGTAATAATTTAATCATCTAAAGTGAAGAGAGGTAAATCCCGGAATAGAATATAATAACCTAGTAAAGTTATAGAGCATAAAATTCTCTACGAATTTGATCTTGTGCATTTTTTCGCATATTTAACCGTTCCCGAGATATTATTTTTTTCTTTTATAAAACCTCTTTACACTTATAAACAATTACTTTTTTTAATTTTGATGTTCACGAATTTTGTGTAATTTAATCAGGTTTCATCAGGCTTCAAACTGGTTATCAGTTCTTTTAGATATGAATACTTCTAGAGGGTAGTTCAAAATGATTATCTATTAAATGTTTACTTTGATTAAAAAGAGCAGCCGGTGTTAGAATATTTTTGGTTACCTTCTAAATGTACAGAGTGGTGAAATAAATTTTACTTTAAAATTGAAGTAAACAACGATAATCGAGTCATCTGGATGGCCGTGGTAGTTAAGTCATAAACTCTAACATTCAGCTATGCTTAGGTCCGGGTTCGACTCTTCGGCGAACAGTGTTCGGTTCACCCTTTACTTCCTTTCCCCTCCAGGACGAACACACTTCAGTGATATCCATATTAGTTTGTAATGTATACTTTCATGTACTTCAGATGCAATTTCAGCGCAATATTTCGCGAGTTTATGGCCAATATAGGCTGGCATCGCAAAATTCTAGGAGTAGAGGAAAATCGAATTAAGGTTTACTGTACACAGTGTAGTGTATCACTTGTACTCCAACTTTAACATTCAGTTATGCTTAGGTCCGGGTTCAACTCCCGGAGATGGAATAAATGTATTATTCCATGACTGGCAAAAATAATTAACTCACCAAATGATAAACAAATCAAAATTAAAGAAATATACCAACCACATGAATAAACAAATCTACAAAACACACAAATATTATATTACAATTAATGCAAGATATAACAACCTAGCTGTTGAAATGGTAGTAATATAATAATAAAATAAAAATATAAAAATTAAAATTAAAATAAAAATAAAAAATCGAACTAAAATAATGCATAATATTATTTTATCGACTATTAGACCATGTTTCATAGCAATGCGAACTGGATTGCAAAAGTTTCAGGCGCAATGAAAGAGTGTGTCATCTGTTGAATAAATCATTAACAATATCAGTTTTAAGTTACACTTAATATATGTCACTAATAGTGAGATCTTTATTATTTATATAGATAAATTATTTTATTAAATTAGATGATTTTATTAATATATTACAGTTTATTACGAGTATAGTTTCTAGCAAAATAATTAAAACTTATGATTTTTAAGAAAACATTTGCTAGTCTGTGATTTGCTACTACCACAAAGATCTGCACCGATGGCGACCACAGTTAGTCTCACGACCACATCCTCCTACTCATTAAGGATTTATAGTAATAAACGAGTTATGAATATTTCGCTCAAATTCGCTTGCCGGTAGATAAAAGCGCCTTGAGGGCAGTCTGCCAATAATTAAAAAACATATATAAAAATTAATGGTTGGTTTCTTTTTCTCTAAATGTTTGGTCCTCTTATTTATTACATTTACTTATTTCGTATTACGTATATATTACTCGAATGAAAGTAATAATAAAACACTAATTGAGATGTTTATTACAAATTACAAATATTTTATTTGAGTATATATGTGTACAAAAACATACAAGTACAATTAAATTATATTAATATTACAATACATTAAAAAATCACAACAAATATTTAAATATCATTAAAACTATAATATTATATAAAAATAAAAATTAATCAATAATGAGCAAATTGTATTTAAAACTAAAATTGTATCTACAGAAAATTGGAATGCATTCGTTTACGCTATCACTTTTTCATATTCAATATCTCACAAAATAAAATGATTACATTTTTGTTCTTGTTTATAAAAGTATAAAATATTATTCCATAAATATTGTTCTTAAAGTAAACGTAAATTAAGTACTGCTTTAAATAATGTTAATTTATATAAGAACTAAACAGGCACCGAAAAAATAAACAATAGAGAACTTCAAGAATATTCTAATTGTTTCTGTTTAGATTTATGACCTACTAAATACTAATTTACAGCGGAGTATGGTAAAATTAATTTTAATCCCGGAACACATAAGTTAAATTAAATTTAATTCAGTCTCATTTTATATTGGGATTAAATTAAAATAAATTACGAATTTAAAAATCAAATTTAAAAATAAAAAAGATTTATCTCCTTATTCGTATCGTTATGGCGTCACATTTATACAAAATCAAAATTCTTAACTGCTTCACTGAATCCGTTGCAAACTAACAGATTTACAATAAAACATTACACGATCCACTACAGACCCGAAATACTGTAGAATGTCGCGAAAGCTATTCGTAAAAAATATAAAACGACTTCTAATGGATCAAAATTTCGTTGTTAACCGAAATAACATTATCTTTTCTATGCACAAAAGTATTATTAAAAACTCTATTTTATATTTAACATCTTCTTAATTGACTGAATATTGATGAAATATTTATAACAACCAACGAACTTATTATGCAAATGAATTGATTTAGAACTCGTATTAACTATAGTATAACTCATTTAAATATTACCATTTTTACATCGTTACTTTCTAATCAAATGCATATTGAACATCATTTAAATCTTAAATCAAACATATTTTGAAAATTTTTAAATAATATTTTTATACAATTATCTATTTTTTGTGTCTGGTTTGCACGAACTTATGATAAAAAAAATAAATAACACAAATTTTGTGTAGTATTAAAGCATATCAATAACGTTAGTCATTTCTTACCAAATTGCGTCACGGAAAAGGAAAATATTAAATGCAATATTAAAAATCACAGAAAATATACCAAAATTTGAAAATTTTTAAAACAAGAGAATATATGATTGCCATATGATATATGTAAAAACTTTCTCTGAAACTTCTTGACAGAAAGTATGTTGAATATACTTATATTAAAACTATTAATATATGATTTTTCTTAATTTACGATCTCTATGATTTACCTTCTTTTAAAGAATAGCTATTATATTTATACAGAACAGTCTTTTTATCTATTTCAATAAATTAAATAATGAGTATTTTGAACAAAACTAAAACTAATTTAAAATAGACTAATATTACATATTTAAATAATGATTTTTATTTAATTAAAATCCTATATATATTTATTTCATTGCAATTCTTTGTATTAAATTTTATTGAGAAAAATTTAATAGACTAATTTAAAATTTACACATTTTGTTGAAAATGAGCGAAAATTATATGTACATCAATATTTCTAAAAGTTTTTTATTAAAACAATCAGCAATATGTAAATTTTAAAGTAGAAACCTAATTAACTATATTAAAATTTAATTATTTATTAAAATATTAAATTTCAATTCTGTAAGTGATTTGTCCCCATCAGTTAAAGTTACACTGAAGTCTCATCAATAGTCTTCCTAAAAATATTTATTAAAATAAGTCAAAATTATTTACAATATAAAAAAACTTGACCGACACCTCTTTACATATTAATGGTATTCATAGAATGTGTATGTTACAAAATATCATGGCTTGTGAAAAGCGAAATAACAACCATTATTTAGTATTTATCGTCAATTTGTTATTGCATTGTCAACATAAAACGAAAACATAACAAATTTAAATAATTTGATTTACGATTTATACAATAAGAGTTTTAAAACACATTTTTATGAATATCCCATTTTAAATAAAAAGCAATCTTACCTCAGATCTAATTTCATCCAAAGAAAGCAAGAGAAGACAATCACCAATGTTATTAAAAAGCGAAATATTAACATCACATACTACAGACAATACTAACGAATATTAAATGTTTAACCAAAAATATGATTCACAGAAATCTAAGTATTTTGAATTTAAACTGGTTGTACTGTATATATACAGTAATTATATATATTCAGAAGACTTTATATTACTCAATTCAGGATATTTTTTAATATTACGACAATAGTATTATCATTGTAATGAATATCTTTACATGTAAATAAAAAGAAACTTATTAACAACACACTTATACCAGTAATTCACCTATAAATAATGCTGAAGAGTATATCATGTAAACATATCTGATAATGTGAATACGCAGATTTTTGAATCCGATATAATCGTGCTCAGCATTATTTACAAGTGAATTACCGGCGTTAGATAAACTACATACCCGCTAAACACAGTTATGTAAATTTAAGATTTATATAGCATAACAAAAGTAACATGCTATTTTAATAATATTAAGCATTAAAAAATAAAATTTTGCTTAAACATAATGATAAAACTTCCTTAAACGACTTTTTTAAAGATTATAAAACCTTAAGACTTCCTTTTAAGGAGTAAAGGCTTTTAAAATAACTGTAATATAATAATAAAAAAAAACTCTTAAGAGATTTAATATTAGGTGTCGTTTAAGTTAGGGATGTAAGGAATGTAACATTCATACTTTGTTTTTAGCGGGTACTTTATACTTAAATTAAATGCTATCATATGTTAAATGCTTCTGTTGAAATTACAAACTTATATTTTATAATAATATTTATGCAATTTATAAAATATTAAAAGCGTATCAAGTATCTAATTGAAAATAATGCTAAATTTGTGAAACTTCATAAATAATTGTATAACCGTTATTCACAGGGTATTGTAACTCACTCTTCCGTATCTGTAATGTTTGTTAATGGAGCTATCACCGTTGATGAAGCAAGAGCATGTCCATAGGATGCATTATGTTGTAAGGTTGGCAAGGGAGACAAGGACTGCGTTGTTCCAACACTACCACGTCTCGAACCAGTACGACTATCCATTCTAGACGACAATCGACTGTGAAAATCTGCAATACCTGATTTCATAGAAATAAATTTCAAATTTTATTTCCCAATAAAGTAGCAATATGTTTCAAAATACCAAATACCTGGATTATTAACGTCATTCGTAAGCGCCGGTGATGAATGATCTTCTTCAGCTAAATTATAAAATCAGATATTATGAACTTAGTAAATAAAATATTAAAAATCAAAATGATTTTTACCTGTATAGGGAAATAAATATTTGTCACATATATTGTATTTTTCTGAAGATTCACTCAATCTGTCTGCCATATCATGATAGTCTGCCTTAAAACCAGTATTTTGGCTACAGTCAGGTTTTCGAGCATACATATTTTCATTATTAGCATAAGTTAAATACTGATTAGGTCCACCTTGGCTGCTGTTGCCTCCATATGGTGGATGCTTTTGAAGATATCTATTAGCTTTCAATCCATAATTCTTATCTCTGGAACTATATATATTTTCATGGTCACTATATTGCACACCACTATTATATTGCATTTTATGAGTAGGATATTGCACATTATCTTCTTGATAAGGAACTTGATTAATTCCAGAGGAATACTTTTCATCGCTTCGAGGATCGTATTGATTCTTATCACTATACTGTGAGCCTCTATCATCGTATTCGTAATCACTTTGCCCATACTTATTCACTTCATACTTATTCCTTCCATAATTAATTGTTTGGGGTCCATTATTGGGAGTCTCACCGTAATGACTTCCTTTGTCTTCACCATCACTCTCTCCATACTGTTTCTTCCTTGCATATGCCTCCGAAGGATCATATTGCCCAAGCGTGTTACGGCCGTGTAAATCTGGTGCGGAATACTGAATGTTTTCTAAAATAGCAGGTCGAGTGTTCATTTTATGCGTGTAATTTGTATCTAGAGTCAAGTCAGGATTTGGTAATGGGTTGGGCGAATGAGTTAAATTTCCTTGTGTTAGATTGTGTGTAAGGTTGGGCTGTATTTCATTATCTGATCCGGTGTCTTGCGACCAACGACCATTGTTATAACTCGGTAGATATGCATCCGGTAATTGGCTAGACCATTTTGGAGCATAGATAGGTTTCATATATTGTGGACTAGGTTGTATATTTGGAAATAATTGTGGACTGTTTAAAACATGCAGATCTGGTGGAGATTGTACTTCTGTAATGTTAGGAAGATAATTGTGTCCTGTTGTTGTGCCTTTATGTCTATTTCGTCTGTTAGAACTTTCTTCATCATCACTTGAATGACTTGAAGCAAGATCTAAGCTCCGTCCTTCAGAATCGGAATCACTATCAGAATCTTTATGTCCTTTTTCTGTTATAAAAATAAAATAAAATATTCAATTACTGACCCTTAATTAGTACAACAATATTTATTACAACAATTACATACCTTCTTTATGGCGTTGTAAATTTGACTCATATCCTTTTAAATAAGAGGGAACATCACTTGTAGAGTTCGAAGTACTTGTATTACGTAAATGACCATCACTTCTGCAAGCGTACCAAAAAAACAATTTCATATGGTACTAAAATGAGACACAGATGCTTTAATTTAAACTTACCTATATGGGCTAGAACTAGTTTTAGTAGTAGATCTTGAAGTTGTACTAGATGCACTTATTCCCACATGTCTTCTGGGAGGACCCGATTGAGTAGTACCACTACTAAAACTCATGGGTCCTCTTGCAGTGCCTCCAATATGGCTGGTACTACTTGATGATTCCAACAACGGCAATTTACGATCCAAGCAATGAAGAATAGTTCTTTATAAAATACCGATATGGTGTTAGTACTATTTTGTATTAATAATACATTGCATGTTTTATTTATTAATGTTAAATTACCTATGAATGTTCTCTTTAACACGTTTGTTGACTATACAATACCCTATAAGAGAGAATATTCCATGTGTTAACACACATATATCCAACATAAACCCTAAAGTAGGTTCCGAATCGCTCGATGATAATAGTGCCAGAACCCAAATTATCACTAATAGTGGTAATGACACTACCGAAAGCCACAAGAGCGTTCTGAAAGCAAAGATATGATTTTTCTTGTTAATCAAATATGATACTAATAACACAAACTATGTCTGAATAACATACCTTAAGTTTCCAAATCCTAAAACGTGGTCTTTAAGTGTAAAAGCAGCTTTTATTGAAAGAAACAGGACTATTAAAGATACAACAACTGTGAAGCAAACAGGTGCAACTAACCACCAAATGACGGATTCAAAAATAGATAACCAACAGCTAAAATAAACGGCACACATTTTATTTTTAATTTTCATTTTATATAACAAATATTTTTAAGTGACCATTAATTTGTATTTACTAGTAAAACAATCATGATACTTACAATACACTGTTTCCATATTGATGAGCTCGTACACCAACAGAAAGTCCAGTTACAATCGCAGGACTTGCGTAGCCTAAACCATAATAAACACGCATAGGACCGTGATTTATGTCACGCATTTCTGTTAGCATTCGATATAGGTGAACAATATCAACAAGAGACCAACAGAATGTAGACAACCAAAAATAATGCAACCACATTGCAATTAATTTGCAAGGAAACTCATAGTCTAGTAATGTGCGCCGAGCTTGTAGAGCAATAAAATATAATAATTCTGCTACAAAAACACACAGAACAAGATTTGTGTGAATCCGAATAGAATTCGTTTGTGGTCCACGTAAAAATCCAAACGCAATCAAAACTGTTAACAAAAGTAATAGAGATAATCCAAAACTTATGCAATTTGATAATACTTGTATAGTAGAAGGTTCTGGTATATCCTCAGGATCAATTATGTCAACTAATACAGTATAAGTAGATAATTGTGTGCAACTACAATTAATAATTAACGGTTTTCCGGCAGCCGCGAAATTTGTTATGACCCTCGAATTATATAATGAAATATCCGGTATTTCTGTTTGGCAGCCTATTCGTGACCACGACCCAACTCCCTGAGTAAGTCTCCAATATACACACTGCGGGTTTGATCTAGGTGTGAAACGGATTTTATTTAAATCTAACCACATTTGCAAACGAATTGGTTGTTTCAAGTCTAAACCGGTCAGAGGTTTATACATTAATTTTTTATCCTTTTCTTTACTCTCAATAGTTTTATCCTGTAATGCCATGGCTATTGGTTGCGGTGCATCGTCGTCAATATAACCAGATTCATTTTCAATCGTTTTTACATCAATACTATATGACTGAGATTTCTTCTCGATAGATTTAGCATTCTTATTAATAGGATTTTTCATCTCCCCCTCAAAGTTAATATTTTTATTAATATTTCCATTTGATGTTCCTTCTACTGCTTGATCATTTTTAGCTATAATTTGAATTTCTCCAAAATGCTCAACATTTCGACTTTTAGGTATATTGTTGTTCATAGAGACAGTTGCAGGTTTCGTCATTTCATCAAGATCATAATATCCAGGAACCAGAACGCTCACGGAGATTAACGGTGATGCTACTGTTAAGTCAACACCCCAACGACGAGTAACAGTGTAATCAAAACGCAACGGAAACAGAAGACCGGCTTGACGATATTGGACATAGGACATTACAGCCCTGGCGTTTGACAAACTTCGGACAGTTACTTCATCTGAAATATAAGCGGATTTAGTCATATTATTAATATAATTATATAACAATAAAGAGTAATAGTACTAAAACTGTATATTATAAACTAAATATACCTTTCTCCGGAGGTTTTATTCCCAGAACATCTAATGGTACCATTATTTTTGTAAATATGTCAAACTTATCGGAAACCATCATATAGTTGTTGTATTTTGGAAATGATATCATCTTTGTTACTTTCTTTCCACCATATAATTCATAAGGCAACAAAAAACTAGACGTATCTGGTAGAACAACACGCTCTGTAGTGTAAGAAGAGAATGTCTTTGATGTTGACTGACGAGCACCTGATTTATTTCTCACAGAGTTGCTAGTATTAGAACTTTTTGGAGCGTTTACATAATACTCCGATAACTGTTGTGGCTCATACCCAAATAAAGATTCAGCTGTAACAATATCAAGGCCGAGAACAACATTCTTTTGCACTATTTCAAAAGGACTTGTATAAGTGTCATGTTGATTAACGGCAAGAGTGTTAATATAACGATGTAATAAATAGACGAGATTATCAATATTTCTTCCAGTCAATTCGTATATCCGTTCCCAATCAAATTTATACTTAATATCTAAAATACTACTTGCTGCATAAACTATATTTTGTATATAATCTTTATCTTGACTATGAGATAAATTTAATCCTGACTGTTCCAATTCATATCCAATCAAAAACTGCAATATTCCTTCAGTTATAAGTACGTCTGCACCGTACAACCGCGATTCACCTACAAGCAAATTAACGTTATTTCAAATGATTTTAAAAATGTGCATTATATAATAAAAATATCAAACGAAAGCATTGATGCTTAACGCCAGACTGTTATGTTTTCGGGTTCTATCCCCGGAACGTTGTTATAATTTCTGGGTTTGGGGTTGTTATTAAATTACATTGGTTATGTACATACATAATCGTAAACTTATTAGACAGCGGTGTGGTCCCATATTTGAGACCACAACACCATAAATACTGTCAACATATAAAGAGATTGTCAGTGATAGGCATCAGAAATAGGCCGACGTTAAATAAATTAAATGTTAAAAAAATCATAAAAAACAATTAACTTACTCTCAAATGTAAAGTCGTTTAACTTTGTTTGTGGAGCAGCAGAATATTTTTGACATGCTTTTCTTAAATCAGCAGCTAACTTAACCGCTACAAATGTATTAAGTGTTAATTCATTTTTCTCCAACTGCGATAACTGTAAAAAATATTATAACACATAAATTATAACAAAATTTCATCAGTTTAAAAAATTAACAACAAAAAGTTGAATATTATATATAACCTGTCTACGTAATTCTACAAATCCTTTTGATGTACAATTAAACAAGTCCGGTTCTTGCCAACCTCCAAGGGTTGAATCACATTGCCTAGATCCTCTTCCACTGGAAGGTGGTGGACAGGGTAAAATAGAGATGCCTCCAAAACTAGTTCTAGGCCACCATAAACTCTGAGACAATGCTCGTGGACAAGAATCGTAAACGACTGAGATATAAATTATTGTATTTACTATTCTTAAAAATATATATTATTTAAAGAAATAAGATTTAATAAAAATATATTACCTTCACAGCCTTTTAATGTTATTTCCGCATATGGGTTAGGACAAGCATCGCATCTTCTACCAATGACACCATCACGACATGGGCATTGTCCAGTAGTTTTGTCACAAGTTTGCCCGTACGAGCCTGTTAGATAACACTCACAAGGAAGGCAAGCAGTTTCTTCCAGAGGTTGATAATGGTTTTCCTGAAATTATCATATACATTATAAGAAACATTTAACTACAATTCTTATTCCAATATAACTTTGTTTGCATAACCAATTTCGTTAGATAGTTATATTTTCTGACTAACTAATAGTAATAAATTACTAAATTATCAGTAAACCATTACGACATGTCAATATGCAGTGAAACCTCCCGAACTAAATAATAGTGTTACATATAAAAACTACATTACCTTGCAGTAACATTCTCCTGTTGTTTTATGACAATCAGGATTATATCCTTTATCAGTATCGCATTTGCACGGTCCACATTCGCCTACTCCCCACCAACCAGCAGGACATGGTTGTTCTAAAGCTGTTTCGCAATATTCACCTTAATAAAAAGAAAATGTCTTTATTGATATACGTGTAGTATAAGTTAACAAACACGAAGTTTATATTTAAATTACACAAACCTGAGAATAATGTACTATTACAAACACAAACGTATCCTTTGGATTGATTAATATCTGGTTTACATTGTGCAGAATGAAAGCATGGATTAACGGAACACATAGGCACACAATCATCACCAATGAATCCTTCCAAGCATTCACAATGAGCCTATGAAACATAACACTTATACGTTACAACAAATATGTAAAACAAACTACAATATATTTAGTCAACTATATAAAATAATATAAATACCTTATCCCATTCCATTATGCACTTAGCATTCTCAGGACAATTTAATGGACATTCTGCAATGGAGTTGCATCCTTCTAAAACGTTTTCCTGAACGGTTGGTCTGTTTAAAATGGACTGAGCGTTTCCGACTCGTACGTCCTATTATTCCACACAATGATAGAATTAATAACTACAATTTCATTTTGTTAAATGTTGGTAAATATATTTGCGGAAAATACCTGGATGCAACCAACAAAGTAGCCATAATCCATGTTATTGAACATTCCCGAATCCATGCCTAGCATAATTTTTCCAACATATATTCCTTGAATTTTATATGACATAGGAAAAACTGCAGTCCTTTGATTATAATTAATAGAAATAGACAACTCTGTTCCTAGCCACAACACTTCAACTCTATGCCACAAACCATCGGAAAGAATCGGTCCTGGTAAAAATATAGGATCATTGTTGTATGTATAGTGTAGTAAACCATTTCTTAGCTGAAAAATATTATGTATTATGTATATTTATCTTAATTATTATCTTTTATTTAATTTTAGGCTACTAACCGATAATATAGCTGTACTGTTTTGACCTAATTGAATAGACATTAGGAAAGCGTTAGATTGCCTTGTTCGGACAGACAAAGCATTTAACCACGGTAATTGTATCGGCCTCAGAAGTGGATTGAAAGACAACAACCCGTCTCCGTCAAATCTCCAAGGAGCAGTAGCAGCTTCTTGGCATTCCTTTCCAGTGAAAGCTTCGAGACAAAGGCATTCATGTGTCCCCCATTTTTCTGAGCACGTTCCTCTATTCATACAAGGGTCTGAAGCACAAAAATCGGACTTTTCTGGACATCCTGACATTGTCCCATTGTCAGCAACGAAACTATTTAAATCTATGAACTGATTGTCAATAAATAAATCTGATATGCAGCCAACATAATCCTGTGAATGCACTTGAAACGTGCCAGGCAAGTTAGGAAGGCCACCAATTTGCAGCGGTCCAGTGAGGTCCAAAAATCTGTGGCATGTTTCAGTAAGTAGAGCACATCTATCCGGCAACGTATGAGTAGTGGAATTAGCACATGTGACTTTAATGCCTCGTTCTTCCGTATCCTTGGCTAAAGCAAGCGCTGTATCGCAATCATTTAAAGATAGCACAGCTGTTTTATTGAAATAATCAACAACTACGCTGTGCCAATAACCATTGGAAACTCCTCCAGGTATACTTGTAATAACTGAAGAAACCCCTCCTCCAAGTGAAAATGAAAATTGTACAGCTCCATTTACTATTTCCAAAGACACAAAATCATTCTCATTATTATAACGTCCATTATAAAACAAAATAGAATTAGATTCTAAAGTAGCAAATCGGAGCTTAATATGCAGTCGATGTCTCTGCCGCAAACTAGCAAATGTTAAATATGATCCACGTACAAAACTTCGTGAACGTAATTCACAGGTTTGTGTATACTCATGCAATTCCTTGTTCTTAATATAGCCCCCATAAGATATAGTTGGTGAGCTGTAGGCGTCCATGTGTGATTTTGTACATTTCTCACAGGGCGCATCCGCCGTTTGTCTAATCAAACAGTTTCGTTCGGTTATACAATTATTTTCTGTGCAATTTTCAAGTTTATTTTGGCATGTTTTACCAGAGTAAGATACTGGGCATATACATGTATATCCACCTTCTCTTCGAGTACATGAACCTCCATTCTGACATGGGTTCGAATAGCATAGATTTACTTCTGTGTCACACAAATAATGCTCTCTACTACCTGTAAATCCTTCAGGACATCGACAAGCAAATGTTGTTACAGGATAAATAGGTCTAAATAATACAGTTTCGCTATAAATAAATCCACTTGCATTTCCAAATTTCAATACAGTTAAACATTGTTCAAAATTAAGACAAGGTTCCCTTACGCACAAATTATCATCAAAAGGTAAAACTTGTACCGTTGATATGCTCTGCAATAAACTCCTATGCAAATATACTCGTTCTTGCAAATATTGTGGACTATAAAATGCAGAATGAGGAATACCAGCACGTCTTGCAGAAAATGAAACATTTAATATTCTAGAAGTGACGTCAGTGTCATCTTGAACGCTGAAAATATAGATATGTTCTCTGGGACAGGGTATAATGGCCGCTAGTCCATCTACAAAATAGCTTAGCAGTGGTGATAAAAAGGATTCACTATTCATATCATTCAGGCGAACAGTTACAGAATTAAATAGCATATCCTCTGTTACAAGTCGAACAGTCAAAGACATTATAGCTTTAATCTCATTTATACTGTCGGACACAGCTACTTCCATAGATGCCAGTTTAGGTACGTTTGTGTTCAATTGTGGTGATAGCGTTAGTTCACCGGATGTACTATTTAAGGATACAAGTTGTGCATTATTTCCCGACAAAATACGGTAAGTTAATTTGTCCGAAACATCAGCATCAAATGCTGGTATTTTTCCAATTGGCCCAGATGGAAAGCAGTCTTTAAAATTGTTGAAGATAATTTGAAAATCTTTTAAAATGGGAGCATTATCGTTCACATCAGTTACGATTACTTCAACATGAACATCAGTTCTTAATGGATGACTGGAGGCACGTACCACTAGCTCGAAACGTTTTTTGGGAGACTCATAGTCCAAATCTACTAGCGTCAGAAGCTCTGCTCTATCAGATCCTGGCCGTGTTACTAAACTAAAGCTGTTACTGTCATCACCTCCAATAATTGCATATTGTACAACTGCATTTTCGCCTTCATCGGGATCATGTGCATGTAAAACTCCAACTAGCGATTCCAAAGGGCTATTTTCTGAAATGTAAAATGTGATTCTATCGCTTGGGAATGTAGGAGGACTGTCGTTTACATCTTTAATAACTATATCTACAGGTACTGTAGAGCTCAAAGCTGGCGTTCCTCTGTCTATAGCATATGCAGTTAAATGATAAATGGGAACAGACTCCCTGTCTAAGCCCTTGTTAGTTCTTATCATACCAGAAGATGAATCAATTATGAATGAACCATCTTCCATATCTCTGTCACTCAAACTATATTTTATTCGTCCATTCAATCCAATATCTTTATCTGTGGCAACTATTGTTAATACTGGAGTACCTACAAGTGCGTCTTCAGACACTGATGCCTCATACTTCTGTAGTGAAAACGAAGGTTTGTTATCATTAACATCTGTTACAGTAATTTCAACATCGGTTGTATCAGATAAGGGAACAGTACCACCATCTTGAGCGGTTACGGTCAGCAAATACTCATTGGACGTTTCTCTATCCAAAACATTGCTAGTAGTAATAGCACCAGTTTGTGCGTTGATTTTAAAAGGTTGTGATCCATTGGGATCTTCTGCCAAAGTATAAGTTATTTGTGCATTTAAGCCAACATCTCCATCTGTTGCCGATACAACTAATATTGTAGTTCCAAGTGGAGCATCCTCAAAAACAGATGTTTTATACGGAGCATTTTCAAATGTTGGTGTATAATTGTTTGCATCAGTAATATTGATATGTACAGAAGCTGTATCTGTTCGACCACCAGAATCTGTGGCAGTTACTGTGAGAATAAACCTGCGTTCCTGTTTATAATCCAAAGGTTGAGCCACTGTGATCAGTCCTCGACCATTCTGAGAGGTTATCGCAAATCGGCCCCTAGTATTACCCGATGATAATTCATAATGCAATCTCGAATCTTCATCAGGGTCAGTAGCTGTTACTTGGACAACTGGAGTACCGGGAATTTCATCTTCCGCCAATTCAGCTTCATAATGTTTAGGGTTGAACATAGGATCGTTGTCATTTACATCTTGAACGGTAATTACAACAGATGCTGATGCGGATTTAGGAGGTTTTCCGTGATCTGTAGCTACTACTTGAAACTGATACTTAGCCTGAGTTTCTCGGTCGAGTGATCTAGTTGTATGTATCCAACCCGTTCTTTGATCAACTGCTAACGGAAACTCTTTTGCTGTTCGTCTATTTAATTCACTTTCATTATCCTCAGATAAAGCAAATGAACTTCTAGTATTTAAAGATTCAGCTAAAGATCCTTCAGAATCCAGAATGGAATATGCAATTTCGGCATTATCACCTTCGTCAGCATCATACGCTTGGACCCTGACAATGTTATAGCCAGGTGGAACTGACTCTAATACAGCTTCCTGAAATAATTGAGTGTAAAATCTTGGATTATTATCATTAACGTCAACTACATTAACTAAGAGCTGTGTGGTATTTGATCGTGAAGGACTTCCTCCGTCCTGTGCCCGAACGACTAATCTATATGACCGCGTTGACTCATAATCCAAAGGCTTAACTAGGGTAACTTGCCCATTCAAGCTATCAATTGCAAATTGTGATTGAGTATTTCCACCAATAATTGCATATCGAATAGCGGCATTGACTCCACTATCCGCATCAATGGCCTTTATATGAGCTATCACAGGACTATCTCCTCCTGCATCTTCGTTCACGTGAACTGTGTATGTCTTTTCACTGAATTGGGGGTAGTTGTCATTATCATCCAACACGTTGACGATGACAGTAGCACTACTAGTTCGTCGTTCACTAGCTGGATTTGTCATGTCGCTAGCCAACACTGTTATAGCATACATTTCTACACGTTCGCGATCAAGCTGACTTCGAATACTCAAGACTCCAGTATGTGGATCAATTCTAAACGCTTGTTTGTTTTCATCTGATGAATCCAATCCATCTCCACTTATGGATTCAATAGAATATTCAATCTCTGCATTCTTTCCCACATCCTGATCTGTTGCCCGTAATGTAATAACAGTTGTACCAGTCGAGGCACTTTCCCTCACACTTGCTTGAAACTCAGAGCTTTCAAATGTAGGAGCATGGTCGTTACAGTCTAGAACATTGATTTGTAATGTCGTGGTACCGGATCGCGGTGGAAAGCTGTCATCAGTGGCCAAGATTCTAAAATAATGTACATCGACAAGTTCACGATCAAGCTTTGCTATTGTACTGACTGTACCTGAGTGAGAATCTATCTGAAACATCCCCTGAGACCGTGAATCTAAAAGTGAAGTCATGGAATACGAGATAGGGGATCCCTCGGGATCCCGTGCCCGTAAAGTGGCCACTACAGAAGGCGGGGTTTGCTCTTCAAGAACTGTTTCAACATACAAAGCTTGATCAAAATATGGAGATTGATTTCTTAACTCTCTCCGCACCCGTTTTGCAATATCTGTATCATTAAACTCTTGATGATGGTAAACAATCTTAAGACGATGTTCAGCGTCCACCATGTTTAATCGATTGCAAGTGGTTTTGAATAATATAACAACTTTCCATAATGGTTCACTAATACACACGTCGTCACTGGCAACTAGATCCAAGTTCTGGGTTTCCACTGTAAATCGAGCGTCATTCAAATCTATGAATGTAACTTTACAATACTGATGAATTGTTTTTGGCAGAAAGTTAGATATAGAGTTGACAAACTGAGATTGTTTTAAGCAAATTTTTTGCCATTTATCTGTTGTTGGTATTGCAAATGATGCATACGTCTCTGAAATCCATTGTTTGGCTTCTAAAATTCTGTTGTGTGTGAATTTGTTTGTTAAGAAATGAATTTCTCGCTTTTTTCGTAATATTTTTTGTCTCTCGATGCTAAGAAGCAGATACTGTTGTGCTGTTTCTAACTGAGATATATCTAAATTCTCTTTTCTGTTTAATCCATTTTTATTGTATTCGTTGTACTCTGAACTACTGTCTATTAAATAACCTTCATTTTGATGTCTATCTCTTAAATGTCTATGATTTACGTTAAATGACTGAGATGGGTCTTTCAAATTATCCACCATATATCCTATATTTGTACTTCGCTTATATCTATTATCACTATCTGCCTCATCTTCATTGTATCTACCACTTAAATCAAAATAGCTGTCGCTGCAATCGTTTCCCGTCACAAATACTCTCAGGGGTAAGCTGTAGTAGTCTATATCTCGTATTCTGTTGGAGGTTGAGTCAATGTAGAATGTAAATAAGCTAGGATAATAAATGCCATCACATTTAAGTTGAGACCGTAACCGAACTTCTCCATTTTTTGGATCAACATGAACTATTTTATGAACAAAACTAGCGGATTTGTGAACGTTGATTTTATATTGACGTTCTGATCCCAGTTTGTAAACGGAAGCATTAAAAATGATTTCTCCACTTGGGGCATTCTCGTGTACTACAACTAAATACGAACTTGTCTGACTAATCAGTAAAAGAATACTCAGTACTATCAACCAACGGATTTGCCCAATACATTTACAATAGTGTGATATTGATATAGGCGGCCTGACGCCTATGGTAACAGACATTATTTTTGTTTCTCGGTTTTATAATTCTAAGTCATCTTAACGGTAAGGGTTGCCTGGTCTACCTAAAACAAATAAGAAAGAATAGTTTTACAAATTTAAATTTCTTTATACTAACTGCTCGAAAAAAGCAGGAGCTCGAAATTTGCATAACTGAGAAACGGACAGGTAGGACTTAGGTAAGCATCTTATTTGTTAAACACGAAAATCTTGTTTTTTATAAGCTAAAATACTTGCAGCACATATTAACTGATTCATCACATGTTTATCACATGGCATTTAATGAACACCGTTCTTAAACAGTAATGATACTGACTGCATGGAATACACATACACGCTAATATGTTCCTAATAATATATTGTAGTATCCATTATACATAAATAAATAATAAAGAGTAAATAAATAATATATATATACAACTAGAAAAATAATCCTGCTAAACACGATGTCTCAATCCATGTCTGCTTTCTGAAACCATGTAAACAAGTCTGAAGTAATGGTACTACTAATTATTTACTATATACTAAGTAATTACTAATTATTTACGTATTACTAATATATTACGTAATTTTGTTTTTTTTTTTTAAATATATTTATTTAACGTCGGCCTATATCCGATTCTGAGTTCTATCACAGACGACCTCCTACTATTGTTGCCAGTTTTTATCGTGTCGTGGTCACGTATATGTGAACTACACTTCTGTCTAATTAGCCCGGGAACTTTACACTTTTACCTGACATGAGGGTCGGTAGTTCTAATTTTTGGATATGTTTTAAAGTCAGGGCTGTTAATAAAAACTCCAAGTTATCCAACACGGACGACGTAGACGCGCGCCGCCCTCGGAAAAATGGCGGCCAAAAACGATTTCTTAGCAATATCTCGTTAGTAGTGCGTCCTCCTATAAAAATAGTTATTATCATACTTGTAGAGGACTCTATTCCGTACAACTTTTGTTTACATTATTTTTCTGTATGTCTTATGGGGACGAAGCTACATCACTGCAAAGTAGGGTACTTCAATGAAAAATTTTAAATATTTCAATTTTGAGCTCAATTTTTTATGAGAATTGAGTCCTCTATAAGTTTGATAATAGCTATTTTAATCATAGGACGCAGTAGTAACGAGATATTGCTAACAAACAATTTTTAGCCACCATTTCTCCAATGGCGGCGCGCGCCGACGTCGCCCGTGTTAGATAACTTGGAGTTTTCATTAGCAGGCCTAACTTTTAAAATTAGAACTACCGAACTACCTCATATCAGGTAAGTGCCTTTTTTTGACTCTGGAAACTGGGCTAAATATGTTTTATGATATTTGTGAGCTCTCACATCATCAAGTAAACTTTAACAACAACCAAACCCAAAAAATATAAATCTGATTCGGGGATCGAGCTCGAAGACACAGCTGTAAAGCTTCGGCCACTATGCCGTCGTATTTATACAAAAAATACAAATTTTACAAAGTTTATGTAAACTAAATATAATTGCTTAAAAGAATTTATTCTGCACAGTAACGACAAAAAACCTTTGCTGATGATGTTTGGAAGAATTTTTAAAAAATTAAAAATTAGGCGTAAGTTTTGCACGTAAAAGCAGTATTAAATGTTATGTAAAAGCGATGTCGCCGCAAATTTTGTTAATATTAAATAAAAGCAAGACACATAACTTGTCTAATACATCAAAGCATCAGAGACAACGAGTAACCCTAGCTATCGACGACTTGCAAATAAATCGACCAACGACCTATCTTAGATTATAACAGCCGCGTCTACCTCCGCCGCGTCCAAACAGTACCTGCTAAGGTTTCTTTCATAAATTTATAATTATTTTCTCACAAAGGATCTGGTTCATAATTATACACATATTGGATACACCTTAGCATGTAGCAGTCAAATGAAAGCAGTTCTAACCAAACCAGGTAACGCAGAGTTGTCAAACATTTATCTTGAGTACCACCTGACAACGACTTCAACAATCGATTAGCGGATGTAATCTACTAGACGATAGTTCTAAAACCCTGTAAGACGAGGAGAATCCTGAATCCATTATTTTTATTTAAACACGCAACGTTTATAGTTTTAAGCCTTCATTTTATGTTTTGTTTTCTTTTTTTTAAATACAATCATTCAAACGTATTCTAAGATTATTATTAAGATAGAGAGGAGAATTTAAAATAACAGTCAATTTTTAATTTATGTTACAAAACGCCACAGGAATGCTAAACAGTGCCACAGAAGTATACAGAAGACTGACTGAATTACCGAAACAACTGTGATCACTGTAATGTTCGATAGCGTCCTCATTAGCATATTTTGTAACGTTAGTCGCTTGTTGACGGTCGCCAGTCGCCAATCAAATACTTTATGGTAGTCATAAATTTTGTTGGATCGATCGATTCATTTAATTATTATCAACATTTTTCCGTAATTGTCCAAATTAAATATCTCGTAAGGTATTACATTAAAAATTTAATAAAAACCAGTTTTTAAACAAATTTAAACCCAGATTATATTTAAAATAATAAACTTTTAAAATATTTGCATGTATAAAAACTATATTTTATATAACGAAGTCAAAGAACCAGTAAAATGATACATACATACAACAACCTGAAAAAATAACTGGTATTTATTATAATTAATAAAAACTGAGTAGGGTTTATCAGTTATCTTTTTTATTTTACATTCTGAACGAAGATACTTTTAAAAAACTAAACAGGTAGTGAAAAAACTATATCCACTACTTAAATCTTGACTGTTTTACAGTCGCAGCAGGTGTTTTAAAATAGAGTGATCAATATAGTATCATTGAAATAGAAATGAAGAATATCAATAAAATGTAAAATACTGATAGCTTCTTCAAAAACTTTAATAAGCAATAAACCTATTAATAAAAGTAAATGATTTATGCAAATAAATATTATAAGTAAACTGTTTTCATTGTCCCCCCCTTGACTGACCCTCGTAGTTTATGAATGACCCCTAATAGTATAGGGGACCCCTAATTTGTATAGGGTATGAAATTCTCACAATATTAAAACCTGTATAGAAATTCTCACATATGCACGAAGCGAACAATAGATATATTAAATATGTAATTTAACAAAGCTAATTGAAAAAATGATTTCTCGTGTAAGAAAACGCACTCATAGCACGAATGTTCTTATTAGCAATACAGCAGTTTATCCAACACCCATCATCGCAGTCACTATAACTGTCCTCATTATTTGCACTTTTTTTCCTAACTTTAAATTAACAAAGTAATTTTTGTGTTTTATTGATAAAAATAACGTCCTGTGCACCGATAGATCAAAAAGAAGTGCAAAATGAGAGTAAGTTTTTTAGAAAAGCCTTAAAATTGCACTGATTAATTAATTTTTACAACAAAAAAAATAAATATAGCAATTTTCAAAATTTATTAAATAATTCGAATTATTGATTTTTGTGAACATATTTTCATATGTTTCTATATTAACAAGAAATAAGTTGAAAAATAAATATTTATAAAATATGTCTATAAAGTTCCCATATTTCGTTTTTATAAGATAATGAAAATAAAAGTATATTTAGAAGAATAAGATATTTAAAATAGTTTTTTTTTATTATAAGTCTCGTTCGGTTATTGTGACGTAGGAAAACAGAGGTCGCGGACTAGACTAGACATGCAGAGCAATGTGCTTATGGGTGGTGGTCAGTGGTCGTGGAAGGTGGTGGAAGGTGTAGCCTAGTAAATACTAGTAAACAAACGTACAGTACGGCAAAACATAAGGCTAACAAACATGTATAATTTAGTTTGTGTAAAGGTTTAAACAAAAATCTTAGTTTTTTTTAAAGAGTTCTAAACAAACTGAAGTTTATCAAAAAAATATAATAACATTTTTGTATATTATTTCGCGAATTCGAAATATTGGAGGTTACTGGACGTTATAATTAACTACAACTACATCGACCATGCTGGCTGAGACGTTATGCATAATTATAGTAATCATATTTATATTTGACCAAGAGATTCTACAAGTTTACTAATAGACTCTTGGTGGTAAAACAGAATACCACTTTCATTTAGTATATTTTGTATTTTTTAATTTAACTGGAACATTATGTTACTTTGATTATTTGTTCATTCCTTTATCTATTGTTATTAAATATTTAGTTCTATTTGTTCTTTTTTGTTTCATAATCACAAGGGTTTTAACTTTCTGTTACCGGTTCAAATCACTCGCATATAAATACAGCTCGCAAACTGTCACAAACCATCAGCCACAAATATACAAAACACTTGGAAAAGCATTCATAATAACTTAATTTATTTAACGTCGACCTATTGCCGATACCAAGTCCTATCACCGATAATCTCTTACTATGTTGGCAGTATTTATGGTGTAGTGGCCTCATATATGTTCACTACACCGCAGTCTAATAAGTCCACGATTATGTTTATACATAATCAATTTCAATTGATAACAACCAAACCAGAAAATAAACACTAGTCTGGAGATCGAACCCGAAGAAACAGCAGTCTAGCGTCAAGCATCACGCTTTCGCCCGTTGTGTCATCACAATCCTATTAGAAAACTCGAACAATATAGCAAGACTTATTAAAATGCTCAACGAATATAACCTTAGTTCAGATTGGGAAACGAGGGAAAGGAAACATATACTGGGCAAATAGCGAGGAAAGGATGTGCAGGGTGTACGAAACGGAGATAGAAACTGTGGAGCTCATTAAGTTTTCATGTGAGAAAAAGGTAATAAGCGAAAAGAATATTGGGCAGTTTTAAAGGGAGGCAGTAAAGGGAAGAGGTGGATGGCGGAGATAGAGAAAAGGAACGAGGAAAGAGAAGGAATGGCAGAGTAGAAACAGGAGGGTAGCAGGAGGAACGAAGCTGTAGCTTTTGTTTTTATTTTTATAAGTAAATTGTTTTTTTTTTTCTTTTGAAACAAGTGAGAATGTTGAGATATAATAAGGATCAATATTGAATGAAGCACAAAGATATGTAAATAAATGAGTGGCACAAGAATGAAGTGCCAAATGGCAAAAACATTAAAATAAAATAAAAATAACAAAAATAAACTTAGTTGCTAAAATAATAAATAACTAAAAAAATAACGTGTTCTTTTTGTCATTTTCAAACTTAATTTGTAAATAATATATGAATATATGGACAAATAGAATAACGCGGTGTTTACACGTTAATTAAAAGTTAATCTATTTCCGATGCTAGAGTTATAACTATCACAGATGAGTGACAACTGACAACAACTAACTCCTAATGCATATCTTCTATGAATATTTTAATAGTCAATATATCGCTAGATCGATCGGTCACTTACATAGATACAACAGAAAATGTTTTTATAGAAAACGTGTAACCCACATTCGTAATTACTCGCAATTACTTACATTAATAGATTTTTCAATTTTTTTCAGACATGCAGTAAACTCTGACCCGAATCGGAGAAGAATGAGACTAGGCACACACTAAAGACACTTTAGACAGTCCAGGTTATGAAAACATATAGAGAGGTGCAACAAGACGTATCACACAGAACTTTTTAAACCAAATGGGCAATTTGGTAGATTTTTGTTTTTCTTCTTCGTTAGAAATATTATAGTTTTTTTGTAATAAAATCATTGATAGTATTAATCATTATAAGCATTATTTTGCAGAATTATCCTCCTTTGTAATTAATACTGCACTAAGATGAACGCAATTTCTGCATAATTAGAATTTACTTTAATTAACCAATTCAACTTAATTTAATTTCATTAAATGTCATAAAGAAGTCTGCAGGATGGACTAAATTATATTACATCCGCTTAATAATTGTTATAACTTAAATAATAAGAAACATTCAACGCTGATTTTAAAATAAATATGTTACATAATTAATAAGTGCTATACTAAATTATCTTTATAGTCGAATCTATATTGACAATATTTATATTTCAATATAAAAATAACAAGATTCACCCTACCCCAAATCATCTCGTCTCACTCCAAATTCAATTTGATGTAGTCAGACTTAGGCCGTCCAACATGACGGCCGATGATGACTGATTGCAAACGCAAGTCTCGAATCTGCCCGAACCGAATGATAATGGAACAGTGTTGATAGTGAGAGAACGCACGTGTATACGAGTGAGAAACGCACACGGCACAAATGAAACTAAACTGATTTGAAATTGGTTTTGAGCACGTTTTGAGCGACTGTGTTTCTAGGTCGCAGGCAATTACGTTGCATGCTTTTTATCATGCAATCATCATAAGCATAGATGTGCACAAATACTTTTCAAAAGTATTTAAATGCATAAATATATACAAATACCTAATAATACAACACAATAAAATCCCCTATTATGCTATTGTTAAAAATTCTATAGTCACGAAACACGGCTCGACATGGCTCGTTTTTCGTGTGCAGACAGCCTTACTATAATCTCCAATTCATTATATTATCTAGTCACAATTCTACTTCACCGCTATCATACCAAATTTTCATCTCATTGCAACCAATTTTTGTCTTCTGCTGGTCCATTCTGATTCGATGCCTAGAAGTGATTACAGTGAATTCATAAAACTTTCTATAAAATTTTTGACTTGTTATTGAGAGTTGATCTCAAACTTGAACTGTATGAGCTCCTGACAGTCGCAGTCACTGCATCATATTTGTTTTTGTAATTTAGCTTAATACTAAACAATAATCTTCAGCACAACACTCGACAGATATTAAATTCCTGTTTATTTAAGCCGTATGCACACGGGTCGACTGATTGCAAACGCGAGCCTCGAATTTGTCCGAGCCGAATGAGAATGCAACTGTGTTGTTATTGAGGGAACGTACGTGTATACGAGTGAGAGAACACACATTTCTTGGTCGCAGGGCAATTACGTTGTATGCTTTTGATGGTGACATCATGAGCAGAGATGTGCACAAATACTATTCAAAGGTATTTAAATACATACATACATACAAATACCTCATAATACGACAATAAAATTCCCCTATTATGCTATTGTTAAACATTCACGAAACACGGCTCGACATGGCTCGTTTTTCGTTTTCGTTGGAAACTTCGTTGCGCGGCTAGTTTGCAATCAGTTGACCCGTGTGCAGACGGCCTTAGGCCCTCCGCACACGACGCGACTGGATGCAAACCTTAGCCCCGAACCGAATGTGATTACAAGTGTGTTGTTAGTGAAAGAACCAACGTGTATACGACTGAGATAAAACATACGGCACGAACATAACTAAACTGATTTCAAACTGGTTTTGAGCATGTTTGCCGCGCATTAATTTCTCGGTCGCAGGACATTGTTGGTTTCATGCTTTTGATGATGACAGCAGCAACAGAGATGTTTACGAATACTATTGAAAAGTATTTAAATACATACATTCAATCAAATATAACACAATAGAATCCCCTGTTTGCTATTGTTATATATAGTCACGATACACGGCTCGTGCTCGTTTTCGTTGAAAACTTCGTTTCGCGTTTAGTTTGCAATCAGTCGACTCGTGTGCCTTTCCTCGTGTTTTATCTCACTCGCATACACGTTCATTCTCTCACTAACAACACAGTTGTAATCACATTTGCTTCGGGTGGATTTGGGGTTAAGGTTTGCAACCAGTCGCCCCATGTGTGGAGGGCCTTACGCCGTCATTCCAACCAATTCTGTACAGACAGGCTTCCGACCAACATTAGTGCAACTCGTTTAGACTTACTTTTCGTAAAAGTAACACGAGTTAAATGGCTTCCACCACTACTAAATGTTTCCTTGAGACATTTTGAAATTGATAAAATGAAATACAGACAACTGTTTAGGTAATAAGCTTTCAGAAATAAATACTTTAAAATAATATTTTGATATCTTTCTTCTTTAAATTGTTTACTTCCATAATACAGAAAACATGTAAAAAAAAAAAAATAAGAATCCAATCAACAATATGAAAATAAAAGTAATTTATCTATCAGCATCTAGCTAAAACTAAATGACAAAATATAAAAATAAAATAAAAAGCTCAAGGCTTGTAGATAGTAAAGTTACTTTAAAATGACATTACTGTGAAATTTATTGTACTTTTCCCGTTTCGTGCGTGATTGGAATAAACATTTTAGAAAATATAAAAAGCAATGAACTAAGAAAAATTATTTAAAAATATATTTCCAACCAAAAACCAATTCAGATAAAATGTGAATTCCAAGGTCATAATCATAACCAGAATCTTTTGAAAATAGTGTTTCTTTAGTGAATTACTATGTGTTACACAATATTATATTTATCGACTCAAATAATTTAGTATTCAATCATAATAGTCTATTTCGTGCAATCCTCAAAAACTTAAATTAAAGTTGATGCTAAGACCTCGCCTGTGGGTGTAAGCTCTGTCTCTAGACAAACGGTACACATATAATAAAGAACTAGAGTTTACCCCCGTCGTAAGCGACGACTGTCTTTTGGGTATGAATTGAATTTCATTTCAAATTTTAATTTCATTTTTAAATTGAAATATTTACCTCGTTTTATATTAATTTTACATATAAAAACAAATAATTTTTGAATAAAAATTGACTAATAAAAATATATTTTTTTCAACAAAATATAAAATATTTTCAATTTATTCGGAATTTGACTAACTTTTTTTAAAAATTTGTGATTTTTTTTCGATTCATAAATTAGGTACCAAAGTTAGCCCATATACAAAATTTAAACTTTCTAGCACAATTCTTACTCTCGGAAAAAATCGCCCCCGTGCCGCCAAATAAAATTTTTGAATTTCGTATTTCGAAAGTCTTAGAATTTTTTTCTTTACGAAATAGGCAATTTTCAAAAACATAGACGGAGCCGTTTTCGAGATACTATACAAAATTCAGTACCAAACATATACAAGAATGAAAGAATATAAGAATAGAAATATACACTTAGAACATTATAATATAGGATAAAAGATTCCTCCCCTTATGGTGAGTGAAAATATAATATTTTGTTTCTTATTGTTTACACAGATAATATTACTATACGAAACTATTCTTATTATTCTATTGTTCAAGTTCAAACATAAAATACTATCATTTATTGATACTATATTCAATATTTTTCCGTGAATTATATAGTAAACCAAAGTATTTTTTAAAATTCCAAAGTAGTAGTTCATTTTACATGTCACATTATTTTTGAGTGTAAGCGTAATAGGTGTATAATCAGAAGACAGGTCTGCATTATCTTCAATGTTTGTATAATTAGTGGAGACCTTCCTTAGTATGAAGAAGTCAATCAAGTCTTCAAGAAAAAAAATTATCGAAAAGCAACAGTCTCCAATGTTAGCCAACAAATGGACAGACTGGGATAAATTTAGAACTGATTTAGATAAAGTGATAACACTGAATGGCACTTTAAGTACAAAGGAGCAAATGGGTAACGAAGCAGGAGTAATACACCCCAATTATCAAGAAAAACAAAGCATAACTGCTATCCTAAAGAAATTAGGGACTTAATTAAAGAAAAACGCAAAGCACGTAGAAAGTGGCAGAAATCAAGAAACACTCAAGATAAAACTGAATTGAACAGATTGACTAAACAATTAACAAACGAAATTCATGAAATCAAGAATGAGTCTATCAACCATTTTCTAAGTGACTCACTCAGATTATTCACTCTGGAAAGTTACAAGGAATATGAAAAAACCAATGGTACAATCACCACCCATTCAAAGAGAAGATGGTAGCTGCGCAAAAGATAATGTGGAAAAAGCAGAGCTATTTGCGGAACATCTGGAAGATACATTTCAGCCCCACGCAAGTCATGTGCAAGAGAATATGGAGCAGTTTGAAAATAATAACGAGGAACTTATTAAAAAGATAACTCCGAAAGAAATAAGAAATTAAATTAAGACAAACATAAAAATAAATAAATCACCAGGTTTCGACCTGATTACTGGTGAACAACTAAAGGAACTACCAAGGAAAGGCATAATCAAACTAACGCACTTGTTTAATGCTGTTGAACGATTGAGATATGTACCTTATTACTGGAAAGTCGCCGAAGTAATTATGCTAGCTAAACCAGGAAAACCGCCAAACAAGAAAACATCACACAGACCAATTTCGTTGCTTCCAATTATCGGTAAACTATTTGAAAAGTTACTGCTAAAACGTTTAAACTGATAATAGAGAGAGAACAACTAATTCGAAATCATCAATTTGGATTTAGTAGTCAACATTCTACCATCGATCAGGTACATCGAATTACCAACGTTATAGAAAAAGTTCTTGAAGAAAAGAAAATATGTTTTACTGTATTCCTAGATGTCTCTAAGGCGTTCGACAGAGTATGGCATAAAGGCGTGGAATACACACTTAACAAAATGTTATCTAGACAATATAGTGAACTACTGAAGTCATATATAGAAAATAGGCTGTTCAGAGTCAAAGTAGAAGACCAATTCTCAAGTACTAAAAATATAAACGCTGGAGTTCCACAAGGAAGTGTATTAGGCCCTATCCTGTATACACTATACACCAGTGATACTATAATGGCAACGTTTGCAGATGATACGGCTATAATGGCGATAGCTAATAATATGTCAGAAGCAACCAAAAAAGTGCAAGAAGCCATGAACAACGTAAGTGCATGGTCAAGGAAATGGAAGATTGCATTAAACAAAACGAAATCCGTGCATGTTAATTTCACCTCACCAACTAATTACATTCCGGTATTAATAAATGACCAAGCTATTCCGTATGCGAATACAGCAAAGTATCTAGGAATGGCTTTAGATGCCAAACTTCGTTGGAAAGCTCACGTAGAGAAAAAGAAAGATGAACTAAGAATAAGATATAAGAAAATGTACTGGCTAATGGGACGCAAATCCACATTATCCATACACAATAAGCTAATGCTGTATAAGCAAATATTGAAACCAGTTTGGACATATGGAATCCAGCTATGGGGCTGTACGAAGAAATGCAACATCATAGTCATTCAGACTTTCCAAAATAAAGTTCTGAGGAACATAGTGAATACACCATGGTATGTCCGCAATAGCGATATACATAGGGATCTGAAAGTAAATTTCGAAAATAGCAAGAAAGCACGAGCAACGTCTCCAACACCATGTCAACGTGAAAGCGTTTCACCTGCTGCACACAGATGGACTGACAAGAAGATTAAAGAGAACTAAGCCATTTGAGCTAGTATGATGACTGACAGAAAAAGAGTATAGTAAGAGTAAGAGTAAATGGTTAATACTCTGACTGAAAAATATTACCATTATTAAAATTGACTAGAAAAAATGTTATTAGATAGTTTATATAAATTAGTTATAACAATATAATAGGTATAATAAAAAAAAAAAAAAAAAATTTATCATACTCTTCTTACTAACTCACTGACTTTTCGTTACGTATTGTCTGTATTATTTTAATTCAAAATCCAAAAAAATAAATTAATTCATATTTTTGTGATAAATTTAGTAAGATAAAATCATATTTTTATAAAATTCATATTAAATATAAGGATTACTATTTCCAATACCATTTTATGAAATGATTTAATACTTTTAATAATAATTTCTATTTTACTTAATATAGAAAAATATTGTATTAAATGAAAATAAAAGTAAAATTAAATTTATAAAAATGAGGTAAAAAATTTACACAATTTTTGAGAATAAAAATGAAGGAGTATGGATGAAGGTACAGATTTAAAAACTAATTAAACATTCGCACAATGAGACACAGTGGCAGTGGCACTAAGTGGCCTTGAGTCGCATTGTGCTCTGTAGTTGGAAACCACCCTTTGTTATCAACATTATGAGAAAACAAAGTACATTATCAGTACAAGGGGTAACCAGAGATTATGTGCTCACATAATAACAAACTCATACGACAGCGACGAGACCATAAAAACAGCCAGCATAGTAGGAGGTTACCAGTCATAGAACAACATCGCAAATAGGCCGAAGTTGAAATAAAAACTACTCGTCCAATATGGCTGAAAATACACATATACATATGACAACAGATAGTGGTCCAAACATAAGAAGAAGAAAAATGGGCTGAATAGATATACGAAAGGATCAAAAATTCCATGTATCCAGAACCAGACTTCCGGCTACTTTATAGCAAGTAATTTTTTATCCAGATGCAATTCATTACAAAGAAAAATGAGCATAATGATAAATGAAATAAATTGATTTCTTAGTCCGGTTCCCCACATATTAATCAAAACATAACGAAACCAAAGCTTTATTGATGTATAAATCTTCACCCTAAATAAATAGCACCATAGTATACGTGAAGATAAAATTCATATAAAATATATTTGTTAATAAAACAAATGCACGTTCATATTTTCTGCCAATATGCTATAACTAATCATAAGAAAAGAAAATCCTGCTTTTCAAAAGTATATAAATATTTAAATAAATAGTCTGTAAAGTCATGGAAAGGACCATTAATTTTCCTGTCGTCGTTGTTGTTGTTATCAACGATGTCATATTGACAGCCAACGAACAGGGTATGCAGTGATGGCTAGAGGGTAGCAGTGAGGGTAGTACTGTACCAAAGAATTCTCGATTACCAACTAGAAAATGCTGTGCTTGAGCCGGCTCCAAACGATGCGGCGAACGTTTCCAACGTGTGAGTCAAATATTGGAAAATTGACATGGCAAGTTTCCTACTACACGGTGGAACGCATATTTGATCCGAATGATTTATTTATTTTATTAATTTGTTGAAATTATTAATTTAACACTGACACTGCTGTTTAACAAAAACTTTCAAGTAAATAGATAAAACTTCAAGTACAAAATCATACTTTGTTGGACGGTTTGATATATGGATCAAGTGTGTGATGGGGGTAGAAAAATCTCCTTGACGCGGGTCAAAACACCGACAACAACCCGAACTTCTTCCAACGTGAACACATGAAACACTTGGACACATGAAATTGGACACACTCAGTTCCATCACACCGACCACACGATGCCTCCAACCATCAAGCATCCAACGTTGAAAAGTGTTCGTAGCATCGTTTGGTAGCGGCATTAGAATAGCGATTGTTAAGCACAATTATTATATTCAGTTGGTTAAATTATCTGACCAATATCTGCATCAATTATATGTACTAATTTATAGTCTCGGTTAAATAGTTCAAAAAAAGATTTTTTAAATTTGTACAATTAGTTAAAAGAATTGTAAAAATTTGAATTACTGATTAATTGTAATTGACATTGTTTTGAATTGACTTCTATTTGAATTGTCTTTTTTTTTTAATTATTTACAGTCGACTTTTTCGATGCTACGTTCTATCACCGAGAATATCAAACAATATTAGTAGTTTTATAGTGCAGTGGCCTCGTATATGTCATCCACATATATGGTCACTTGAAAATGTTCAATATTGAATACCCAAGTGGTGAATTCCATTGTCCATTCCAATTCATACGAGCACTTTGGTTTGGAGAATGCAACTGTGTTATTAGTGAGAGAAAGAACGTGTATACGAATGAGAGAACACACACGGCACGAATGAAATAAAACTGATTTCTGGTTTCTGATTTCTGAAAACTGGTTTGAAAACGTTTTGGGCGACTGTGTTTCTATGTCACAGAGCATGCTTGGTTGCATGCTTTTGATGGTGACACCATGAGCAGAGATGTGCACAAAAACTATTCTAAAGTATTTAAATACATACATACATACAAATACGACACAATAAAATCCCCTATTATGCTATTGTTAAAAATTCTATAGTCACGAAACACGGTTCGTTTTTCGTTTTTGTTGGAAACTTCGTTGCTTGCCTAGTTTTCGATTAGTCGACTCGTGTGCGGAGGATCTAAGTCCGTCCGCACATAGGTCGACTGATTGCAAACCTTAGCTCCGAATCTGCCCGAACTGAATGAGAATGCAACTGTGTTGTTAATGAGAGAACGCACGTGTATACGAGTGAGATAACACAGACGGCACGAACGAAACTAAACTGATTTGATATTGATTTTAAGAACGTTTTGAACGACTATGTTTCTTGGTCGCAGGTCAATTACGTTGCATGCTTTTGATGGTGACATCATGAGCAGAGATGTGCACAAATACTATTCAAAAGTATTAAAATACATACATACATACAAATATCTCATAATACGACATAATAAAATCCCCTATTATGCTATTGTTAAAAATTCTATAGTCACGAAACACGGCTCGACATGGCTCGTTTTTCGTTTTCGTTGGAAACTTCGTTCGCGGCTAGTTTGTAATCAGTCGACCCGTGTGCAGACGGCCTGAGTTGCCAACATATTATAGTAGTAGAAAATAATCGAGATTTATACACATAATACAATTTAAAAACACAATTTTGAGGACGAACAACGATGAAACTTACTTTAAAAAATTGCACATGAATTAGTTTTAAAACAAAATTTAAGCTACTTATAAAGTAGATACGTTAAAACAACAAGTAATATGAACAACATAGTCTTTTCAATAAAACTAATATCTGTTGACAACCACCGATCTAGAAAATGATATAAGAGTCCGAAACCCTGGTTTAAACACCCTATTCAACCCTCAGAATATCCGGAGTATCCACCTACTGTTGTCGACCATCACCATCTGTTGTTGTGTTAGTCACTCTCGCTTCGTGTGGGTTTGGGTTTGGGTTTCGGTTTGAGTTTGGGTTTGGACTCTCCACGAAAAGATACGTTCGGAACCATTCAGAACATTAGAGGTTAGACAGAGCTTGAGCAGCAAAATACTCGGCGGCTGTGACTACCGCTGCTACCCACCACATGTCGCTTTAGAGAAAATGAAGCTTAAATATTTTATGACCTCCACTTTTCTTTGTTAGTTTTATTTGAGAGTTACTTATTCAAAGATACTGGAAAATCCGGATGGTTCAACAAAATAGAACTAACACAAGGATAAACACAACATACACAAAAGAAGTTCTTTCGCTCATGTGGATACAACAGAATGTATATATATAATTAAAAGATAAATTATACTTGTTACAAACTAACTATGGCAAGTGACAAGAATTTATGGGTAGCAATGTCAGTGGTTTCTATGTGTTATGTGTACTTAGTCACGAACGCTATGTGAAATCATTTCTTATTTATTATTTTCCTTTCTTTTTCATAAAATTACAACTTCCAACCGGATTGTTAACCGTCGATGAATTTAGGGACACCAAAATTTTAAAGGCGACTATAATTTAAAATCGAATGGTTTTTCGTTTCGTACTATGAGGGCAAATTTTGTAGCTGGCTTCTATCGCTTTTAAAGTCAAAGAAAGATATTAATAACTCAAGAGTATAATTATTTTATTTTATTATTTATAAATTTTTCTATTATAAAAAAGACTAGAGTTTACTCCCGTCGCAAACGACGTCTTTTTAGTATGTTTGATTTGAACTCAATAAAATAATTCGTAATTTCATTTCAAATTTTTTTTCCATTTTTAAATTGAAATATTTAACTCGTTCTATATAAATTTTACATATAAAAACAAATAATTTTTCATATAAACTGACTAAAAAAATATTTTTTTTTTTCAAAATGTAAAATATTTTCAATTTATGCGTTATTTCCAATTCTTCAATTTCTAATTTTCAAAAAATATTAGCATTGAACACCGGAATACACGTGCAAAATTTCAACTTTTTATCTTTTACGAATTAAAAGTTATAGAGCAAAAAGTAAAAAATTTTTTTTAATTTTTCGAAAATTACGGGCTCCCAGGAATTCAGGAGAAAATTCGAGAACGTCAATAGTTTTAGAATGTTTTCTCTACGATATAGATAATTTTCAAGAAAATGCGCGGAACCGTTTTCGAGCCACCATACGAATCGTGTAAACATATAAACAAATAAACTTGCACTTGAAACATTATAATATAGGAGGATATTACAATCGGAATGAACCTAGAGCGCCAACTAACATAAATCCGCCACTGGTGTCAACTCAAATTAACAAAAAGTACCCTATGTATTTTAATAACCAGCTGTTTTTAATTACATATAGCAGTTACAAAAATGCAAGTTCATGCATATATGCATGAACTTGCATATCAAACACGTATATATGGTGTACGAATATAGATTTAAACAATACATATACATAATTTATATAAACTAATAATACACCCGGTAAACACAATTTTGTGTATTTAAGGATTATCTATCATAACATAACGTTATGTAAATTATATTACGGCTTGTTGAAAAATAAATCTACCTTTTTATCGATTAAGATAATATAATCATTACGCTTCTTAAGAATATCTCTAAAAATTACAAAAACTTAAAACTAAAATTTTTGCTTTTTAAAAACGTACATTCCCTTTGTGTAAAATAAGTATAACTGATAATAAACTTCAGAAGACGTTAGGTTAAACATTTCAACTATAAATTGATTAATTCCAGTGTAATTTGTATTTGATTCATTGTTTAACATGATCAAACCTGTTGAAATTTCTAATCTTAACAAAAAAGTAATACAAACGACAACTAGAACTGTATACGAGTATACCATGTATGTGATCTAGCAAGAAGGAACATTGGAGAGAAATATGCAATCTGCTGTAGCAAAACGTTTAGTAAATATAGATATAGTTTCTTGTAGGGTAAGGTTCTCTAATTCATCAACCAGCATTATTGATAGAATTGGTCTTGTTCATAAAGTGAAGAAGTGAAGAAACTCTTATTTTTAAGGATGTTATTCGTAGACAAGGTATGAAATATATGGCGCCGAAAGCGAAAGAATAGGCATGGTTTGATGTGTACTCTAAATAATTCATAAAAAATACAGAGAGAAGTCACCGAGGGTCAGTAGAAGACTTACGGTACAATTTCACCATATTCAAGTTACACAAATTACCATATACAAGGGACGCAACAATATTACATAAAAAACTGTCCAAAACTACCTGAAGTTAGTCCGTTAGTCTAAAATAACAATTGCAATTAAAAACAAGAGTTTAATTTAGTTTAAATTTTGTATCAAAAGCACTTTTGTTTTTTAAATTAATTAACATTTGTTATACATATATTTAACTTAGAGCATATATATATAGAGAGAAAACGCTGACCTGAAAGTGTGTCCAAAATTTGTGCGAGAGAGAAAGAGGTATACGTCGAAAGTGACAGTTGTCAAGTCAGAGCTGTCTAGATATAATACATGACAGTTGTTAAATATGACATTATATTGATGTAGAATAATGTAGATATGTATAAATATAAATAAAAATCATTATAATACATAAGAAAATTAAAATTTATTTTATTTTTATTCATGTTTAAAATGGTTTAATTTTAAAAATAAGTTTAGTGACGGTGTCTTAACATCATTTTATTCGATTCCACAAAATGTTAGCCACTGCTTACGACTTTTTTCTTGTTTGGGAAATCTGTTAATAAGAAACAGATTTAAGAACAGATTAAGAACAGATTTGTTAGGTATAAAAAAATACTTTATAGTTTTATTTAATTCAGGAAAACATTTAACCTCTATGTCATCACAGAATTCTACGTTATCAATACATCTAAGTTATATTTATATGTAGTTACGCATGATAAGAAACCGAATTTATATTTATATTTAATTTATATTTAATATTTATTATATCTGGACAGTTTTGACTTGACAGCTGTCACTTTCACCACATGCGCATACAACAAATAGGAACATATACCTTTCTCTCTCGCACCCATTTTGGGCACACTTTTAATATATAGGAAATATAGGCTATTCACTCTCCATATATATGCTCTAAGATATTTAATCAAAAATTTGTTTTGAATCAGGATATTATTTTGATAAAGCAAAAAATATCAGTGCTTCTGATATTACGATTCCTAATTATATCAATCACTGACAACGACTGATTAATGAGTTACAGATCTGGTCTTTTGAATATGTTAATTCCAGATCAACTCATTTTCAACAATACAAAAATAAAACATAATGCGGAATGTTTAGGTGAGATATCTTTTATTTAATATGGAATATTTTAATTCGACAAAATCTGTTATTAAATAAGTAAGTCCAAACTTTTATCGCAATTAATTCGAAAATTATTTTTATTAAAGATAATCATAGTTGTGTAGCCATCAATAACGATTAAATGATAATGTTATACTATTTATTTTCATTTCAATCAATTTAACGAAAACAGCATATTTAAGTGCATCAACCTAGATTTCTGACATGTTAGCAAACGTTATATGTATACATGGAATAAATATAAATATTGATTTAAACTGAAAATAGTCATGTGAAAATAATATCTGCAAAATGACCTCTACGCCTCTAAATTTCTTTGTCAAAATTGTCATCCCTACAACCAAAGGTGTACAACAAATAATCTCTATTAATAGAGATAATGATTTTGTATAAATCTCACTTATTAATGTCATTGGCTTTTGACACAAATGACACAGTTTCGACTCTATGATTGCTAATCTTAATGCCGTCTGCACACGGGTCGACTGATTTCAAACTAGCCGCGAACGAAGTTTCCAACGAAATCGAAAAACGAGCCATGTCGAGCCGTGTTTCGTGACTCTATAGAATTTTTAACAATAGCATAATAGGGGATTTTATTATGTCGTATTATGAGGTATTTGTATGTATGTATGTACTTATATACTTTTGAATAGTATTTGTGCACATCTCTGCTCATGATGTCATCATCAAAAGCATGCAACGTAATTGCCCTGCGACCAAGAAACACAATCGCTCAAAACGTGCTTCAAATCAGTTTAGTTTCATTCGTACCGTGTGTGCTCTCTCACTCGTATACACGTGCGTTCTTTCACTAACAACACAGTTTCATTCTCATTCGGTTCGAGCAGATTCGGGGCTCACGTTTGCAATCAGTCGAACCCTGTGCGGACGGTCTTAGTCTTGCGTTACTGAATCTTTTTATCAGGAACACGAAATCGAAATTATTTTATTTTATTCTTTTTTAATTCTAAAAAAGGATTTTGTGTTCCTTTAGTGTTATTAGCACCTTAATCAATATATACATTTACAAACATTTCATAATACCTAATTTTTACAATTTATAATTTTTCCTATATCTCAGTTTTTCCCTTTCTATCCCAAACTTTGCCATCGTTGCTTCCTTAATAACTTCATCATCCATCTTCCAACATCCCTTTCGTTGTATCTTCATGGGATCATTCGTTTTCACTTTAACAACAATCGTGTTACGATCTGATATAAGAATCACCTACACTGCGATGTCTCCCATTGCATTTATTCTTCTTTTCCGTTGCTCTTGTAATTCTTTTTGATTTCTTGTATTTGTTTTTCTCGTATTTTTCTTTGTGATCATATTTTCATATTTATGATTAGGGTAATATATAAACAAATAAATTTGATTGCAACCAAATCCATAAAATATCACTCTGGCCCGAAGATCGAACTTGGAGACAGAATAGTCAGCGTCAAGCATAAATGCTCTCGCCCACATTGATTGTTTTTTTACAATTATATAAATGATAAAAAGACTACTGAATCACATATTTTTTGCTAATTATAAATTCTATAATCTATGGAATTCTATAATTTCACGTGTAAAAACTACTAGACCTATTACACCTATTTAGTATGCCTTATGTAGATTTTTCTTGCGCTTCTGTGTAAACATTCAACTTCAAATTAAAAATGTTTGTATTCTTACATATCTTAGATCCCACATATATGTTATTGCATTATCCTATATTATAATGTTCCAACTGTATGTTTATATTCTTATATGTTTATATTCTTATATGTTTCCATTCTTATATGTTTGGTACTGAATTTTGTATGGTAGTAATAAAAGAAAATTCAAAATTTCAAAATTTTATTTGTGAGAGCGGGGGCAGTATTTGCCGAGAGTAAAAATTGTGCTAGAAAGTTGAAATTTTGTATATAGGCTAACCTTGGTAAGTTATTTACGAATCGAAAAAAAAATCCCAAATTTTGAAAAAAAAAGTTGGTCAAATAACGCATAAGTTGAAAATATTTTTTATTTTAATACAAAAAATATATTTTAAATTTATTTTATTATTGAGCGAGTTTATTATTTCAATTTAAAAATAGAATTAAATATGAAATGTAATTACGAATTATTTTATTGGATTCAAATCATACACGCGGGGGTAAACTCTAGTTACTTTAAAATTATGCATAATACAATTAGTACATTTTTTTTAATTCAAATATGAATTCATAAAAAAAATATAAAAACAAATAACTAAATCCAAAATATTCTCTACAAGAGAAAACGTGGGTAGACGTCATTGGAGGAAAATCGATAGGGACTTTCCATGAGTCACATACTCTTCAAACCATAACCAAAACTCCCTTCCTCCCGTTAGCACCCCAAACGAGTTTCACAGTATTTACTATACCTTCTTTACTCACCCCTTGACAGTCCGCTATAAGGCTTCATTGTACAATATGCACCCTTCATACGTATAAGCTATACGACCCATAAGGGTGTGCAAGCTACCATAATGTCAGTACCGTCACCGTCCCTTCAATTCACCCCCCCCCCCCCTCCACTCCCCTTCCAACCGGCCCGATATTCCGTCCAGTGTACAACGTGTGGAGGCGTACATCTACCACGGGGTGAACAAACCGGAACGATACATGCTTTTAAAATATACATCTATTTACTGAAACAGAGACAAAGCCAGAGACAAGCTTCGCTACGTTATTTTCTCTTTTTTAGCAAATTTGTAAAGCATCAGTTTATCATTTTTGAAGTGTTGTCACTTTTGCTGACATTAGGGGGTGCCAAAAGCTTAAGCCAATATTCGGTTAAGCGCTTTTTAAATTTTAAAAGTTGCCATATAAAAAATGTTATTCATATCTACATGTAGAAATATTTGATAATTAAATTTAAACTCGGTTAAGATTATAGAATAATAAATTATATCTATAATTACAATTTTTCGTAATGCAGATTCCCGGAGACGATATATGTTCCGTGGCTGGTAGACGAAAATAATTTAAAATCTTTAAATTATTAACAATTTCATAATATGTACACAGTAAATATATTACGACCGATATTTGCGTTTTCATTTGTTGTTCAAAATCATATTTACAATTTCTTTTCAAAAGGTTTCCTTAAAGGTTTTTTATGCAGCAAAACGTGGTCTGACGTCACACGTAAAATTATGTGGCTTAACAACTTAATACTTGGTTCATAGATGTATCTTATGCATATCCTCACTACAACTGTTACGTCGCGGTCTGTCGTAGCATTTGTACCTTTGATTTTCGTATCTCTTACAACCGCACCTTCAATATCAATCCTCAATCCCATATTACAATGTTCCAGGGGTATATTTATGATCTTATATTCTTATACGTTTGGTAGTGAATTTTGTATGGTGGCCCGAAAACGGCTTCGTCAATGTTTTTGAAAATTGTTTATTTCGTAGAGAAAAAAATTCTAAGATCTTTGGCGAATTTTTCACTGAATTTCCTGGAAACCAGTAATTTTGGAAAAACTGGAAAAAAAAAGTGGACTCTTTTTTGCTGTATAACTTTGTATTCATAAAATATATAAAGGTGAAATTTTACGTGTGTATTACGCAACTAAATGCGAAAATATTTCAAAACATAGAAATTCAAAATTTATTAAAAGGGACCCGGTAGCAAACTTTGGAGAAATCTCAAATTTTGGATGTAGTAACTGAATATAATATTAAAAAACAAAAATTCAAAATTTCAAAATTTTATTTGGGGGCACGGGGCCGGTTTTTGCCGAGGGTAAAAATTGTGCTAGAAAGTTGAAATTTTTTATAAAGGGTAACTTTGGTACCTAATTTACAAATCGAAAAAAAAAATTCCAAATTTAAAAAAAAATTTGGTCAAATAACGAATAAATTGAAAATATTTTTTATTTTGTTGAAAAAAATATATTTTTTTAGTCAGTTTATATGAAAAACTATTTGCTTTTATATATAAAATTAATATAGAACGAGTTAAATATTTCAATTTAAAAATGGAATTAAAATTGAAAATGAAATTCAATTCACGCATAAAAGACAGTCGTCGCTTGCGGCAAATTTCTAGTACTATTTAAAACTAAGAAATCTGCCGTATCCATTTATGCACATTTCATACTATCTGAAAACTTTCATGCCACACATAAGTTGGATCAATTTATTTTCTCTCCTAAAAAGTCCCGTTCAGATATTCTTTCGATTTCGTGCTTCCGTGCTTTATAGAAATTCACCCTAAATCTTCGAATTAACTTTAACTGAAGTATTTTCTAATAATGACAGCAACGCTTTATTAAGTTAGTCTTATACTTATATTGAATTAAGTAATCAGTACTAATATATTCAGCGTTATTTCTGGGATGATTTCCTCCCCTTTGTGTATATCCAGCGAAGAGAGAGAAAGCGGGAACAGAACCCTTTTTAGATTTTATTATAATCGGATATGGATTTTTAGATTACAAATGACTTAAATAAAATGGTATAGTAATAATACTGTTAGTATTCTTTCGTTTCACATGCACCAAACACTTCAGCAAATAGAGGACTTGATACTAATTGAAATATGCCAGTTAGACACTTTGTTCTCTATTTTCTACATTCTAGGACAACAATGTTTCAGAACGGTTTTCATCTGTTCTGAATCAAAAAAATCGATTCTATCCCTTTCGTTTAAATAAATTGAAAATGAAAATATGTGGTTAATTTCAAGTCCAAACATTTACAATAGCGAGACGAGGTAGTTCCTTAGGTAAAATTATATAGACTAACCAATCCTTTATTAAAAGCAGACTAAGGAAAACTGCTCGCCAAAAGTATCCGATTTATCAGCTCTAGACTCAGTTGCGTAGCAACCGCCGTATCAATGATACGGGACCTCAAACGTGTGTAAGCAAAAATTCTTTCTTAACTATTTGAAATCATTAATCCTGTTTCTAAAGCTTTACAGCATGAAATTAATGACTTAGAGAAAGCTAGCATTTTAACTGAGCGAAATAAGAAATCAAAATTAATTCCATGGTTTGCTGAAGGCTAACAACTGCTTTCAAAAATAAAAAAAGAAGATAACGAAGCGTTTTTTTTTTGATGAGCTATCAGAAGATGAGATAATTTCAGACCCGGAGTCAATGTGTACTATTGCTAAAGATTTCAGAGCCTTTATGACCTAAGTAATATGTTCGAAGTACCGGAGAAACTCATCTTTTTCAAACGAAATAATAAAAAAGTATGCCGGAAAACTGTATGCTAAATACAGTAAAGACATGTCAGTGATCTTTATGAACAATTAACTGCTTTGAAAACATGCTTAAAATCTGAAATTCCATTAAGGAACTCATGGAATTATTGCTGATAAAATTCAATTGGCTTGCATCCAGTTTTCCGGTGGTAATAACAGCATGCTTTCTATTCTTGACCCTTTCGGTTACGAAATTAAGACTGATAAAAAATTATCTAAGGGCCTCTATAGGACAGGAAAGGCTATCAGACTTGTCACCATTATAGTCTATAGAGGCAGAAAATTTAGAAAAACTGAAATCGTCTTCAGCTATGAATGATTTAATAAATAAGTTCGCCGAACAAAGGCAAGAAAAGTGAATAGGAGTATTAATTGTAGGTAATAACGTATAATCAATATATGATTATTTTAATTCAATGCGAGCGTACTTGTTCTTTGTGTAAAAAATCTTTACCCATCATTTAGGCTCCCCTACAAATTTTGATACAGGGCCCGTCTAAGGCACGCTACGCCACTGTCTAGACTATTTATAATATTTAAATTGAAAGAAAAAGGATACAAAAAAAAACTCATCGATGACCGAAGGAAAATGTCCGTGCAGCTGTTGCTGCGATAAAAACAGAAGGATTTAGAAAGTGAAAAGTTTTAGAAGGGGTACAGTAAATAAAGTAATGTGCCACACAAAAAGTAATAAGTAATTAAATGAATTAATAAGAAACGAAAAGTCAATTTCATTGCTTTTTTGAAGAAAAAGACCTTTTTAATAAAGAAAAGTACACCCACATACTCGTATATATACAGGTAGTCCTCGACTTACGATCGAGGTGAATTCCTAGACAATGGTCGTAAGTCGAGTTCACTGGACATGTCTTCATCTACATCTATCCGGATATATTTACATTAGTAAATTATTAGTTACGCGTATTACATTAAAATCCATTAAATTAATCTTAATCAACAACACACTCAATGCTAAATTTATTTTATTTTTAAATTTGTTTTAAAATTTAATTTTTCTGAGTTAGCTTAGATCGTAAAAGTCAAGGACTATCTGTATTTTCATAGAATAAAAAAACTAACAAAATCAGCAAAACTTACGACAATAAATCAAAAGTAGAGTACAGTATAGTTACACAAATTTGTTTGAAATGAAAAGCTAACCGGTGTGGAAGAGAAAATGTTATCACAAGTTTTCCAGTAACGGAATATATAATAAATTAAGGTGTTAAGTTGTTAAGCAAAGATTGTATGCCGCAGATAGTGTGTGATTCACAAATCGAGGCTCAGAAAGGTTTCCTTTATATCAAGGGTGGAAAGATACCGACTGGTAAGGGCCATTCTTCAAACAGATGTAAAATAGGTGTCATAACATTGTATACAAGTAACTTTATTTACAAAATATTTTTTTTTTTCCATTAGACTTAAAATACACATGTGTTCACTGTGTTTAGCAGTGTTAATATATGTGGTATGATGATTCATTATCATATATTATAATGTTCCAGGTGTATATTTATCCTATATTATAATGTTCCAAGTGAAAGTTTGTATGTTTATTTGTTTTTGTGTTTATATGTTTACGCTATTCGTATGGTGGCTCCAAAACGGCTACGCGCATTTTCTTGAAAATTGTCTATTTCGTAGAGAAAAGAATTCTAAGACTTTTGGCGTCCTCGGATTTTCTCCTGAATTTCCTGGAAACCCGTAATATATATACGAGTATATCCTATTCCATATCAAAAATATTTTTCTGCGTATACGGCATATATCCACTAAACACAGTACATTTAAGGTTTTTAAAACACTTTCAGCGTTATTGAAATGAATTACAATTACCAAGATATATTTTTCAAAACCATTGGAAGATGCCATCACCAATAGAAAAAGCCGCAACTGGACTAACAGTTAATCGGAAAGTTGTCCCAGGCAGCATTACATTAAAATATAACTAACTCATTATTATAAACTCACGGTAAACCAAATTTAAATATATTCTTCCTATAAATATATTCCTATAGTTCAAACAGGACCATAATTCGAATGTAGATAATTTAGAAACAAAAAATATTCAAAATAAAAAATTTGTTAACATTGCAATAAATATTTAAGGTTTCTTCTTGTATAATGTTTTATATATTGTTCTTAAAGAAAGATTTTATATACTGTTTTTATTAAATTAAATATAAATCTTTAGTTTTCCCAATATGTTGTTTTATGGACATAATCGCTTTGACTTCTGTTACATTCGCGAAGACAGCCTTAATCTTAAGGTTTTAAATACATATTAGAACTAAAAAAATTACGAACTGTGTATATTATAGCTAATAGATAAAATATATATTTAATACAAATTTAAAATCTGTAGAGTTTAAACTTCAACTAAATGTTGACTTTTTTGTTTGTTTATATCCAAATAAAGTAGGGGTAGTATGAAATTTAGTTGACAGAACTGTAAAATAAGTATATTTTAACTAACGATAAAAACCTCGCGCCAGAAATAGGTCGTTATAGAAAATGTAATAACAAAAGTTAATAAATAATAAGTAAATAAATATTGAAATATTGAAAATTCAGTAATGATTGAAATATTGAAAATTAAGTAATGATTGAAATATTGCCAAGTTACTAATTAATAATAAAAAAATATAATAATAACTATATACATCATTACAAAATTTAAGATTTCTATCTATAAATAATTTGAAATCCATTACTTGGAGGTATGGACAAAAAAAATTCTAATGTAGCTTACATATACAACACGTCAAAACTAGATCTTAGTAATTATAATGAACAACCCTAGAAGTCTCACAAAAGGAATGTCGTATTTTACTACAAAAAACGCTATCCGACAAGTGCAATGTACTTCAACAACTAATAAGTATTATGGTATAGTCACTATAATAGTTAATATGTTATTGTAACTACTATTATGTTTACTTAAAATCATTTTATGAAATTATATATGAAAAATATTTAGCAATTTAGCATTTAAATACAAAATCTTACTGTTTTTTATTAATCCACATAAATTTCAAATGAAGATCTGTCATATTCACAGAAACTCACACACTTTACACACTCCAAACATGAACTACAGTTGCCGTTTGCGCTGTTTGTTTGATAGCTTGGATAGCTTGATATTGTGTCCAGAGAGAGTTCGTAATCCTTATAAGATAGGAAACTCAATGCAACGATAAATGCGTTGCTAACCTTGTTAGATGTATCTATAATATTTAGATTTTAAATGATTATATACAATCAGAATAAACAAATATTACTTTGATTGCCATAGTAATCAATCTATTCTCAAAAAAGTTGCAAATAGTTTCTAACTAAAATATCGGATAACGAAAATAATATACATTTATTATTTGTAGTCTATAATATAGTATGTCAATTTTTTATATATCTGTGTTACATCTTTTCTTAAAAAGTGGTATGATTATGTGAGGAAATAGCCAATTTAACTTTGATAACAACTAAAATATAGCACTGACCCATGGATCGAACCACGAAACATATCAGTCTGACATATGGCATACATTTTCTCTGTGTTGTCATTAAATTTAAATTTCGTAAATGTATGTAAAATATTAAAAAATGTATAGAAAACCCTAATAATAAAATAAAAACTCCTTTCTAATTCAAATTAAGTGTTTCGGTTAAGCGCTCCTAGTTGTTTACTCATTCATAGATACTAACCAAAAAAAATGTTAATAAACAGCCTTGACTAAAGCGTGCACTAATCGCCAGTGTGGTCTTACTTTTTGAGATAAACAAGACGGTCTTTGGTCGATAAATTGATCTACAGCACAAAGTCAAACACATGGGCATGGACGGCCCAAAGAAAACGGATCAAAGAAAAAAATCCAATACTGCGCACTTTACCCTCTTCCTGCTATCATTTGTTTAGATTAATTGATTATGTGAGAATTATCAATTTCTTCCAAAAAACTATTTCTTATTTATTTTTATTGTTGTTAATTTTAAATTTTAGTTATATTGATGCTTCGCAAAATAAGTTATGATCTGAGATGTGTTGCAACTTGTAAAAGACCCAGAATCATTTAGGGAACTCGTGATATATGGAGAAAAAAAATTTATTATCTTCATGAAACAGCTGCGGTCTTCAACAATACGCGTAAAGTTGTGATATTATGAAATGGTAAATATGTACATGCTCGAGTACGAATGCTTAAAATTGGTGGTATAAATACATATAGTTTCATATATACTTCATGTTTACAGTGCTAAAATTTATGTATCGGAACGAACACGAACTTTTTCTCTTTAGTAGCAGTAAATAAAACACAATAAAGGATAGGAATATGACATTCGGCACAGAGCACGATTAGGCGAACACGCATGCGAGGATATAGAGTAACGCACTCCAACAGCCCTATAAAAACATAATGTCTCTGGTTCACCATAGCGTCTGGAAATGAATTTGAGTAAGCCGCGGTTAACCCAATCTCCAAATGAGTATTATCTCTGATGAGTACAACTTACTACAAATGTTAAATGACATCAAATGACATATAGAAAAGTTTGTTTTAAATATTTCGGCAACAATGTTATAGATAAATTTCAATGTTTTTATTAAATTATAAATTTCTTGTTGTACTGAAATAATTAAATACAAATAACAATGCTTTCTAAACTATAATTAAACCACTGGAGCAGTAGCAATAGCAATCAATTGTAGCAAATTATTATTGGCGTTTCACATAATTAGTTGTAAACTATATTCTGCAGTGAATGAATACAAATAGTAGTTTTTTAATGAAATAAATAATGGGTTGTTGGAGTAGTAAGCCAAATCCACATATGGATCCAACTGCAGTGAGGGGATGCACTGACGTTTTTTGGTTATTTCTATATGTAGCGTTTTGGTTTGTAATGGTATGTTCAACTCTCAACAATATTATTTTGGTCATAATGTCTAAAGCACTATTTATTTTTCTGCTAATGATTTTACAGATTGTTGTTGCTGCATTTGCTTTTGTGTATGGAAATCCATTGAGATTACTTAATGGATATGATTCATTTGGTAACACTTGCGGAATTAAAAACAACATAAACATATCCGATTCTCCTCTTTCTGGTTTAAATACTGAGACTAAACCTTTTTTATTCTATTTGGATGTATATGAACTGTCTAAAACTATCAAGGTTTGTGTGAAACAGTGTCCTGACAGGACAATTAAATCAGCAAGAGAATTATATAATTTCTACAAAGACACAAATTCAAATTTATGCCGGTATGACTTTGATTTAACAATTTTTAATGAAGAGAAATGGAATAATGGTGTAGATAATCATAACAGTATTTTTAACTTTATGGGGCCATGTCCTAAATTGCCAATTTATGAAAGGTAATTCATAATATAACTTTATACTGTTATCTTTTATTATCTTAAGTAATAATTTCCTAAATTTAGTGAGGTTGTTATACACCGGTGTGTTCCAAAAGCTGGGGTGGATCTAACAGGTGGTATAGTTGGCAGTGTGTATGCACTTTTAAATTCATGGGGAGCAGCAGAACAACTTCTTGGAGATTTATACATGTCTTGGCATTACATGGTAGGATGCAGTATATTAGCATTTGGTTAGTATTGTAATGGGTTCTAATGTAATGTAGATTTACAATTATTATGTAGCATGGTTAGCTTGAATAACTGTTTTTTTTTTAGTGTTATCAATTGCTCTTATCAGCATATTACACATATTAACAGCTGTTATTTCATGGTTTATCCTTTTTTTTGCTGGTGCTGCATGTATTGCAGCAACAGTTGTTTTATGGTGGACTTATATTCAGATTAGGTAAGAGCTATATCGAAGTGTGGCAAATTCATTTTCTTATAGAATGCTTTTAATTTGGTAATGCTTATTCTAGAAAAAACTTGGATGAAACGCCAGACTACAAATTATTAACAGAAATAACTAGAAATGAAACCGCTATTTTAACATTTGCTATAATTAGTACGATTATAACCGTGAGTTGAATTTGTATTTTCGTGTTCGTGAATTAATGCAATTCATTTTTATAATAGAATTCGTTTAGACCATAAATGTTAAATCAAATTTAAAGCACACTATTTAGTTTAAATTTTTGTGTATATCGCATAATTTTTGATAATTAAAGCTAAAGCGATACGTACAAAAAAAAACATATTAAATATTTAAACTATAAAATAGTATTTTAAAACACGGTACGTTTAAATCGATGTTTATTCTTTAAGGTAGTGATTCTGTTAATTATTTGGTTCCTGAGAGCAAAAATTGATGGCTTGGCAGCATTATTTAAAGAAGCAAGCTCCTGTTTGGGCCACGTTCCTGGTACGAAATATTCTATTTGCGATTAGGCCTCTGTAATTTTTATTTTGCTTATTAATGATATTGATTCTTTAAGGTTTAATAGGTCCCCCGTTGTTAGCATCACTTATTATAGTAGGATTCTTTGCGTTCTGGGTTACAGTTGTGGTTAGTATTTTATTATAATAGTTACAGGTGCGAATTTCCGTATTAATATTTAAATTTCAGATATGTCTTGCTACTGCTAATTATCCTGGAGTAAAGTCGTTATTTCCTCTGACAACAAATGTAAAGGAAGGAACAAAAATTAACTTGAATGATTCAGTGTTAAGCTCTTTGTACAAGAGTAATGCAAGTGAGTTTTGTAAAAAAAAAGTTGAATGTTATTAGTAATATATGAACATTATATCCAAATTATTTTTAGCTTATACTTTAATTGATTATGTTGATGCTGATTGGTTGAGATATATGTGGTGGTTTTATGTTGTTGGACTGATATGGACGTCGGAGTTCATAATGGCTTGCTTGCACATGACCATAGCAGGTGCAGTCGCACATTGGTATTTCAGGTTAGGACACTGATAAATAGTGTGTAATATATATTTAAAATCGTTATAATCTCTATATTATTGTGCTTTTTAGAAAACCGACAGCTGAAAGCTCACCAGTATGCTATTCAATAGCAAAGTTAACCAAATATCACCTCGGTTCATGTGCACTAGGGTCTTTACTTATTACCACATTTAAAATTCCTAGACTTGTACTGACTTATATATATACAAAGTAAGATTAACATTTAATTATCATTTTCATATTGAGAAATAATCATGAAACAATATTTTTTAGACTAAAACACAATGAACTGAATAGTCCCTGTGCCCAATGTTGTTTGAAATGTGGTATTTGTTGTTTTTGGACATTGGAAAAATTCATACGATATTTAAATCACAATGCTTATGTTGTCATTGCAATCGAAAATTGTAACTTTTGTACAGCAGCAGCAGTTGTAAGTATTTATGTTAGAAAGACTTATATAGTTAACATTTTTAAGATATAAATATGATTTAGGCCTGGAATGCAATTATGACAAATGCAGCACAAGTAGCTACAATTAATGGAATAGGAGATTTTATTCTCTTTCTGGGCAAGGTGATATCTTTAAAACACTTGTGACAAAAATTGCATACCGTACTTAATATTTATTCATATGTTTAGGTAGCTATAGCTGCAGTTTGTGGAACTGTGTCTCTCTTTCTTTTACGAGATAATCCAGAAATACATTTCTTTGCTGCGCCTGTATTATTAACAGTAATTTTTTCATTTTTGATTGCACATTGTATCCTGTCACTTTATGAGGTAGGAATATACATATAAATTTAGTAAATTTTCATGTTAAATAGCAATTTAACTAAACTAAAAAATATATGTAGATTGTTGTAGATACGTTGTTTTTGTGTGTCTGCGAAGACAGAACTCTAAATGGGGATGGCGGTAGATGGAAAGATAGTAGGTTGGCTTCTTTGGTTGGTGGTATTTCAACATTGGACTCTGCACCAGGAGACCCCATGGAATTAACCCCGATACAAAAAACAGAAGTAGACACATAAAAATCTGACGTAATTGACGCGAAGTTTAATTTTAAACATATAATTTTTTGATAATTCTATATTTAGTATGATAATTTAATTATCATTATACTAAAATCTTTGTAGTACAGGTAGAAAAATGGATAGTAACTATTAAATATCTAATGCATTCCATTAACTTATACGGTTTGAGAGTTGTTCCTTTCAGACAAATATAAATAGATTACACTATTGTTGAAAATTATAGTCACTTGTCACATAAAATTTCACAAATATTTACATAAGTTTATTTACACGAGCTGGTATTTAGTCAGTTTTCACAAATATTTATATTAGTAAATATCATCAAGTCAAACGGAGCAATTTCCATTAGTACTTTATTTATAGCATTAGTATAAATATAAATATGATACTTATAATAAAATATGAACAATTCCATCCATTGTTGTGATCACAGAATTTTAAAGCAAGTTATAGTATTTTAAAAAATATATATACACAAAGATTTATCAAATATATTTGCAAAAAATCTTTATTGAATTTTATATAACAAGTTTTACATGAAGTCATTTAATATTGAAATTATTTCGGAGCTTTACCCTTTTTCGACTTTTTCTTCTTCAATTTTAATAACTTCGCTCCATTGTTTTTAAGAACTTTGCTTATTTTATTTTTTTGTACTTCATTTCCTATCGAATCTATCTGCATGTCATCATCATTTTTTATACCTGAAATTTATTTATACATTTATTGCAAAATTGCATTTATTAAATCTTATCTTATACTAAAAAGTTTTTTTTATATATATTTCCGCTTTTTATATATTTCTTTCTAAGTGTTAACTTGAAATTATGAGAACTAAAAATCAGCAGTCGCTTAATTATATTTTATATCAAAACACAAACCCTTCATTACTGATTTTTTCACCTTTATTTACTTAAAAACTGCAAAATAAAGTCATGCTTTGGTAAATAATATTAACCTGTATATTATTACTTAATTAGCCTGATAAAGAAATTATGTAACTTAATTAAGCTCAACTGGAACTAAAGAAATTGAATACACATCAGATGTCAATATAAAGCCAAATTCAATAATATGAATTTTAATGTTTCACTTTTTAGATAATACGTTTTGAATATTATGCTTAGCATTTGTATAATTAGAACGTTTTCTATTTACTCTATTATATTATTTTAAGCGCACAAGAGTACAATCAGTACAAAAAAGACCTGATAATTTTTTTCAGACTTCTAATTTAACATTATTTCAATTACTAGCTAGATACTTTGTAATTTTGTGTTTTCAATAAAAATTCATGAACTTCTGACATGAAGACAGTTTTCAGTACATAGTTTGGTATTACCTTAATAAATTAATTACCTAAACGTTTTAAATTAATACAAGCGGAGAATCTGAACGAATTAATTATTTTTTTATTAATTACAGAAAAGTATCCCATTTCTACTCATGAGTTTTAGTGTTAATTTAAGTTTTAACCATAAATGTAAATTTCAGCTTGTAGGATATAAAGAAATTACATTAAATAAAGATAATAATTATTATCAAATAAAGTATATTACTGACGAACGCCACATGATTTCACAAGTTGAAACATTTTATAGTTTTAAAGTAAAGTTAAAATCAGTGAGTGGAAATGATACTTAAACTTATTAAATACCTTCAACGATTTCCTGCGCCATTTTATTATGATCACTGGTGAACACCTCATCCATATTATTCAAATCATAGCTCGTAGTAGGACGGGTAGCTTCGTATGTCGTTTTTTGTTCAACACGATTTAGATATTTCATATTTGCTTTCTGGTTTATTTGTTGCCTATATCTTGATGGACTAACATATGAGGGGTTCTCCCAAATAGTTTCTCCGCCAAAAGAACCGCCAAACATTTTTACCTGGTGTAACAATTAAACAATATAAAACAGTCACTTTTACATAATCATTTAAAATAATCATAATTTACTTACTGGGTTTAAGACGAAACGCGGACCTATTTCTGCTAATGCCCCATCCTCAGATAAAATTTGATAGTTTCTAAACCAAATTCTATCATCCAGCACAGTGAATGTATACACATGATCAAAAAAGGGTTGACTCTTTGGATGATGGTTTGGTACACCAAATACTTGTGTTAAAATTTCTTTTAATAGAAGTAAATGTGGCTTCTCTATAAATTGATTATCAAATGACAAGAGTGGGCGAGAACCTTTCAGACAATTTCCTGTCATTTTTAATTCTTTCATGGTATACACTACAAAAGAAACAAACACATGGTTTTTAATTTAGATAGTTCTAATAAAAAGCAATACTGCAAACAAAATCTTACCATTTTCAACTAAAAATTTTACACTGGGACCAGTTGGAATGTTTGACATCCACATGTACAAATCCTTCTTTTTTCTGCCTTCAAACATCAACGCTTTGTTGCAGTTTTTCATCTCACACATTTCATTTACAACAATTAGGTTTTTAGACCGTTCCATTTTTGATTCAGTTTTATGGTGTGGCATTAACGTCTTAATATCTTCCATCAAATGCCTATCGCGGTGGTTAATACCTCTGGAAGCGAAAACTAAAACCCGTTGTTTGTTTATCCATTTTTTCTTTAAAAAAAACATATTTTGACATAAATTATAGATGGGTTAAGAACATAATAATTAAAATATAGTAGAATAATACCTTTTTGGGAATTGCTGTATCAGAGGTTTTTTTAAGAGGTGGCAGAATTTCCTTTTCGGTTTCAACAACAACATTTTTATTTTTAGTGGATTTAATCTTACCCATGTTTAAGGTTATAAATACAAGAACCAACGCACAACACACGTGCTCAATATATCAAATAACAATTAACCTCACTTTAACGTCAAATATAAAAAAATCTAAAACAAAAATTATAATCAAAAAGAAGAAGGCTACTACAAGCACTAACTTTCCTATGTGCTCCTATGGCAATGTCCAAAGATAATATATGTACATATGACTAATGATCACTAAGATGAGACATATCAGACATGTATGAACATAGGGTTAGACATTTGTATTAAACTTCATATTTGACAGTCATCTCTGGTCCGACTTTTGTATTGGAAATCTGGATGTGAACAACTTCATGACATACAAAATATTCAAATTTGAAATTAATAGTTAATAAAATTAATTATAAATATCTTTAATTAACCTCAAATAATAAATAACTTGTTTTGTTGTAGATTTTGTAGTTCGTTTGAAAATACTTGTCCGAATTAGGTTAGCTTGAAGATTTAGTAAGTGAAACACTGGTTTGGATTTTATTTAAAACACACTTGTATTACAGCACACAATTACTTATTTTAATCAATATACTACAAAAATATGGATTGAATTTTTATTATTGAATTTGTTTTTATTTTGTTGTTTTGGTTGTTGATAGTTTGCGAGCTGTTTTAAAAGTGATTTGAACCGAACAAAACGTTTAAACCTTGTGATTATGAAACAACAAAGAACAAATCGAACTAATAATAATAGATAAAGGAATTAACAAGTATTCAAAGTAACATAATATTTCAGTTAAACTAAAAAATACAAAATATATTAAATTAAAGTGGGATTTTGTTTTACTTTTTGTTTAACTTAAAGAAGTATTAAGTAAATCAAATAATAAGAATATATTTATTCTATTTTATTCTCTTACATCTATTTACTTACAATAAATAAATAAAAATATCTATTGTTCCTCAGTCACTATATTGATGATTTAATAGTGTAAAAACACGTATTTTTATTGAAATTCATCGATTTAGACCTATTAAATGTACGTATTATATGAAGAAATGTTCATGAATTTTTAAAACACCTTATACAATTTACAAAAATTAAAATATTTAAAATTTATTGCAGTTGTACAGAAATGGATAATTTCTTTTTTTCAAAATAATGCGAATATATTAAATAAATATATAGCATATATATTTATATATAGAATATATTAAATAATAATATATTAAATAAATATATATATATATATATATATATATATATATATATATATATATATATATATATATATATATATATATATATATATACACATATTATTTACAAAAATGACTAGACGCTTTTGAATTCGTAAGAACTTTAAAAATTAAAAAAAAACTGCGCAGTTTATGGCATTTGGAAAAAGAAATAAAATAGCCTCCATCGTGCAAACCTTCTTAAAAATATGTTGGGTTATTGACCTTTCTGTTAAGGTATCATTTAAGCTGATATCTTACCAATTCTCAGAATTAGAGTTAGAACTAGAACTAGAGAAGTAGATAGTTTTTTGAATTTGAACAACGCTTTAAAACCACAGTACTTGATTATTGTGTGGAAAACAATGCTTCTAGAAGGAAAATATCTTTTTCATAGTACTGGGATACATGAGGTTTAAAAGGAGGAGATCCCGTGCGAAGAATTTAGTTCTGTAGATTTCTGTTGAATAGAGACTAGAATAGAGAGAAGAAAAGACTTTTGGCGTCCTCGGATTTTCAACTGAATTTCCTGGAAACCCGTAATTTTGGAAAAACTGGAAGAAGAATAATCATTTTTTCCTGTATAACTTTTAATTCGTAAAAGATAGAAAGTTGAAATTTTGCGTGTGTATTACGCTATTAAATGCGAACACATTTCAAAATTTAGAAACTCCAAATTTTATAAAAGGGGCGCTGAGAAAATTGCGGGTTAGTAAACATTGGAGAAAGCTCAAATTTTGGATTGTGTAATAATTGAATATCATATTAAAAAAAAAATCCAAACTCAAAAATTTTATTTGGGGGCAGATTTTGCCGAGTGTAAAAATTGTGTTAGATAGTTGAAATTTTGTATATGGGCTAACTTTGGTACGTAATTCACAAATCGAAAAAAAAATTCCCAAATTTTGAAAAAAAGTTTGGTAAATAATAAATCAATTGATAATATTTTATATTATATTTAAAAATAATTATTTTTTTTAGTCAGTTTATATGTAAAATTAATATAGAACGAGTTTAAAAATGGAATTAAAATTTGAAATAAAATTGAATTCACACATAAAAGACAGTCGTCGTTTGCGCCTGGGTATACTCTGATATATAAACTAGAATCACTTATACAAATACAAATACTTATTACAAATGTTAAATAAAAATTAAGTTTAACTATAGACCATTGCCACAATAATTAACTTATGTACTAACTTTATGCAATGTGTTAAAAGGAAGATGTACATTCAGGTTTTTAATAAATATAAGTAATTACATTTTTTGTATTTAATGCGCTCTTAGCGTTCTTGAAGTATTCTATATGATATCCTTTTTCATAACTGTATATTACTTTTTAAACTATGGAGGAAACAGGAATCGCTATAGTGATTATAGTTATAGCTATAAAGATATTTCATAACATATAAAACATAATCCTTTATATCTGCTATCGTTGATACGTTGCTTAACTTAGGAATCCTACTGCTTATTAATTTATTACTTTAGAAAGGTCTTTTAAGACACGTTGTAAGAACTTTTATAAAAAAGTTGTTAAATTCCATTATATAAAAAGTTAGTTCCAGGGCAGTTAAACCTAATCAAGGTGGATGCCTTCAGATGCCTTGATTACGTGCATCATATAATAAAATATTTTAAAGTAGCGATGAAGTAAAAAAAATAGAAGTGCCAATCGAAGTAGAAGATCGTAATTGAAAGTACTAGCTAATAATTACAACTGATATAAAAATGTTCAAATCAAATCTAGGAGTAATTAAAATCAAAGTTTATTTGCGTTGTCATCGATTCAGGCGTAAAACTTACCTGTATAAACTAGGTTCTGACTGGTTTTTTGGAGGTTGATATTTTATTCCTTTATTAAAATAATGTTAAAGTTAATATATTTTGGCGTTTTTATTTGATTAAATATCCGAGACTTAACACATATTTAACTTTTAAAGTTTGAATTTCGTTTTAGCGTTTAATATTTGTTGACGCAACTACTCAATAGATTATAACATAAGTCATCTTATTTATTTAACGTTGTATATCAACATTATATGAAAAGTTTATGGGTTGCAGCATAGCAGCTAGTGCTCTGACATTGGATTCTTGATCTCTTTTACACTTTCTTATTTAACAGCGATAACAAAGCTTGACAAATTGTTGAGGGGAAGAAGATAAGGAAGGAAATGACATAATGTGATCAATCATTTTTTATTAAATATAGTAAAAGATTATTACAATCTTTAATAATTTTTATAATAATATCATAATCATCATAAAAAATCAGAATAAAAATCATTGGATATTTGAGGTTTTGATAGTTGGCTATCATCTATGGCTGTTATGTTAAATTTTCCTTTTCGGATCTTAAGAATCACGTAATGACATTCTTCAAAGTATGTGAAACTATTTCCACTCCAAGTTAATTATTCAACAAACGAAAACACCCATTCATTTTAAAATATATTTATTTTATATAGTTTAAAAACACACCCAAAATTTCATAAGGATAATAGACTAATAGTTTAAAATAAATACTCGTTTACAATAGTATAGTATAAATTAAAACAAACAAAAAATAATTAACATTACTAGACAGAATAAATGGTATTTAATACTTTTTGAACAGAGCAAAACTTTTCTTGTAAAATTTAGAACTATATCACTTGTAGTAATGTATCACAATTCTTATTTTAAAATTGAATATAAGAGGAATGTAGTTAATACTGCAATAAAATGCAATATTTCTGAGTTATATGTCACAGCAAATATAAATTCGTTTAAAAATTAAAAGTAATAATAACAAACTTCATTTTTACCTTTTAAAATTTAAAAGTATTTTTGGCTTAAATTGATCATTAAGACTTAGTCTTTGTGCAAATCTTACACTTTGGCATAATAATGTTTTACGTTATGTTAATTACATAATTATAAATATTTAAGCAAGAAAATGCTAACCAAACATTTGTAATACATAACCCATAATTCTTTTTTGTTCTTCAATAGGCGGAGAATATTCGTCTGTGCAGTTGTGGGTTTGACTTAAACTCCAAATGCTTTTAAAAAGCTCATGATTTTTAATAATATATTTGGCTTTGTGACTATTGCTGATAATAGACCAGACACATAAGAGAACAGTCGTTTTTTCCTCAAGATCGCCAATTTTTAACACAGTAGTCAGAATTGCAAGGTACTCAGCTAAAACAAAAATATATTTATATTCTTAATTAACTATATTAGTTATACATATTTAAAAATTTAATCGAATAAATAATTTAATTTTTGATTTAATATTTTTACTAAAGTAAACAATAAATTATATTAATAGATAAATTAATATATTCTTCTTATATTATATTAATTACTTTAATCAATAAAGTTTGAATTTATTAATAGTAAGGATTGTAAATCTAAGAAGAAGTTTTACCTGTATTGATTAAGAGAGACCTATTAGAAGTGTTGAAAGTAATATTTCGAATAATTTCTAATATATCAGATCTGAATGGAGAATCTTTTGTTTTCAAAGCAATGAATAAAGTTGAACGACATGTTGCAGATTTGGCAATTGCAGTTTGACCATCTTCACCTCTAGTAAGCATCTTCATTATTTGCAACCAATTTTCAAAAAATGGGGGCAAACGCTGCTTATTACCAATCTTGCAGAGTTCCAATATTTCGCTCTGAAAACATATATATCTTAAAATGCGGGACAAATTATAATATCAATAATTAATATAATTAAATATTAATTAATTATATAATTTTGTATAACATTTTTATTTGCACCTGTAAGATTTGCTGTCTACATTCAGCAGCTAATGAGCAGTGTTCTATAAAAATTAAAGCAAGCTTCATCGTTTCTTTTGTCACCTGCAGTTTAATCATCTGTTTATTAACTAAATGAATGATGCTCATTAGAACAGATCTAGAAGTGGACATTGCAGAGCCGAAACTTCCTCCTCCGTGTGTATAAGTTGAAGCAACTGGAGTCGCCAAAAAACCAAGAGCTAAACATCGATATTATCATTAATAAATAAGCAGATTCTAGATATAATTATTTACAACGATACATATACAGATACCTGGGCTATACTCGCTGGAATAATTGCATAAACAGTCCAAACATAAAACTAGTAAGTCTTTATTCGATAAACAATATGGCCATAATTTGTGAATTACGATGCAAAAGGCCTTGAGATGATCATTGGAATCAGTATGAGTCTGTTCAAATTCTACCTGAGTTGTTAGGAACTGTTTATTGGCAAAAAGTGCTGCTAATAATTTGAACACTTTTTTTAAATCTGCTATTATTGGAAATGACTAGAAAATGAATTAAACAAGATTTTGTAAATATTAGCAAACTATATACATTAAAAAAATTTAGGTCGTTATAAAGATATATTTACTTTTTTCTCTGAAAATTTTCGTAAACTATCTGTTGGACTCGAACTCAAGTGCATATGTAATTCTTTAAGATGTATGATCAATGCGCTATAAACTTGATGGAGATTATAAGTAAGCATATCCGTGGAATAGCAAAGGGCACCAAGAGTTGCCATTATAGTATGTCGATAACTTGTTTCGATTTCTTGTGAATCTAAGTAACAGAAAAAAAATCTTATACATTAATGGTAATGGACATGATTGTTTTCTATCCGAAGTGTATTATTCTATTTTAATAATACGGCATCCGAAAACTAGAATTTCAGAACAAAAACTAAAAAATTATGCAGTTTAGTAATTATATAAATATCAATTACCAAGAATTATCTGCACATAATTGAGATTGCCGAAATAAATACTAATATATTCCCCACTTAATAAACAAGTAATGTGTTCTCTGACGGATATTTTAGAATGTTTAGGATCGTCAAAATATACTTCAGCTATATCTAACATATTGTGAAATATAAGTTGTTCTGTGTCATTCGTCAACATCTCGAACAAAACTTTCATAGCTGCTTGTTGTAAAGCTAAAAAAAATATTGTTTAAAAAAAATATATTAAGAAAAAAAGGAACTTATAAAGTACTGTTCCCTGTTATATACCTTTATTATTTGTTTCACAAATAAGTAATCTAACTGAAGATAGAAAGAATATTGGTGTTGTTTCCTCTAAACCAGTTATAACTTTTGAACATCCTATAGAAGTTGCAGAAAATATTCCGATTAAAGTTAAAACTGGAAACATTAAGTCATTCCGAATTTTATTCGGAAGAATACCTATAATAATTTATAATTAAAGAGACTGGCATTTAATCTATAATAGATGCGTTACAATAAAAAGATTACCATAGCATTCCATATTGGTCAGTAAAATTAATCCAGTGATACTAGGTTGCTCTTGCAACAAGCTAGATAAATATACTTCATTTTGTGCCACTTCTCTCATTAAGTTGCAAATTTCCGAAAACATTTGCAGTAATGGTAAGGTATAAGTTGTAATTTGACAAGCCATTTTTAAACATCTATACAAAATGTGTTAGTATAACAAATATGAAATTTAAATATGCAAAACAAATTAAAAGACTGTATAAAAACATACTGAAATAGAGAGACGAAAATACGAGATTCGTAAAATTTAGCAACTGTTTCTGGAAGGATTCGCATAATATTGGATATAATTTGAGTAAACGTCTTTATTAAATCTGGTGTTGAAATTTCTGGTTCCATATCCTAAAATTTAATTTTATTATTTATAAAAACGTCCATTTATTCTTAAATAAATTACATTAGTTGTACACACCAAAGTGGAATTTGTATTTGATTCAAAATCATGGTATCTGTTGTGCATTGTTACACAGTAATACTGCGAAAGCGGAGAGTCTGGATATTTTTGCCTAGAATCTGAGAAGTTTTGTTTATCAATTATATTTTCGGATAATAATAAAAGAAGTAAACTATTAAACATTTAGGTCAAATAGTAACTGTTATATATCGATATTTGTATATTTACCCGATACTGTTTCAACTTCACAAATAGGCATTCCAAACCAGCCTGTATTATCAACTACATTTCTAATATGCAAATTTGTTATTAAAGTGATCGCTTGTTCGTAGAAACCGATGCGATGCAATAATTGAAGTAATGTATGTTCCTTTGATGAGCTCTGCAATTAAAATAAACAATAAATATTTGAACATAATAATTATACTGATGTTACAAAAACAAACAACTAATACCTCTTCACTAGGTTTTGGAGCCAATGTTTTTCCAGCTGCACTAGATTGCATGTGGCTAGTAATATTAACTAGAAAACAACCAGCGTGGTATCTAACTAATGGACATTCATCATGGTTGAAAAATAAATTAAACATATTTGTCCACAACTGACCAGGCAGATAATGTAAAGCTGAAAAATATGTGATTGATTAATTCATTTATACCACCTTTTAGATATATTTTCTTTTTATTCTATCGTTTAACGACTCATATAATAATATGAGTCGTTAAAAAGTCAATGCGGTTAAGTCCTTTTTTTGTTACTTGCAAATGTTAATGGCATAAATAATATCCTTTTATGTTATTGAGAATTTACTCTTTCTTTTTATAGATTATTTCCACTATGATTATGCTCTCCAATGTATTAAAAAACATTAGTTTTCTTGATTTTTATTTATGGTTTCTGAACGACTCATATATAAACCGTGATTGATATGTTATTAATGCTATTTATGTAACGTTTTGATAAGTAAGTTACATTTAACGTATAATTTACATTTAAGTAATAACATTGTTACATAAATTTATTATGTCTTCTTAGTTTAGTGTGATTTGAATTCAATAAATTAATTCGTAATATTACTTCAAAATGTAATTCCATTTTCAAATTAAAATATTTAACTCGTTCAATATTTTCTTTTCTTTTCTTTTCAACAAAATATCTATTTTTTTTTAATATTCAAAATTTATGCGTCATTTGATTAACTGTTTTCCGATTCTTAAATTAGGTAGCAAAGTTAAAAAATGTTACCTTTTTAACACAATTTTTACCCTCGGAAACTAAAGCCCTAAAACATTTTTCCTAAAGCTACTTACCACAAATTTGTTGAAAAATAGAAGACAAAACTATCAGGTAATTTATTTTAAAATGTTGACAGAATACTATATTTATTATAATAAACACAATAAGATACCATTCATTAACTCTTGACATCCCGAAGGAGTTATTCCTAATCCGGAAATCAGTTGTAAGGATCCAGAACGGACGCAAAGATCTTGAGAGCAAGAAAGTGCTTGTAAGCAAACAGCAGTAGAAGAAGCTTCCGTGTCCAGCCAAATTAACTCCCACTACATCCACACAGAACAAAAATATACAAATGTTGCATCAGAAAAGTTTTGTTTGGCGCATCAAGCACATTATAATCAAGATAGCGTTTACTCCGTCGCCAAGCGATATCTATTTTGTATGTATGATTGTATGGTATGATGATACACAAAAAACAGACGTCGCTTTGCGACAGAGTAAACGCTAATAAACACATGAACATACCCTGGAACATTATAATATATGACGGGGGTCTTTGTCAAGCCTATTTTGCATTTATCAATGAGTAAGCGAGAAGAAGTTAGTATGGGAGCAAGTAAGTTCTTATATCGTTTCAATGAGGAAACTTAAATTTAAGATTGACATATTACGTTTCTTTTTTATAAGCTTTTCTTTATGGTATTGCTATTGGTATTGGTATTTGTTTAGTTTGTGGTTATGAATATTTTTTTTATATTGGATTAAAAAAAAAATTATGACTGAAAAGTGGAAAATTGAAATAAATAAAAAATAATTCTTATCGTGGAGATAACTGATAATAATATGAAAATTTAAAAGATTTAAGGTCTTTTTGGACTTTTATTCGTAAAACTTAATTATTTTATGCATTTTATAAAAAAATATTTTATTTTTAAAAGGCATATTTGTTTACCAACTGAAAATGTAATGTATAATAGAGCTAAAAGGATTCAGGAACACAGATACATTCATTGCATACACAAACATTATACAAAGGTGATTATTGAAATATTTACCTGCGAACAATATCTTTGCATTCTTTCTAATATATTCGAAAGTATTATTAAAGAATATCTGATACAAGCTACGCCTGTATATTCCCCATCTACTTCGCGGGTTTGCAAACTATCTGAGGATATTGTCATTGGATCCAGTTCACTTAATACTTGAGACGAAGTAGACGCCGGCGGATCGTCATATACTGTAATGTAAAATAACAGAGTTGCACATTAAATTTGTGAATAAGAATGTTGTTCATATGGTATAATACAGTACCACAACTCGATGTCCGAATAGATTTCCTTTCTTCAATCTGCCATATAATATCGAAACACAGTTTAATAATCTTTTTTAATAATTTGACTTCATTGGATTTTATTTCTTCCATAACAACTGATAAACATTCCAAAAGATTTGTTTTATAAACTGTAAAAAAAATAATTTGTGTATATGTCATGTTATCTTATTAAGACACAAACAATGAATCAACAAACCCAAATTTTTAAGATAATCGCCATCACAGTTATTGATCGCCAGTAGCAAAATTTTGAGTACATTGCTCCATTCTTTTTGACGATAAACACATGATTTTTCAGCAACTTTTTCATGTTTTCCAATAATAATTTTTTCCAAGTCTCTGTAATTTTCATGATAACTATTACAAATTTCACGAATATTTCGAATTGTTCCTTGGGCTTGTACTACAGCCTTTACAATTTTTTCTATCTCAACTCTTTCATTAACTATTTCTGATTTTGGTTTCTGTTTCTTAGAAGCAGCTGCAGAAGCGTTTGGTTTATTGTTCAATTTCTTTATCGATAGTAAATAAAAATCTGTTCGTAACCTAGATGTTATTTTAACGCATTCTGTTATAAGGTTCAGCATCTCTTGGTTCAACGATACAGTTGCTAAATTCCTGAAATGATAATACTTTTAGTTTTGTTTTATTCAACACAATGATAATATAGTATGTCAGTTATGGCAAATTAAACTGCAATCTGTTAAGTTTCCTTTTGAACTATTTAATTAAAAAAATATTCATATTTGTTATTAATTAATTGGTAGTTCAACAATATGATTGTACTTACGTATAGTCTGTCTGCTTTAAGGTGTTCAATAAAGGTCGATTACAATCGTTTAGAACACTAATCACCCAATTTAGATACTCCACACTATCTAAAAACCGATATGATTATAGAAATATAGAAAAGGAAAAAATTGATATTATTATAGAAACGTAAGATAGTCATAAGATTTATATTTACCAGTTTGAATTTCCAGCTTAAGAAATTCGCGCAAGAGATTCAAGATAATTTGCAGCATATTTTTGTCTGCAGTGCTAGTAGGTAATGAAGTTAAGAAACGTTTCGTACTATTTTTAAGTAGTTCTAATGAAGGCATTTCATATTCTAATGATATCATACTGAAAATAGCGAAATAGATTATTGTACTACCTAAATATAAGTATACTAGCGTCTACCACGACTTTCTATTTTTTATGCATGATTTAAATTCATAATTTCAATATTTTCTTAGATTTGTAAATTAGGCATCACAGTTAGAAATATATTTATAAAAAATTTCAATTTTCTTACACAATTTTTACTCTCGGTAAAAAACCGCTCCTGTGCTCCCAATAAAATTTCAATTTTTTTGAAAAAAAATTTGTTAATTAAATACTAAATTATTACACATCCAAAATTTGAACTTCCTCCAAAGTTCCCTACCGGCACTCCGTTTTATCAAAGCCCCTTTTATCAATTTTTGAATTTATAATTTTCAGATTATGTTCGCATTGAGAAGAAAATTACGGGTTTCCGGGACATTCAGGGAAAAACCCAAGAACGCCAAAAGTCTTCATACGCAAAGCGACGTGCTATAATATTTGTGATTAAATTTAAAGTTAGCTTATAAATTGATCTTAATGCAAAAGAATTTTTCATATAAATTGATTAAAAAAAATTGTTTTTTTCAACAAAATATAAAATATTTTCACTTTATTCGTTATTTGACTAACTTTTTTTCAAAATTTGTAAATTTTTTTTTCTATTCGTAAATCAAATACCGAAATTAGCCCATATATAAAATTTCAACTTTCCCCAAATAAAATTTTTGAATTTTGAATTTTTTTTTTTAATAACATTCTGTTATTTGGTAGTCCAAAATTTGAGTTTTCTCCAAAGTTTCCTACCGGGCCCCCCAATTTTTTCAATGCACCCTTTTCCAATTTTTTAATTTCTAATTTTCAAATGTTAGCATTTTTTACTTTCTAACTTTTACGAATTAAAGCTATAAGCGAGTTATAGAGCAAAAAGTAAAAAATATTTTTTTAGTTTTTCTAAAATTACGGGTTTCCAGAAAATTCAGGGCAAAATTCGGAGACGCCAAAAGTCTTAAAAAAAATTTCTCTACGAAATAGCAAACTTTCAAAAACATTAACGGAGCCGTTTTCATTCTACCATACTAATTTCAGCAATTACCTATATACATTATAATATAGGATGATGATGATGATGATAATGATGATCATTTTTAAATATTTATTCGCTAAGATAAATGTTTGTTAAAATATATTATCACTCTAAACCTACAAATTACTTCAATTAATTTCTTTATTGAAAATGCTTTACATACTAAATTTCATATTTATATGTACAATATTTAGACCAGGGTAGAAGCCGTCAAAAATAATTAAAAACGAAAAAAAATTAAAGTAGAATGAAACCTATTGGAAAAGGAAGGGAATACTACTAAAATGAAAGGAAAAATAAATTACGGGCGATCTGAGGTTGGGAAGGGGTAGGGGGTGAGGTTTTAAGGGTAAAAATCGGTAAATCTCGATTTCCGGCAAAACTACAAGTCCTATCGAAAAAAGTTAAATGGCAAAGTTGTAGATAATAAAAAGATCTACAACTTTTGTATCTACACTTTTTCTCCATAACCTCAAAATTCATGTAAAAAATCCAAAAAACCACATTTTTGATTTTTTATTTTTATCTTTTACAAAAAATTTTTTTTTTTCATGATATTTGGTGAAAACTTACCTCTTTATGTCCCAAACACACTGGAATTTTGAAGATTTAAAATATTAATTTTTTCACCCTATTTTGACTCGATATCGAAAAAGCACCCTAATTTTTAATCGAAAATTCTCACGTCAAAATATCTGATTTTTCAAAAAAGTCGGTGGGCTTTTTGTTCGTTGAAATCTCTATTTCTCTTCTGATGGTGTAAAAAAAAATATACATTACTATGGAAAAAAATTTCAGAAAATGCAAAGAAACGAAAAATACTAAAATTCGAAATTTTTTTTTTAATCTTTATGTACAATTTTGATGTATTTATTAAAATTTTTACTTTAATTACTCGAAAAACGTTAGGGACCATGTTAGATTAATAAACAAAAAATTGCAAGTCGAAATGTACTACTATAATTAACAACTAAATAAGTTAATATTTAATATGACATCTACAAAATTTTGAGAAAATTGTCGAATTTTCTTTAAATTATATGCGTAGATGCCTATTTATTGCTATTTTAAAATTATACCTATATACCTGAGTGACCTGAGTGAAGTCTTGTCTCTAAAAACGGTCTAATTACGGTTAAAGTAAACGGAGATATTATAGCAATTGATCCGTTATTGCTATTTCAAAGAATATCTCTAACGATCGACAGTAAAAAAGATATGGAAACTTATTTACAATACGAGCTTGCACCTTTTCCATTATCTCTTTTTACCGAAAATGGCCTCAGAAAAAACGTTAAATCTCAGCTCTACGAATTATTTGTGAGTACGAATAGACCAACGCATTTTGACGGCATTGTGCATGTCGTCGACGGTGGATTTTTACTACACAAAGTAATTTGGCAGAAAAATGAAACGGTGGAAGAGATCATGAATATATATTTACGCTATGTAGAAAAACATTACGCAGCAGACAGCTGTATAGTTTTTGATGGGTACCCTGAAATTGAAAAATCAATTACTGTGTCAACAGTACCAGCAGTTCATTCAACTAAAAAAGGAGAACGTAGTCGTAGAAAGACGTCAGACAATATTCCAGAGTTGAATTATCAAAACCATACAAAAATACCATTTTTGCAAGAAATTTTTTTATCTAATGAGAAAAACAAAGACAAAATAATAAAATCGTTAATGCAAGTATTACAGTCAAAAGGATTTTCCTGTAAACAAGCTAAAGAAGATGCTGATGCTGACATTATTAAGACCTCGATAGAAATTGCCAAAGATACTAATAAAACTGTCATTGTTGTAGGACAAGATATTGATCTTTTGGTCCTTTTGAATCAATTAAATTCTAATAATCATAAAATTTATTTTCTCAAGCCCGGTTCTGGAAATATAAAAGATCTTTTTTTCACGTCTAATAGTTTCAAATGTGAATCCGTCAAAAACATCGTTGCATTTCTGCATTGTTTTTCTGGTTGCGACACAACATCTGGATTTGCCGGAAAAGGAAAGAAAACTATCGTAAATTCATTATTAGACAATCAAAATTTGTCAAATTTGGCTAATATTTTTTTTAAAAAAGATTTAAACAAAGAAGATATAAAAAAAAAATGGATTAAAATTAATTAAATCTATTTATAAATGTAAAAAGGATACTATATATCACTGAATCAATTAAGATTTCAAAAATATATATATTATATATAAATAATATATTGGCAAATCTCCCACCCACAGAAGGTGCAGCAGAACAACATTGTTACAGGGCATATTATCAGCTTCAAACGTGGCTGGGTAATGAATTCACAGCAACAGATTGGGGCTGGAAGCAACATCAACATGGAATTATGCCCAAATTTACAGAAATGGAATTAATTCCGGAAAAATTGCTGAAAACTATTTGCTGCAGCTGTGAAACTGGATGTAATAGTTTAAAATGTGGCTGCCGAAAACATGGTTTAAAATGCACAAATTTATGCTCAAATTGTGATGGTTCTGAACAATGCGCCAATGTGGAGAAAAAAATCTACGAGGAAGTTAATGATTCAGATGAAATTGCGGATGAAGAACCAATGCAGACCGAAAATAATGTTAGAGACGAAGACGGTGATGGTCTTGAAGATGTCGAAGATCTACTAAAATCAGAAAGGCCTGTCGAATCTAACGATCAAGAAATACCATCAAAAAGACAGAAACTGATGAATAATTGATTCGAATTGAATACTATGTTTTGATAAATACAAAGATGAATGCTTTTAGAAATAATATAATGTATAATGTAATCATTAAAAAAAATCTCTACTCAATAGTACGATTTACGTGTATATTTCTATCTAATGAGATTTTCTAATACATAAATGTAATGAAAATTTAATAAATCAACTTTTATTACTGAAAAAAATAGCAGTAGTCACATTTTTTTAATAAAATCCCCTTTAAATCGTATTACTATAATATTTACAACAACTATGTTTTTTGCGATATTTATGTTTAATTGGTTTGTCATTTTTTTGTTTATTAATCTAACATGGAACCTAACGTTTTTCGAGTAATTAAAGTAAAAATTTTAATGAATACCTCAAAATTGTACATAAAGATTAAAAAAAAAATTTCGAATTTTAGTATTTTTCGTTTTTTTGCATTTTCTGAAAAATTTTTCCATAGTAATGTATATTTTTTTTTCACCATCAGAAAATAGAGATTTCAACGAACAAAAAGCCCACCGACTTTTTTGAAAAATCAGATATTTTGACGTGAGAATTTTCGATTGAAAATTAGGGTGCTTTTTCGATATCGAGTCAAAATAGGGTGAAAAAATTAATATTTTAAATCTTCAAAATTCCAGTGTGTTTGGGACATAAAGAGGTAAGTTTTCACCAAATATCATGAAAAAAAAAATTTTTTTGTAAAAGATAAAAATAAAAAATCAAAAATGTGGTTTCTTGGATTTTTTACATGAATTTTGAGGTTATGGAGAAAAAGTGTAGATACAAAAGTTGTAGATCTTTTTATTATCTACAACTTTGCCATTTAACTTTTTTCGATAGGACTTGTAGTTTTGCCGGAAATCGAGATTTACCGATTTTTACCCTTAAAACCTCACCCCCTACCCCTTCCCAACCTCAGATCGCCCGTAATTTATTTTTCCTTTCATTTTAGTAATATTCCCTTCCTTTTCCAATAGGTTTCATTCTACTTTAATTTTTTTTCGTTTCTAAAATTATCTACCCTGGTCTAATTAGGCTCCCCATTTACCCCTACTACTGAAGTAAGTTTATACAAATTATAGTCACACCAATCTATTTTGCTCGTAGCCAAGATTACGTATACTAATTATACTTCTTTATCAATTATAGCTGTCCAGCTTTTTTAAGAGACCTTTTTTATACTACTACTAAACTGACTACTAAATTATACTAAATTTCAAAATTGTAGCTGTTTCGAAAAGTCCGCTAATGTTTTGTATAGACCCCCCGGTCCATACCGCTCTCCCTCGCACCAAACGCACCCGTTATGAATCGAATTCTACTACTGAATGTAATTTGTATATCTTAAAAATAAAGAACTATTTTACTTCTATTTAATATTCTACATTCAAAATTTCATTCTTGTACCTCTTTATCTTATATATCGTATATTTATTTATATATCTTTATCACCCCTGTCCTAATGTTACACTTAAAATGTAAGATATAGGTTTATATTTTATTTATACATATATATATATATATATATATATATATATATATATATATATATATATATATATATATACATATATATATATATATATATATATATATATATATATATATATATATATATGTATATATATATAAATGTTAAAATCTATTCACATACCATTTTATCGTATTTACTGCTTTTTTAACATCATCATGGGATGTAGCATTTTGAATTGCATAGAAATTTGCTGTCCAGCCTAATCTTAAACATGAAAGCTTAAATATCTTCAAATCTTCCTCAGTCATTAATAAAAGACTGTTAACATCTTTTAAAAGCCTCATTTGATACAACTTATTGCCAGAATCAGCAACTGAAGATTCAATTGGGATAGGTTCGTCCCTATTAGTAATATCTTTCCACTTTAATATTTCATCAATTCCATTATACCAAGAAACCATAAAGTGAAAACGTATATAGTGGTAGCACATCTCCTTATTTAATAAATTGACTAAAAAAAAAAAATAAGTTAGAATTTAGTTAGAACATGAAATTAAATGTAAATTACTAATAATAAAATAAATAAAAACCCGGCCATAGTTCTACGGTTTGTTGATCAGCAGTGTCAAAGTCACAAACAAATGGTACATATAATCTCTTTAAAGCCGTATGAACTAGAGTTTCTTCATTGGAACACTTGTTAATCCAGTTTGGCCAGCAAAGTAAAAATAAAAGACGTACACAATCCACCCGAAAAGTAATGTTGTCATTAAATATTAGGAGAGCTGAAAAAATAAAATACATTCAAATTGAATTAACCGCATCTATGATTAAATTATTTTTGTGTTCGAGAACGTGAGTGTTAGTGCCAAATTACTGTCTCTACAAGTCCGACTCTCATACTAGCGCTTTATGTTGCGAGGTTTCGTTTAAGGTGTAGAGTAAACACAAATAAAAGTTATAACATGAGTGTCGTTATGTTTTTGCTTTTTCTTTTGATTTATACACTTTTTTTTATTTTTATCATTCACAGTATTAGAGTTTGGAGTATATATTAAATAAATTACCTCGTAAAACGGAATATATGATAAGCTTATTATCAGATATACCCCGACGCACAGTTTTGTTATATATGCACAGCTGATAAAGAATTGCAATCGCTGGTATTATTGAATCTGGATAATCTTTAGTATGATTTACAGAGAGTCCCTATAACATAACAAGTAATCCGAAATTATTTGAATTTATCATTTAATTGAAGTAAAAGGAAAAATAATGTTATTAGCTTTTACCTCTTTTAATATGTCTATAATTAAATTTAATCCATTTGCTTTCAAAAATGTATTATGCAACATAGAATCATTCAGAGCTACAGATAACTGAAGTAAAGAAGATCTTCTAGCGGAAGGATCTATACCATCAGTAGTTAACATTTGTAACAACGGTTGCAAGCTAGATGGCTAAAGACATAATTAATTACTGATAATTCATATTATAAACATATAATTATATTACTGATCTTGCACCATATTACCTGAAAATATTCCAATGGTTTCCGAACAGGTATTCCTAAAGGTCCTAGATTTTCTTGAATTACGCATATTGATGGAGAAATAGTGCCAACAAGGGATATTGCATTCGGCAGTAATTCGTTAGCTCCTATTTGGTTACTCAATATATAATGTAATCTATAAAAAAAAATACTTTATACTAAATTTATTGAAATATGCACAAAATATCGACTTGGAACTTTGCTAACGAACCTAGTAATAGCTTCCTTCCTAATATCTGTTGCTTTGCAGAATAAAAATCTTATATTACTTTTAATAGTATCTATTTCCAGAAGTCCAATTTTCTTAGCCACATCTGGATGTAGCATTTCAAATATAGTATTACCTGTAACACAAGCACTGTGAATATTATAAACTTAATGTGAAAAGATTATTTTATTATCTACGATATTGCTAAAGGAACCACAAAATACAGAACTAATTCAGCAATGGTAAGAAAAAATAAGTATGTATATTTAAACTATTAAAGACAAATATTAAATAAAAGGGATTTATTTGAAGAACCCAAGAATATTAAAACAAAATTAATCAAATACCTAGCTGTGAGTTCTTATCCGCCAGGCATTGAATAATCGGAAATGCAGGAATTAACATATCCCTCAGTTCTATCCAGCAGCTGTTAGTTAAAAACATTTCAGATTTCAGGAGCAATGTTAATATTATTTCAGCATCATGTGATACCTATAATAAAATACATATTTATATATTACACAAAGTAAAATCTAAAATAGTTAAAACAAAACAATATTTACCTCACTATTTAAACGTTGTGTACATTGATTAGCAATTTCAGTAAGAATTTCAACATTAACTGGTATACCCACACTATTCAAACTGTTTTTAGCATTGCAGTTCGCACCAACAACATTCTTTACTTGTTTGAGACACGCATGATAAATATGAGTTTTATTATAAGGATCTGGATAACTGATCAACTTTAAAAGCAACTCTGAAACGAAACCTCAAATATATGTATGCGTATGTATATATATATATATATATATGTATAAGTATGTATGTATGTGTATAAATATATATATATATATATATATATATATGTATATATATATATATATATATATATATATATATATATATAGATATATATATATAGATATATATATATATAATATTTATATATCTAATTTAATTATTATATTATATTATTTATCATTTAACTAACCTTGTCCGTGAGCATATATCACTGGATTGATATTTTTCATTTCAGCTGATTCAGAACAATTCCGTACTAGAATATTAATTAAGTATTTGCTTCGTACAATAACAAGAGACTGTATCGCTATAATGCCCTTATCAATAATTTCTTCAACGCTACGCTTTTTATTTGAATGTTGCAAAACATCTGTTGTGAAAAAAACAATCAACGTTTTTATTACTCAACCAAAACCAACAATTATAAAATGTAATTTGTTTTAACAGAAGATTAAATAATAATATATGACTCACCAATAGCGAAATCTAAACACTGACATAGTTTTAATGTTTGTTTATAATCGTTTACAAGACTATGATGAAAAGCCAGCGTAATGTGCAATATGTCTAAGTGTAAATCTTTGTGAAGGTATTGTAACGATGCGTCAAACATTCCCATTGCCACAGCATTGTATAGATCAGAACCACCGAAGCCATATAGATGTTGAGATAAAATTAACCCCATTTTAAGCAGACGCAAATATGACATTCGATAATGTACGTTTATACCGGAAATGTTACTGTACAAAAATATACCAATTAAATTATATTATTATGTCTTACATATCATCTTTCTGGTTTAATAACACCCATTTCTTACTAGTAAAATTTAATTGTTTTAGCCAATTCATTTCCTACAGGTTCAAAATGGCTTTGCTTATTGAGACAGGATCTCATTAAAATAATTAACTTTTCCAATAACGATAAACACAGATTAATATCTTCTGCCATTTTTAGTAGTCTTAAATTTTTTGCACATAAGAGTAAGCCACATGCACAGTAGTTATCTATTGGGAGCTGGCGAGCACCAACGAAATCTTTATCATCAGCTGTCAGTATTTCATATTTCTATGGGAAAAACCAAGGGAAGAAAATTGCTAAATGTAAACACATGTATAAAACAACAATATAAACAATGGACAAAACTGTATATATTTACCGTAGTTACATGGGTTGCAGGATCTTTGTAGAAAGTTACTCGATGTATTAACTTTTCTGTTAACAAATCCAGACTCTGTATGGCTTTACTTTTTAGCTCTATTACTTTAGAAGTATTTAGTCCAAACAGCTCCTAATTTATGATTATTATATCAAATTTGTCAAATTGTAAGTTTTATTTAAAAAAAAAGAAATAAATTTTTTTTAATGGAATAAGAACCTCAAGAAGTGGAAACGTTTGTAGAACGACTTCGGCCGGATAATCTTTTAATATTTCATTGTTTAATACATTAAGCGCAGGAAGAACAACATCGGGACTCCAACCTGACTTCAAATCTTCTGCAATATCAAGCAGCATTTTACAATCCTTTTGATTTAAATGTAGCCATGGTAAAACGAAGAGAGTTCCACTGAAATTATAATATTAGCTCAAACTTTTGCATGTAACAGTACATAATAACAAATAAATAACAACAAGTTTTATAAAGTACTCTTTAGAATGGTCTTCAGTGCTGTGCTCCGATATTTCGAGTGACTGATTCAAATTAACCTTCAGCTTATCGGTTTTTTCTGCCGTTACAGAACCAACTGATTCTGTAGCAGTATCTGTTTGACTGTTGTTCAAAGTTTCATTGGAAGATTTGTCGTCTGAAGATTGACTTAACTTGACCGGACGTACTTTTGCAGGATACTCTATAAAGTGAAGAAAATTTTATTATGATCACGTTATTAGTTTAAAATAAATGAAGCAATTTAGACTCGTATAATTACGTTTAAAGAAATATGCATTTTTTGAATTTGAGCTTACTTGAGATCTCTAGCAGAATTTTATCAATGATTAGCAAGTGTTGAGGCTCTAAAAATTTCTCCACACTTTGTAAATCTGCAAATAACTGATCTCGACCAAAGTGCCCCACAATTTTTTGAGCATTAGTAGACTGTAAAGATAGTTTAAATATACATCCAGTGTTATAAACAATTTCTTCAAAGAATAGTTACCTTTACAAGGTGCAACATTGTATTCAGAGCCAACCGTTCTCCAGTGTGATTATATTTTTTAACCCATTCTATTAGTTTTGGAAGAAGTGCTAAGGCGATGTCCCCAACACACTCAACTGCTGTCAACTCTTCGAGGTAACACAACCATCGAAGCCTAATTTCTTCCAGCTCATGATCTATATAAAAGTCATGTTATGATATTCATATTGTTTATTATTTATAACACGAAATGACGTGATTATATCCTAAATAACCAATGTACTATTTATTAAATAATTGTAGTTTACCCAATTTCTCTATCAATTCCTCAGTAATTTTAGCTTCCATGTCAATTCTGTCATTTAAGAATGTTCTTGTGTATTTCGTTAGTAGTTTAAGAAAAATTATTTTGTTTAAGCTTCTTACAAGACACGAAGCTATGTTTTGTTTTAAATTTAAAACAAAATGACATTTGTTTTATAACCCATGCATGCATACGAGATAGCAAATAATGACCAGAGATAAATAATGACAAGTAACATTATATTGGTAACATTATATCATGCAGAGACAATATTTATGTTTAGTTATACGTTGGTGGCTCTATAATACTATATGACGCAATATGAAGCTATAAGACTCCATTTGGATCAGCTCTGAGTGTACCGACATATTATTATCTTTGTTATATTTGGTGCCGACCAATACAAGCCATAGATTACCTGAGATACCATAGATGATAATACAGACATTAAAATCATCAAACATTGTTCAAAATAAAGCACACCAACTCAGAAGTAATAACACCAACTGTGACTAACTGACTTAAACCAACTTAAACGTTAAAGCACGTTAACACAAGTCGAAGTGAATTGAAGTCAGTTAGGGTCATTTAAAGTGATCGTTAAATTAAATTATATTTAAATAGTTTTGTATTGATAAATTACTAAATATATTGGAAAAAATCTATGAAATTTGAAAATAGCTGAATCATTTTATAAAAGAAAGAGTTTAACAATATTAACAAAAAAGTCGTAGCACACACTGAATTATTGTGCTCAAAACTAAATCGCGTTTTAACTTTTAAATTTAAATAATTGTTATATATATATATATATATGCATTTTATTTTGTTTTAGTTATCACATTTGATTTGTTTGTGAACAAAAGGTAATATAACTAAACAACTTTTTCCGGTATATATTCGATATAGCCAAACGTTTTGATTTGAATCTTTTATGTATGTTTTATGGCGATTGTTGTGTACTCAAAACATGTAATATACATTACAACACTTTATTTAGAAATAGACAATATTAATGGTTAGGTTGATTAGGTTCCAATTTGAGGTTAGAAATAAAATGACATAATAAATGGCGTCATATTTCACATTTATTGGTTAACTTTAACCATAAATACTGTATTTTTTTAATAAAAAGTGGTATAATGAATATTACGTAGTAATTTGAAACATGTTTTGACTATGTTAAATGTGCCATAAAATATACGAAAATGCAGTAGTTTTATTATAAGATTCCAAACAAAAGGTGTGGCTATATTGAATTATAACCCTTTTTCTAAATATATTTTTAATTTATTGCAATAATATCTCAAATGTAGATGGAACCGATGAGTTTAGGAAGTCCAAGCGGCAGTCCGGCTTCTTTAAATCAGTATTTACCGGCATTTCTGTTAGGCGACCAAGTTCCAGCATTATCACCACAAAGAAATAATATCTCTTCAAATGAAAATTTGTGTTTCGGTAATACTTGATTTGAGAACAATTGTTAAATATTATGTCCAATTAAATTATTGATTTTTCAACATACATTATGTTAGGAAGTTCCAGAGCATTCGTTAGCCAACATTCTAAATTGGCAAATGCAAACACAACGCCGCAAGATCATTCAACACCTAAAATGAAAAACTCTTTAGGGGGGCCACCAATATTAGACTTGTATGACGATATGCCTCAAGCTATGTCTGTTTCATCTACTTCGAGAGTGTATTCAAATCCAACTACACCAACTCGCATATCTAACAATTCGGTTCAACACAATTTATATGGATCACCGGATAATTTAAATTCTTTCAATGATTATGATGCAAGAAATTCCATGAATGTTTCGAATCTGTTGAAATCTCCAGGAAACGCTCCTATCGAAGATCAAAGTTATACTCGAAATCGTGGACACGAAAGTATTTCATTTAATGGATCTTATTACATGAGTCAAAAACCTCGAGAAGGAGAATTTTGGGTCACTGTACTAGGTTTTCCTAGTGAATTAGCGTCTTCAATAGTAGACTTTTTTAAGAGATGCGGTATTGTGAAAGGTATTCTACATTTAAAATTTTAAATATAATGAATCATTAATCTGTGTTATTTGAATTAAATAATTAAGTGTTATTTAATTTGTTTTAGATATTAAAGTGTTACCGGGAGCTAATTATTTAAACATTCGTTACACCTCACGGTTTGAGCGACAAGAAGCATTATCCTTTAATGGGAAAATGTTTTCTCAAAATATTATGTTAGGAGTAATTCCGTGTCACGACCCTGATCTTCTTAACTACGAAAATTTGAATAAGTAAGAATAAGCTTATGGATAATGGAAATTATAACATTTTCTCAAATTAACGACTTATCTTTTTATAAAATGTATCAATAGTGAAAATTTTATTCGTAGATCCAGTTTTTTTTAAATTTTTTTTTATTGACAAAGGTATCGATTAATATTAATATTTTATTTAAGGACTGATGACACTATGGATTTACAATGCAAATTAGATAAAATTAAAATGCTAACATCGCCTAAATCTGCGTCAAGATCACAATACCTTATGGACAATTATCGGCAAAACCAGATTCGTGGAACGATGTCACAGAATCGACCTGCTAATCGCCCAGAAGGATTGCTTACTAGAACTATGGAATATTTGTTTGGGAGTTAAGACTCTTTGAGAGAAGTTATATGTAATATCATTTAATTATAAATATTTTAACTTTTTTAATAATGAATTTTACATATTATTTTCTTTTAATATTTTGAAAATTTAACTTATATTTTGCTTTCTGAATCATTGATTATAAATAACCATTAATAAAATAAAAATATTGTATATTAATTTAATATTTTTGACAGTTTATGCTTTCTACCTGGTGTTCTATTTTAGCGTTACTTGATTTAACTTTGAAAACAAGACAATGTTAGGGTGAGTACGTCACAAATTTGAACATGCCAATATTATGCAGTTTATTATCCTGGTATGTGTTGTATTATCTTTTAGCTTGTTGCTCCTCTTACCTAATGGTCACACATACGTGTTCGCGTATTTGCGCTCTGTAAAGATAATGTAACTATGTGTATTCATGCCAGTACTGCGCAATTCACGCTACCGTATTCGTGGTCTTTGCCGATTAACAGGTACTACGCTTTGAAATGTTTTATTTACCGCTAATGAAAACGTTCGAGTTCGTGTACGGATATAAGAATCTTTGCCCTGTGAATTCGAATTATGTGTGCAACCATGCGTATTTATAATACTAATATTGAGCATTCGTGCCAGAACACACACACACACGGTATTATCTCTGATACACGGTCCAGGTCCTGTTGTTTTTGTATGTACAAAAAATAATACAAATAAATATGGTCTTTCGCTATTGGTTTCTAATTTATATTTTATTACTAAAATAAAAAACAAATAGAATTTGTTCTTTAATAAGCAAAACCGTTATGGATATCTTTTTCTTGCATTTTAAAATATATTTAGACAATTTGTAATCTAAAAAAAAAAAATATGTTATAAAATTTGTGTTTATTTTCTTCTGAAATAAATGAACAAATGCTATAAAAATATGCATGCATAAGCATTTAAAAACATTATATTTATTTTGTAAATGTATATATAAAATTGTATAAGCATATAACCACAGTATAAATATATATTATAAATTTTATAGTTATATTAAGTAATTCAATACGCGACACGTCAAGTTTAACTAAACGTTAAATAGGCATTCGAAAATATAATTATTTTATTTGTAAATGTGTACATATAAAATATGTAAGTATATAGCCAGTGTATAAATATATATTTTAATTTTTTTTTTATATAACTAATTCAATACGCGGCACTACGTATTGAACGAACGTTAATTTGAACTGTTACTTTTCTAGCTTTTATTATATAATAATTTTGCAAAATATTACTCCAGATAATTACTAGGTATTCTGATTTTTGAAAAATTGTCAGCATGTACGAAATTTGATTAAATGTAACTAGATATCTGAAATCCTGGCAGATTATTTTTCTCAATATTTACTAATATTAAGATACATTCTAATAGTTCTAATATTATCTGTTATCAAATATAACAGCAAATTCGTTAAGTAAGGCCTCTTAGATTTTATTACTATCACTTTAAGCTTAAAATACGAACTAAATATTATTTCATCTGATTCAATCAAGTTTTGTCAAATTTCAATTATGTAAATTGCATAATATAAATTTTAATTCTGCACATTATGTGGATTTGCTTTATTCGATATCTGCTAAACACAATTAAGTATATTTTATGCAAACATTAAATAAATTTCATTTCATTCGTGGTGTCCATGTCCGTGGTTAATAATATAAATCCGGTTTGTAATAATAATATTACATGAAGTATAATATTATTAATATAAACCGATACAATGGCCACTTATCATTAATACAAATCTATTAATTACTTGAATCGTAGCAAATATAAATATTTTACATGCCATTATTATGTAACAATACGTTTACATATAATACAAAATTCTTTCAATAATTTTAAAAATGTTCTATAAATATACATGAAGTTTAGTTTCATATAAGTTTTTACCAATATTATATAAGTATTAAGTTTAGAAGGCAAACATTATCAATACTTACAAATAAACATAAATTGATAACATTTTAGATAGAATCACTTTCCTAGTATACCAACGGCGAAACTTTTTTTGCTCATATAATTTAAACAAATGTAGGAGTATTATGCAAATTGTGCTGTTATTTATATTATATACTATTATTGTTTAAATTGAAAGACTGGATAACGGGGAGCGAAGTTTTTTGTACCCATAGTATGTTGTGAATCGCCATCATCATGTATAGATGTTGTTCCAAATTGACATTCTTCATACGACGGTGGAGCTAAAAAGATTCAAATTATATTTTAGTATAATTTTATTAATAGCTCCAATAAATTTTTTTGAAAATGTAGATTTTCGTGTTGTATCAATCTTTTTTGTTTTTGAAGAAATCATATCTAACGCAGGACATTAGATTCTATTTAACAAAACGTGTTTGGTTTTGGTATTGCAGATGAACCGCGTGGCAATCAGAATATCCGTAATGGAGGTTGAAAAAGTATATCGCTCGTGGAAGCATTATATATATATATATATATATATATATATATATATATATATATATATATATATATATATATATATATATAATATATATAAACAAAAACATTTAAGAAGATAAAGGCGTGCATAAAAATGACTTAAAAAAATAAACATAGTTCATAAAAAACACATAATCGTACAAACATGCCACAAAGAATCATAAAAATTGACATCTATTTTAGTTTCCAGGTAACAACACATTAAAAGCTTAAAACATTTGATTATATTATTTAGAAATACGATATTTTCAACTTACGCGTGTCAAAATCAGGGGGTGCACTAGGGCCTGCAGAAAATGCGCCATTAGTTGGTTGACCAGGATATGGAAAAGGTTGACTTTGGTTTGCTGGTCCTGGATACGGAATTGATTGGTTTGGGTATGGAACCATTCCGGGGTTAGGATGTGGTACTAGTGGGGCTAATGGAACAGTTCCAATAATAATCGGAAATAGTACTTCTAAATTGGTATGGAGTCCAGCTACTACTGCTTCCACCTATAAAATCTTACTCATATTAAAATAAAATCATTTGCACTATGCAATATGAATAAAAAAATATACCTTCACTTCATATCTTATATCAATAATTCTGCAGTTATCTAAATTACTTGGGGCTACTGGAGGCACTACTAGAGATTGTTGAATTTTTTCTGATTTGCCAACGGCAACTCCATTACTTCTTTTTTCAGCCAAATTAATTTTTTCAGACCTGGTGTTAGAACGGGGAGTAGTACTGTGGTAACTTATATACTGTGAAGCAAATATTTGAAAAATATTAAACAATATTTAATATTAATCATTATAGAAATAAACTTCAGTGTATTTTATTTGTCTCTTTATAAGACACTAAATAATTATTTAGTCTTTCTTTCATAGACTTGAATTGAGATTTAACTTGAATTAATTTTCATATATATTATACCTTTCGTAAAATAAATTTTATTTCTTCTACCTCAACATTTGACACGTTATTAATGTCGCATGTTATATTTATGGCTTGGCCGGGTACATAGCCTGTAGCTGACATTTGTGCTGTAAGCATTAGAGGTCCAGAAGCACAGGGACCACAACAGAATGTTTTCTGTGCTTCACCTTGTAATGGTAATCGGCAGTTAGGGTTATAGTTTAAGTCAAGAGGTGAGAGTACTGTGAATGCTGTTTTGTAGGTCTGATCAAATTTCCAAGGTCTATCTAACGTTACTTTTGCAGTATATCGAACATAACCATTACTACCTTCAAAACTGGAAGGCAACAGAAGAGGTAGAACACAAGAAAACGTGTAAGTATGCTTTCCAGCAGGAAGAGTAATTTCACCTGTGTAAATTCAAACATTATGTTTTTGTTAAGTTAAATAGTAACTTTTCAATAATATTTACCATCTGAAGAACCAGCTAAATACGTTAACGTATGTAAATAGTCTTCGTGACCCGAGTAAGTTACCGATCTGGAAACATTTTTTCCATTTACCCGAACACTTTCATGTTGGGTCCAAGAACAATGTGCAACACCGGAGAGTTTTAATGTAATTCCTGTAAAAATGTTTGTTCCGTATAGTTGGCTTTTCTTATTTAATTCAGTGTTTAAATATATTTTCTTTTATTAAATATTGCAGCTAAAATAATTTGATCTTAGTAGTTTTAATGTATAATACCTGATAATGACAGTCATATAGCTGATCACAGATAATTAACGTGATCCAATTATTAATTTCAGTATTTTGAAATGGACTGGTTCATTCAATATAAACATTTGTATATTAATATATGGGATATTGCACAGGTGTTAATTAAAAGTAAATAAATTACATATGATTTTATGTTCGCAGTTACCCAAACTACTTACCCCTTAAACTTTTTGGAGAATTGAGTGTTAATTCCACTCTTCCAGACAAGGTTTGCCCCGCGTAAAATATACATTGAGGATTCGATTCGAATAATATCTCACAACTTATGATACCCATATCAAAAAAATTACTTTGCTATATTGCAATAAGTGAAACTGTTTACTTTTCCAAAAAAAAGGATCACTGATATTGTTCTAACAGATTTAGAATTGAAGGAATGAAATTGATAATGATGACTTACGATTCAATATAACTAAACAGATTAGATAAAATGTGTATTTTAAGAAAATGATTTATATTTGAATCATTACGAACATTATCTATTCTAATTTACTACAATAAATTCATTAATAAATATTGTTCAGAGGTTATATTAAATTTATTAATTAATTGGACGTCTTTTTTGTTCGTCAAGTACTAACTACGCATCACAGATTTGCTGGTTATTGGAACTGATTGGATCTTTGACAGGACATTACAAAATTAGCCACATACATACATGTATGTCTGCCATGTATATAAAATCTTCATACGTCATAAAGTCATCGTTACGCAATAAGTGTCCGTTGGTCGTATATGCCTAGAATAGCAAAACTGTTGTGATTGATTCATTATCATAATTTTGTTATGGGGTGTGTTTACATCAACTTATGTAGTTAATTACGTAATAAAAAATATTTATTGACGACAGAGTAGTGAAAAGCATTTATTTGGAACGCCAGACTGCTGCATCTTCGGGTTTGATCACCGGACTAGCACTGTATTGTCTCGTTTTAGTTTTTAACAGTTTTTATTAAGGTAAAATTGATTCTGTACTGACATATTCATAGAGACTTATGATGCAGCGGTATAGTTGAGGTCGAGGCATTATAATAAATACTGCCAACATTGTAGGAGATCGTTGGTTATATGACTCAAGTCATGCTGATCAGCATCAGAAATAGATCAAATTTCAATAAATAAAAATTAATCTACTACAATTAGGGTAATTTTTCACCAAAAGTCTTATTGTTTTCTGTACAAATAAGACTTTTGGTCTCCTCGGATTTTCCTCTGAATTTTCCGGAAATCCGTAATTTTGGAAAAACAAACAATTTTTGCTTGTATAAATATATATTGTATTGTATATTTTGCTGCAATAAATATATATATATATCCGGTAATAAAATCGCATATGGTATCTTCTAAACGGCGCCTACAATCTTTTTTAAATTTTAGTATATTGTAGAGGACGAATTTCTAAGACTTTCTACGTCTCTGAAATTTTTCCTGAATTTCCGTGAAAAAGTTATTCTGAAAAAAACTGGAAAATTTAAAAAAATACTTTTACAAATATCTGACGAATTACACATTTGCCAATAATAGAAATTTTGAAATTTGCGTTCAGTAGCGGCACAAATTTCTGGGAGCAATATTGGAATAGAGTTAGGACGTTGAAATTTTATATGTAGGCTTGCTGCAGACAATAATTTTAAATAATAATTATAAATAAATAAAGTAAAACAGAAAAAACCCCGAATTTCCAGTGACGGCGGTAGTTGAGACGGTAAAAACCAAAAACATTGAATAAAGAAAATTTAAAGTTGGGGTATGTATTGAGACACTAATTGTGCATATTTTCCAATAATTGAAACATCAACAATTTAATTTAGGAGCGGCGAATTTTTGGGAGCAATGTCGCAAAAGACCTAGAACGTTAAAATTTTGAACGAGGGCTCTCTATAGACAGCTATTAGAGAAAAATTATAGAAAACTGCAAATTTTTAGTGACGACGGGCTAAAAACCTGATATATTAATTACATAGGAATGAAAGGTTATAGTTTAGTATATATGTTCTTGAAAACAAACTAAATAGATCATCGTATTTGAAATTTGACAAATTTAGTTCAGTAGTGGAAGTATATTGGGGGCATAATATGCATATGTGCATATTTGCCATAATTACGAAAAAGAATTAACCCCAGTAGCGGCGCGAAATTGGGGATGTGGGGTCGGGAAGGCTTTGTAAAAGAGCTCAATTTTGAAATTTAGTATGTAGAGGGTTCCTATAAATGTTCATTTATAGAAGATAGGGAGAATAACTAGTACAAGCAAATAGATTGCTATACCTAAAATTTGATATTTTTACTTCCGTAGCGGGGATAAATATGGAGATTAATATTGTATTGTAAATATAAAAATGAAAATTGGAATGTAAGTTTAAAGGCAAGTATTAGTTATATTGCTGTAGTATCAAATTGAAAGTGCTTGAGCGCGGGAAGCGCTGTAGGTCAGTGCGCTAAGTAGCGGTGGCGCTCAAGGTATTGGCGATAGAGAATAGGGACTCTGGGAGGTAGCCGTGCTACAGAACATGTGCCGAGTTATCTCTGGTGCCGAGGTGCTGGAAGTGTGTGCGGTTGTGTAGGAAATGTATATCGAAAGTGCAGGAACGGGAAGGATAAGGACTAGAATGGCAAGGACCAGAGGTGTTGGACTTAGGAATGGTTAGGAGCGAGGCAGTAATGGGAAGTAATTGGTAGGTTTACAGTGAAATGAGTGAGAATAAATTTAAAAGCAATATACGTATAAGGATGAAATTTAGCATGTAGGTTAACAGTAATTTTGAAGATTAGTTGTTAAAAGATTGGTACGCAGGGGGCCGGAAGCGAAAGATTTTTAATTACAGCGTTGGAGCGGGAGCGCAGAGAAGGAGGCGATGTGAAGCGGAAGTGCAGAGGAATTAAATTAGAAGCGTGGCAATGATAGAGCTTATAGGCGGTGATTGGCGACGATCACGGGCAGGGCACTAGACATTGTTCAATGCTGTGCTTATTTAGGGTATATGGTAGGTTTAGAGCGAATTGGGTGAAAATAAATTAAAAAAAATATATATTTTTGCGAAAATTACTTAAAACTAATATTTTGCTATAAGATCAATTCAACAGCTAACGGTAAATTAAATCACAAATATTATATACACGTCGCTTTGCGATGGGCGAAGCGCTAGTCTTACTATTGTAATGTTCGTATTTTCTATCGTTTATATAAAAAACCCATAAGAACGCATGTCGGTATATATTGTTACAATTTTAATGGGGCGTGTGTGCGTTGTAACTATCCTCTTTAGCTTCTAACAGCAAAGGATACAAACTTGAAAGGGCGTAAAAGGGGGATGAAGGGAGTCTGCGCTCTGGAACCTTCTATGATGCTAAAGGTACAAATTTGTATGTGCGAGCGAGGAATAAGGAAAGGGAGAATGATTCTCGAACCTTCTATATATGCGCCGTATCATGCCTACGACTTGGGTTCTTTTTAATTACCGAGCGGAGTAATTATTTTCAATATTCTGTTGCGTTGTAACTTACAATAAAGAATAGCCACAATTTCAATAATAAGAAGGATTTACGCTATTTAGAGACTGTATTTATTAACACAAAACAATGGGCTTGTGTCCTATGTCTTAATTTCTATAAAACTGTACTATATATTGATAAAGTGGGTTACTAGAACCTCAAATGTTCAATTATTTTTTAATAACTCCATATATGTTAGGAGATATTAACAATTAAAAAAGTCATTTTGTCTCTTTAATTATTAAAGGGATTCAACGTTGTACAAACTCCAAATGCATGTGACATCACAAACCTTGTGTAAGGTTACCAACCTTACAGATCATAAATCTCTGCTCTATGTATTTATATATCAAAATATCAAATATTATTTACAGTTATTTCAAGGAACAATAAAATTTCAATATTATGTCTGCCTTAACAGGGTTAAATAAAGTAAAAACTTATTATTCTTTGACTTGACTGGATTGTTTGAGTACCAACAGCTACAAAACATTACCACTACACTGACCTACTCAACAAATAACTGACGTTAAAATGCATTCCATGTCATACAAATATGGCCAACCATTTCTAGCGCTAAAACTACAATTCAAACTTTTAATTGCTATATCTCCGTCAATATTTAGATATTTAATAAAATAGACACGCCAATACACATTTATTAACATCAATTTCAATCAACAATTGAAAAATCGACCACTAAAAAATGAGGACACAAGCCCATTACAATTATTTACAATTACTTCATTTCACTGGTTTACTGTTTTTCAAATTATCGCGGACTGACTGTTGTGGACTGACTCGGGCTGACTGATTGTCACGGGCTGGACTCTTGACTCCTTTTATACCAGCGTGTGCCGTAGCAGAATACCCTTTTTCTCAAAATCTTTGACTTTCCATAATATTTCTATGACGTGGCCTTTCATCAATTCGACATTAGTCGATCATACGAGAAACCTCACTTCTTTTTCTTAAACCATATTATGATAAGATATCTAGATATAGATAATAAAACCAAGGGAACAAGAACAATTGAATATTAAAATTCTGCTAAATTTCTCCCGCTGTTTTCCCAATGTTGTGCTGAAGAAGACATCGTTGGAGGTAGTAGGAAAGTTTTCCAAGAAAAAATTACCTGGTCCGGGTTTAGCGTCGGGTCGGTGATAGTGTCTAGAGTAGAAGGAGTTTACAATTTCATTAGGTAACAAATTCCCGAATACCATTCTTCGTAACAAGTACGTACCTTTGTAAGGTAGGAGCGCTGCAGAGCATGTGCCGTGGGGTTAGGGTTTTTACTTTAATGAAAAGGTGTTTGGAGATGATATTCAAAAGCGGCTATGTTGGATGTGTGGACTATGGATATGGGGATGGAAAGAACAAAAGAAATTGAAACAAATTCAGGAAAGGTATATATAAAAAATGACAAAATAAGAATATAAGCAGAAACGAAGGCAATTAGATTTGAGGAGAAATGCTGAAGGCGAGATCTTAATGAAAATAAGGAAGCAGGGTGGAAGAGAAGGGTCGAACAGGAGAAAGGAGTACTTTCAAAGGAACGGAATGGTGACGGAAGAGGTAGAGAGAAGAAGTGTGGAAGAGGAAGTAAGGAGCAGAGATAGTGAGATGCAGTAGCAGGAAAAGATGGAAAATGAAAGATACAAGAGGGAGGGAATGATACCGGAATATATATGAGAAAAAGAAACAAGGAAGATAAGGATGTGCAAGGTATGCTGGAGAGAGATAGAAACGCTGGAGCACATTAAGTTGTGTGAGAAAAGGTTAAAAAGTGAAAAGAAGATTGTGCAGGGAGACCGTCAAGAGAAGAGGTGAATGGCGGAGATAGAGAGAACTAGCGAGGAAAGAGAAGAAATGTCAGGGTAGAAACAGGAGGGAGGGTAGCAGGAAGAGAACAGCAGTAGGGATTTACATTTATCTGTTTTATTTTAATTTTTTTGGAAGAAGTGAGAATGGTGTGATAGATAAAGGAAAACAATTGCCATCCACCGATGACGTACTCTTTAGCTTAACCTATTATATTAATACGAGTATAATGCAACTAAGCAAATAACTTGTACACTGTTGTTGATAAGTCCATTGAATTTTTGCGTTTCAGTCGTTTGATTGGTTTATGGTGGTAGATTTGTACAGTTGATTCATTTGGATGATTTCGTAATTTTCGTAGATATTTCTTGCTGATGACTTTAATTTCGTCCTTTACGTAAGGCGCATCTAGATCTTGGTGTAGAAGAAGTTTGGAACATATCTTGGAAGGATAGCGATTTTTTTGCGCAGTTTATTTTGGAAACGATAAAAGAATTCTATGTTGGAAGTGCTTGTGCACTATCTCATAGCTCTATACCATATTTCCATATGGGTAGTATTTCCTTGTATAAAAGTGGTTTGTTTTAGATGGATGACTGCGACTTCCAGCCGAGGAGCCAATACATGTCTCTACGTTTATCTTCTAACTGCACCCGTTTTTTCCAGATGTGTGTTCTCCAAATTAGTCGTCTATCCAAATGCATACCTAGGTATTTTACTGCCTCTGCTTATGGAAGGTGTAGATTATTCAATGTGACTGAGGGAGGTGCTTTTTCTTTTTTTCTTAATTTGAACGGATTTTGTTTCATTAACTTTTATCGTCCATTCTTTTAACCATTTCTGAACCTGTAGCAAGTGTTGCTGCAGTATTTCAGAGTCAATAACCGGATCACTAAGTGCCAAGATCGCGGTATCATCTGCAAAAGTTACTACGGCTATTTCTAGCTTGATAGGGAGGTGGGCAGAAAATAGTAAATAGAGGACTGGTTCCAGGACACTTCCTCGAGGAACACGCGATTTTATGTCACGTACCGTTGATTCTCCGTCATTTTTCAATTTGAAAAGTAGACCTGAGTGCCATACCTTGTCGAATGCTTGACTAATGTCCAAGAATGCAGCAGAGCAGTGTTTCTTTTCCTGTAGTGCAGAATTTATTATGTAAGCTACTCTGTGTACTTGTTCAATCGTAGCATGTTGCTGTCTAAAAGCGAACTGGTGTGATGGTATTAGTTTACTGTTTTCAAGAATTGTCTTCAGTCTTTGGAGCAATAGCTTTTAAAATACTTTTGACACTATCGGTACAATGCTGATGGGTCTGTACGAAAATACTATTTAGTGTTTTTTCCAGGCTTTGGAATTAGGATTATTTCTGCAGTTTTCCATAGTAGCGGGAATGTTCTCAATCTTAAGATTCAGTTAAACAGTATTGTTAAGTATATCATTCCTTTTGCCGGTATTCTTTCAACATATCTACATTTATCTTGTCAATATCTGGTGCTTTGTTGGATTTTAGATTGTGTTTTATTATGTTTTGTATTTCTAATACACTAATTCGTTTCACAATGGCTGCGATGGGGTTCTTAAAAACTGATGGATGTATTGCCCTTCGTTTTCGCTTTGTGTTGGAAATGGCTTGAACACATTTTCGAAGTACTCCGCGAATGTTGTAGCTTTTTCACTATTTGTTTATCCCAATTTCCATCTGTGGTTTTGATAGGGGGAATATGCGTTTTTAATTGCTTTAGCTGCTTAGTGGTTTTCCAAAGCGAGTAATTTGTAGTCTATGTAGCAGTTAAGTTGCTTATGTACTGTTGAAGTAACTGCTTTTTAAAGGAATACAAATGAATTGTAATTAATCACAATGAGGTGTAATTTAATGATTTAAGGTGGAAGAATGTAGCGCATAATGGAAAAAATATTAAAATAAGGTATTAATATGACGGTTCCACTTTAATATGCTGATATCTCTAAAAATGAATTACAATCTCATAAAGAAAAATCAAAGATATAAAAATTAAACTTTTTAGAAAAAAAATGTCAAATTTACGTAAATTTTTAAAACTTATTTACAGAGTTTATTAGTTTAACGAATATATATTAAGAAGCCTTTTCATTCCATTAAGAAAAAGATTTTAAAAAATTTAAAAATTAAAGTTTTATATATTTTTTTTTTTTTTTTTTTTTTTTAATTATTATTTACTGCTATAACTAATTTTGTACAATTAACCAATAGCTTATCTCTAATACTAATCTAAACAAAAGAATAGCGTCGAGTGTTATCCAGTGATAATACTCGTACATTCACACTAGTTCGAACGGCTTCGTTCTCTTTAGCCTTCGCTGCAACCCGTCAGTGTCGAGCAACTGTACCACTTCATCATTTGCGTGTTGATGTAGTCGTTCCTTGTGCAACAAAGTTTTATATATGACAGAAAAGTGTAGATATTGAACTAATTCAAAATATTAATTGTTGAAATATATGTCTACTAATTTTATAGAAGTTTTCTTTTCTATGAAAGAAAATTTATTCAGGCTCATTGTCTTGCAAGTCACGAGAAACTAGTTATAATATCATTTTCTATACTATACTGTTCGAAATCTTAAAATGATATGTTTGGTCTACCTTCAATATGAAAAACTCATAAGAACCAATGGTAGTTTGTGTCTTTAGAGAGCAAAGTTAGTTCGACCGTGCTTAGCGCGGCATAAAGTTTCTCTAGATTTAGCCCTCTTTTTTTGTATTCCTAAAAAGGATAAACTCCCGCTTCAATTTTCCAAAATCCTCAACCTCTATAACAGCACTCACAACAGGTTATTCACATATTTTAAAATTAAACTTAATTCTTCTTCATACTAATATATCTAAGTTTTCTGTAGAATTGACTGCCAAGTCCGCGAAAAGTCTACTCATTAGCTGCGTAGCTAAACTTTTAATGTTGCCTGATAATTAGACCAATACTTACAATCGAATAGGATGATTGAACTAACATGTTCGCTATTTATACAAGTTTCCAACTCATTGGAAAAACTCAATGAAGTGCTTACTTGAAACTTAAGAATTTCTTTTCTTTTAAATAGCTACTTAAATTACTTTAATTCTTTCTTCTTATTGGTCTTGTGTCTGGTGGTCGTCTCGACATCATAGTAGGAATATCGTTCTTAGTATATAATACTTTATACTAATCCTTTATTACTAAACTTTATGATTTATTTGTTCAGTAATGGTACTATCATATTATATATATATATATATATATATATATATATATATATATATATATATATATATATATATATATATATATATATATATATATATATAATTAGTAATTCGAACGGCGCGCATTGGGTTTTATTTAATTTTTCATTTACAACAGCACAAGTTCCCGGTCCCGGAGAAAAATAATATTATGCAGCTATTAGAACTCTCTGAAATAAATCATGTGGCAGTATGAATACCTTGCTGAAAGAAGATGATCTACGCTTTGATTTAGATTAAATGCGAATGAGGAGCTACAGATTTTTATAAAGCTAAAATTAAAGGTATGCGTGCATAACTTAGTACATTAACGTTTACATTATTATTTTCTGTTTAGTATTTCTTTTTCTATTGCTTCATACTTCATTTCTTTTGTACACAGTTTCCTTTAAACTCAAAATGTTAACTAATTTATTATTTACCGAAATTTAACATAATTCTGCTACATTATCATTAAATAAATGCAAAAGACTTTAATAACATATATTTTGCTACTATCGTAATTTGATATGTAACATTATATAATCTTTAAAAGGTTTATTAAAGTCTGAAAACTTAAATTATTGTTTATGTACAGAAATTTATGGTATATGAAACATATACCTTTAATTCTTCGTCGACGTTTTAAGTATTTACATATTTTTGGGATTGTAATACAACTTTTTTATTGAATTTATATTCTTAACCGAATAATTATTGTGTATGAATAATAAAGAATATATTATAACTAAAATTAAACTCTTTTACTAAAATAGTAATAAGGTTGAATAAGTTGTAAATTAATATTTTTTTTAAGTGCTAATAACTCTCAAAAGTTATTTAATATTTTATTACAAAATATTTTTTATTTTTAAATTTTATAATAATTCAATTCGAAATATAGGCTCATCCCACAAAAATCTGCTAGTTCCAATTTTCCGTTATGAGACCGCCACATGTTGTACGAAAAATTTGTTAGAGAGTATCCGGCCCCCTCCCGCGTAACAGTTCCAGAAGATAATTGTTTACAAAAATGATTCAAATCATAAACAATTGTATAATTTTTCTAAATTTCAACTCATTGTTCTTTTTTTGATAGAATTAAGAACTGAACTCAAGGTCAAATATCTGTGACATTGTTATAAAAACTTTTGTTAAGAACAAACAAAGAAAATATATTTTGAATAAATAATAAAATTTTACATTTTATAAATTTTGAAAGTGATTGAAATTGATATCGATCGAAATTGATCGTTACGATCGTTACAATCAGTTAATTTGGATATAACCATGGCGGAACGGTATGTAAATTATCTTTATTAAACAATAATGCCAAGACTTTTAAGTTATTTTATTCTCAGTTACCTTCGTATAAATAGCTTAATAAATAACAAAAACCTAAATGTTCAAAAAAAATATTTGAATATTTCACAAAAATTTTGTAGTAAATTAACTGAGATTTCTTTCGCATCTCGCATGCGTTATTCATTTTCTCTATATAAGTACAAAAATATCTCAATAATCTTGTTGCATCAAGTAAGTTGCACATATTTCTATGTAAGTTTTATTTTAGATGCAGCAGACCCAAGTCTTTGTTACCAAAACCTGTCCAAGAAAAGAAAAGGTCCACGTCAGTAGATGGACGCAATTCATTTGGTTGGCGCGGTAGCTTAAAACCAGTTGGTGATGGACATCAAGAAACAGTACGTTCCAACAGAAGGAGTCGAAGCCTTATTAAAGCCACGTCTACACCATTAACCTCTGGAAGAGGAAATACTTTGCAAGTAGGTAGTGCATTTTCGACGGATAGAAGCCGACAGAGGTCACCCTCAGAACGAATAAATTCAGGGGTAATACGAAAAGATACCCGACCTATACATGACAAAAAATGGATGGCTTCACAATCCATGAGAGTACAAGAACTTGTACAGAGTGTGCCAGAATTGTCCCATATAGTGTTTAAAGGTCAGATAAAATCAATGCCAGTTTCTGAGTTTATAGCCGTTTTAAATTATTTAATTGAACCTATTTTCGGATCTAAAAAATATCTAACTAAGGAAAATTATATAGATGAAATGTTGATATTTGTTAAGAAATATTTTTATCCGGGAATAATAACAAAGTCAGCCTTAATGACTCCAAATACGTCACATTCGTGGCCAAATGCTCTAGCGCTAATAACTTGGTTAATGGACCTGGGAATTGATAGAGACTCCTCAGAAACAACTCAGAATAAAATTCATGATATACAATTCAAAATGTTTTGCAGTTGGAATGAAAATGATCAAACATCTCATGATGAAGACTATGCTGAGTGCATTAATATAATGTTAGAGGATTGTGAATTTGTACAATATAGCGCTGAAGAAGAGAAAAGTCATCTCGAAGAGATTAAGCAAGTACAATCGGAGAAATGTGCTTTGAAGAATAAATTGGATGCCATAAAGATTGAGTATGAAGATTTCACGAATCTTAAGAAGGAATTTTACGATCGTGATAATGTAAGAGATGATCAACAAACCAATATAGCAGACCTTCAGCGAAATATTACGGAACTGCAGATCGATCGAGACGACTTAGAAGGTAAACGTAGTTAAATATTAGAAAATCATAAAATTAACCAAATTTCTTACGAACGCAGGCTACAACTTGAAAAAGAAAATAGATCTATGAAGTCCGATATCGATAGAAATTTAAAATTTTTAGATCATCTTTCTAAGGAACTCTTTGAAAAAAGAGTGAAACTAGTTGAATTTAAAAAAACCACTGGCGATAAAGCAGACCAATTCAGCAGAATAAAATCATCTTTAGTTAGTAAAGTAACTTCTATAGGAACAAACTCTGACGAATTATTAGCTAATGATGAACACTTAACGCAGGATCTGGAGAAAATAAAATGTATTATTCATCAAGCTATTCAACAACGGAGAAAATTACGACAGGAAAAAGAAAAAAAAGAAATTAATTTAACAGAAGTTGCATTGCTATTGAGTAATAAAAGACAGTTTATACAAAATCAAATTGGAGCTTGTGAAGAAGAAATTAAAGTAATAAAAGAAAATTATGAAAGAGATACTGGTTTACTACAGCAAGAAATGCATCTCGTTTTACAGGAAACCGAAAAGGAAAATGAACTTATAAATCGAAAAGCATTTTTGCAGAAGGAACTTGAAAAGCGTAAAAAAGTAATAGATGAAATGCAGAATTCTACTAAAAATTATGTAGAGGAATGGAAAGAAGCACTTGCAGCAAAACATAAAGAGTTTGATGAACGAGCACTTGCAGTACGAAACCGGCATGACGAGGAAATAGGAAAACTACAAGCAATAAGTAAAAAACAAACAGATTTTTTACGGGATTATGAAGCAAAGAAGAAAGAGTGGCATGATCTGCGCAATTCTGACTAAATTATATATTGCTATTCGATTATGAAATAATATAATATTAATATTAATATAATATATATTAATAATAATATTATTAGGAAATAATAGCCTTTTCTCTTTATTTTTTGGAATTTGTTTTTTTTTCTTCTTACAACTCTTACTAATAATATAATAGAACTAAGCGATTGAATTGTATTCAAAAATGAAGTAGGTGTATTGCCACAAAATTGTCACATTTGCAGAAGTGACCTCTCAAATGCCCCACTCTCATAGATTACTGAATAATTCGTATGAAGAATAAAATAAATAATATTTTTTATTAAGAAGAATCGATGTTTAACGTTAGATTGCTGTTTTCTGAGTTGGTGTGGTTGTTATCAAGCTTAATTGATTGATTATGTGTTACTTAATCATTACTTTATTAAGCAGTGAATATACTCAGCAGTCGCTGATAGGACTCTGCATTTGACATAGACAAACGTTAAATAAATTAAAGAAAAAATTAATAAACAAACTAAAAGCAAGCTTTCTAAAAACAATAGGTTTTTGCTGCCATAGGCATTCACTTCAAAAAGGAAATAAACTTATAAAGAGCTCTAAATCGTGTGTTTGTCTTTGGCGCTTTGCTATGTAGATAACTAAATAATTAAAAGCAGTAATTAATACAAATACTGTAATTGAATTAGACATTTTTATTTACCAATTGTTTCATGCGTTTAAAAAATTGTGAGTTACAATCATTTTCCATAAACTTATAATTGTATAAATAAAATACAATATTTAATTGGTCAATTTATCCATTACAAAAATCATTGATAACCTAAACAAGTAATAGGAAACATATAATTAAGATCTAGATTAAGCGTTACTTTTAAGTACAGTTTTTGATTTCGGCGAACTATATTTTACATACGGAACATGCACTAAACTTATGTTTGTGTTTAAAGCCCTCTATGGCTATCTATCAAAATAATACTTCCATTTTGTGCGTTCTTTATATTCTAATCATTCTGGTATTAAAATTCTTAGCTTCTTTAGTTTACATTTCCATGTTAGTACAAAAGTCTGTTCTGCAATAATAAACACACCTTTGTACTGGAATTATATATTTAATACGGGTTCAACGATATCACAACTGTACTTAAGTTCACAAAAATAAAAATAAATAAAATTTAACTTGGGATAGTTACTTTTTCAGTCTAATATTGTTTCAAATGACATTTTTAAATTGACGATTGCTTAACTTATAACTCTATTTAAAAGAAAATCCTACTTAATTTAATTTTTGCTTACACACTATGGCTTTGATGCCTTTTTCATGCACCTACTTCTACGTCCTACGAAGATGTGTCATGGTATTTGTTATAAATCAATTAGGAAATCATTCGTAGAAAATGTAAAACAGCAGACATATTATTTGTATAATGCAAAGTTCATGATAATGTTAAGAAAACAAAAAATATGGCTGCATGAAAGTTTTACATATTCAAATCATAGATCTATCTGAATTTTATATAATAGACATTTTCTTTGTTTTTAAGAGTTCTTATCCTTCGACTGACTCAAATATTGTTACTAATCGATAATCTAAGTATTGCATTTTCACTAACTGCGTATTTTTACTTAAATTTTTTAATGATATATAAAGATGAATTCAGATATAAATTTCATTTTCCTTTATATTATGTTTGATGCAAACTTCGCTGGACGGTGGACTTATTTTTAAAATAAAAAGAATTTAAGAAAATTCATTTACTAAAAAATTGATTATATATATATCATGATAAAGATATATATCATGAATAGCATCATTGAAATTTGAGTGTAATATATAATGGATATTGAAATTCGAAATTGATTCCATGTTACATATATATCGATTACAGTATAAATATCAATAGTTTCAAAGGAATATGCATTAGAATTTACACAACATATATATATATATATATATACATATATATATATATATATATACATATATATATATATATATATACATATATATATATATATATATATACATATATATATATATATATATACATATATATATATATATATATATATATATATATATATACATATATATATATATATATATATATATATATATATATATATATTTGATTTTAGTTACACATTTTTATTAACAGACACAACGATACATTTTTGTAATATTGTTTATGTTTATACGACTTCCACATATTCACTGGGTAACAATTTATAGCCACATACATTTTTGTTAATTTTTCACTTTAGTGATTTGACATTTTAATAAAGTGCTTATAAATTTAAATAAAATAAAATGTTCACTTTTATTTATTGTTGTATAAGTCATGATGCTCTTCATTTTGATTTTATCAATTTTATTCTTATTAACTTATAATATAGCGAGGTGGGATCATCTTATATTTGCAACTTCGATTCTTCAACTACTTGTCGTTTTTGTATTCTTCATTATTGAATGAAACCATCTTCTTCACAAATTGTGCTTAAGTTTAATTAGTAGTATTTAATATATTTTACTATTAAAAATTAAATATTATAATTATTTCCTTAACAAATTAATAACGTAAGATATATTCATTTGTTTATTTACAATTAAATTTGCTACTTATAATTAGAACAGTAATAACGAAACCCAGATTTACCAAACATTTTGCTTCTAAAATAATCGTGAAATAAATATGATGCAAAATAATGGACAAAAAATATCAGTGATGCTTGTTAAATAAATAACATTTTTAATGTTATTTTCAACACATACACAGTTTATTTTTAAAATAGTAATATTACATACGTAAAAAAATAGTTTAAATATCATAAAATAAATTTAAGTATTACTTAACATCCAGAGTCTCTTTTAAGTGACGCATAACGTGAGATCCTATGTCACGAACTTCTGGCCACTGCTTTATCACAAATACTATTCCAAGTACTAACAGAACAGTTGTCAATATTCGAACCCTAAAACATACATTTACTTAAAAACATGCAAATAAATATAAATAAATACATATGTTGACACTTGTTAAAAATTACCCTGATCGACAATAAAAAGCATTACATAATATTACTTTATATTAATAAAGTTAATTAAATATAACTAATTAAACATTATCCTTGCTACGAATTTTATTACAAAACACTGTACGTTTTGAATTGATATGGAAATTTTTTTTGGCTGAAACTTAAATTTATGTCGAAAGATAACAATTGATAAACTGTGTTTAGTGGGAGTAGATTCTGTATAATGCGATTTCAGCAAAGTAAATTTTTACAACGAGTTAAAGATAAGACGACTGGTTTAATACGATTCCATTCTATACACGAATACATACAACGAATTATATAAAGAGTTAGGGATATTATTTATTTTATTCAAGCACAACCCCTATGGTTATCCATAAATTACCCCCCTCCTTGTCACATTTTATTCTGTGATGTAATATATGGATGGCCATAGCCATGGCTTGTTATATGTATATCGCTAACAATTGGTTCTATGTCATTCAACATGATTTTTAGAGCGATTTTAAGTAACGCGTAATATATTATCCGCAAATATCTATATTTTATAGATTACTCAAAAAGTTCGTAGGGTGACATTCTTGAAACTATTTACAAATTCATGATTTTTGGATAGTACAAACCTTGAAACGATGTCAAAATTTCATGATATTGCAACTATTATTTTGCGAGTTACAGTGGTTTTAGTGAAGTTACTTTTGTAATTTTCAAAACAATAGAAAAATATCATATCGTTCGAAGGTTGGTACTATCGGTGATAACATGCCGAAACGTTTAGTTACGGAAAATAATACAGATTCTACACAACACATAAAAAATGGAGGTATAAGATAGAATAATATAATCTAGAAAACCACAATTATAGATGTACATGTTAAATTGAACAATTCATATTCAAATTTTTGTTTGCTAAATATAAAATATCCGAAGTTAACGTAATCAGGCTCTGTAATGGATATTTCAGTCAGACTTACAATTTTTATTTTTATACGCGTTAAGTTACAAACAGCAATTCATTAACATTCAGACATTCATTGAAAAACTGGTTATCTAAATATAGATACATACACATATTTTGAAAAAACACTAAAGTTGTTTTAAAATAGGATACAGCAATTTGTTACGTACCGTGTTCTAAGAAAAGGCATCGTGATACCCGCAGCTGTTGCAACCAATAGAAGTACAACCTGAAGGACTGTCAATACTACATTTATAAGTTTAACTACTAAAGCTCTGGCGTTTGAATTGTCTATGCCTTCAAGCGTGACATACTGTTGTTGTTGTAGAGCTTGGTGTTCCATCTTACAAATCTGATAAATCAAATACACAGTAAACAAAAGTTGAACATATCAAACATTTTGATATATTTAGTAATATTACAGCAAAATCAATACTTTTGTTTGGCAGTGCTCCAGCATTTCATGAATATCGCGTAGACGTTCCTCGCTCTGGTACTGAACTTTTTCTTCCATATCCGCTAGCGCTTGTTTCAAATTTTCAACTTCGTTTTGATGTAACTCTGTTAAATCATTAACTTGTTCTTCTAAACGCTCAGATCGGAAACGCTCTTCATGAATAGCAGCACTTAGAAACTGAACTTCCTGTTGCATAGCCTATAAATTGATGTTTACTAAACCTTAATATATTTATTATTATTTATATCGTTATATGTAGATAGATTGAGGATGAATACAAATAACTTTATTTTACTGTTACATACATTAAAGCGATCAAGTTTTTGACGCAATCTTTCATAATCCTCTCGACGTTCTTGTAACTCAGTGAATATGGGTTTTAAACTATTTATACTATTTGAACCAGCTTGTACCCTGCCGCCTGTATAACTAAAACAGTTTAAATAAATAGTTAAGTATATTATAAAAAACCAATTAAATTGTTCGTTAAAACAGTAAAATGAATCTCACCCCGGTATACTTTCTGAAGTTACACTACTGCACTCACTGCCCTCTTCACTTGGAAACTTATTGGTAATAGCTGTAGCAGAATGTCCAATTGAACTTCCAGAGTTAAGAGTGCAACCACCTGGTAGTGTAGCTGACCCGTGATGTGTTTTGTCAGGTCCTGGACCTTCTGTTGGTCCACCTTCGGTTCCGTTTCCTATATACCAAGCTAAAAATTATGGTTTCGTTGCTGCTTTCAGTGCGCACATTGTGTTTATTGAATTCATGCGTGATATGTGTAATGTTAAAGAGAGCAAAATTGTTTTAGGGTATTAATTTTATTTAATACGCTTTCTGTATTCTGAGATTTCAGAAACACAAATCATATCTATAAACGCTTAAAATTGCTTAAAAGTTATAACGGTAAGATTGTATTGAAAACAAAAAGTCCGTGATTGAAGTTTGAAATATATTTTAAAGCATTAAAACTGTAATACTTAATAAATACTATAAAAGTTGAACAAAAATATATTTTTTAACGATTGTTTAAATTAATATCTTTTTCAAATAAAATCAAAATTATATTTAATTGAATGAGATTTAATTTACAGTGAACATAAAAAAACAAAACATATGTGCATTATACGACACAAATTTAAGCGAAGCATTCATTAATATTAAAAAACTAAACGACATCGGATTTCAAACCACAGCCACAATAATTTGAAATATGTGAAATGACTAAGTATAAAAAAATATTTACTGACTTGAAGATAATTGGTTGATATTATCTGCACTTCCGAATTTGTTTTTGATTAGATAAGCAATCTCACGAGGCTTCGAAATGACAGAGCCCGAAAATCCTGTGATGCCGTCCCTTATATTACCACCAACGTTTCTGTACATAATGATAGTGATTTTAAAGTTTAGGTTGAAAATAGATACTTTATTAACATTTAAAATAGGTATATAATGTATAAACTACATACTTAAGTCCTTGCCCCATATCCCGAAGTACTTCCCTAGGTTGACGATGTATACTTTGATTCATTCCAGGAGTTTGTGTTTCGCGCATACGTTTGCTATAAGATTCGAGTTTCTTTTGTAGTTGTGATATTGAATGGGCACTTTTCTGATTTTTCTTTTCAAATACTGCTTTAATTCGCTGAAGCTGCTGTTTGTCTGCATTTGCCGCTAACTTCAAATATTCATTTACATTATCTGAAATAATTTATATATATGTAAACATTGATGCTGCAAGGCCTCATCAACAATCACATCCACCTTAACTTCAACCTAAACAAGTTACTTGACAGTTACATTTATGCTTTTAGATATGCTCGTAGATACGTAGATATTTCTATCAGAATATATTAACTTATTTTGGTGGTAAATAATAATTACTGAAAACATATATGGTTTATCTGTACTTTACATACAGTCGGAATTTAATGTAGTTGTTAAATGTAACCTCAGCAGGTATCTACAAATGAAGTAATAGAAATGTGGAAATTTACATAAAAATTGCATAACATTTGTTAATTTGAAGAATAGGGATATTATTTACAAGTAATAAAAAATAATAATAAATAATCTAACCATCACGAGTTGTTTGTTCAAGGCGAATAAGTTCTCTAGTTTTTGTAATTTTGTTTTGGAGATGCTCGACAGCCGCTCTGTTAATAGCAGTGGCATCGGTCTCGTCACAGGATGTTACATGTTCCGAGCTACCATTTGAAAGAAATGAAGCCGATGTTAAATATGCAGGTTCTTCCATATCTGAAAGTACTACAAATATATTAATATAATACATTGCATTTAATCAACAAAAACAACTTCACTCTTAGTTACCAGCAGGGCTAGATGAATCTTCCACGCCATGGTGTTCAGCAGATAGTCCTCTTTGTGGAGTAGCTGGTTCATCCTCTCTTCTGGAAGATGTTGGGGATCTCTGTCGTCCACGAGAACTGCTGCAAGATCCACTACCACCGCTACCACGCCCACTTACCCCGCTGTTGTCTTTGCTGGATACTGTATCATGAAATAAACATAGTAATCTTTATATACATACATATATTTAATGGTATTATTTTTGGAATGCTTCAATTAATAACTATAACGTACAATGTGGTGTACTCGACATTGTATGTGGAGAGTTTTCAACATGGGTCTCGGAGCGTGGCCGGCATGGTGATGCACTGCGGCTGGAAGTTTTGCTTGTTGAAGGTTGTAGGGGATTTACGTGCAGACTGTCCATATCGGGAGCCCATCTATTAGATAAGTAGCTTTATTTAGAATTAATATTGATAGAAAAGCTAAAATTACACAAATTTTAAAATTATTATTTTAACTACAACATTAAATAAAACATTTAAAATTAAACCTGTAATGTAATGGTAGCAAAAAGTATTATTCTGATAATACATAAAGATAACATTCAAGCTAGAAAACATTGTGATTAGCAGTTTATTGTAGTTCTATATCGATTTCTTATCAATAATTTTTTTTTTTTAACACAATAGGAAAAACAGTTCTTTAAAACATGCAAATTCCTGATCTAATTTTTAAATTAGACTATGTAAGAAAACTCACATGCAATTTAGTGTCCTATTTTAACAATAAAACCTACGCGACCAAAGTACTCTGTTAACAATTTAATTTAGCTGCATGGAATTACAGGTTTTTTAAAGGCATATATTCAAAAGAACTATGCACATTATTTTTATGTATATGCTATTTGTTTACAAATATTTTACAAACACAATGACTGGAATTTGATATAATAATATTATTCGCATGGTGGTAATTTTCTAAAAAAAAAAACAAAAGATATCACGGTTCTGTTAATTAATGTGTGTTAAAATGCTTACATAAATTATTAGCATTTTATTGTAAATTTCAGAAACACATGATTTATTGACAAAATCATGTTAGTTACGCATATGATTAAAGATATAAACCTATAATTTGTATGATTAATTAAAAATGTACCTGAAAGTATGATTAATAAAAGAATTCAATGACAAATATCGTGAGCCATACAATAGCTTATCAGTACTCATCAGATAAAGAATTCACTTAAAATGTGTGATTAATCAATGACGTACAAAAACAAAACAATGTAATAACGCCACTTATACAATATCTAGCATTCTTACGAAAATTTATATTTCAAGAACAGTTAACATTTCGAATATCTTATGTTGTGTTTATTTTATTTTATAAAACTACTAGTTTTATATTTCATGCAAGTCAATTAATTACCTAAAAATATTCCTCTGCGGTTAATTTCCTGGCATCAAGTTGTCAAAACGATAGAAACATTGTTTAATTAAATATCACTTTTAAAATTCCAAAATAACTATTAAATCACAAGGTATTTGATCAATGTAACAATAATTACATTATTAATTTATATAAACATAAACTACATTTATAAAGATTTTTTTATTAAATAATTAAAAAAAATAATATGTTACATTTTTTTAATATTATATACATGATACATACCATAAATTATATATGAAATCCAATATCAGCATACGCGCACTTGCCACACAACGGCCACAACAACAACTTCAAACATTTTAAATTAAATAGCGCGGTTCCTTCATGACTTATTCATACTTTTATAAATGGACAATGGGCTTGTGTCCTCATTTTTTAGTGGTCGATTTTTCAATTGTTGATTGAAATTGATGTTAATAAATGTGTATTGGCGTGTCTATTTTATTAAATATCTAAATATTGACGGAGATATAGCAATTAAAAATTTGAATTGTAGTTTTAGCGCTAGAAATGGTCACCCATATTTGTATGACATGAAATGCATTTTAACGTCAGTTATTTGTTGAGTAGGTCAGTGTTGTGGTAATGTTTTGTAGCTGTTGGTACTCAAACAATCCAGTCAAGTCAAAGAATAATAAGTTTTTACTTTATTTAACCCTGTTAAGGCAGACATAATATTGAAATTTTATTGTTCCTTGAAATAACTGTAAATAATATTTGATATTTTGATATATAAATATATATAGCAGAGATTTATGATCTGTAAGGTTGGTAACCTTACACAAGGATTGTGATGTCACATGCATTTGGAGTTTGTACAACGTTGAATCCCTTTAATAATTAAAGAGACAAAATGACTTTTTTAATTGTTAATATCTCCTAACATATAAGGAGTTATTAAAAAATAATTGAACATTTGAGGTTCTAGTAACCCACTTTATCAATATATAGTACACTTTGATAGAAATTAAGACATAGGACACAAGCCCATTAAATATTCTATCAATTACTAACTCTGCAAATATATTTGCACATTATATATCTAAATAAAGTTGGTATATTTTTTATGATTTATTTATATTTCTGTATTTTATATAATTAAAGATGAATTTAAAAAAAATAATTAAAAAATAATTTTAAAATATATGAATATTAAAAAATTAAAAAATATTAATAAATATACAAAAATAAGAAATAGCTATTTAAAATTTATATTTCTGTATTGTCGTTTAATTTTTAACCGTATTTTTAACGTCAATCGCCACGAGATAATAGTAGCTAAAACCCTATTCCCACTCACTTTGTTTTGTGTTAATTTAATTTAATTAAATGTAAGTTCAGCTTCTGAAATATAAAGAAATAAAGTTAATTATATATAAATATAATAATTTATATAAAATAAGTATAGTATAATTATTGTAATATACATTTGTAAAGTACATATTTTGTAAACTTTACTTTGTAAAGCATATATTTGTAACAAACGACGCATGACTTCACAAGATGAAACTTACATTTAAGGTTAAAACTTAAATTAAAATTAATATCAGAGAGTGGGAATGATACTTAATAAGCAAATCGAAAAAAAAAATTTTTTTTTCCCTTTTATGACGTTAAGCTAACGTATCAAATCTTTGGCTTGACTGACACTTTTCAAATGCATCTTCTCTTCTATGAATTGCATCGATGCATCTTTTCCTTAAATACCATGGTATGGTATGAATTGGACTTCCGCACACGAGTCGACCGATTGCAAAACTAGTCGAGCCGTGTTTCGTGACTCTAGAATTTTTAACAATAGTATAATAGGTGATTTTATTGTGTCGTATTTGTATGAATGTATGTATTTAAATACTTTTGAATAGTGTTTGTGCACATTTCTGCTCATGATGTCACCATCAATAGCATGCAACCAAGCATGCCCTGCGACCGAGAAACACAGTCGCTCAATATTAGTTTAGTTTCGTTCGTGCCGTGTGTTTTCTCTCACTCGTATACACGTGCGTTCTCTCACTAACAACACAGTTCCATTCTCATTCGGTTCGAGCAGATCGGTTTGCAATCAGTCGACTCGTCTGGGGACGACCTTATACTTTAGAAATTAAGACATGGTTTTAATAATATAGAAATTAAGATATGATTCACAAGCCCATTGTGACTTGATGAAAATAAAAGTACTGAATAATGAAACGGTTTAATTAAATTTTACAGCGTAGGACCTTTTAGTTTTATTAGGAAGAAATTTAACTAAATTGTTAGGTAATTAACAAAATATTGTTAAATTGTTTATTTGGATTTATCTCTGTTTGTCTAAACTTTTGAAATGTAATTTGTTTCAATCTTTCTATTGCCAAAAAAATGTCTATCAGAAAACTAACTGTCAAAACTAAATATCAAATAAAATTCAAATATAGACAATGAGCTTCTTTTTATGTCATTCAATAAGTCTTCCAAAATATTACAATTGTATAATTTTAAATATTTGTCCAAATTAAATATTATTGCACCAATTAGTTTCTAGGTTATATAGTTCCCATTGCTTATTGAGCTGTTGTCGGTTCTTCATCAGTGGCTGACGAAACTTGAATGGAGGGTGTCGCGTTTCACTGTCCCACAATTCATTAAAATATGATAAATCTCGATTCCAACATCCTTAAAAGATATAAATATTAGTCAAATTACACGTGTAATTGTACAAAGCAAATAAAAATCAACTTTGATTCCAATTGACCAAGAAACCATTTTTGGAAATTGTAAAATTTGTAGCTATAGTTAGTAGATTGACTTCATATATCGGCTATCAATTCGGCTTGTGTCCTCATTTTTTAGTGGTTCATTTTTCAATTGTTGATTGAAATTGATGTTAATAAATGTGTATTGTGGTGTGTCTATTTTATTAAATATCTAAATGTTGACGGAGATATAGCAATTAAAAATTTGAATTGTAGTTTTAGCGCTAGAAATGGTCGGCCATATTTTTATGACGTGAATTGCAACAGTTATTTGTTGAACAAATTGTTGCAGTTATTTGTTGAGTAGGTCAGTGCTGTGGTAATGTTTTGTAGCCGTTGGTAGTCGAAATAATCAAGTCAAGTCAAAGAATAATAAGTTTTTATTTTATTTAACCCTGTTACGGCAGACATAATATTGAAATTCTTTTGTTCCTCGAAATAGCTGTAAATAATATTTGATATTTTGATATATAAATACATATAGAAAAGAATTATGAGCTGTAACGTTGGTAACCTGCAAACTTGTCAGAGTTCTATCTTGAATATGTTATCTCTTTTATGCTTTGTTGTATAAAAGACATAGCAACTAGCGGCTGTGATGTCACATGCAGTTGGAATGTTGAATTAGAGAAAAAATGACTTTTTTAATTGTTAATATATATAAATAATTGGACATTTGAGGTTCTAGTAACCCACTTTCTCAATATATAGTAAACTTTTATAGAAAATAAGACATAGGACACAAGCCCATTGTTAGTCCAGTTGCCCGGGAAATTTACATATATATAAGGTATGACAGGTTAACGGTATTGGGAACAATTTCGCGATCTAATATTACTGTGAGTTTCCATTATTAAGACTTTCTATATCTTAGAGGTTAGATATATAAATATTTCAATATAGAAAACAACATTTATAGAAAAATGTGAATCTATTGTAATGACAATCCACCTTTCTACAAGTAACATCCACCCACCGAAGTACATGCAAAAGTGCAATGAACCCACAGTAATAATTAGAGGCCAAAAACCTATACTTTTATGCGTTAATATAAGAATATTTAAATTTAAATTAGGCGCTTATGCTACAAGGAACCAATCATTTAAAACTCATTGCTGTAGTAAAATTGGAAGATTGAGGTGAAGCTGTAACAGACATATGGCAACTATAATAAAGCTAGTGAGTATACGCACATAAAGGAATAGAACAAAATATAGAAAATGTAGAAAAAGGAAGAAAGAGATAGGTCCCATCACCGGAAGATATAGCCAACATATCTATTCTATTACTTTATACGTGTGTTGTAACCATAATTAAGATCTGCAAACCTTCATCGTTATCCAGTTGGCAGGGGCGGCCTTAGCCATTGCGATGCCCCGGGCGGTGGAATTTTGCAGATCTTTGCGAGGTACTGGTTCTTTGCATAATTTACGTAAGTTGTAAGTAAGTATTTTTGATGATAATTGACGAGAAATAAAATTTTATATTAGAAGTTTTATAAAAGTTAACAAGCACAAAGACGACAAATATTAGTAGTGATATACTAAGGTACATGAATGCCTTAAAAGATATACGCAGTGATTCTAGCGGGATTTCTAAAGAGCAAAGCGCGAGATTCAAATACATATACAGGGTGTCCCAGAAGTCGACGTCAAGCCGGAAGTGGGTCATACGCTAAGTCATAACAGTTCTCAGAAAAATATTTAAAAAAATCTAAGTTGAATATTTTAAAAATTATTGGATTTTCTACGTGCCATTCGTGTAAGTTATGCATATTAATGTAACCATCTTTTTCGACTCTTCGAATGTCGACTTATCCGACCATAAAACAACCTGTCTCTCTCACACTTCATAAAACGACTCTCTCCTCCGCTGTTACGTTAGCGTCACTATCTGTCTCGCTCACACTTCGTAAAATGACTCTTTCCGTCTCACTTAAACTAGAATCATAACGTTACACTATACACTATAATAACTTTTAAGTTAGTAAGAAAAATTGGTTCAACTGGCACTTACCAAACTGGCATAGTAAATTTTTTTTTCAGTACAGTCACTCAAATTTGGGCGAAGAATTAATTTGGAATATTTGGTTGAACAAAAAGTGACAATTTATTCCAAGCTGGAGCTTGGTGCAGATTTTCCCGATTTTTGCCAATAATTTTTAAAAATATTCAACTTAGATTTTTTAAAATATTTTTCTGATAACTGTAATCACTTGGCCTATGACTCACTTCCGGCTTGACGTCGATTTCTGGGACACCCTGTATAGTAATGAATTGTTGTACTTGGGTTGTTGCGAGAGAATGCGAAGCCTCTACAAGAGCGAGGCCCCGGGCGGTTGCCCTGCTTGCCACCCCAAAAGCCGCCTCTGCCAATTAGTACATTATGATGGACATACGGAAGTGTCATCACCACTTTATTTAAGTCTAGTTACTTCAAAGTAAATAGTATACCATATGCATGAAAACTGATACTATTTATTAATATACGTGTTGAATAAATTAAAATGACTTGCCACTTCACCAAGCAATCTAATTTTTATGAAGAATGGTTTGCGATATTGGTTCTTGATATCAATACTTTTATCATTTATTGAACTGAAATAATCTTGAACCATTTCTATATCTGCGTGGCTACTCTACCTCTTCAGTCACAGACACAGACACAGTCCCTGTGTTAGTTAAGTTAGTCTTTTGGGAAACTGTTGATATCTTACGTTGCCAGTACGGTCCTTATTTATTAATATGATTGTTATAAATATTGTTCACCTGCAACTTTATGATGATATAATCCAGTGTGCATCATGGACGCGTGTATGTAGTAGTGAAACTTATCCAACGTCGTCTTTGGAGGACAATAGGGGTTCAATAGAGCGCCAGGCACCTCTCTATTTTAATATTAAAAAAACGTGTTTATGGGTATTTCATTATTCGTATTCGGTATGATGACGAAAACAAAAACGAAGAACGAAGAAAGAAGAAGAACATATAGAAAAAATATAAAAAATTCAATATTGAAAAGGTGGTAGCTTTGCTAAAATGAAACAAATCTAAGCTTAATCTTAAGTTGCGTTTTCACTACAATTTTATTTGCCAATATTATTACAATTTATGATGCACTCCTTTCTTTGTTCTACAAAATTATAATTATGTTCTATAATATAGTGTAGTACATTTTATAAAAACTTTATAAAAAAAAAAGACATAAATTACAGAATAATATTTTAATGGGGTTGTGAGTTCATTTTTTTGGAGTTCTTTTTTAATTAATAATTGAAATATTAACGCGTATATTGGCGTCTTTATTTATATAAATATTAAGAAGATGAGAAGACGCATATGTAGTTGGGAGAGTTGGACGAAGAATGGGGAAATACTAAAAAGAAAAGAAAAACATAGGACAAAACAATAAACGCTGAGGGAAAAGAACTAATGGAAAGGCTAGAAGAACAAGGATGGATAGTGTTAAAAGCGTGTAAAGTAGGGCGGGAAATGATTGAGGAAGGATTACTGACAGCGTTGAATAAGATATGGAACGGTATCGACGGTAGAGATACCTAGACAGGAAATGGCTAGAACTGAATACATACAATAAAAAACATGGCGTTCCAAAAAGGGGCAAGAAAAGGAATAAAGAAAAGGTGAAAATATAAACCATATGACATTGAGGAAGTAAAGGAATTTAGGTACATAGGGTACACATTCAAAAAAAAAAAACAATGGAGAAGAGGCGCAGATAAGTGAGGTAGCGAAGAAGGCAGATTTAGCAATGAGAAGGGTGTGGAGATTAGGAGAAAATGTGTTTGGTGCGGATATGCAAAAGAGGCTATGGATGGTTGATAGACTAATAACGAGTATGATGATGTACGGAACAGAGATATGAGGTTGGAAGGAGCAATAGAAATTGGAAAGAACCCAGGAGAGATACATTAAATGAATACTAGGGCTGGACAGATGCACGCCGGGATACATGATAATGGAAGAATTAAAAAGGGACAAAATAAGAATGGAAGCAGAATGGAGAGCAGTAAAATATAAGGAGAAAATGAGTAACGCTGAAAGTGAAAGTATTACGAAAGGAATGGAATGGCAACAGAGGAGGCAGAGAGAAGAAGAGAAGAAGGTACAAGTGTGGAAGAGGGGCTAAGGAGAAGAGACAGAGAGATACAAAAACAGGAAAGAATGGAAAAAATTGAGAAGAGCTATTGCAACACAAGATATAAAAGGCTTAGGGAGAGAGAGATACCAAAATACTTCCAAGAGGAAACAGATACTGGGCAAATAGCGAGGAAAGGATGAGTACGGTGTGCGGAACGGAGATTGAAACATTGGAGCACATTAAGTTTTCATGTCAGAAAAAGGTAATAAGCCAAACCAGAAGAATATTATGCAGTTATTAAAGGGAGGCAGTGCAGGGAAGAGAGAGAAAAGGAACGAAGAAAAGGCAGAGTAGAAGTGATTTTAATCAGAAGTGATGTTTAATAAAACCATGCGAATACCTAGTTGCCATTCCAAACCACGATGTGAATGTGGAGGGAATATTTTTTCAAGTATCAACTCAATGGTCGAACAAAACAAACAGAGTGAAGACAGAAGGGAAGAAGTATAGTGAAAATATAAGAGAGGGTTTGTCGAGAGGAGACAAAGAAGACAAGAGATGAGGAAGCGGTGAGAATGGAAGAGGACTAGCGAAAATAAAGAGATAGGGGTCAAGAGAAGAACAAGCAGAAAGTACTTCGGGAAGTAATAAAAGTCTAGAATTGTTTAAGTTTAGTTGTAAGTTTGAATATAAGAATGAAATGTATTAGAAAATATAATACAATAAAAAAAAATGTAGTTATTTAAAATTTTAATTTCTGTGTTGCCACTTAATTTTCAACCGTCTTTTGACATCACGGGACAACTGTAGACTAATAACTAATATATAATATTTTTCTTTGTTCTAAATTTTAATATATCAAAACTTTATGTGTTGCACGAGCCAGTTGTAAGTATACTTTATGTGGTGCACAAGCCAACTGTAAGTAGACTCACAGTTGGCTCGTTGGTATAGTATACCATATATGAGTCATCCAGAATTAAAGTTGGAAAGTTGATAAAAACTAAAAATTGAGTTAGATAAACCATTGTGTTTACCTGCCTGGTCTCCATATGATGGCAAATAGGGTTTTTTGATAAAAAAATTATAAATTACCGTAAATCGTTCATCAAATATGCTATAAAGAATCAGACTTGGCTGGTTAATTTGACATAATCTGTCAAAAATTTAGAAGAATTTTAGAAGAATTATTTTAAGACAAATTAAAAAAACATTATTTTTACAATTTTCACAACTGACCATAGATAATAAATTTAACTTTTAACTTACTACTCAGGTACTAATTATAGCTGTTATAAAAATGTTCTAAAATATAAATTACTTTTTGCTAACTTTTGTACCTAATTAATAGGGTTATGAATGCTATAGATAACACTTCCTTTGTACATAAGACCTAGGCAAACGAGTTATGTCTTCCATTAAAAATGAGCTTTTATTTTATCAACAGAAGTAGTTCAGTTGAAGAACACCCGTGTAGCCCGTTCAGATTGTGACTGTGGTGGTATGCGAATGAGGGTAATTCCGTGGACATTGCATCCCTCGTGCCACTGGTGAACAGTGATCGGTTCACCATCATATTTCATTCCCCTTCCGTACTAACACGCTTTAGTGATCCATATTAGTTTGGGATGTTCCCAGCTACATACCTAAAGTTTCACCTTAAATGTACACACGCAGGTGCAATTCTGCACAAACTTCGCGAGTTTATGGCCAATATAGGCTGGCATCGCAAAGGATCTGGGAGTAGAGGAAAGTCAATTGATTACTGCACACAGTGTAGTGTACAACTCGTACTCGTACTCGTTTGATCGTACTTAATTCGTACTCGGCCGTTGTCAACGGCCATACCATGTTGAACGCACCAGTTCTCGTTCGATCACTGTTGGATGGGTGTTCGTGGGTGCACCCGGACAAATTGTGATTGTGGTGGCCGCAGTCACAGTTCAGAGATGGGTGTTTATGGGGTGCGCCCGGACGAATTGTGATTGTGGTGGTATGCGAATGAGGGTTTCCGTTGACATTGCACTCCCTCTGCCAATGGTGCACTGTGTTCGGTACCCCGCTTAACCTTAATCCCCCCCGGCGTGCACACTTCAGTGATTAACTATCTAGAAAGGGATATTCTCCCCTTTCTGCATACCTGACTTCCAACCTTCCGCGTACACATGCAGATGCAATTTCTGTACTTAAGGGGGGGGTCTGGGTTTCAGCGTAAAAAAAAACACTTTTTTTGTGATTTTTTATCTCAAATATCGATTGAGCAATTTTATTCAAACCTTCTATACATTGTTGAGCATAGTTTTGACTATGTTTTGTAAATTTTTCATGCAAAAATATTAAATCATTAGCCCGTGACAGAGCTTCCCCCAGGACGTCTTGAAAAAAAAACAATTTGCGGTGTTCACTGTAACTCGGCCGGAAATTATCAGAAAATGAAAAACTATAAAAATTTAGTTAAATTATAAACAAATCTTCCCCCCAACGTTCTCTGATTATTTTTTTTTTTAATTTAAAAATTTTTGGCGGCCATCTAAAGTGTGAACCGTTATTTTCGACTAAAATTTCCGCCATTTTGTGGGTGGGAAACACCCTTAATGTTAAAAAAAATATTTTTTACTAAACGTATGGGGGAGGTATTTTATATGAAGAAAATGTGTACAAAGTTTGAAATGAATCGGTCGAGTAGTTTTCAAATGGCAGTGAACACGGACTTTGAAAAAGTAGTTTTGAGAAAAACGCGTCAGGACTATAGCAATGAATAAACTGTATACCTGATTAACATATAATACAATATAATATACCGGATTAATAAGACAATAACTTCAAGAATATTGCTTAGATCGGATTAAAATTTTGAGGACATATTCTTGAAATGTTAAACAATAAGATAAAACAAAAAAAAAAATCGATTTTTCGAAAGTGAAAAACCAGGCCCCGCCCTTAAATTTAGCGAGTTATGGCCATACTCTTATAGGCTGGCATCGCAAAGGCTCCAGGAGTGTTCCGAAGTGTTGGGAAGAAGCTGTAAAACTCAAAAAATATAGAAATATGTTAATGAGTGTACAACGCAGAATGGCAATACGAGTGAGTAGTGCTTATCGCACAATCTCGGCAGAAGCTGCCCAGGTGATAAGCGGAATAGTACCTCTGACACTGCTGATGGGAGAGCGGAAAAGGGTCTATCTGAAAAAAAAAGAATAATACCAGGAAGTAAGAAAAGAAATTTTAAAAAAAATTTGAGTGCGAATGGGAGAAAGGTATCGGTAAAGCGGTGTGGACTAATACGGAAGATCAGTATTTGGGAAAATCGAAAATACGGGGAAATTGATTATTTTATAACACAATTTCTCAGAGGAAATGGATGCTTTGGGAGTTACTTGAAGAGATTCAAAAAGAGTGAGTCCGGCAAATGTTGGTACTGTGAACATATCGATACACCAGAACATACGTTCTTCTATTGCGGCCGATGGGAGATGGAAAGGGAAGAAGTACGGACGATAACGGGAACCACACTGACCGTGGATAATATTGTTAATATTATGGCGGAAAAGGAAGAGTATTGGAGTGCGGTTCGAGTCTTCGTCATAAAAATTCTAGAAACCAAAGAAGTGGACGTGAACACAGCACCGTAACCGGAAGTAGTGTATCAAGATCCAGTCTGATGGAATGCTATTGCGGTACCAGATTGTGGTCTAGATGAAGAGAGGGGGAGTTTTAGTTGGTAGGCGTTCTCCTAGCGAGGGTGAATCCAACACTTCCCGATAGGCTGTTAGGCGACAGTCTTATGGAAGATTTCTCCTCCTCACCACAAAAAAAAAAAAAAAAAAATATATATATATATATATATATATATATATTATAATAAATTAGTTGCTATAGTAACTAACGTATCACTTTTATTCACTTCTTTTACACTCTGTTACGATTTATAGACGACAGGAATCGGACGTGACGATGGGAACAACTTATTTTTTATAAGTTTGGTTCACTTTAATGATTAGGTGGTCAAAAATGACTATTCTATTCGTTAATTAATATACCCTATAATTATTCGCGACTTATTAAAAAATAAATAGTTATTGAGATCTGATAACCAATTTTATCAATATACTCGTATAGTACAGTTTTATAGAAATTACAGACATGGTTCACAAACTCATTTATCACATTGATGTGATTGTGACTCATATTTAGGGGTTGATTTTTTATTTCTTTGTTGAAATGTTGGTTAATAAACATATCTTGGCGTTTTTAATTATCATTATTATCATAGTACTTGTTAACGTCACATACTCATTAGAATATAATAAGTAATGTTATTTATTTTTCGATTTTTACCATAATTGTATATTGAAACATTGGTCGACACAACAACTGCTATAGCTTTCACGTTTAATACTGCATCTCTTTTGCACTGCTCTTGCTTAACAGTGATTGTAAGGGTTAGCAACTGGTAGTGGGGAATAAATGTGAGGAGGCAATGACAACGTAAACTCGGCCATTTTTTGTAAATTTAATCCCTTTAATTATTAAAATTACTGCAAAGAATTACTGTGTCAATCGTTATTAACTTCTATAATATAGCGAATTAAATAAAAATAATTGGATATTTGAGGTTTTGGCTTTATCAATATATATTACAGTTTTACATAAATTCAGTTCAGTCCGAGTTTCTACAGCTAAAGTATCATACCACTCCCTGATTTAAATTTAAATTTAAGGTTTTAACCTAAAATTTAAGTTTCAGCTCGTGAGTACTTTATTTAATAACAATTATTGTCTTTGTTATTTTATAATTATAAGCAATATAATTCTTTTTTTATATTTCACAAGCTGAAACTTATATTTAGGTTAAAATCTTAAATTAACACTAACTAAAACTCAGTGCGGGGGAATGTGGCTTAACACGTGTTCAAGAGCCTCATCATTCTCAGATACTGTGTTTTAGTATTAATTTTATTTCTTAACCTTAAATGCAGTTTCGAAACTTGATTTTATACGATAAAAATTTGAACTAAAAGTAAAAATTAAATTCAATAAATAGGTCAAAGATGCCAAAATATAAATTTAAAGTACAAGTGAATACTATCCTATAGATTACCGGATTAAGAAGAGCACGTTGAAATAAAGACTTACACATCTTGTATTTCCGGTGTGAGTTTATTTAGAAATTTGAACATTGCTTGTTTTTCCAGTTTAAGTTCCCAGTATTTGTGGAGCATTCCAGCATGAATCTAGAAAGTATTAAATACTAATGTATTTTTATTTCTAAATACAATCTGCAAAATTAAGTATTACCTACTTACTCTTCCTTCTCTCAAAGTGTCTATTTCGAATTTTGATAGTTTTTTATTTTGATCCATACTTTCTTTTGAATATTTTAATATTATTGTTAAATTTGCTAGACTTGAATAATTTTAATATTTTAGTTTTCTATTAATATTTTTGTTTTGCTTTTTAATCGGAATACTTAATTTGACAATTTAGAAAATGCTACTTTGGAAATTTTAGTTTTATAATGTAATTCAATGTCACTTTAATGTGTGTGTGTGTATATAGAATATTATAAATCTTTATTGATAAGATGTCTATTTCTCTTTCTATTAATAATTTGAAATGGAAGTGTTTGGACATTTTATGAACATATATGATGTGATATATGATTCATGAAAGAATTCAAGCCGTAAGTCAGAGCGAACTCGTGCTATGACATTTTCTTTGGACAAACCTTAGAGCATATATATGGAGTGATGGAGTGTAAATAGGCAATGCTTCCTATAGATTAAAAGTGTGTCCAAAATGTGTCCTTTCGACGCATGCGCATAGAGAACAAATAGGAACATATACCTTTCTCTCTCGCACACATTTTGGACACACTTTCAGGTCCAGCATTCTCTCTCCATATATATATATATATATATATATATATATGTTCTAAGGGACAAACGCAGTCTAATTTAAAACACTATAATGTCGAAGGTTACCAAAAGAAACAAAAACAATATAACATACTCAGTTTTATTATTAATATATTACAATTTCTCACAATGAACATGTGTCTATAATAATTGTTCTTTTAATCGTCTATTTTTTTACTATAAACTAAACAAAATTAGCAGCCATTCCTTTCTTATAAAAATATATGAAACAGACTCCATTTATACTGCTACTTCTAATGCCTAACTGGCCACGTTGTCTAGATTCTACTGCACACATTCTTCACGTCATTCTTCGGCTTAGGCCACTATCCAATACAACAACGTCCTAACATTATTAACAAATTCGTATTCATTTCTTTTTATACAACACCTAAATATATATTTTTTTATTATAAATACCCGAAATATTAAATCCAACATCATGTATTCATTTTCTATTGACATAATAGACATAATGTTAAGACACAATTAATGTTTATTTTTTAAATTACGCACCGATATTTTTATTTATTAACTAACAGTTTTTATTTTATACAAATATTTTTAATCAAGGAAAGGTTGCATGTTTAGCCCTTACAATAATACTTTATATCTTATTTGTATACATACTTACAAAATTAATACACCTCTTAATTATTATTTGTTACATTTTTTTAGGTTTTCATTTTTTTATTTCAATTTTTTTTATTAGTTTAAAAAAATAAAATACACCTCGTAAAAATAATGCTTTTAAAGTAATATATTGGCTACACCGTAGAATTTTTTGGCAAAGTTTATCTATGGTCTCGCTGTTAACACTTATGTATATATATACCTAATTATGTACCTAACATTAAACAGAGGCTCTAGTGCGTTTAGTCTGATGAAAATAATTATAAAAAGTGCATGTATGAAATAGAGTGCAGCAATCATCTGGGCAACTGATTACCGTTTACTGATCAGGTGATAACGTTGGCACTACTTTCAATTTTCAAAATGATATATCACTAAATGTTAAACAAAAAGATTACGTAAAAAAGGAAATATCTTACGTATTAGCTATGTAATATGATTCAAATGTTTCTTACTATAAGTTAAATGAAAAACTGTCATTAAAATTATGTAAATTAACACACTCTATACTCGGATTATCTTTGTTAGAGAAATGACAAATATTGTTGATAAAATAATAATTTTGTCTTTATTGAAATTCTTATTTGTTTATTGATGAAAAGAAAAAATAATTTAAAAAAAAATTGGAAATAAATACATGAATGACAGCATGTTTATTTTTCCATTCTGTATACTTATTGCAAGCGGACTAAATTGGTCTGCCGCGCGAAGTATACTTGAAACACAGAGAGATCGACTGTGATTCATGCTTAAAAAAGGTTTTTCGACCCTATATACATTATAATAAAATGAGTTAAACAGTATTTCATAAAGCATGAGTAACCACGATCTCACAGTATTTCAACTGCACTTTGTTTATAATAATGTTGTTTTTAAAATAGCGCTAAGCGTCCTTGACAGATGTATTTTTCACTTTCTAACATTACTTAATTTATAAGTTTGTCTCAACAGCAAAAGCAGAACGACTTCATTATTTTAAATGTGAGGAGAATCCGCTAAACATCAAATGTGTATATTATTACCTTAAATACCGATACATTTTAAATAAACAAAACCTGTCCCTCACATCGAGTACATATCTCACGAAGTATATTGAGTTGAGAATTTATAAATTCTAAATATACATAAACTCCTTTTTCAGAAAAATAGTCAAGTAAAACATAATTTTGAATTTATATAAAATTTGAAATTTGATTTTATGTAAAAAAAAACTTATTGAAAATCTTATCTAATGCAATCTAGGCTTATAACATAAAGTTTTTGGTCTGAAAGGTAACAATTTTTATGTTAAATAAAAAAAATAGATATAATTGTGTTTAGCAGTAAGGATAGAACAGAATCCCGAGCTAAAAACTCAAATTGATTAAGGCTCACTCATTAACTACAGTAACACAAAATAATAAATCAGAAACATAATGGAGGTAGATAATGGGCTTGTGCACTCATTTTTTAGTGGTCGATTTTTCAATTGTTGATTGAAATTGATGTTAATAAATGTGTATTAGCGTGTTTATTTTATTAAATATCTAAATGTTGACGGAGATATAGCAATTAAAAATTTGGATTGAAGTTTTAGCGCTAGATATAGTCGGCCATTTGTATGACATGAAATGCATTTTATACGTCAGTTATTTGTTGATTAGGTCAGTGCTGTGGTAATGTTTTGTAGCTGTTGGTAGTCGAAATAATCAAGTCAAGTCAAAGAATAATAAGTTTTTATTTTCCTTAACCCTGTTACGACACACATATAATATTGAAATTTTATTTTTGCTCGAAATACCTATAACGTTGGTAACCTGTAAACTTGTCAGAGTTCTGTCAGGAATATATCTCTTTTACGCTCTGTTCTATAAAAGAGATAGCAACATAGTGGACGTGAGGTCACATGTCTTGGAATGTTGTACAACGTTGAATCCCTTTAATAATTAAAGAGACAAAATGACTTATTTAATTGTTAATATCTCCTAACATATAAGGAGTTATTAAAAAATAATTAAACATTTGAGGTTCTAGTAACCAACTTTATAAATATATAGTACACTTTTATGGAAATTAAGACATAGGACACAAGCCCATTATGGTTTCGGTTTACATCAGCAAATGATGGAGTAAATTTAATACGTCCTGTATGGACTGAAACGGATCTTCAATGACAATTTACATTAAACATCAATAACATGTTTATATTACAATTAACATATAAATTTTGTGTTTCTAACTTTCAATATCTAAACTATTATTAATTTCATATCGATACTTAGTATGCAACTACCTAATACTTGTTAGTACGGTAACTTAAAACTAAACAGTGTAAACCTACTAATTTTTTTAATTATAGTTTTCGAAACTTTGTGAACTTGGAGAATCTTCAATATTCTCTATTCGGCTGCTATTCTTGAAGTCAATAAATTGAGGGGGGTTATATGAAAAAATCCAAGTGACAGGAAAGGAATAATTTTTAATAGAATAATATATTTCAGGGGGATTATATATTTAGAACCTAACTAAGTTTGAACTCATAACTGATTTCAAATAGACAGTGACATGAAAGTCACCGAAAGACTATTTTAATTATAATTATGACTTCTAAAGAGGTATCAATTAAACTCAGTTACCTTTGCATATCGATAATTGATACATACATGTTTAGAAAATGCTTGTTCTGGTTGTGTTAAAAGGGTAAGGTCGTAGTCGAAGACACACTATTCAAATTAGTATTACTTTTAATAATTAATTGCTAAAAAACTACCTAAACCAAGAGCTTTACAATATAAATAATTTGGGTAACGATAAATGATAAATGAAGGAAAGAATACAATACTTGCAATGAATATTTCACAGCCAAAATAAATGCAAAACTTTCGGTCTGCAACATCATCTTTTTGAAAGATGACATCGATATAACTAACGCTCTTCATTGCCCGCTTATACCGTGGGGCCGTTTTCTATTCCCTGTTAAACTTCAGCTATGTATATCTGAACTATAAATTAAAAACAATCATTTTTCTATTCCAGTTATATTTATAGGCGACCATAGCTAATTAAGGAAAAATGTAACCGAGGTGTTTTGCTTGGTTATGTTCAACTGAATCAATAGACCAAGATCTCAGGCCTGCCAGACATCACTTATTTTCTGATGAACAAAATGTGTAAGATTGAGTAGTGTTAGTATGTACAATGATCGTATGCCTACCTGCTAACTTGACCAGGCAGTCATTTTCCAGGTATCATGTAATCAAGATTTTACTATATTCAATCTTACACATTTCGTTCATCAGAAAATAAGTGGTGTCTGGCGGGCCTGGGATCTTGCTCTACAAGATTAACAAAGCGACAGTTTAAATTAACCAAACCTTCAATTAACTGAGAAATAAAAAATCGTCCCTTAGTTACATAATATCACTCACTCTAATCACACAGTTTGTACGAATTAACTGTTTAAAAAGTATCAAAATATGAACCATTAACAGAATCTGGGTATGTTGCAGAATGCGTATGTCAATATATTTAGATACAAAGTAAATCATTAACATTATTTTTGTAAAATAAGACAATTATTAGAAATATCATTATCATCTTCTAATTAAACAGTTATTTAGTTTTAACAGTTATTTTAGTTTTCAAAGATGCGATGTTGTGTTACCGCATTGGTGTTCAGTTGTCATTGATACAATTGGTTTAATCTTCTAAAGAATTAAAAGTAGGTTTAGACTATCATAAAATATGATTATTAATCTGAAACAAGCAATTGAACCTAATTCACAGCTATACATTTAATTGAAGATAAAGAATAAAAGTGAATTTAGAACTGTAATAATATTTATTTAAATTCTACAAAATAATAATACTATTCATTATTATTTAATTGATTTTATAATGCCAGATAATACAAGCTTTTCATATGATAATTTAAAAGAACAGTGTTTTTAAACATGGCATTCTCTGTCAGAGAAAAAAAATACTACATTAGATTGTCATATAGGCAGAGCACCCCATCTCAACTATGTTAATCATTCAATAAGACAAGAAAAACAATCTCCTAATTTAGTAGATATTCTACCTTGTGAAAGTAGTACACTAAACCATTTGCAGTGACAAACTGAAACCACCACAAATTTAATTAAGTAAATATGCAAACAAAACATTAAATTTAGTATCTTTGCTTGAATTTCATCGATTGGTATATAGATATAGATTAAAAAAAACTCAGGTTAAGACACCCATTAAAAATAATTAATTTTATAATAAGTAATAAATTACAAACTTTCACTGTTGTGGGTAATTATTACAAAATAATGTATATTACTGATGCATGACGCATGATTTTACATAATCAAAATTACATTTAAGGTTAAAACTATAAATTAAAGCTAAAAACAGTGAGTGGGAATGGGGCTATGATTAACATGATAAAATCTAAACTTTTCAAGTTCTTAAAATAAGACACATTTTTTAAAAATCACGTACAAATTTTACATTAAAATTATTATTATATATTCAATGAATGCATTTTGTAAAAAAGTGCCTTCATATGATCATATGAGAGGGGTATGAATGAACAGATCACAATTCGCGACATAAAATGAGGTATAAGGTTAATTAACACTTATTGCTGAATTCATATATGTAATAATTTTGTCATTGCTGTTATATGTTTGTGTATTGTTGTAATATATTATGTATCTAAAAATTCTACTAGAAAACAAATTGATTTTATATCATAAAAATTAATAAAACAATTAATATATCATATTTAACAAATACTTTAAATCGTATAACGTATTTCTATAGAATTTCTGATACAAATAAATATTCATCAAGTGAAAAATACGTCCCTTTTTATGACATACTTTACAATTTATTATATTATAACATATAAAAATGTATTATCTTAATTATATAAATATTATTTAAATATTTTCAACCAGTTGAAGATTATTATTATTGCCAATATAAAATAAGAATCAATGATTTCTATACCATACAAAATATAAATTATTGTTATTTATTATTAATCATTCGAAACAACTTTAAAATAGTGTACACAGATCAGCTTAGGTAAAATGAGGATAACATGAACGTCACCTGAAACACATACTTTACATAGCATTACATTACTTTTATTGACATACATGACATACATGTTTCCACGTTATCTGTGTTTACTTTGTTTTATAAAATATAGTATCAGAATATTATAAAATATTTGCAGTACTACATTGATACTACATTCTTGTTATATTATAGGTTGATACTATTTTGTTGTTTTGCTGTTTAAATATTATTTAGCATGACTTGTATTGCATTAAAATAGAAATTGTTTAATATAAACAGTTGTAATATCACAAAACATTACCATAATATATTCGCTAAACACAATTTGTTACATAAGCATGAAGTGTAAATATAAATATATGCATTTATTTTATGAAAAGTGTTTACATAAGAATTATATGTAAATATTACGTATTCATTCATAGAAAGTTGATGTATATATTACACATCATTTATATTATGGTAACATTGTCATCTTACTTATATGCAAAGTTAAAAAAATAAAACGTAAAATAATGTTAAATTTCATAACTTTCAGGGTGAGGGTGTCTAATAATCATGTTGTGTGTTTAGTGGTATTTCATGTAAGTAAGTCTTGCGAAAACACTAATTGTTAAAATTATTTATAGAATAAGTGATAACGTTTATATTTATTACGAAATATAAATAAGCCGAAATATAATATTATTTAAAAATATATACATATAATAAAATATTATTAATGAGCGCATTTTCAGATCTGACATAGTATGCAATTTTATTTGGAAAGGAAACATAATACTACAATACATGATGTACTGGTATAAACTCTGCATTTGGAAACATGACATAAATAAAGCTTTTGCCATTTAGTAACATACAATCACACACAATCAAAGTTTGTACGATCAAGGCACAGCAATAAGTGAATGTTGAATGTGAGTGTATCCATGTGTATTATGTTCTCTAAAAATAAGTATTAATATTTATTTCAAATATTTTGAATCATTAGTTTTCTATAAAATAACTTAATTAAATGTGTTATTAAATAATTCACTTAAAACATTTGTAGTATTCAGTCTGTATTTTATGTTATGTATATATTACATAAGTGAAACGTTAATGCTACTGTTTTATCTGGAAAGTAAATCAATTTTTATTTAGTTTAGTTTAGTTATCACTGAAATTCTTGGTATAATAATATTAATTAAAAATATACATATCTAAATCAAAAGTTCGATGTTTTTTTTACCTTATTTGTTTGGAACATTTGCAGCATAAATAAATTCGAAACAATTGTTCGATTAGTGTTGAATTGTTTTCTACAATTAATAAAACAACTATAAAATTAGAGAGGTGAATAAGGTTAATAGGGTGTTAGCTTTTTTGTGTAGTTTTTGCATAATAACTTTTTTTAAAACTATATTAATTTTTTTAATTATATGACTACATAAATTAAGAAAAGATAATTGTTCAAAATTTTGAATATACCATTATAAAAAATGTAACCTACGACGAGCATTGTCGCCTGGGACGACGATCTAGAAAGTATGTACATATTCGTGTTTTAGTTTTAATTACAAAGGAAACGTGTAGAACTGTACAAAATACTTTTGGGATTTATAATTAAAATATAATCTTTAAAATATTATTTATGAGAAGTATACGGTATAGTAACTACAAGTAAAACAAAGTTATATATTTTGACTACATTTCCATTATCCATTTTACTAAGTTGTTGCTATATAAAACAATAATACCGAACAATAATCTTACATGCTGTCAAGTGAAATACATCTGATCGGATGAGAGATTAATTGGTACAAAATGTCAAAAAAAGGATCTGTAGTAACTATATTTAAGTAGAATGCATATTTAAAAGAATCAGAAATTTCGAAAGATAAAAAAAGGTGATTAAAATGGTAAATTTCGGAATGAAGGTTACAAAGGTGAAATTTTACATATTCCTATGTTTTGAAGTTCTGAAGTATGACAAAAAAGTATAATATAATTAAGTATCCGTGAGTCAAGATTTAGGGTCAAAGGGCACGAAAGTCCCTATTTTGACAAACATCTCGTTTCCATGCGTCATATGGCATTAGAGATTATTAGAAAACTTGTAGATCATATTCTCTATAAATTAGATTATGCATTTTTTCGTATGATCTACAGAGATATAGCTTGAGGAGTGAGCGCGCGGCACGCATATTTATAAAGGATAATGCTATGTAAAATGCGGAGTTAAACTGGGCTATAAAGTCAGTAAAGGTGAAACTTTGTATAACGAAACATAATAATATTTACGTATATCTCAAATATTACGTATATATAATATTATTCAAATATGTCTGATATTATTTTAATTTCAAAATATATTTTTACTATAACATTATGTAAATGATATATAAAATAAATATAAAAGTTTAACTAATATGGTCTGAAAGCATTTTATGCTACATAACATCGAAAAGATTCATCAACATCAAAATAGTCTGAACATGCCTTAATATTTACGCAAAATTGTAACTTAAATCTTCTATTTAAATATAATGAGAAATTAAAAGTTTCCTTTTATAATTAAAAGGAAAGAATATCTGTAATATTCGATTATGTACAGTACAAACAGTTGTGTTTTGAACAGAGGTATTGTTCATTGGAAAAATATCTAATACAAAATTACTTAACAAAATTAACAAGCTGGCTACAGAAGACCAGCAAAAACCACATGATTTGCAGCTTAACAAATGTTAAATAAGAAGCAGTCAGTTGTAGCATTTACTGTTAATGTTTCACAGCCAAAATATGTAAATGCAAGAAAACGTGAATATATAACAAAACGACAATTTGTTATGTTGATTATTCAGCTCAGTTTTCTTACAATCTGCTTGTACTACATGGTCTTCTTTATATTAATTATATAAATATTATAAATTAAACTGATCAAATCATCAATTATGAATGATTTACTTTAAAGGTGTATAATCGTACGTAATATTTTTTTTATATCTCAGATTAAAGAAATATTTATTAGAAAGGTTCTAAACATGCTTATATAATCGACTAATAAATCAATGATCTACAAGTTGAGAAATGTGCTCTGATAGGATACGGTATGGTATCCTATCGATATTGAACAAAATAAACCAAAATAGTATCAGTTATATTCAAATGTCAGGAAGCTTAACTTTCCAGTCTAATAGTTTTTATTTTATTATCAAACGAACGGGTTTGGTTACTTTTAAATAGAAATTAAAAATCTTTAACAATGAAATCACATTTATCTGTATTGCTATAATGTAAAGAGCGTCATTTAGTTCATAAATTATTTGGCGTTGTTGTCGCACACGGTCCTAATTCAAATATTCAATATAGGTTTGGAAATTCAATTTAGTTAACAATGTGGTTAACGCTACGTTACAGAGCTATAATCAACAATAATATTATAATTAAAATAAAAAATTGAACGTCAGTTGCCCTAATGTGTGAATTTAATATTTTATGCGTTATATGTTTCTTGTAATTTTCAACATACAGCATATGGCAATGGAGCATGTGAAATTAATTTTATTGCTAAAAGCATGAGTACGTGATGCACAAAACTAGTAAGAATTATAACTGAACTTTTCGTATTTCGTCAATCATCATTTTACAAATAATGAATAGATTTAATTGGTTAGTTAAACAATGGTCGAAGATTGTTATTATAAAGAATAGACTTTACAACAGTAAGTAGTTTAGTAGGTTAATGATGTCAAGTTGTCAGGTACAAAGATCAATAATACCATCAAATACAGAGTTGAGAGACAACAAACTCTAAAAATAACCTCGTTCTTCACTATAAAAATTATATGTATATAATTATTTTTATATTAAATAAACCTTAAATACACGTAATTATGTTTATCGGGATATATATATATATATAGATGTATCATTATGTATATTCATCATCATTGATATACATTGATACATCATTATTTTAATGTTCCAGGTGTAAGTTTTTATGTTTAATACTAAATTTTGAATGGTGGCTCGAAAACAGCTTCGTCATTGTTTTTGAATATTGCCTAGTTCTAGAGAAAAAATTGTAAAATTTTTTACGTTCTCGGGTTTTTTCCTGAACTTCTTGGAAACCCGTAATTTTGGAAAAAATGAAAAAAATAATATGCGCTCTTTGCTGTATAACTCTGGATATGAGTCCTCCAGAATCAAAGTTGGCTAGTTCATAAAAATTAAAAATTGAGTTAGGTATATCATTGTGTTCAGCTGCCTGAGGTCTATATTATGGTAAATAAAATTTAATTATCGTAAATAGTTATCAAATATGGTATAAAGAATCAGACTGGTTTACTTTGTTTACCACGTTACGTTGACATAACCTGTCAAAAATAATACAGAAGGAAATTTACAATCTTTTTACAAATTAGTTTGTCTTGTTTGATTCGAATTTTCCAGATTCCCTTTTAAGTTTTAAAATTAAATACACAGCCAAATGCCATTGATTTATAAGAATTGTTTTAAGACAAATTTAAAAAAAAAAACTAATTTTACAATTTTTACAACTGACCAAAGATGATAAATTTAACTTTTAATATGTTATTCAAGTACTATTTATAGTTGTTTCAATAATGGTCTAATATAAAAATTACTTTTTCTAAAATAAATTTTCAGAAAATGATTAAAAACTGCTTAGCTACTTAACAGGAAAGTTCACAAAAACATCAACTAGCCAACTTTGATTATGTACGACTCATATGAAAAAATTTAATATCTAATTAATGAAAAAATTAAATACTCGTTAAAGTATAATAGTCCATAAAATATACGATTATTTTAAAAGAAATCTACTACGCTGTAGTTTTTTAAGTTAAAAAAGCCTTGGCAACTCTGATTTAATAAGAAATTTGAAATTTAAAAAAATGAAACTAATAATATCAAACAACGCTTAAATAATACACCTTGTAGGCAGGAGAATAAAACTATGCAGGTAGTGTGACACAATTATACTACTAGGTAACTTTGTGAAAGCAACAAATGATAGATAATTGCAAAACTATTAAGATATTAAGTAATTAATTAATTGCTGCCTTTATATTTGTACATTATTAGATTGAATAAATAAAAATTGTAAAGCGGTTTTAATTATTGGTTTTTAGTTATAATCGAATTGTAAGTAAAAGGTATATGTCAAAAATACCTTTCAAAGTATTAACTAAATATTATTTACTTAAAATAATCATAACCATTAATACTACTAATATAAAGCTACCAATTATAACTACTAATATACAAGACATTTTTAACAAAAATTATACTCGCATAAGTTTCCTCATGTACTTTCAGGTCGTGTGATTAAAATTCAAACATTTCATGGTAACAATAACATTAATAATGATTAAATAATGTTATTTGTAATTTACTCAATACAGTTACATTTTATAAAAAAAAAGATTAAAACAACATTTATTGGAAAATGTTTCATCGAATAGTAACTTAACTTAAAAAATATTATTCTTTTATTTAATTTTAAAGCGATCTTATATTTTATAAAATATAAATTAAGTAACGAGAAGGATATAATAACATTATTTTTATAGATGAAATTATGTTTAATGTTAAATAAATACGTTAAAAACCATATTCTTTAGACATTAGTTAAATAATAAACTATTAAAACATACTAGAATTATTTTATAACAAATCTTAACAAAAAATGAAGGGTATTTATTGCTCGTTAAATCGAACATATACTCATCAAATTGGCTTTAAACGCAATGCTTAGAAATTAAATAACGTCTTATATCTTAAATAAACAATAGATAAATTCAGAAGAGTCATAGTGAAGCCACGCATTTGATCTGAGTGCCTATACAGTAAATATCGAAGAGCATACTCGCTGTGTTTTAAATATACAATTGAATAATAAAAACATTGAATAGTATAAAATCTATTTGAATTTAAGGCAAAATGAAAATAAAGTATGGAATATGCAAGTAAAATAGTTATAAAATAAAAATTATTAAAAGTGTACCCGTTTTGTTTCCGATATTTAGTTAATAACTATGGAATTATTATTTCTACATTTAATAAAAGTGTTTAAAAAATTTAAATCGTAAACCAAAAAATAATGAAATATGCATTAAATACTTTCTATGTAGAAAGATAAAAAAAATACATATTTCGTAGGAACTATCCGTAAATAGTAATAGTTACACGTACAGGCAGATTTAATACCAGGAGACTATAATCGCATTTAACGTTTTAAATAAGTGAAAATTGTAAATTACTAGTAGGACTATAGACACCTAAAATATATTTAATATGTCAATATTTATAATAAACTAAAAAAATTGATTCAAATTTAGAAACATAAAAAATAAAAGTAATTAACTACAAGTTGGAATGAATATTTGCAACTTATTTCACTATTGATGAGATGATACCCGGAATGTGTAGTAAAATGTGAGATACACCAATTTATATTCATATTTATAGAATTAAAATTCTGTAATTTTTATAAATAATTTAAATGATTCGTATCTTTGCACTTTTTCAATAATTATTAATTTTTAAATGGTTTGCAATCATGAAAAATAGATTCTACTACCTACCAGTCGATTTCTGTGTAAAAAAGAAAACACATTTTAGTTACCAAATCAAGATAAATTTTACACATACGAAATTTATAATTTTATATACTCGTATTATCGCAATTCATAAATATTAACTTTTATATTATCTGTTATTCACATTAAACTGTTACACATTTGTACCCAATCTATTGACTAATTAGTAATAGAAAAACTTTTACACGTCGTAATATAGATATATATATATAGTTTTTGTATTACCAATATATGGTTCTTAAAAATAATTTGCACATGCACAAACCTTTTATAAAATATCTATAATTAAATGTTACTATGGTTAACCATTTGGTTCTAATGCAGGAGAAATATGTCTATTACTTTTACTTCCTAATAAACCATCTAGTTTATTAAAAAAAGAATTTGTTTTTGCCTCAATTGTAGAACACTTGCTCTGATCAAAAATTGTGGAATTTATTTGCCCATTGTTCTTCTCATTAATATTTTGATCATTGCAATCGTTAATATTTCCATTATCTAAAAATGCTGAGTCTGAAATATTATCTAACGATTTGTTAGACAAATTGTCTGGTTTGGAGCTAATTTTATTTAAAGAAAATTCTTCATTTGGTTCTATTTTTTCGGTGCTTTCTGTTAAATTGCAGTTATCTATAATTGATATATTTTCAATAGAATTATAAATACTTGAACCATCATTTGACGACATTTTACTCGCACTTTCAATTGAAAGTGATCCGCTACAGGTAACTATGTCTTGTGGCTCACTTTCAATATCCGAGTCTTCAAACGATTTTCTATGTGTATTTTGCTGTTTAATTTTAGGACCGTTGTACACTTCCATTTTGTTGATATTATCCTCTAATAAAGGCTGAATACTACCATTTAATGCATCGGAATCAAACTAAAACAAAACAATTATTACTATTATTTTAAGTGCAAATATATTTTCTAGCTTATATATAAAAACAAATTACCTGCGGATTTTCTGTTATGTGAACATACTTATGATTTTCATCACCATGATTTTCTATCGGTACTTTGGAGATACAACCATTTGTTGTGAGTAGTATTCCATTTGTATGCTCAGGAACTTCCTGAAATTAATTTTTTTTAAATGAACCTTATTTTAGCCTTCAACAGTACTATGTTTGTAATCTTTATTATATTTTTAAACAAGTCTTTGAAGGTACATTAGGCATGCCATCGTGGACTAAGCCACAGTAGAAATACCTACTATAAATACGATCGTTATATAATCATGATTATTATATAATAAATATTTTGTGATAAAAATAGTGGTAACTAACCTTTAAAAGTATTGCTGCATTTGGTCGTTGAGCAGTTACAGTGGTTGGTGAAACCAAACATTGTATTTCATGGAGTTCGGTGGTCTCCATTGGTTCCGTAATTCTATTGTGAATGCAGGATACGCCATGGGCTCTTTGAGAACCAGAATAACCATTTCTTAAATTTGCTTGAGCTGAATATTGTTGTTCACGCACCTGGGGGCTGCGCCTTTTGCACTGACCTCCTTTTAGTATGGTCCACATGCACAAGAATATGAATAATATTGATATAACTACTCCAGCAGCTATGCCTGTTAATAGATTATTATTTCTAACATCTTCTTTATTCATTGAAAAAGTTATAATTGAAATATTTACCTAAAATAGGTTCAGTGCGCTTTGAGGGAATTTCGAGAGGTACCTTAATTTCCATGCTAGGAACTTCAATATCAGCTTGAGTTTTAGTACCATCATTACTTTCTGAAGTTACATGTACCTTCACTTTATAGGCATTGTTAAATCCAGGTAACTGAAATATCATTTTGTTTAAAAGATATTTATTCCAACTTAGTTTAAAATATAAAGAAGATATTTTTGTATTTACTTCTATCATCTGTATCTTCGAATCGACTATAGTAGACGTACAACTCTGAAGGTCTGGTCCACTGCATGTTTCAATATCATAATATAGTTCTCCATTTACAATTAAAGGTGGCCTCCAAGATACCAGAATAGTTGTATTAGTTATCCATTTTGCTTCCAAATTGCGAATTGGATCTGTAACTATTATGCTATCTCAATATTTTTTAATTAAAGTTTATTATAAAATAAACTATGAAAAACATCATAAATACCATTTTCCATTGTAGACATTAAGAAGAATTTGCTTGGTTCCCCAAGAACTCCTGAAGCTTTTATTGCTTGAACTTGAACCTTGTAAGTTCTGGATGGTGTTAAGGATTTTATAACAACCCAGGTGTTAGAACTATACGACAATAAAATAACTTTATCAAATATACTTATCACATGAATTGTTTCGAGAGTACTACACCATAAATATTCACTAATAAACGAGATATTATACTTGAAAACTGTACATATAAATACTAGTGTGTATGATTTGAATTCAATAAAATAATTCGTAATTTCTTACTATTATAATGTTTTTCCTATATTATATCTTTACGTCCTGTTTACGCGATTCGTATGGTAGCTCGAAAACGATTCCGCGCATTATCTTGAAAATTGTCAGTTTCGTAGAGAAATAAATTCTAAGGCTTTTGGAGTCTTCGGATTTTTCCCTGAATTTCTTGGAAACCCGTAATTTTGAAAATTTCTGTACAAAATAGGTGATTTTTTCAAAAACCACCCTGAAACTGTTTTCGAGCCACCATACAGAATCCAGTACCAAACATATAAAAATATAAGATCATAAACATACATTTAAAATACATTATAAATAAAATTATATAGTAAAAGATATTTACCTGTTGATGCAATTATATTCTGTCATCTTTACTTTTGTTTTTTCTATTTTCATTTTATCTGAGTGATTTTCTTTATAACAAACGTAAAATAATTTATTTTCTCCAATATAATTCCAAGAAATGTTTAGAGAATTTTTTGTGAGTTGAATAGCTTCTCGCCATACAGGTGGAGCTGAAGAAAAATTTGAAGATTTTGTCCAGCTTATACTGTCTAAATTCTGTATTAACGGCTTATTTTTATAGGAACCTAGGATACGTACTTCGTATAATTCAGAATTTGTTAAATCTAAAAATGTTTTATAACTTATTATTATATATTTACATATTTATGTAGAATTTCTGTATGATCATATTTAAACGTATCTGCTACATTTGCATGCATGACATTTGAATTATTTTTATTAGATATAATGACTCACTAGTTATACGATATTCTAACAGCGGTCCAGGTATCAATGCTTCCTGAATGTCATGTGGAAAATTAACGTGTCGCCATTGTACAGTGTAGGTCACATTTTGTAGTACACCTCTAGGAACTTGCCACAATACAGTTATCGAATTATTGGAAACGGATGTTATTTTTGTCATTACTGCAAAAAAGTTGGTTCTAAATATTAAATCCGAGAAATTGGATGAACTCTATCCTAATGATCAATGATGATTCAAATATAAAGCCTTACCACCCTGTGGCGAACAGAAGACATGATCTGATTGATCACTAGCTGATTTTTTGGAATACGATGTGACGTATATATCATAAACAGTAAAAATGTTTAAGTTATCGATTATATGATGTGTTTCACCATACGATATTAAATAAAGTCCTTTGTTAGTACGTTCTGAAAGTTCTGAAATATTGTAATGTAATGTTAATTAATTTATACAGGGGTCGGCGCTCGAAGTGTTACCAATTAAAAACGGTGTAATTTTGTGAATTTTGATTTTAATTATTTAAAAACTACAGTATATCGTGAAAGCATTTTAAATTAAAAAAAAACGTTATTGTTCGGCGAATCCACTTTTAGCGCGGAAAATGGCATCGAGTCTGTCCGAGAAAGCTTCACACACTGCACGAATGTGGTTTGATGCTATTTTGTTCCATTCTCGGCGAAGAGCAATCTTTAAGGTTTCGACAGGCTCAAATTTTTTAGTTGATACCTTGGCCTCCAGATTGGACTATATGAAAAAATCCATTGCGTTTAAGTCCGGGGAAAATGGTGACCATTGTTGTGAAGAAATAAAGTTGAGAATTTTTTCTAATAAAAAACGTTGTTTTACGGGTTTTATGGAAGATACCGAGCCTTGTTGAAATGTCCAATGCTTTCAACCAAATTGTTTACGTGCTTAAGATAACAAAGCATCGTTTAAAATCTTTTCACGGTATATTTGTTGATTTACCTTTACGCTCCATGCTACGCGAGCAGACACATTGATATTTTTCGCCAATAGAACTGCGCTTTGTCGTGGATACGTTGAATTCTGGACTTTACCTTTCGAATCATTTCTGACGATATTGCTGTTTTTGGATGGCCATCTCCATGGCGTTTTTTGATGCTACCAGTATCATTGCAAAATTAATGGTCCGATGGAACGTCGGAGCTGATTAACAATGGCTGGTTGCGATTTCTCAGCCAAATACAAAAGCAATAACACTCGCGTTTGAATTACATTTCGATAACTTTTTTTAATTGCGATGTAAAACGTTATGCTTCTATAGGCTTGTTAAACAACATAACAGACTGATGCTTCTCAAAAAATGAGCGCTTCGTCATTAGCCGTTTGGTTGCTACAACAGCGTGAAATTGGTAACACTTCGAGCGCCGATATATATACACGTTAACGTTTTGAATTCGTATTGAAAGTTTTTATCTCAAATAATTTTGATTTCACTTGATAACATAGATATTTTAGCACGTATTTCATATTTCACAAAGCCACTGATATATTCAGACAATGTTGTTACTTATATAAAAGGAAATTTGTTTATTTTACCTCTAGGACTAGCATGTACAGTATAAGCTGTTAAATTAATTTCTTCGATCTTGGACCAGCGGACTAGTATAGAAGTGCTATTTAGAGGCTGACAAGTAATATTCCTTGGAGGATGGACAAACTGCGTGCTATTATTCGTTAGTGCTGCCATGGATGATATCTCTCCGGCACTATTATTTGCAATACATTGGTAAATGCCTAGCAAAAAAGAAATCTGTGATTGTTTTGAAATGAATGAAATAAACTATAAAAATAATAGTTACCAGCATCCGTGGTTACTGCCGCTGATATAACTAATGTGTTTGATTTGAAATATATTCTGTTATTTGATTTAATTGGCATGCCATCTTTATACCAAGATATAGTAGGCATTGGAGATCCCTTTGCAGAACAGTTAAATCGAACTGTTCTGGCTAAAGGATAATACTGATTATACGGTTTTTCGATGAATTTTGGTTCTTGCAGAACTTCTATATAATACTCCTATAAACAATGTTGATAATTTATATAATGTCAAAATAATGTTCATATGTTGCAGTATGTATATATGTATATGCATACATATGTATATATGTACAGAGATGTGCACAATGCATTTAAATACAAAATGCAAATACCTCATTATTTTCCTATTTCAAATAGAAAATACAAAATACATTTTTCATTTTTGTTACTTCATTGTTTTAATCAGTAAATAAGTTTGTAAAAGTTTTCAAATAAAATATAAAATTCTATACTCATAAAAGATATTTAAATACAAAATAGAAAATAGGTATTTAATATTTTGTATTTGCATTTTGAGTATATGTATTTGAAAAAACGCACATCTCTGCATACGTATATATATATATATATATATATATATATATATATATATATATATATATATATATATATGTATATATACAAACAGTATAATTAGAATGAATAGAAAGGATCTCACCTGAGTTATTACATCGTTATTGCGATTAGTCTTACAAGTATACACACCAGAATCATCAGGCTTAATTTTTGTTAAAGCTAAAAATTTCAAATAATCGAAATGTTTTATTTTTCTATTTCTCGAGGTAAAATTCCAACTACCTATTGGATATACTGAGGAGCAAGGAAGAGTTAGGTTATCATCTTGAAGAACTTCTAGATACATTCTGGGTTGAGCAGGGCTAAGACTAGATTGATCTATTGTTGGTTGAACATGAGAAAAAATACGAACAATAGCAGCATCACTATAAACAGTTGAATTTAAATATGTGTTTGTGGCAGCACATCTGAAAACCAAAAAAAAACAAAAAATAACATCCATACTACATCATCAAAATTTAAAATGACTTATCACAAAGACTTATTACGAAGTAGCAAATTTTATACAAATTCTATTATATAAGATAAAATGGAAGCAATAAGAGTGAAGGAAGCACCAAAAAAAAAAAACAAATCTTAACACAAATAAGATCTAGAGGAAAGACGAAATAAGGAACGATGCGAGATAGTTATAGAAAGAAAGAAGAAAATGGAGCGAGGAGAAGAAAAATAATATGTCTTTTAAAATAAATTATTTATATATACGAGTATAACATAAAAATTATTTAATTATTTGAATTTATAAGTGATATTTAAGGTAGTCACTTGATATAAAAAAAATTTAAAACCGGAAGGCCATGTGCAGCGGAAAGGAGTATTATGAAAGGAATGGAATGGTGACAGAGGAGGCAGAGAGAAGGAGACACAAGTGTGGAAGAGGAGCTAAGGAGAAGGTACAAGGAAATACAGCAACAGGAAAGAATGAAAAAAATCAAGAACAGCAATTACAACACAAGATATAAAAGGATTTGGAAGAGGGAGATACCACATTACTTAAGAGAAAAAGACACAAAAAGCATGAGAAGGATTGCCAGATTTAGATTGGGAAACGAGAAGAAAGGAAACAGTTACCGGGCAAATAGCGAGGAAAGGATGTGTACAGTGTGCGGAACGGAGTTCGAATGGCAAAAACATTACAATAAATAATAATAATAATGTATGAATATATACTGTAACTTGTGTAATGTATAGACAATTTCTTAATAAAAGATATATGTTCTGGAAGAACTGTTTCTAAAGAATTTCTAAAATAAATTCAGCGTTTACAGGAAATTGTTCGGGTTAAGCACAGTTACATATATTTAAGATCTAACATAACATAAAAAAGTTTACCCGTTAACATAAAAAAGTTACATAACATTTTCTCGGAGATATATAATGTCACATTACGTAAAAAAAATAATTTTTTGACATAAAATTGCGATTATGTTTTATTTAATGATAATGTAATAAAATAATGTTAAATCGATAAATAATAAAACATACCTACATATGAAATATTAGTAAGTGTCGCTGACATAAAATGTTGCATATATGTAAGTTTTGTGTTTAGCGTGATTGTTTGAAAGACAACCAATAAATCTGCTGTAAATCAAATAAATATGAAGTAATTGTATACCTGTATACTCCGGAATCCCCATGTGTAGAATTTGTCACTAGTAAAGCCCCAGAAGTCATGTAAATATACCTATAATTTATATATATATATATATATTTATATGTAATATTAAAAACAATATTTGCCTGATAATTCTGATTATAAAATACGTAAACAACTTTTCAAGAGGAAGAAAATTGTAAATGTAGGTAAATCAATGTAATACCTAAAGTAAGAGGGCGGGTACAAAATTCATTGAATGAATGAAATTGAAAAGAAAATCACAAAAACGATTAGTACTCGCCTGTGATTTTCACTTAAAAGTTTTCCATCTTTCTGCCATGAAATTTCAGCTGGAGGTACCGAAGTTATCTTACACTTTAGAAAAATTAGTCTACCGAACTGAATTGTAGAATTTTGTGGAGATTCAGTAAAAGTGGACGATATAACTGAAAAAAAAGAACATTTGTAATAATGATTACAAAACATTTAAAATGAACATTTCACATTCTGTGTGTGTTATAAGAGTATGTTGTTACCTGCTAAGTCAACATTGCAGCCGGTAGAAACAATAGCCCCCGCGTCTGCGCTGCTAACTACACATCGATATTCCCCGAATTTTACTTTGGACTGTTCAGTGTAATTTATAATAAGAGTACCGTTATTAAGTATCTCACTATTTGCATCAGCTTCTATTAAAATACCATTGACATACCAAGAATAAGTCAACAGCAATTTAGAAGGTTTGTGGTCAATGTTTAATTTGTTATGCAAGTTATTTTCTTTAAGTTTCTCTTCATCTTTTAATCGAAAACTCATTTCCCGCCTAAATCTGGCATGTTCCTTTGCTATGTCAGGGTCATTGGTAAGAGAATCATAATCGCTTACCAATTTTGAATCATCAAGATTCAAAGAATATAGTTTAGATTTACTTCCAAATGCTTCGGGTTCGATGCTACTTTCTTCGTCTTCATTTTCTTCATCGATATCGTCATCTTCGCCCTCATCGTCTCCATCAACGTACTCAAGGGTTCTTGGAGTTGTCCTCTCAATTTTACGTTCATATTTTACATGTCCAAAACAATGCAGTGCTACCGCTTCCTTAGGTGATACCCAAGCGTAACGTGGAGGCTGCGTAATGAACTCCAATCGAGGACCTGGGGGTACTGTGCTACTTTTTAAAACACCAATAGCTTCTGCTCCTGTGAAACATAAAAGAAAAAATGTATTATGAAATAACTATATTACAGTAAGCCTAATCTGTGTTTGAACATCAGGAGGAGGGCTATGTATCATCTGGAATATATCTTTAATTTTTTTTCTTTTATTGACATCCCAGAATATTACAATCTATCCATAGATATTTAGTAAGTCACTTAACTTCTTTAATTGAATTACATAAATCATATTTCTAAAATTGAAATTCTATACACCCTCATTTCCTTCTTTCACTTTTCTGCAACCAAGTTTCAGCAACGTGGATTAGTCCATGAGTGCCCTATCTCTTTGCAAACAACATGATCACCGATACAAGTCAGAGGGAACATGGCTAAGCATACAATGGAAACAAAATGGTTTAAATTTTTACTTCGTTTTTGGACCTCGTAAATTACGGTACATGTTACCAAAACAGTTGACAAAAAAATTTCCTATTTCAGAGAGACAGAGAGAAAAATTCTAAGACTTTTGGCGTCTTTGTATTTTCTCCTGAATTTCCTGGAAACCCGTTGTTTTGGAAAAAATAATTTAACTTTTTGCTCTATAACTTTCAATTCGTAAAAGATAGAAAGTTCAAATTTTCAATGCTAACTTAGTTGAGAAAATTAGGGTGTCGAGTAGGGAACTTTAGAGAAAGTTCAAATTTTGGATTATGTAATAATTGAGTATTTAATTAATTAAAAAAAATTTCAAAATTTTATTTGGGGGCACGGGGCGGTTTTTGCCAAAGGTAAAATATAGCCTACCTTTGGTACCTAATTTACAAATCGAAAAAGAATCCAAATTTTGAAAATTGATCAAATAAGAAATAAATTTTGAATATTAAAAGAATTAGAAGAATTTTTTTTAGTCAGTTTATATAAAAAATTAATTTATTCTGAACGAGATAAATATTTCAATATATACTTTGCGACGAGGGTAAACACTAGTATATGTATATTACTAATAAAACTCATTTGATCTAATGTGTTTTAAAAATTAAATTATAAAAAAATCTACATAATTTTCAAATCGTACATTTAATTAATGTGCACAATTGCGCACATTAGAACTACGTTCTAAATATAAATAGAATTCAAATTATAAAGTGCACGAAAATATCGTAATTAAATTAAAAATGTGTTATTTATATATGGCAAAGATATTTTGTATTTTTATTTACTAGGTAAGTAAAAAATATGTTGTCGTTAAAAATATGAAGGCTTTGACTGATTTTACTATTTTGTAGGCGAGGACTTCCCCAAACGCCTTACTGTTTCGTTTATTGATCGAGTTTTACAGCACACTTCTATGTCAAAATACTCATATATATTTAGTCATTTCAAATACACAAATACACACACGCATAATGTAACAAGAATAGCAAAGAGTGTGCCCGTCATGTGGCGAAACTTAATTTGCAGTTTATTATTTTATTTATAATATGTACATTGTACATGTACATATAACATAAAAATTCAATTTCTGTCACTTTTAATACTACGGCTACGTTGTAGCACACAGATAATTGTTTATCTTGATTTTCTATGAGCGCACATGTACGAATCAACAAAAGTTGAATTTTAAAAAAGGGCATTTATTTCCAGGGGTTTCAAACTAATTATATAATTATATAGATACTAGAGTTTACCCCCGTCGCAAAGCAACGACTTTTTGGTGTGTATGATGTGAACCAACAAAAAATTTCGTAATTTTATTTAAAAATTTTATTCTATTTTCAAATTGAAATATTTAACTGGTTCAATATTAAAATAATTTTTCATATAAATTGACTAAAAAAATATATTCTTTTCAACAAAATATAAAATATTTTCAATTTATTCGTTATTTGACCAACCTTTTTTTAAAATTGTAAATAAGGTACTAAAGTTAGCCTATATGTAAAATTTCTTTCTAGCTAAATTTTTCACCTCGACAAAAATCGCCCCCTTGCCCCCAAATAAAGTTGTTGAATTTTGAATTTTATTTTTTTTAATAACAGATTTTATTATTAAATCCGAAATTTGAGTTTTCTCCAAAGTTTCCTACCGGGCCGCCTATTGTTCTCAAGGCCCCCTTTTCCAATTTTTGAAAAATCCGAGGACGCCAAAAGTCTTTGAATTTTTTTCTCCTAATTCTCGTTTAATTTTTAAGCGGATAGCCGAAGAAAAAATGAAACAAATATGTAATTAAATTTTAACGTGCTGCTACATCTAAGTCTAAGTTAAGATTCTAAGTTCGTGAATGCGAAAGCTTTACTATATTTACCTTTAAGGCAAAGAAAAAGAATTTTTTTAATCCGTCTTGTTGTTTCAGTATTTACGAGTATTATGTTTACGGCACTCAATGGTAACGAATTTGCTATTTATAAAGTTCTCGGTTCGTTAGAAAACAAAGCTACAATGCGATTTATTATTATTTTAATGGTTTTAAAAACATGATTTTTGTTTATAGAATTACCGATGCTATAAAATATAATGAAAATTTTTATTACTTATTACATTTGCAAACAAACAAAAGAACTTTGAATTCCCATACAAATATTAAACAAAGTTAAACGATTTATGCAGCTGTGCGCTGTGCATTACAGCATACATGATAAGTGTACGTACTGCAAACTACAAAGTGTATGGACCTAGTGCATTCATTACTGCATAGTGCATATACTGAATCAACATTAGTCATTTAACATACTTCATAAGTTATTGTATTATGTTTACTTTAACTGTTAAATGTAGCTTGTAGGTCTAACTTATTGTATTGGTGCTGTGAAAGAACAACAATACTCGTCCTATTGCAAGAGCGTAATTGGAATTCGAAAAATAACCACAGTAAAAAAAGTAATTATTATACAAGTAGGTCCAATCTAATATTTCGTACGTGCTGCATTTTAAACGAAGCATTGAAGCAGCTAAGGAATGTTTTCAATAGGCTTTAATATGATTTATTATTCCCAGAAACTTCAGAGGCTTTAGCATGTAGCATTATCCCGGAGGCAAATTATGAAGACAAAGTATTACGAGAATAAAGGACTAGTAAAAGAGCCTTGGGTGGTATCAGTCAATCCATTTTAGATAAAAATCGTTTTCTCTGATCAAATTTCATACTACATTGACTTAAATTAAAAAAATTCAGTGCAGTTATTGTAAAACAAAGAAATCTAATTCTTGTGTGTTCTCTGGGTGGCCGAAGTGGTTAGATCGTAGACTATAACACTTAGCTATGCTTTTGGTTCGGGATAAACATATCACATAATAAGAAAATCCACAAAACACATAATTATTAAATTATAATTAAAGCCATAGCCTAACCATGCCCCTGTTGCTAGGCTGCTGTGTCTTTGGGTTCGATATTCGGGCCAGAGTTTTATTTTCTGGGTTTGATTGTTATAAAATGAAATAGATTATGTATATAAATAATTGTAAACTTATTAGACAGCGGTGTATTGTACATATATGCCACGACATCATAAATACTGATAACATAGTAGGAGTTGTTGGTGATAGGACTTAGCATCGAAAATAGGCCGACGTTAAATAAATGAAATACAAAAAAAAAATACATAAATTACTATATTTAATATAACTTTTCCCCCCTTTATATTTAACAAGGCGAACTTATAAGTAAGGTTAAAACCTAAATTTAAAACGTGTGCTAATGCAACTGTTTTAAGGGAAGTACAAACCTAAAATGTCATCGCGAACATTAGGTCCTAGTCCTAATAGCTTAGATTATCGAGGTTGTACTCTATTTTAAATATGTATTGCTTGCATTTTGCACGCTAAAATCAGATGATTATAAATTTAAACCATGTAAATACCGAGTACAGAGCCTAATTTGGAGCAGCGGAGGCCCCTATTTATTTTGCGAATAAAAGGAATAATTTTTTATCGTCAAGTCTTTCATAAATTTATTGCTTTTATCTCTATTGTGGGGGTCCCTCTCTTGTTGAGCAGTAGCCCCGCCTGTCCTCCACAAATCCAGATCTGATCAAGTATAACAATATTGTTGTGCATACGAGCATATTCGTATACAATACGAAGTATTTCTGGTAAAATTACTTCAAAGAAAAACTTTGTAATTTCAATGTTCTTATTCTGGCGTTCAAGTTTCAATGGATCTGGTATGTACACATGTGATGGACGTTTGTTTTGTTGATTTCGTTAGTGTCGTAGTCGTAGTAGTTGCTATTGTTGCAGCCTACTGATCAGGCGTTAATTTGTACTAAGTGAACAGATTTTCTAACTTAAGTTACGTACATAAATAAAAATAAACACAAGCTTTGCTTTAAATAATACATTTAGAAATATATATTACGCTTATCTGGTGTTCCGTAAATAACAGCAAGCGACAACTGTCTTTTATGTGTGAATTGAATTTCATTTCAAATTTTAATTCCATTTTTAAATTGAAATATTTAACTGGCTCTATATTAATTTTACATATAACGACATATCATTTTTCATATAAACTGACTAAAGTTGACTGACTGATAAGTGACGAAATAGCATGCAAAATCTATCTGTTACGAGTTAAAAGTTATACAGAAAAAAGTGATTATTTTTTTTCAGTTTTTCCAAAATTAGAGGTTTCCAGGAAATCCAGGAAAAAATCCGAGAACGCCAAAAGCCTTAGAATTTTGTTCTCCACGAAATAGGAAATTTTCAAAAACATTTTAGCCACATATAAGTATAAAGGAATATAAATATACAACTGGAACATTATAATATAGGATAGGTGTTTCCCAATTACGCCACTAAAGCGCACAATGCGGCATTATGCTCAGCATTTAAACAGTGCCTCGGACAGTTGAGCACATTAAAAAGTTCTGCTCTCGCATGAAGTGCGCAATTGATACCAACTAATTAAGATAAAATGTAGAAATTCTTGATATTGCTGACAATGGGCTTGTCTCCTATGTCTTATTTTCTATAAAAGTTGATAGAGTGGGTTGCTAAAACCTCAAATGTTCAATTATTTTTTAATAACTCTTTTATGTTAGGAGATATTAATAATTAAAAAAGTAATTTTGTCTCTTTAATTATTAAAGGAATTAAACGTTGTATACATTACAAATGCATGTGACATCACAACCGCTAGCTACTATCTCTGTTATACAACAGAAGCTAGATTTTTCTTGACAGAACTTTGACAGGTTACCAACCTTACAGATCATAAGTCTCTGCTACATGTATTTATATATCAAAATATCAAATATTATTCACAGCGGTTTCAAGGAACAATAAAATTTCAATATTATGTCTGCCGTAACAGGGTTAAATAAAATAAAAACTTATTATTCTTTGACTTGACTTGATTACCAACTAATTTCGACTACTAACCGCTACAAAACATTACCACAGCACTGACCTAATCGACAAATAACTGACCTATACAATACATCTTTACGTCATACAAATGGCCGACATCTCTAGCACTAAAACTACAATTCAAATTTTTAATTGCTATATCTCCTCAACATTTAGACATTTAATAAAAGCGACACACCAATACACATTCATTAACATCAATTTCAACCAACAATTGAAAAATCGACCACTAAAAATTGAGGACACAAGCCCATTACTATTTCCAATACCCTTATATGAAATGATTAATACCTTTAATAATAATATTTATTTCATTTAAATCATAAAAATATTTTTTTTAAATAAAATTAAATTTATAAAATTGTGGTAAAAAATATGAGTAATAATATGAATAGAAATAAGTAAGTATGGATGAAGGTATATTTTTAAAAACAACTGTAGGCTTCAATTAAACATCCAAACAATGCGAAACAGTGCGGCACTAAGTCGCATTGTGCTCTGTTATTAGAAACCCCCTATGTATTTACTATTTATATTTCTAAATAAACTCTAAAAAAGGACATCCAGATTAAAATACCTGATGGAAACAGGTAAAAACTACACTAATACGATCTTTCGAATTTAGGATAATTCTCTGATAAGGGAATTACAATTGAGGTATTAGGAACCACATTTTTTGGTAAAGAAAGAAGAACAGTATAGACAACAATATAGAGAAGATCGTAGTATATGATTAAGACTAACATTAATAAAACATCATATTTTAAAGTTATGATAAATATTGACGTATATACAGAATCTACTTATATAATTATAGAACTAGTTGGTAAAAATGCAGTGTTTGTGTGTGATTTTATTCGTATAGTAGTAGAATATAAATACAATTGCATAGTAAGTATACAATTTTAAATACGATTCTTTTCCGAATTTTCATTTATTCTAATCTACCTCATTGTAACATACTAGAATTTACCCCCGTCGTAAGCGACGACTGTCTTTTGTGTGTGAATGGAATTTCATTTCAAATTTTAATTCCATTTTTAAATTGGAATATTTAACTCGTTCTATATAAATTTTACATATAAAAATAAATAATTTTTCATATAAACCGACTAAAAAATATATTTTTTTCAACAAAATAAAAAATATTTTCAATTTATTCGTTTTTTGACCAACATTTTCTTAAAATTTGGGATTTTCTTTTCGATTGGTAAATTAGAACCAAAGTTAGCCTATATAAAAAATTTCAACTTTCTAGCCCAATTTTTACCCTCAGCAAAAATCGCACCCGTGCCCCCAAATTAAGTTTTGAATTTTTTTTTTAATATGATATTCAATTATTACACAATCCAAAATTTGAGCTTTCTCCAAAGTTTCTTACCAGGCCCCTTTTATAAAATGTTGAATTTATAAGTTTTGAAATATGTTCGCATTCAATAGTAATACACATGCAAAATTTCACCAAACATATAAACATATAAGAATCACCTGGAACATTATAATATAGGAAATTAAACATCTGCAGACCAAAAATATGGTCAATTTGTAGTTTTAGACCATCCAGTCTCCTCGACGAGACTTGGACGTGGATTAGTGTCTTTCATGTATTCACTGTTAGTACGGGTGGATGGGAAGCGCTAATTTATCCGGGAATTAAGGCTTTATGTTAACCTGTTAAATTACTGACGTTGGCATTTGGTACAAATATTTTCTATAAAGCGGTGTAGTGCACATATACGAGACTTCTATACGTGAACAGATTTGTAAAGCTGAGAAATCATTCAAACTATTAGAGTCTCATGTAATGGAATGCTACCTACATTTCTAATTCGTACAGAATTGCTTCAATCATATGCGTATCACAACTTTTGTGCAGTGCTGATGTTACCCGATACATTCATGTCATTCAGCATTATATGGTGAGAAATTCACATTAAAAATTAATATGCGCGCAGTCTTTTTTACTATGTGTTAAGATTTATAAAAAAAACCTGTGGTTTTCTATAAGGGACGTCGCTTAAGAACTCAATCGAGCGCGAATTTATTACTTGATTGTTTATTTAATTTTATTAAAAAGAAGAAAATAACGAATATCAGCTTAATACATTATATTTTAAACGTTTACAGTATGAACGTATAATAACAACTCTTATTTTAGAAAACTTAAAAACTAACACAAAATCTAACTTTAAAACAATGTACAATGGAAGAGGATAACAATATTAATAGACAAAAATTTCTTTTCTCTTGCGAACAGTTATAAATATTCTGTAAACAGTGTTAAAACAGTATCAATTCATTTTCAATGATAAACATTTAAATTAAAAACTATATAAAAATATATTTGCTTCGATTCATGCAATACTGAACACTATGTTCCATAGGACCTGGTGGGACCAGTATGTATTATACTTGCAGTACACTAAATTTTAAAAGGTACCATGGTAAATTTTATACTCAGATAAAAAAAGGTACAGAACATTACAACATTTAAATTGTGCTATAGTAAAATAAGTCGGAGTACTATATGATTTTTTAGTACGACAGTATTAATATTTTAAATTTAATTGAATAAAATTGTTGTTTATAAATATATGTATATTTAAATATTTACATTGTAAGATCAGAATATTTTATATTATAACAAATATTAAAGTTTATAGTTAGTTTTATTAGTATATATAATATATTATATATTTACATTTATTAATGCTTTCTTTCCTTAATTATAATTACATGATGATAAACCATAAATTGTACATGATAAAATATTTGTTACATACAAGTTTTGGGTATGTAAACGTTACTAATAATTGCTTTAATTTTATGACTTACAATAATATTCTTTAATTATAGTTGGTCAATATTTATAAAATTCCACCTAAAATCATTTCCATCTCTTATAACAAATGCTTCGAAGTGACTGCATACATCAAAATTTAGTAATTTTGCTACAACCAAAATTACGATGATGAATTTTAAGACTATCTGAGACACTTCGAAGAATTGTGGATTATTCTCTATTACATATTCATATTTCATAATCTAGTAAAGTGGTTATATACTATTAATATTTAACAAAAATATATTTTTTTTATTATTTGATTTTCGTAATGTACTTATATTTATGTACACACACAGATAATTTCAAGTAAATTATCAAAGCTATTATTTTTGAAGTTATGTAAGTTGAAATTTTTTTTTGTACTCTATGTATAGTGGATTTTATCCTTTAAAAGCGTTTTTCTCAAAATGGTGTTTTCAAAATCGGTGACCAAGATTATTCGGAAACGACTAAACCGATCAATCTCAAATTTTAACACAAGCTTTTAAAGTATATTTTTTTAGAAATTAATCAAAGGTTTTATCTCACCGATAATAATTTTTTTTATATAAACAATTTAAGGCCAAAAATTTGGTTAAAAATAGATTATTTTTTTTGAGAAGCCGCCATTTTGTCCAAAAAAAATATTTTGCCTAATCCTTCGATTAAATTCTAGATTATACATTACTTTAACGAAATCCGTTTGGTTTTTTAATTTTAGATGATCCAGTCCAGAGATATAGTGGTCACCGCAAGATGCCTTTTTTGAGAGAAGCTCCTGGAGACCAGCTATAGAAGCTTCCAAATTAATATTTTTGCAAATATAAAAATATTTGAATACAGTTAAAAGTTACCATAACATGTGTACACATTGTTACATTAACATAATTAATAGTCTTCTCAGGAAACATTTTTCAAAAATCGCTTATTTTGGGACTAATAACTGTATATAACCCATTATAGTACTAATAGTATCGTAACTACCAATTGTATGTAAATAATTCTATTCACTTCTATTGGCCAGTTTTTAAATAACTTTTCTGACTTAGTGCCATATGTAAATTAACAGCTAACGCTTTTCATGAAAAATTTATTATTTTATTTCAAATGATGTCCTATTATAATTGACCTTCATATGTTAACACGAGACCTTGACACGACAGCATGAGCTGCAATTCTTCCGTTCTGATGATTGCTTTCATCTCGCATAGAAGAGACGTTCCCTAATGGCCCAATTTATTTTCATAATCGTTGACTAATGAATTAGAAATTGATGCTAAGGACTAAACTCTCTTTAAAAAAATTTAAACGAAGACTAAACTATACTTCTATCTCAATATCTAATAAATTATTTGTATCGAAGTGCAATATTGATTGTTCCCATCAATTAAGAAACCTACAATAAAACTCAAATTTTTAATAAGATACAACCTTTTAGCAGCTGAAATTATGATTTTCTTGTATTTCAATCGATTTTTAGATATTTCTAGAGTTTTGTTTTCTTAATTTCTAGAAATATTGACACATTGCAATAAATTATTAAATAAATATAATAAATTTTATTTCAACATTAATAAATTGATTTAAATTAAGGAAACGGTGCGGTGATATTGACAAACCCTTTCCAACAAATCGTGCATAATGCATCACCATGTATGTACATTATCAACATAGGCAGCTTTTACGCCCGTGTCTTGTGAATTAATGTTTTTAATGTGCTAATCATAGTATAATTCGTAATAATTTTATTAATGTCATTTCTGTGGATCATGTAAAACCTACAGAATTAATTGCAATGAGAAATATAGTCCAGTTTAATTATAATCTTCATTAATTGTGATATATGTGGTTTCAAGGAATTGAGTCATTAGTAAAGATTTCTCTCTCTAGATTATTAAATAACAGAAAATATTTTTTAGTTCTGTCTAGAATTTTGATCCTTCCACAAACTACGTTGAATAAAATTCTAAACTGAATTATCGGTTGACTTTTCTAAACTTTTAATGTATGAAATAGTTTTTTCAAAAATAAATAGCAATTCAAAAAAGATTTAAACACTTTACAAATAAGTGTGAACACAAACAGGTATGAGTTTATACAGTATTACACCATTCACTTCTTAGATTATTTGTCTTTACCAACAATAATTTATTCTGATTGTATGTAAGTATTTAAATTTTCTTAATACTTAAACATTTTTACGTCTTTATGAAATGAAAAAAAGGATCATTTAGTCCTCTACATACGACAATTATATATACATAAATATTAAATGAGATATCAACTTGAATTGAATGCGATTTTCTGACAAAATTTTCAATATCTTGATTTTCACAATAAATAAATCTGTTATTCTACAAAATCTTAAATTAAATTAAATAAATCTTGTTATTCTACAAAAAAAAAATTAATAATTATTTTACATTAATTGTATGCAAAAGAAAAATATGTAGAAATTGTTTTAGTTGTTTTAAGACGATAGATATCTGATAACTTACGGAAAATTCGTTAATGGTTGTGCTTCATCTTTATAATAAATCAGGATAATTTATTAAATGTCTGCAGGTCAATTTATTTTTGTGTTTGTAGACCGATAAATTTATACCGCCATCTTTATCATTTGTTAAAATTCATGTAATTCTAGGACAATTTCAAAATAATATTAGTAACTTTATTAAAAAATAATAATATGATAATTTTATAAAATGAAAAGTACTAACCGTGGAAGAATAAACAACTTTAACTGGTGAATTTTGAACTAATTGGCAACTTATATTTGATGAACTTACAGTCGTAGTCATGAAGTCGTTAGATATGTGTTCTGTCAATTGTGAATCGTTACATGAACCAAATTGGGTTACTCACCCCTTGAATAGTTTCGGATAATTGTAAATCTGTTATATACTTAGGAACCAAACAATTTTGATTCTTCATAATTTTTTTTTTTTTTTAATATTTTTGCCATTGGGCACAGGATTCTTCTGCCTTAACTCATTACATTATATATCATTGTTGTAATTACATTTATCTAATATCTAATCTGTAATTTATCAATTACATTTGTGATCCTTATTATATCTAAACATTCTCACTCCTTCCAAAAAAACAAGAAAAATAAAAACAAAACATGTAAATTTAAACCCCTACTGCTTCACTCCTTCTGCTACTTTCCCTCCTGTTTCTACTCTGCCATTCCTTGCTTCTTTTCTCTATCTCCGCCATTCACCTCTTCCCTTCACTGCCTACCTTTAATAATTACACAATATTATTTTCGCTTTTTACCTTTTTCTCACATGACAACTTAATGTGCTTCAGTATTTCTATATCCGTTTCGCACACCCGGCCATCCTCTCCTCTCTATTTGCCCAGTATCTGTTTCTTTTCGTTTTTCTCTATCTCTTCTCCTTAGCTCCACTTCTACACTTGTGCCTTCTTATTTCCTTCTCTCTACCTCCTCTGTCGCCATTCCATTCCTTTCAAAATACTCCTTTCTCTTTTTCGAGCCTCCTCCCCTACCGTCCTTTTTACTCTTCTCCCAAATTTTCCTTAGGATTTCGCCTTCAGCATTACTCATTTTCTCCTCGAAGTTGACTGTTCTCCTTCCTGCTTCTATTCTTATCTTGTCCCTTTTTAACTCCTCCATTACCATATATCCCACCGTGCACCTGTCCCACCCTAGTACCCATTTAATATATCTCTCCAGGATTCTTTCCAATTTCTCTTGCTCCTTCCAATCCCATATCTCTGTTCCGTACATCATCATACTCGTTATTAGTCTATCAAATATGCATAGACTCTTTTGTATATCCGAACCAAACACATTTTCTCCTAATCTCCACACTCTCCGCCTTCTTCGCTACCTGCCTTATCTGATCCTCTTCTCCGTTCTTCTCTCCATGATGAATTTATTTTCTTTAATTTATATTTTATTTATTGTTTATTGTTCGCCTTTCGGCTTTACAATCTACATTCTTAATACATACTTCAAATTACAATTAAATTTACATTATTCTCCACCAGCTTATTTATTCTCCTGTTCTTCCTTTCCTACTTACTATTTCCGCCATCCACCTCTTTCCTTCACTGCCTCCCTTTAGTAGCTGGCCAATATTCCTTTCGCTCGCTACTTTTTCCTTACACTCAAACTTAATGTGCTCCAGTGTTTCGTCCTCCGCTCCGCACACTCTACACTTTCTTTCCTCACTCTTTTCCTAGTATCTGTTTCCTTTTTCCTCATTTCCCAATCTAAACCTTGCTGTTCTTCTTATGTGTTTTATGTCTTTTTCTATAAGGTACTGAGGCACATTATTTTCCCATAACCTCTTATATCTTTTATTGTAGTTACTTTTTTCTATTTTTCCCATTCTCTCCTGCTGTTGTATCTCCTTATCCCTTCTCCTTAGCTCCTCTTCCACACTTGCGCCACCTTCTCTTCTCCTCTCTGCCTCCTCGATCGCCATTCCATTCCTTTCAAAGTACTCCTTTCTCTTTTTTGGACCTCCTCCCCCCCATTCTTTATGCTATCCTCTCTTATTTTCTTTAAAATTTTGCTTTCCGCTCTGTTCAATTTCTCCTCGTAGTTTACTGCTCTTTCCCCTGTTTTAATTCGTATCTTATCCCTTTTTAGCTCCTCCATCACCATGTATCCTGGCGTGCACCTGTCCAGCCCTAGTACCCATTTCATATATCTCACCTGTATTCTTTCCAACTTTTCTTGTTCCTTCCACCCCCAAACCTCTGCTCCATACAACATCATACTGGCTATCAGTCTATCAAATATCCATATTCTCTTTTGTATGTCCCCCCCAAATACCTTCTTTAATTTATATTTAGTATGAATTCTTTTTATTAAATTTAGAAAGTTACTTCGACTAAAGTATCCTCTATTTCTAATAAGAGTATTGGTTAAGATTGAAGTGTATTGAGTAAGACGTTTTAACGAATTCGTTGTTGATTATTTATTTGTATAGATAATGTATAAACAGGCACCTGGATAATATAAAATTTTCCTAAAATGTATCTTTTTTTAAAATTGGTTTACTTTGTCTTCTGGTACTTCGATCTACCTCCTGTATCTCTAACAACTAAGAGTCCGCCTTCCTTCACTTGCATACTATAAGATGTATTACATTTGACTATGGGAAATTGTTAAAATTAATGCAGTTCTATATCGATTTCCATTTGTAAGGAATTTTACCATGGAATATAGTAGAATGTTTGAGAAACATAGGTAATTTTTGCTTTATTTTGCAACAAAATTTTTTCAAGTGAATATTAAATGTAAATATTTATGTTATATTTTTACTATAATGTAAAGAATTTTTTGTTATAAATCGTTATAGCACCCTGGTACTAGCCATTGTATTTTTAGTGTGAATTTCTCAGTGTTTTGACCACCGCCATTTGTACAATAAAGCACTACGTATAAAAATGTGTTAAATATAAACCATATATATTAATATAGAAAAGTAAGAGGTCGGTAATAAATTTTTCCATAACCTGTATTAGAATGATATTAAAAATATCTGTTGCTAATAAAAAAAAAACTCAAATTGGAAAACATATATTGCTAGAACCAATATTTCTCCAGATTTATTTGGTTAACTATAAACAAAGTACAAATATTTAATTGTAAAGTAATATTTACTGACTCTTAGTTTAACACAGAATATTCTACAGAAAACAACCTCACCTGTCTTTGTAGTTTTTTATAACATTCAATAATAAAACTGTTTTCTTAATAAATTTACTCTAGAAAAAGCAATACAATTTTTCGTTCAACTTGTTGGAAATTAACAATAATCTAAAATATTCTAAATATTTCTTATGTAAAATATAACATATACATTTTTGTTTGTTCACAAAATACACGTTTTGTCCCATATTAAGGGTCATGACTAGGCCGAATGAACACTGCTATATAGATATAGAAAAGCAATTTCTTGAGTGTCACAACATAAATTTAAAAACAATTATTTAGATATGGCCTATTCAATAAAAGGCGTTAAAGCGAAGGTCAGGTCTCCTTCTGAACGAAAATTTATCGATTTTGAAAGTAACGCTTCGACATCTAGTTACTTATACTCGTATAAAACAAATTGGTACATCATTTTCATAACTAGTTACTTAATTTTCTTTTTATTTTCGGTTATATTGCTGTTACATTTTCAATATGTTTAAACAATGTAATTATTACCATCGCACATATGGGACATTCAGTTTACAGATTTTACTCGATACCGAGATTTCCACAATAGTTACAAATACCTAATTTAAAAAAATCACATTTGAAATACTTATGTTTAATTTCAATATAAGTTTTGTAATAATTCAATATCATGTTAAAAAACAAAAAATCAAAATTTTAACATTTTATTTGGGGGCACGGGGGCAGTTTTTGAAGAAAGTAAAAATTGTGCTAGAAAGTTGAAATTTTGTATATGGGCTAACTTTTTCAAATTTTGAAAAAAAAAGTTGGTCAAAGAACGCATAAATTGAAAATATTTTTTATTTTGTTAAAAAAAATATTTTTTTTTAGTCAGTTTGTATGAAAAATTATTTGTTTTTATATGTAAAATTTATACAGAACGAGTTAAATATTTCAATTTAAAAATGGAATTAAAATTTGAAATAAAATTACTAATTATTTTATTGAATTCAAATCATATAGACTAAAAAGACATCGCTTGCGACGGGAGTAAACTCTAGTTTAGTTATAATGTTTCACAAAATATTGTTTTTATCAGAGTGTAATCTTTAACAACAGATGCTCAATATTAAAATCCGCTAATACTGTTATAGAGAATATGCATTAGGAAACAATCTGATGAGGAACTGCAAGAATATTAAAAATTTGAACTTGCTCTATATCTGTTATCAATGTTCTCGGGAGAAGGAGTGCGCAAAAGCACCAAATCATCGTTGTACACTACATTCAAGCCACTTTCTCATAATACAAGTCTTGGAGATAACAAAATCAAAGTAGTAGTTGGGGAGGACCTTTTACATAAAGTCATTTGGTAGCGTAACAATTCTTTTGAATCAATTTGTGCAATATGTACAAAAACAGTATGACGGATACCCAATTGATGCTACAGAGAAATAACAGTCGAGACGAATAAAAAGAAAGAACTAACTTGATTAAAGTAATTTAAGTAGCTATTTAAATGAAAATAAATTCTTAAGTTGCAGGTAAGCACTTCATTGGGTTTTCTCAATGAGTTGGAAACGATAGTAAGTATTGGTCTAATTAATAGTTCGTCGATGTTCATTGTTTTATGTGTAACTTGTATTTTTTAAATTATTCTTTATTATTAACCATTCTAAAAATTTCTTCAATCTTAATATATAATTAGATTTCGATAACGCAAAAATAAATTAATTGCGATTGTTTCTTGAAAATTTAGATGTTTTTTATATTTTTCTTCCTCGCCGGACCCGGATCCGGCGGGTATTAAAACCCCGGGTTTTCGGAAGCCCTAGTTCAGACGCTTCATCTACCATCATTGCCGCTATCCAAATTATTTAGGATATACGGAGATAAATCCTCTATCATTAGAATATAATTTAATGTTTAAGATATATAAGCGCGAGAAGTCTTTTTATTTGTTTGATTGCTAGAGTTCTCGTAGATATCAATCTAGACCAAATTTAAAAATGTAATCTCGACAAAAGCAATAACCACAGAATCATATGTTCTCCACTGTAAAATAACAATCAATGTATTACACAGGTTTAAACTGAGAAAGGCCATAAAGGTTATTCTGCTAACGTCATAATTTTTTAGCACTTAGGCCAATGGCAGATACTCTATATTCAAATAAATATCAATTAAATATACTTGTCATGCATATTAGGTTATATTAAAAATAGCTATTGGATTGTATTCAAGATCAATGTTACAGTGTTACAGTTGGAGTCAATTCACAATTCACACGTATCAGTATAACAGTACAGCCGTAGCTTCTGCACTCTGCAGTCTGCAGTCTGTACTTGTATACGGTTGATGCTTGACGACATCGTTTAACGACAGCTGCGTTTAACATGTACGAGTTGATGCTCAAATAATATACCTGGCACACATGGATGAGTTGAGTACCATTTGAACACAGCTGATAATATATGTATGTACTTCTGTATGGTATAGATGGAAGAGTGTATGTGTTAAACGATCTCAACTTGCGATTAAATTAGACAAACGCCGACAATTTACCACATTTATTAGGAAATAATTTATAAAGATTTTAAACTTCATATGTATTCATGTCATATGTATTCATAAGACGAGTAGAGCAGCAGTAGAGCGTTCGTGATTGTGATTGAACAACTATTCTTCTTGCTTTTATATTCAAATGTTTTTCTATTAATTAGTATATTATTATATAGAGAAACTACTTTTCTGAACATTTGAAACCAAAATACGGGTATTAAGGATTTCAAAAAGTATAATATAAAAGTTGTAGAATATGTGTTGAAGAAAGTGGTTTCTAGAAAAATGTCTTTAAAGTGATAATAGTATACGAGTATATAATTCTTCACGAGGACATCTACACTAAGATTTCTAAACAATCTTAGCAAACACTCACAGTCCTTTCTATTTAGTGTAAACTTGTCAAAGATTTCATTTTATGCAGCATAAATTTCTCATAGATTTCAATCTGTCAGGAAGTCTGTCTATCCTGGAAGAAAGGCTGTATGCTGTATGCCACTACCAGCGAACGCCATATGATGTGAAATCACCCACAGTGTGTCCCGAATCACTGTAGTTCCATCAATTTTATAAGATTTACAGTGGTCGGCGCTCGAAATGTTACGAATTTCACGTTACTGTAGAAACCAAACGGTCAATGACAGCGCGCTCATTTTTTTTTAAAGCGTCGGGCTGTTATGTTGTTTTCAAGCATACATAAGCATATCGTTTTAAATTGCAGCTAAAAAAGTGATCGAAATGGAAATCAAACGCAAGTGTCATTGCTTAGTATTTGGCTGGAAAATCACAAGCAACCATTGGTAATGAGCTGCGACACTTACGTGTGAACAAAATCGGAGCAATACATGTTACACTGATACTGCTAGCATCAAAAAACGCCATGGAGGTGGACATCCAAGAACAGGAACATCGGTAGAATTGGATCGATATGTGAAGGCAGAATTCAACGAAATTCATGACAAAGCGGAGTTCAATTGGCGAAAAATTTCAATGTGTCTGCTCGTAGAATGGAGTGCATATTAAAAAATGAACTACGATTGAAGCCCTACAAAATACAAAAAGTACCAGACTTAACATCTGCACAAAAAGCAGTTCGCCTAGCAAGAGCAAAGGTGTTAAAACACTTGCACGTTGGTGGCGAGTTTGAAAATTTGGTCGTTTCTGATGAAATTTCTTTTGCGGTTCAGTAATATGTAAACGATAGTATATGGTTACAGTGCAAATCAAAAGACAATTTAAACCAGCGAATTGCTCTCTGAAAGCAAGCGCCTGCATCAGTGATAATTTTGGCCGCGGTAACTGCCACAGAACGCTCACCACTCGTTTTCATTGAACAGTGCGTAAAGGTAAATCAACAAATCTACCGTGAAAAGATTTTAAGCGATACTTTGTTACCTTGTGCACGTAAACAATTCGGTAGAAACCATTGGACATTTCAAAAAGACTCGGCACCCTCTCTTAAAGCCCACGTTGTTTGCAAGAAAAGGTTCCCAGCTTCATTTCTTCACAACATTGGCCACCATATTTCCTGAACTTAAACCCAACGGATTTTTCACCTAAAAAATATGAGATGGTCAACACCTTAAAGATTGCTCTTTGCCGAGAATGGGATAAAATATCATCAGACCCTTCCGAACTTGAAAAGGATATTTTCCTTCTAGGTGCATTGCTATCCACACCTTCCATATTGATAGATTAAGATTTTCAGCTATTGCTCTAGTGCTCGAAGTAGGATCCGCTACAAATGCGTAAATGATTTCTTTCTCAACATTTAGGACATATCTTCCAAGATTTACACCACGAATTCCAGTTTCCGAAAGCGTTCGAGATAAAAAAGAACAATAATCAAGTACTGTTTAGTAAGTTTTAAAGCGTTGTTAAAACTAAAAAAAAACTCTAGTTATAGTTCTAGCTCCAATTCTAAAAATTGATAAGATATCAGCTTAAATGATACCTTAAAAGAAAGGCCAATAACCGAGCATATTTTTACAAAAGTTTGAACGAACGAGGCTGTTTTATTTATTTTTCTAAATTGCATAAAATAGGCAGTTTTTTTTTTTAATTGTAAAAGCTTCTACGACTTCAAAAGCTTCTAGTTTTTTTTTTAAAACACAGATGCTTTGAATTTGGTTTATTAAATTATATATCTGGCAAATGCCTAAAAAATAAAACAATTACCATACCAACTTAAATTGTGACACTGTTGACATTTAACTATCAGAAATTGGGTTTTTATAAAAATAACATAAAAATAGCAGCTAAAAGTAAATAATAAGACTTCACCTAAGACATGTATGGCTAAAAATGTTCTAAATGGTGTCAACTATCATCCCCTTAAGGCTTTGCATCTTGCTACCAAACACGCTGTATATGGTTTTATAATGAGTTGTCGACTACGTCACTGATACACACTTCTATGCTTAACAAACTTAGGCCCTCCCCAAACGAGTCGACTGATTGCAAACTAGTCGAGCCGATGACTCTATAGAATTTTTAACAATAGCATAATAGAGGATTTTATTGTATCGTATTTGTATGTATGTATGTATGTATTTAAATACTTTTGAATAGTATTTGTGCACATCTCTGCTCATGATGTCACCATCAAAAGCATGCAACGAAGCATGCTCTACGACCGAGAAACACAGTCGCTCAAAACCAGTTTAGTTTCGTTTGTGCCGTGTGTTTCTTCTCACTCGTATACATGTGCGTTCTCTCACTAACAACACAGTTCCATTCTCATTCGGTTCGGGCAGATCGGTTTATAATCAGTCGACCCGTGTGGGGACGGCCTTAAACTGAGCTGAATTAAAATTGAATAAAGACCAAGAGACCGATCACAGTGCGATTTAAATCTGCGGGAAAATTAAAAACCCGTGGTGTGTGCATGCTCATATAATTCCATGTGGTACAAAATCATATCATATGAGGTCATAATCATGATCATATTTCTTTGTGTCACAAAGCCGCCAGAAACGCTCGCTGCGATTTAAATCGCAGTGTGTTCAAGCTCTAGCTGCTACGTTTAATTGTCTGTCTATTTATATTATAACAATACGTCATTAATTCCTTAAAAATAAATATTTATAAACAATAAACTAACTTATTTAATCTTTATATTGTCCGCCATCTGTCCTACTAGAGATTCTATTTGTTTTCTCTCTTAAACATCAATATTCATTAACATAAATATCTGTTACTGTATTAGAGGTTTCTGGTAGAACAAATGCGTCAAATAATAATATGAAATCATTAAGTATCAGTTTACAATAATATGATAACACTAAATTTACTGTATAATATAAGTGTATATATGTGTAGGTGCGAGTCGGAACCAGGTGCCGGTCATAACCAGTATCTTAATAGATATCTTATTGGTTTCACTTAATATATTAAAAAATTCACTTCGTGTATAGATTCATATGACCATAACCAACGAAAATAGTTTTAAGTTAATCAATCGCTTCATAATAAATTGTTATCACTGATCCATTAATACTCGTATAATAATTGGTACCTCATTTTATAAAATTTACTTATATTCATAAAATTTTAATATAAGATTTTTTTATTATTATGTATGTAAAAATTCTACCGTCCCATACATGTGCAAATGCAATTGGTGTAACAGTGATTTAGATCAGAAGTATATACTAACCTAACTTCTCAGCATTTAATAAAAAAGTAAGAAAACACTGTCCTTGACCCTTAGTTTCCTGGTCAAACACATTCAAAGCAACAGTAAGCACGCGAGGGAACCTGCAACCTTCCTTCAGTATTACTTATTCGCTGTCAATGTCCGACAGTGCTCGCTTGCCTGCTTACTATTTTCAGCTAGAATGGACTTAACATAAGCAAAACAGATTATGGATACGCAGATACGAATACATACGTGAAATTGTGTTCAGAACAGCGTTGAGATTCACTAACTGAACAAATAATAATCTTAGTTCAGTCAACTATTTCGCGGACTTAATAATTTTATTTAATATTTGTAGAACCATTATTTTTCTAGAAAATATTTAAAACTAATACATATAAATATAAGTTATACATTCCTTAATTATGTTTCTTTATCAGTAAACATTCTTCTCTTATGTTGTCAGTAAAGCGGAACTAATAAAATGAATTACGTTTAACTTAATAACTTTTTTCTTTTAGTTTCTGAACGCCTTCCAATATTTTTGTATAGCTTGTTAACAGCGGAAATAGATCTGAGATTGTGAATCTATAGCAGACGGGCCAAAGTCAACACCTACGAAAAATTTGTAAATACGTATTTATAATACGTAAATTTGCAAATAATGAAAAAGTTCAAGCAATTTTTAGAAAATGTTTTACATAGTTTACATACAAACACATTAGCAGATAGACTGCATTGAAAAAGGTTCGAATGTCTCAATTTGGATGGTATAAAAATGCAAGTAATCGATTCTGGTGTGTATTTTAATATATAAATATCATATATAATTCAATTTGCGAAAAGGGTTAAGACATTAGACTAACTTGATATTTAAAAAATATATATTTTTTCTAGGCTTAGGTTTATTATTTATGTTTAAAAAAATATTTTAAGCGTTAACAGCGTGGCCACAAAAAAATGATTTCAAATTTCCCTGATAATTCCAGGTTTTCCAGTAAAATTTTTCGCACTTTTCTAAATATTAAAGTTTTAATTATATTGTTATTACCAATAATTAAATCTTGTATTAAACTAAAAAAAAAAAAATTATTTCTGATTTATTTTTTATCTCATTGCCTTAGTTGTCGTTTAATAACTAATTAAATACAATTTTTTACTCGTTAATAAAAAGTAACTCAAATTGAGTAAGACAAAAATAAGCTGACTAGTATAAACTAGAACAAATTAACTCTTAATATTTAATAGATAAAATTATTGAAGATTTTTAAAATGGTCATCAATAACTTAAATTTCAGCTAAAAGTTTAGCTTTTTTTGACGCCAATTTTTTTTTCATTGGCTACACGTTTTCTTTTTAAATTTTCTGATTCTTTTTATTTTAAATTTTAAATGAAATAGTTGCCGCAATCAAATTCCCTGATATTTTTTGAAATTTTCTGAAATTCCCCGCAAATTCCCTGATAATTCCCGGATTTCTAGGTCTGCGGCCACCCTGGTTTACCCATAGCAATATGCGGAATATTACCAGACCTTTTGCAATTTGAATTGATTTGTTTAGATAATTCGACACATTTGAATTGAGTACATATTCTTCTACAATACTATTTTCCTTTCACGTTTATCACGAAACTAATTTTTTTGAACTGATTGCCATATCTTGAGAACGCCGATTTTAAAATTACACCATATTTTATATAGGGTAGCATAGGATTTTTGCAATTGGATCCCTCGTTCATCTTGTTTATTATTTTTTTTACCGTCAATCGTCATTTCCACACAAAAATTATTGACCATCAGCAGATCTCTTGAAAAACATGTTACAATGTTGCATGGAGCAGCTTATATCTGCGTCATTTTTAATATTTAATAATAATTCATCATGTAAATAAATTCATATATGTATATTGTATTTAATGCTTACAAAAGGTTGCTTGAAAAACATATATTCTTTTTATGCTAGTTGTTTCGCGCGATATAGTGGTCTAAACTCAAATTGTTTGATTATTAGACGTATTTAAAATTAATATTTTATCATTCTTAATAATGGTTAAATAATGAAAAGGTGTAATAGCATTGACAACAATGTAATTGATTAAAAAAAAAACTAGCGTTCACTATATTATCAGTACTTTTTACAATATTTGATATTTAATTTACCGTCTCACTAATAAATAATTTATATATATATATAACAATATATACCAATTCTGAAAACATTATTTGTTCATTTTTGGAGCACTCACATACATAATGGTTTACCACCGCTGCGCTGAATGACACAAGGCGCAATGTTCTGAATGGTCATAGTACGAACGGGCGAGAGAATTCATTCGTACCTAGGCTACTGAGGCTACCTAGAACCCAACTGCTGCACCGTTCACGGACCTACACAAGAATTTAAGAGGGAAGGAGGATCATACTTATATTTTCTTCACTATTTTTTTCACAAAGCTTTTATTCATTTTATTAAATCATTTTGCATCATTTTGCATTATCTTGTATATATAATAATAGTGATATTAAGATAATACTAAATAAAAATGAGCAATATTCGGCTTATTAGCAATTATAACGGCTTTTGCATACGGAATGTCCTGGCGCCTGGTCTAATATACATATTCTACTAATCCAGAGATCCAGATCTACAATGCAATACAGATAGATGTCTGATTTATGCTATTTTTTACAAGGATTGAAACGTTGCTAAAATGGTTTACAAATACATATTATTTACTAAAATTTTGATATGAACATAACCGTAAATGGAAATTAAATTTTTTTAACATTTATTTAGGTTAACCGAAAACAAATTCCTAATACTGGTTTCATGAACCGGTATTTGCGAATTTGAAATTAGATAGAATGAAATTTGATTTTGGAAATTTATACAGAATAAAATGAAGTTTTGGGAGAAATCATAGAAAAACGACGTCACATCTATTAAAGCTAGACTAAAAACGATTTCTACAGATTTTTCAATAAGGTATACATAAACAGAAACGTTTTTTCTTTGCAATTAAGAACAAAATAAGCAAATATAGAAACCATGTTTTTATTCTCAACAAAAACGAACACAATAATTTCGGTTATGAGTATTTTGCATTGATTTTTCTAATATTTTTTTTAGAATTCCTTCCACTCAACATAAGTTCCTATTACGATACAGTTTTATTTATATTATGATAATGTTCGAGTATCCATAAATAATTCATTTTGGTTATAGTCATCTCTATCAGACCAAATATTATTTGGTCTAATACCACAAGTTTATGTTAATTAATAAATTTATAGGATATAGAATTCCTGTAGGACAATCACCTGTAGAACTTTAACCACTTTCACAATAAGCAAATGCCTAATTTTGTTAGTTTTTCGTAAATAATTTCACAATATAATAATTTAAATATCAACCTAATAACGTAGAAATAAGTATATGGCAAAATACTAGTACTTTTAACACCGGTAAAGATAATAAATTACTGCTACCAGTAAGATCAGCATCGATGCGCCCTCAGGCAATTTCACGACAAAACCATTTTGCTTACAGCACAGCGACTTCTTATTTGGTTTTATAATAATTATAACGCAAGTTATAAATATTTCACTTACCCCAACTGCTGAGTATAAATGCTAGTCATTTTCAGGGCAACTGGTTAATATTTCATTAATATAAAAAATATATGTATATATGCTATATATTTTATTTAAACATTTCGTAATGTTAAACTCAAAATACGTACGTACTCGTACATGGTTAAACAGTAGTAATATTTTCGATAAGGTAATTATAATTAAAAAATCAGAAAGGCCCATAATGAAACACCATATTATTTGTTTTGTAAGACTATACATATGATTATTTTTTCAGTGAGAATAATATGCTAATTAAGTTGAACAACAAATACAAATTGTAAACAAGTTAATAAGCAAGCCAGATAAATAAAATGACTGCCAACAGCACTAAATAATGATCGAGATGGAGCAGTAGCGGTATTATCTACTTATAAAAAATTTGATTACTTTTAAGATATATAAATTCACAAATGGGAATTTTATATTTTGGTATATCTCAATATTTTAGTCTATTAATCGTAACAATTAAAATACTACTGTGATTTATTTGAACTTTTAATAATTTTAGCGACTCATGTCCAATCTTATAAATTTAAGTAATTTTGACTATTTACAGGTTAGATTAAAGATAAAAACAAGCAAATGGTTAGGTTGGTTTGACCTTAAATCAAGTCGGGTTAACCAAGTCAGAGAAAAATCCAAAATAGTAATAGACAGATAATTGTAAATTAGTTTAAAATATGTAGACCAGCCTAACATATATTTGGAAAACACTGATGGTATGAGCGTTACATATTAGGTTTGTTAACGATGATACTATATGTCTTTATAATAGTAAAAGAAAAATATTAATGATAATTTACATAAAAAAATTTAACTTGAATATATTTCATTTTTTGTCAAAATCATATTTGAGTGCATCATCTTTCATTAGTTATTAGCTCTTAAATAAAATATACATTTATAAACATTTACAATACATAATTTACATCTTATAAACATACATTTCCTTAACTAAATAAGAGGTTTTTCAGATTTTCCCTGCTTTCAAATATCATCCTATATTCCTCAGGCAAATATATTGACAATAATATAATTGTTTTTATTTATTTAATTTACCTATTTCCTATGCTAAGTCCTATCACCGACAACTTCCTACTATGTTGACAATTTTCGTTTATGATTATTAATTTACATGCATAGCCAATACAGGTCTAATCCAGAAATCGAATCCGAAAATGTCAAGCATGAATGCTCTTGTCCACTGTGTCGTCAAATATATTCTATATTATATTATCCTATGTTCCAGGTGTATATTTATGATCTTATATTCTTATGATCCTATATGTTTGGTAGTGAATTTTGTATGACAGCGCGAAAACGGCTCCGTCAATGTTTTTGAAAATTGCCCATTTCGTAGAGAAAAAAATTCTAAGACTTTTGGCGTCCCCGGGTTTTCCCTAAATTTCTTGAAAACCCGTAATTTTGGAAAAACTGATAAGAAAATGGGCACTTTTTGCTGTTTTCAACTTTTTATTCGTAAAAGATAGAAAAGTGAAATTCTGCATATGCATTACGCCTTTGAATGCGAATATATTTCAAAATTTAGAACTTCAAAATTTTATAAAAAAAAGACCCCGAGAAAATTAGGGGACCCGGTAGGAAACTTTGGAGAAAGCGGTGTTAGAAAATTAAAATTTTGCACATGGGCTAGCTTTAGTACCTAATTTACGAATCGAAAAAAAAATTCCCAAATATTAAAAAAGGTTGGTCAAATAACGAATAAATTGAAAATATTTTTTATTCTGTTTAGAAAAATATATTTCTTTAGTCAGTTCATATGAAAAATTATTTGTTATATGTAAAATTAATATAGAACGAGTTAAATATTTCAATTTATAAATGGAATTAAAATTTGAAATGAAATTTAAATCACATACAAAAACCAATCGTCGCTTGCGACGGGGGTAAACTCCAGTATATATATATATATATATATATATATATATATATATATATATATATATATATATATATAAATATATTTCAGTTTTCTTCGAATTATTGCAACCAAAAACGGAGCAAATTTACACTAAATAAAATGAAATCTACGACAAAGTAACACTTATAGTAAATACTAATAAATATATTTACTATTTCAATTTTTAAAATCTAATTTGTTATAATAATTTATTCCAAATAATTATTTTGGAAGCACTGGATTTTGAATTTTCTTCCCCAAGCATGGTTTTTAATTTTTACAAAGAAGTGGTTAGACTTATCTCTTTTTAACATGATTTTGATAATTTTACATATTTATTAATTTAATCATGTTCATTAAGTGTGATTTTTAATAGGTAGATGAATATTCTGCTAAAACGATGAATTGTAATTAAAAGTAAAGCTATTTCTGCTAAACACAAAACATGAATGTTACCGTACCATTTACAAAACCTAGTCTTTAGCCTTTAAGCCTTTAAAAGGTGTCTTTAAGATCCTATAATCCTTAAAAGAGTTTTATTTAATTTTTGTGTTAATGGACAAAGTCGAAAAGCGGATCACAAATCGTTCTATAATTTATAACAGGTATCAGATATTGTGATATGTTAGATAAAGCTTAAATATATATACAACTGTTTTTAGCGGGTTATATTGTAATAAATTCCTAACACAAGAAGTTTTAGAGGCATTGTACTGTATTGTGCAATACTGCATAGTTAAAAAACGTACCAAACGTGAGCAACGGAGTAAATGAACGGTGTTCAAAGGACTACCAGGGAGTGAGTGGAGAAAGAGATGAGTGGCTGTTTAAAGCCACGTGTATCATACTTAAATATAGTTAACAAAACTGCTCTCTACATAGGCAGTCATATACGCATACAAGAGTTGAGTTTATACATTCATACACTATCATGTAAATATACTGACATGGTTTGTAACCCTTAGATCAATGTATGCAATCCACATATTTTTATTTATTGGTATCTTATAACCTCTTTATGCAGTTACAATTTTAGAAATAATAGAATACGAACTGCGCAACTAAATGTTAAGGTGGAAGGGGAATGCTAGCTTATTTTCAAGGACAAATTATTTTTATGCATTCGAATGAAGAGCTAAATATTTAAAATCCTGCTTGTTGAATATTTAACACTTTGCTAGGTGCTGTTGTATAAGAGAGCCGAATTTATCTATGAGGGAACCGAATGTCATTGATATCTCTGTAAAAAATTTAAGAATGCAAACAACATGTTCTTCTTTGTGGATACATGGCTTTATACACTAATGCAAATTTTTACCGTCAAACACTTCAAAAATTCTTTATCCTATCTATTTTATCACTACTAATTAAGGAGGCACAGGACGTACCGTCAATGCAAAAAGTTTATCTCTCGGTAATACGAAATGCAAAATACGAAGTACATGAAGGACGAGCAAATATTGGGACTGTGCCTTTGAAAATGTATTTTTCAATTTCCTATTAAACTGCTTTTCGCTTGCTAAAATGATTTTTTATGCATATAATAGTTTAATAAATTAAAAATTACCTATAATTAATATCAAATACAAGTGCATTAATATTAAATACAAATTAAATATTTTGAAAAAGGAATAATAAATTTTGCAACGCTGCAAATTTACGTATGTTGACGCATGCGTGATTTGGTTCTTTGACCAATAAATTGTTATATTTTATATAACATTTATTCCGATTTTGAATTTCCCGCTCAAAATGGCATTTGCAACGTTGCCGGCTTATAACCTACATTTACTGTTTCTTAAAGGTTTTATTTAAATATTTTCGTAAATAAGTATCCTTTTGATAATTCTTTTTTGCAATAGTTACAGAAAAGATTATTTTATATACACCTAGTTTTTGAAAGCCGTGTCACCATTTTTTTATAGTTAAAAGTTATATTATATGGTGAAATTGAGCTAAAAATTATGATTTGTATGGAAAATGACTATTTTTAATCATGTATAAAAAGAAAACTATTAACCCTAGATCTCTAAATTTTGAGACAGCATGTATTTTAACTATTTGTATCGACCCTCCAAATGTCACAACGTTTTCATCATTTACGTTAACGTCCTGTACCTCCTTAAGTAAAAAGAAGAAAAAAATTGTTTTATTATTTTTCATTTCATAACAATTATATGTATATACTGATTAATATTAGTAATGTTGAATTCAAAATTGGTTGGTTTATAAATGTAGGAACAAAGTAAGAGATATTTAGATATGCTCAGTGATTTTTAAACCACTACGAAAAGCTCTACTCTAATGCAACTGCCCTAAATTATAATGAAACCTCAAAAATGGCCGCGAACATTGTAACTAAAAAGAATCGAAACCTTGTAAACTACAAATAATTATAAAACACATAAATACAAATTTAACATCTTTTAATATAACATACTTAAAGCCAAACTCTTAATAATAGAAATTATTTTAAAAATATAAATATATAACATATTACAATCTCCTTTATTAAAAAACAATTATATTCCGTTTCAAATCATTTGATGTAATTTATATAATACAGACCTCAACACCCTACAAACTGAAAACATCGTAGGATATCCACGTTAAATAACTTAAAATGAAATTATATTTCTATTACTAGCTTTGATTTATACAAAAATTTATATGTTTAGCGTTACAGTAACAATTCGAGGAATACACAATTTGTAAATAGCGCAATTCATCCTTTTCGTTCTAGTAAATTCAGAACTTTAATTCAATTAAGATTGATCCTTAATGCGTATCTTAATGGCATCAGTGGGAGTTCAAGTTCATTTTTCCTAGAAAAATCCATTATCTGCTTGATACAAATATAGCTATTGGAAATTGAAAATTTAATATTTACTAGTAAAGGTGATGCAGCAATGGAGATGATAGCCACAGTATTGTTCTGTTAAAAGCAACAGACACAAGAGAAAAAATTGACACAAACTTGTCGACAGATATTGTATTTTTTATATATAAGTTTGTGAAACAAATATAAAAAGACAGGTCTACTCAAAGCACAGTAAAAAATTTCCATAGATTATTATACTTGTCTATATTCTATTCTAAAATAACGATAGAGAATTTTACAATGAACTGAAAGGAAGGGCACATGATATTTCATGATGAATATTTTAGACACTAATAACCCAATCATTTAGGGCCTTATTCTGTAAAGTATTTCCACCGGTGAAAAAATTTCATCGCTGTAAAATGAGGTCACAAAAGCGATGGTTTCTTATTTGGTATTCTGTAAGAAATTTCCATTGATCTTATTTTTGTCGCTGGAAAAAAATCGACCAAATTATAAGGTCGGCTTCAGCGGTGACTTTAAAAAATTTCATCGCTGTATTTTTGAGAACTGTGAAACAATTTGAACAATAATTTGCTGTAGTTGGAGGATTCTACGAAAAAATAGAAAATAAGTTAGTATTAATATGTATACATATATTTTTTATTTTTTTATTGACATTCCAGAATATTACAATCTATCCATAGATATAATAATATGTATTCATATGAATATATACTATACAACTATATAAGAAAGTGAGGTTATGTTGTTTGTCAATTATTGCTTCAGGTGAATGATTTTTTTACATAAATTGTGCATGGCCATTTGAAATTCTATTTATAATAATTATTTCCTCACTGATTTTCCCGTTTTCCTTTTCGTAGATGCCATATTGACTTTTTTAATAGATTTTGACATATATGAATTATATAAACAACTCTCATTTACAATATTTTCTATTTTTTCTATTTAATACTTTGTCGTGATTGGTCAAATATCATCAATACCAGTTTATACTCTTTCACCGCGGTGTATTATAAGGGCGGTGGAAAATTTTGCATACAGAATACCACTTTAGATATTTTAAATACAGCGACCTTATTCTATCGATGAAAAAATTAAATATTTCAACCGGTCGATTTTTTGAAAAGTTACAGAATAAGGCCTTAATGTGAAAAAGTGAATCTTGGATTAAAAGATAATAAGCTAAAAAGTTGAATAAATCTTTGTTATGACATTTTATAAGTTCTCTTAAAAATTTCATAGAATCTGGTGGACGCAAGTACAAATTTTCAAAGGTCAAAGATCCAACCCTTCAAAATTTGCTTTCGTCGGTTGCTATCCTGGGTTTTAAAACCTAAAGAGAAATACCACGCTTTGAATGTAATTGTTTTAGGGTATGCATTCACTGATAAGCAATGCAATTACAAGTACTAGTGAATATGAAACAGAGCGCTGAGTGTGCTCCGCAAGTGGTTTTTTGGGAATTTTCTTTTATTATATTACTACGATTTCAACAGCTAGGTGATATCTCGCATTAATTGTAATATAATAATTGTGTGTTTTTGTAGATTTGTTTATTTATATGATTGGTATATTTGATTTGTTTATCATTTGATGAGTTAATTATTTTTGCCAGTCATGGAATATATTTATTCCATCTCTGGGAATCGAAGCCGGACCTAAGCATAGGTGAGTGCTAGAGTCTATTACCCAACAACCTCGGCGACCCGGATAATTTCTTTTTTTTCTTAATTTAAAGTAATAAATTTCATGCTGTAGATATGTGAAAACTTTGAAAAACAACCAGTGCCTTGCATCAACTTTCAATATCGGTAATAATGTTTTCGATAATGTTTTTTGGCGACATAGATAATATATAAATATTTCTATAAATACTACATGAGAAAATAACATTTACAGAATACGTTGTGAAATTTTTATAAATAAATATCAAAAAATGAGTTATTGACAGCGAATCTTCGCAGACGTCACAAAAAAAAGTTTCGTTGTGGTATCCCTCATAAGTCATCACCCTATTGTTACGGCACTGGTAAACATCATTCAAAAATTAATTAATATCACATATTGAAGTTCTCATCGAAGTCATCTTGTTGAAGTCACTGCGTCGTCAGGACCATCAGATTGATAGTTATTTAAACATTTAAAAAATGAAGACTGAATTATGAAAGGACATTAATGGACAATGTTGACGTCAAAATTTTTGTATAAATATCGGTAGTTCAATTTGTATGTACGAACATATTATGTTTAAGTAAATTACGCTTAATTGAGCATATAGCTAAATATATGGATCAACAGATAAAACTACAAATCCATTCCGTTATTCCGACAATTCTCTGTAATCTACGAATATGTACGCCACTGTAAATCTAGAAATCCTTTCTTACATCACTACAATCTCTTACTGTTGAGGTCCTTACCTAATGTTTCAGTCATGGAAAAGGAAGAAATGTTATGAAAATTGAAAGTATATGAAAAGTGTTTTTTTTTCTAATGTATAAATATGTTTAAAACAATAAGTTTTACAACTTGTAGAACAAACAACGTGGACTTTTTGATTTTGTCGCCTAGTTATGGTCAAAAAACGTGAGGTCAAAAACAGAAAAACACAAAAACTATGGTAAAATATTTTTTTTTAATTTTTAAAATAGTACGGCTAGATGCGCATTTAAATTCTCTACAATTTATCTAACTTGCATTTTTTCCGTACGGTTAAAAAATTTATACTAAACCATATACTTGTGTATCACAACGTCACTGTTTGGATTATCATTATTTTTACCACATTTTATCAAATGTCCAGCTTGCAGAATTTTTTCTGCATTTCTAACAATTTTCTGAGCTAGATTTGATCCAACCCAGTGAAAAAGTTGGTTTAAAGAAAACATAAATAATTAAAATTCATGACACTAATTCAATGTAAACTTATGGTTAATTCTTTGGTTGCACACCAGCAGTAGCCATGTTTTTTAAGCCCCGCCTACTGGTCCGTTGTCAATAGCGAATATGTTGTGAATAACATATTAAAATTTCAGACGATTCGGTTGAATAGTTTTTTTTTCTACAACACCACTCCGAAAAAAGTAGTTTTGAAATAAATGAGATTAAAGTTATAAGTTATGGCTATAGTATAAATATAATGTTATGGCTACATGGTTATTGATATATACTAAAACGGCTGTAAAAACTAAACTATTGGCAATATATTTACAAAAATTTAACAGTATATTCTTAAAAGATTATAATTTCGAAATACTGAAAAAAAATCAAAATCTATTTTTTAAAAAATTCTAGACCACCTAATTAATATTGAATAACTTGTTTTGCTGATAACAGGAAGAATTTCATAATGTCATATCATAACAGTGATATCGAATATTTTTATTAAAGAATTAATTTATTTTTTAATGTGTAAGTGAAAAGTATTTAATTGAAATACGTCTAGCGATATACGCGCCGAATGATTTGTTCCTTCTAAGTGGAATGGGAAGCAAAGTTGATAAATGAAGCACAGCGAGAACAAATGTAATCTCTTTTTAAAATTCAATTTTCCCAATTAATTATAGATCGATGCTTTACACCGGAATAATAAAGGTTCAAGCTATATCGTTTACTGTATGTGTTTTTTAGAATCCCAATCATTCTGTAATAAAATAAGGAATTCATAAAAAAACAATCACGCTTTAAGTATTTTTTGTACCTTTACACACCTACGAATCCTAAATATTTTTCCTTCACCTCAGAGATATAAAGATTCATCGCACTGCAGATCATCGTATAAAATAACACATCACTCAATAAGATAGTAGGACGACATATAGATTGACAAACTAATATTCAGTATTCACAAATTCATATAACTTTTAGATAGTACCAACGTTCAAACGATAAGAGTTAAAATAACACGACATTCCGACTATTAGTTTACGAGTTACAGTAGTTTTAGTATCTACTTTTGTAATTTGGTAACACGAAATTCAGATTCTTCCATTGCTTTGAAAATTACAAAAGTAGCGTCACTGTAACTTACAAACAAATGTTCGAAATGACATTAAATTTTGACACAAATTGTTTAAAGGTTGTTAATACCTAAAAATCATATGGATTTGTCAACAGTGGCGCCATCTATATGTCATTCTACGAACTTATTGAGTGATGTGATATATTACATTACTCATCGCAATTAGGCGTTCCTGTGATAAAAAATATACTAGCGATGAATTGGAATTGTACATACATCTAAAATTTCATTCTGAAAAATAAATTAAACCGAAACGATAATAGTTTAAAATCCTATATTATAATATTCCAGGTGTATATTTATTTGTTTATATATTTGTTTGCTTACGCGATTCGTATGGTGGCTCGATTTTCTTGAAAATTGTCCATTTCGTAGAAAGAAAAATTATTAACCTTTTGGCGTCTTCGGATTTTCCCCTGAATTTCTTGGAAACCCGTAATTTTGGAAAAACTAAAAAAATATTTACTTTTTGCTCTATAACTTTTCATTCAGAAAGTTGAAATTTGGCATGTGTATTACGGTGTTCAATGCTAACATTTTTTGAAAATTAGAAATTGAAAAATTGGAAAAGGGGGCGGTAAGAAAATTAGGGGACGCAGTAGGAAATTTTAGAGAAAACTTAAATTTTGGATTACATAATAATGAAATATGTTATTAAGAAAAAAATTTCAAAAATTTTATTTGTGGGCGGTTTTTGCCGAAGGTAAAAATAGGGCTAGAAAGTTGAAATTTTATACATGGAGTAACTTTAGTTATAGTAAAAAAAATCTAAAATTTTAAAAAAAGTGGTCAAATAATGAACAAATTGAAAAAAATATATTTTTTTAGTCAGTTCATATGAAAAATTATTTGTTGTTTTATGTAAAATAAATATGGAACGAGTTAAATATTTAAATTTAAAAATGGAATTAAATTTTGAAATGAAATTCAATTCACACATAAAAGACAGTAGTCGCTTGCGACGGGGGAAAACCCTAGTATTTTTTATAATTTTCGATATTTATGTTACAATATGTGGTAAGAATTTCAAACTAATCGAAAGGCCCGTCTTCGTTAATATTGACAGAATTTGAAAATAATAATAAAATATTTTTCAAGAAAGGTTAAACTGTATCCACTTAAGGACCACACGGCTAGATTCTTACCAAATTATCAAGTTTTATACATATCTCTACTTAATTACAGTATTGTACCGTTTAGAATACGAGAGACCTTCAAAGAATCAAAGTTTGATGTTGAAACCCGCACGTTTATTATAATTCTGAAGAATTTAAGTAGTCCGTACTATTGACCACAACGGCTAACCGGTTCTTATTATTTTTAATTAAAAATCTGTTTTATGATAGAACTTTACTTTCCAAAACATATTCGTGAATTAAAATTAAATGCAATACTGTACAGCGAAATATACTCGAAATCCTACAATAATTTCTTTAGTATAAAATTCTAGAAAATATTAGTATTAATAGAAGTTGTCCATAATAAGTTTCTATATTATAGAATATATTAGCCAATATGACATGAATTTACAAACCAATGAAAAGTTAAAAAAAATAATATTCAATAACACACTCTTGAATGTTATATATAGTTGAAATTATAAGGGATCAGCATTGGTTTATTTTAAAAATTAAAGTAGAGCAATATCACTCTACGATACGATGAAAAAGGACGTCTGTTTTATATAGTACTGGTTTGAATAAAATTAAAATATTTCACTTGAAAAGTAGTATTTTTTTACATGCAATATTAAAAATGATTTAATTCATTAATATAATAAAAAATATTTTCAATTTTGAATTTTTCAATTTTTCAATATTCAAGATGTATGCGTTATTTGATTAACTTTTTCTCAAAATTTGGAATTTTTTTATTCGATTTGTAAATTACGTAACAAACGTAGCCTATAAAAACATTTCAACTGTATAACACAATTTTTAACTTCGGTAAAAACCGTCTTCATGCGCCGAAATAAAATTTATATTGTACAATTATTTTTCATTCCAAAATTTGAACTTTCTCCAATGTTCCCTACCGAACCCCTTCAATAAATTTTTGAATTTCTAAATATCAAATTATGATCAGATTCAATAACGCAAATCATATGCAAAATTTCAACTTTCTATCTATTACGTACTAAAAATTATAATGCAAAAAGTGCCTATCTTTTTATGTTTCCAGATTTTCAAAAATTGCAGAAAATACAGAGAAAAATCCGAGGATGTAAAAAGTCTTCAATTTTCAAAAACTTGGCTGGAGCCGTTTTCGAGTTACCATACAAAATTCAGTGCCAATCATATAAACATAGTCTGGTACATTAAAATATACTCGTATAACTAGTGCTAAGCTAAATTTTCCAGCGATTCATTCATTTTCGTAATTAATACTTCACTATAAATCTACATAATAAATTACATCATTATATCTACATAATTACTATCTTTATATCTTTTAGTATTATATCACCCCATTTACCCACGCTACTTAAGTAAAATTATCAAATTTTAAGCACAGCGTTATATTTTGCTCGTTTGGAGTTTTGTATGTCTTTATTAAATAAAGATCTTGATGATAACCAAATTCAGAAAATAGCTTTGGTCCAAGAATCGAATCCGAAGAGAGCAGTTTAGCATCAACTGTGTCGTCATATGCATATTTCTTTCGCACTAACTACAGTAAACACAGTGGGGACCTGACTGCCTTTAGACTTACCATTTTCGTAGGGAGATTGAGACATACTTTAAAACTGTTGAACAAACAAGTCAACGTTAACAACAAACATAACATAAAAGCATTTACCTATGTTAGTAATCATTACCTATATTGAATACATAGACTAGCTACATACAGTCTTGGCTTCAATGTGGACAAGGAATACAAAAATACACGAAGCTAATGAATGCGCTTGTTTTTATTTCATTTAAATTTAATTTGCGGAAACTGAAAACATCGAATAAATTAAACACAAAATATACAAAATAGGACAATTTAACATTTAGAAATAAATTAAAGATTTACAAAGCAAAACTTGTTTTTATTTTCAATGTTTGCGTTTTGCAACGCATTAAAATATTAAATAGTACGTATGCTAAATGTCTATGTATAGATTATGTTAGACCGTGTAGTCATTTGCAGACAAATTTAAAACGTGGAATATAGGTTACTTAAGTGGGTTGTCCCGTGTGACAGCCTGCTTTTTAAGCATTTTTTGAGATTCTTTTTTGACGCCCATACAATATACGCATAAATTTTGAAAATTAAAAAAAAATTATAATTTGACGAAAAAATTTTTTTTTTTATAGTCAGTTTATTTAAACACATAATTTAATATTGACGAGTTAAATATGTCAATTTGAAAATGGAATTTAAATTTATTGAATTAAAATCATACACATGCTGTGCGACGGGGGTAAACGCTAGTTTAATTTAAATATCAGTATTTTATTAAAATTTTATTGGTTATTATAAACATAATAATAAAAAATAATTACAGTAATAAAAAATATATTGGACGAATAGTATTCATATTCATAATAATGGTTTATAAAAATATATATAAATATTACTTTATAAAATATTCATCCCTACTACTCCAATACGCGAGTTCATTAATTTCGATATTGTCTTCTTGATCAGTTTCCGTAAAAGTATAAGCAAGGTAATAATACGTAGGGTTTCTGTACCCGACCGTATCTGGACCCGGACCCAGAACCCGAGTGTAAAACCCGACGGATCCGGGTCCGGTTACAAAACAAAATTAATGCAAAGTAAGGTCAATAAGACCTTATTTTAGCCTGCAAAACAAGTTGGAGTTTTTTAACGAATACAGTGTTTTTGAAAAACATTAGAAATTTATTGAACGAGCTTTGTTATGCCGGTTTCACACCAAATAGACAGTTGCAGTTTCATGCAACGTTCCAAAGTGTTGCAACAAAACGTGTTGCACTTTTTTTTGCAACAATTCTGTTTTTCGGCAACAGACTATTCGCATTGAACAGACCTAGAATGCCGGTTTTACACCAGATAGACAGTTGCATAAAACTGCAACAAAAAGTTGTAAAAGAGATAAACTGTTGAAGTTTAACTGTAGAGTTTGACACAATTGCTGGAGTTGACAGATTTTGTAGTACTGAACTGATTTTAACCATAATGGATGAACTTGAACATAACAAATAGGCAGTTAAAGTTCTAAGTCGTAATGACACAACACTATATTCAGCCGACATCGCACTGAATTCTATGAAGAAAATGATGGCGGATTCCCCAAGTCAAATAGCGAGTGAATTGCTGCTAAACATTGAGAAACGGCTGAATGATAGAGTGCATACAAACTTAATGAAGTCGGCCAAAGAACTCAATTTTGTTCCTGCAAAACAAACCTAAAGTTTAGCTACACAGCTAATGAGTAGACTTTTCCCGGACTTGGCAGTCTATTCTACGGACAACTTGAAGAAATCGTTATTGGTCGATGACGATGAAAATGAATTAACCATGCAGGAAGAATTAAATTTAATTTTAAAAAATACAGAAAAACCTGTTGTGAATGTTGTGATAGAGGCTGATGATTTTGAAAAGTTAAAACAGGAGTTTGCTCCTTTTTGAAACACATAAAAATGAGCCTTGATCTTAGAGAAGCTTTATGACGCACAGTAAAACCAATTTCGCCGAATAACGAACTAACATTCTCGGTGTCTGCAAATTTTAACAAAAAAACGTAGATTGACATTGGGGGGTTAAGTCCCCTAATGCTTTAGTGTTTTTTATATATAACTATATTAGAGCAAGTAAAACAAAATAAGTTGTAAAAATAATATGAAAATTTAGATGCTTTTATATTTTTCTGATAAATATTGGATCCGATCCGGATACGGTGGGTATGGAAACCCCAGCTACAGCTATGAATAGCTACAAATGTAAAATAATTTGAAAATATGTTTCAACTAGAGTTTACCCCCGTCGCAATCGACGACTGTCTCTTATGTGTGAATTGAATATCATTTCAAATTTTAATTCCCTTTTTAAATTGTAATATTTAACTCCTATATAAATTTTACATATAAAACAAATAATTTTTCATATAAACCGACTAAAAAAATTATATTTTTTTCAACAAAATAAAAAATATTTGACCAACTTTTTTTCAAAATTTGGGATTTTTTTTCGATTTGTAAATTAGGCACCAAAATTAGCCTTCATAAAAAATTTCAATTTTCTAGCGCAATTTTTACCCTCGGCAAAAACCGCCCCCGTGCCCCCTAATAAAATTTTGAATTTTTTTTAATATTATATTCAATTATTACACAATTCAAAATTTGAGCTTTCTACAAAGTTACCGGGCCCCCTCATTTTCTCAGGGCCATTTCTATTAAATTTTGAATTTCTATGTTTTGAAATATGTTCGCATTTAATAGCGTAATACACATACAAAATTTACCCTTTGTATCTTTTACGAATACAAAGTTATACAGCAAAAAAGAGCCCACTTTTTTTTCCAGTTTTTCCAAAATTACGGGTTTCCAGGAAATTAAAGGAAACATTCTGGGACGCTAAAAGTCTTAGAAAATTCTTCTACCCGAAATAGGCAATTTTCAATAACATTGACCGAGCCGTTTTCGAGCTACCATACAATTTTCAGTACCAAACATATAAGTATATAAGAATAGAAATAAACACCTGGAACATTATAATATAGGATACCTGATAATTTTTAAGAATCGCTGACAAAGTAAATTGTATATCGACTATTTGGAATAATGCTCACTTGAAAAATCCTGGTATATATCACCCATAAAATAATGGTTGGTTACGGAAAGACAACATGTACCATTTTAAATTGTTCCATGGTTTTGTATAAATTTCTAAGCGGAGTAATAGAAAATAAATAACTGACTGTACCCGGTGTTACCCAAAACAGGATTAGTACCTAAATCAATGGTCCCCAAACTACAGCCAGCTGGCTCTGGCTGGTCAAGTAGCTTTATCTGACCCGTGGAGATTTACAGAAAATGTGTGAGTGATCAACGGTCACACCATGTACCAGTTAACAAATTGATCACTAAGCGTAGATGAGAGAAATGCATTGATTCATGAAAAAACATTCCCCGAGCGCCTGGCATAACAGAATATTGAATAACAAATAACTATTTAAATTCATTTAGACTTAATGTATACAACTATGGAGTTATAGCAATAAAATCAATATAAATATGACCCAAATGTTAAAAAAAATCCTGTATAAAGTAAAAAGTAAACTTACTTATCAAAATTAAAAAAGTAGAAATAATAATTTGCATTGCGATTTAAAGATGTCCATAAAGATAATGATGTATCATAAAGATGTCAAGAATAAAACGAGTAAACATTTAGGCCGTCCCTACACGGGTCGACTGATTGCAAACCGATCTTCCCGAACCGAATGAGAATGGAACTGTGTTGTTAGTGAGAGAACGCACTTGTATACGAGTGAGAGAAAACACACGGCACGAACGAAACTAAACTGGTTTTGAGCGACTATGTTTTTAGGTCGAAGGGCATGCTTTTGATGGTGACATCATGAGCAGAGATGTGCACAAATACTATTCAAAAGTATTTAAATACATACATACAAATACGGCACAATAAAATCCCCTATTATGCTATTGTTAGAAATTCTATAGTCATGAAACACGGCTCGACTAGTTTGCAATCAGTCACCTCGTGTGCGGAAGGTCTTAGTGTGTCTGAACCTGCTCAACACCAGAAAAAATCAGCGCTGATTAAGAAGGATCAAACCACAAGATCTGATTCCGCTGCTGTAAGCTGAACAATTGTCATGAAATAATTATATTTTTGACTAAAATTAAAAAAAATAGTCAAAATCAGCTCCACGTCAAACGGTACACGAAATTTTAATTGATGATTACGATTTCTTTCTAATTTTGCAGAGGCATTCTACACATAAAATAATGGAATACGTATTTCGAAAAAAATGCTATGTAGGAGTATATACATAAATATGAAAATAGCAATGTTAATAGACAGTGGCAAGTCGTCACTAAATAGAATTAAATATGAATTTTAAGTGGATCGAAGTGGTTGTATCGAACAACAAGTAAAAAGGGCTAATTTAAAATAAAATAAAAACATTTTATATTGATATAATGTGTATAAAAATCATTTGCGTTAATCTAATTCAGAAAAAATGGATTCGCTCATAAGTTCTCATTAATCATAATTTTAGGATATTTAAATTTTGAATAACGTAATGAAAAATATTTATCTGATCACGTTACTATTACCCAGGGCCTTGTGCTATTGTGAGGCCTTGGGCAGCAGATCTTTGTGAGGCCCTGGGCAGCAGATTTTTGCGAGGCCCCGGGGTGGCAGATCTTTGCGAGGCACTTGTTCTTTGTATAATTTATGTAAATTGTAAGTAAGTATTTTTAATGATAATTGACGAGAAATAAAATTTTATATTAGAAGTGTTATAAAAGTTAACAAACACAAAGACGACAACTATTAATGATGATATACTAAGGTACATGAATGCCTTAAAAGATATACGCAGTAATTCTAGTGTGATTTCTAAAGAGCGAGGCGCGAGATTCAAATACATATATAGTAATTAATTTTTCTACTTGGGTTGTTGCGCGAGAATGCGAGGCCCCGGGCGGTTGCTCTGTTTGCCATCCCCTAAGGCCGACTCTGCTATTACCACACGGCGGTCCAAAGCCAGAGTTACTTTTTTAAAGTAGCTTTGTAAGAAGTTACCTATTTTTCAAAAACATTTAATTTTAAGTTTGCGATTTACATTATGCTTCAAATATAATATTTGTGTAATACGTACAGGTGTTTAATGTAAAACATTTTTACTGCATTTTGTAGATTCGGTTTTTTCCTTCTTACTCAAAGCAAGCTAATGATTGTGTACTGTCCATAACTTTGCTTATGTAGTGAACATGCGCTCCTATAGTTGAATCAGCGTAATTTACATATTATATTGATTATTCTCTAGTGTATTCATTATTTAGCTTCAATGTAAACTATTCGACAAGTTACAAAGTTATTTTGTTATCAATTACATACATTTAAATTTCAATGAATTACAAGTTACAATAGATTGAATATACCAATATGTGACCAAGAATAATTTCCATCTCATGCATACTATGTTTTTCTTTTCTCAGCAAAACAAATTCATTAAAATGTGCATTTTGCTTAGACATGGTATAAGTTTTGATTACGTGTTGAAATATATTTTTTTATTATTTACATAAAACTTTTCGTCTAAAACCATTGATAAGCGATTAAGGGATGATGTGAGGTGTTTTAATGCAATAGCTCCAAGTTTTACTTTCAAGTACGATATCGACTTGGAATATTTGCATGTTGTTCTTGTAGATCATTTTAAGCAAGAACAAATAATGTCACAAAAAAACGATTATTAATAAAAACAAAATATTTCTACAAAATAGCGTAGACATTATACACCTATGTAACCTACAGATTTGAGATGAATAGTTTTGCGAAAAACATGACTACTGTCATAATAATGTGTCTTCCATTTTTCTAAAGTGTAGTACAGTCGGTTTTTCGGCATGCACTTTCTGTGCAATGTTCCACCTTTTGAAACGTAAAACACAACGTACACTCGGTCTTCTGTTTCACTCGGTATCGGTATATAATTCCAAGATACTGCCTGGTTCTCTTGGGATCTTTTAAAGCGTACTATGTCATTTTTAATATAAACGGTTCATTTATTGTGAATGTAATCGAATATCCTACACACTCTGCTAAGATTAGAACTATATATTGTAAGAGATCTTACAATCTTGGCAGTTTTTATGGTTTATGGTGGCATATTCGTATCCTATATTTATTAGGCAGCGGTATAATTGTAACACTCAATAAGTTCGTAGGATGGCATATTGATTCAAGATTGACATACACTATTGACAAATCCATATGATTTTTACATTTTTCCATATGAATAGTACCAACCTTCAAACGATGTATGTCAAAATTTCATAACATTCTGACTATTTGTTTACGAGTTACAGTGGTTTTGTGATGCTACTTCTGTAATTTTCAAAACAATAGAAAAATCTAAAGTACATGTGCGAGTACAGGTGCCATACGGTAATGTAAATACTGAGATTGATGCAAATCAAATATTTGTAGAAATTCTTATACAGTGTGATATTACCAGCCATACATTACTGTATGACGTATCTATACATATGAATGTAATTTGATTTGAATACAATATTACTCATTAACCATACATAGTACGTATATAGCGCCAGTACGTATGCACCCAGTGGTCTATATGGCCTGTTGCGCATTAATAGGTAAAACTCTTTGTAATAACAAAATACATATAATATTTTAGTAAATATAATAGGTTTTCAAAATTACATAAATTACGACATAGTTGAGGCTATAATCGCAGTGCGAGCGCATTAAATTATGTGAAAGCCGTTTTTGTCTTACAGAAATTTTAATTGTGTTCAGACAATTGCTATTCGTACTATTTCGTGACTAAATATAGTTTTTTAGCATTCTTCTAGTCCCACATATTTACAGTAAATCTCAAATTCATTATTCAATATTGTTTAGTCTGTTATTTTCTACAGTGGACAATATTTAATTAACACAAACAGTGGCGTAACCAAAGGCCCCGGTGCAAAAAGAAACTGGGGCCCTAACTAAACTGTTTAGGTTACATCAAGTCAAAGAAAAGAAATATATATATCAAATTTAAATTATGAGTGGCGCAATGTATGTACTCCGCGTTAGGTTGGATATTATTAATTTGTTTTTGTACACCATTATACACACCGCTCATCACACTGGCTCCATCATAACCTTGACCTACACATTTTTTTAAATCAATATTTTTGTCGATAAAAAATGTAGTCATCTGGTTGACTAAATCTGCCGCACTATGTTTGAATGCTGCATAAAAGCCTAGGAACGCTTCTTTTACTTCTAAACCAACTGACTATCCATTTTCCGATCTGCATTAGGGCCCTAGGGACCCTATTCCTGAGTCTTGCAAACTATGGTCGTGATCGAACAGATATGATTTATATGAGCGAAACATTTTACGAATCACTTTTAGAAGTGAACTATAATAATAATTAATAATAAAATTCAGGAAATGTACAGGAATACTCTTTTAAAAGTAATTCATAAAATGTTCCACTCATGTAAATCAGATCTGTTCGATCACGATCATTGTTCGCAAGACTCAGGAATACGGGCCCAGGTTATTACTGCATACCTCACAACAATGCTTAGCTGGTCTATCTTCGATAAATCTAAATCTAAACTGTTCGTTTTATAAAATGAAATAAAAACTGTGATTTCTCATAAGCCTCAATGTTAAATTAAAAAATTCAAAGTTCAATATATTTTTACTGGTTCTCTGCAGTTTTTCTAAAATTTAACGAGATCATTATTTTATTATAATCTACTAATAAGCCAAATTTTAGAAAATACGAGTACTCGTATTAAACGGTAACTCTCTGACCAACAGTACTACCTTAAAGTCGTGTTGCAACCTATTTTATTTACATTCCAAAGGTGGGAGAATTTTTAGTTAGTACAATATGAGGTTTGCTGGTGAGGGTCCGAGGGCCCCGGTGCCCACCGACTGACTGGCCCATAACTAGCTATGCCAGTAACCACAAAGCAAGAAAATCGTATGACTTATCGTGATTACTACACGTTTAATAATGGCGAATTTCAGGTTGACATAAATGAATACAACACTACTTCTTCAACTACTGTTTGGTTTGCATTTTTTTTAAATTCTTGAGAAGATGTAGTTAGTGTCGACAGCGAACAATACTTTGCTATGCATTCAAAAAACTCACGAAAACTAAAATCTTGAAATACAACTTAGAACATAAGGAAATATGGGGTCGAAACCGGCCGTATATACAAAGCGCTAGAGGCATTTATTTGACCAATATCATATTCCTTATGTAATACTAATTCAATAAACGAAACTTGAGAAATATAAAATTAAAATAGTTTAGTTAAAAGATAAAACAATAAAAAAAAATGTTGCCGCTACATAATAAAAAAATTCCATATCATGTTAATCCCCTTTAATTTTAATAACAAATTCAATTTGCCGTCCCAATTAGTACTTATCTTCATTAAGTCGATAATTAATTATACATACCATATACTAACGTTTACTCCGTCCTATTTAGTGTGTATGATTTGAATTCAATAAAATAATTAATAAATTGAAATATTTGTTGACTCGAATATAATTATGAACAAATGTTCAATATTAAAACAAAGTTTCATATAAACTAGCAAAAAAAAAATATTTTCAATTTTCTACATTCATGCGTTTTACACTTTTTGTCAAAATTTGAGATTTCCTTTTTCGATTTGTAAATTAGGTACTAAAGTAAGCCCATATGAAAAATTTAAAATTTCTGGCACAATTTTTTTCTCGGCAAAAATCACTTCCGTGTACTTAAATAAAATATTTGCATTTTGAATTTTTTTAAATTTTTAATTGAATGTCTTCAATTATACACAATTCAAAATTAGAGCTTTCTCCAAAGTTTCCTACCGAGCCCTCTAATTTTCTCAGTGCCCATTTTATACATTTTTTAATTTCTAAATTTTGAAATATGTTCTCATTGAATAACGTAATCCACATGCAAAAATTTCACCTTTCTATCTTTTACGAATTAAACGTTATACAGCAAAAATTGCTCATTTTTTCCCAGTTTCTCTAAAATTAAGGGTTTCCAGGTACTTCAAGGAAAAATCCGAGAAGCCAAATATCTTAGATATTTTTCCTATACAAAATATCAAAATTTGAAAGTCTTTGTAAGTGCCGTATACCATGTACGATTTTGATATCCGATAGATATTATAGATAGATATTTAAAAATACATGCGTTCTTATGGGTTTTTCATATACACGGTGGAACATTTTGACAATTATGAACATTAAAATAGGGAGATATATATTAAAGTGTAAAATAATTGAAGTCATTATCAATCACTATAATCGGCTTCCTCTTGATTAATGAGTTTTGAAGCAAGTAATGCGACATATAGCTTATTACATCAAAAAACAAAAAGGCAGTCCCGCGGAGGCAATTTCTAGTTATATGAAACACTATTTCCGCATGTATTGATTTTTTTCAGTAATCTTGTACTTCGAGTATGTTATATATTAATACACTATTACTTTGCATTGCTAATGCTACACTTCGTAATCGTAACTCGTAGTTCTGTTAACTTAATCAACTCGGGTTTAAATTCTGGAATCAAAGATATTACATAAGTAATCATGTGAAAGTATTTGTTCTAAAAAAAGTAACAGAAGTTGTAAAACAACTCTAGCAACTAGTAGCCTAGTTTATCTTGTCTAGGAAATGAATGTATAAGATAAGATTCTAATAAAATAAATTGCAAACAAAGTTTATCTTCAAAAGTTGCATATATCGTAGTAAAAAAATGTTTGAGATGCCAGATATGAAGAATTTTTTAAAATGCGTCATTTAAATAAATAGCATTACATATATACATTTGATTTGGGAATTTTTTTTTTTTCGTAGACGTAATTGTAGATCTAAAATAATGAATAAAATATAATATTATAAATTTCTTCAAATTGAGCCGTTGTCAGTGATAGGACTCAGTATAGGAAATAGGCCGTCGTTAAATAAGTTAAATAAGATATTGTCCGGTGGTGGTAATTTTCATTTATTTTTATAATTTATTTAACGTCAGCCTATTTTACTATGAACCTATGTTGACAGTTTTTATGGTGTCGTTATCTCATACATATATATACTACGCCGCTGCCTGATGAGTTTATGATTATATATGTACATCATCAATTTAACTTAATAACAACCAAACCCAGAAAATAGATCTTTGAACCGGGGATCGAACCTGAAGACACAACAGTCAGTTTTTAGCGTCAAGTGTCAACCACTGTGTCGTTCAATTTTTATTTACGAGACATACATGAGTTTATACGGTGTCCAATGTCTTCTCACAGACACTGTCAGCAAATATTATGTCATTTTCTTCCGTGTTCAGTTGGTTATTAATTAATAACAAAGTTATAAACGTGGGATGGATGCAAATTGTCCATAGTGTATTAAAAAAAAATGTGGTGTGGTTATTTTTCAACGATATATGACTTTATTTACATTACTGTCAATTCTTCAGAGTAAATGATTATGGATTCCTTTATAATCTTAACATCTACCTTAAGCTTCTTCTAAATTAGAAATTTCTCCGTTTCTGTTAAAAAATTAAAGAATGAACTGTATCAATTAAAATATTTAACGTCGAAAAGCTGCGTGCAATGCACAACTTGGTGAGCGGCAGGGTACCCTCCAGGGTACCCTCACTTGGAGTGCAATTTTTCAATGTCGCTTATGGCGCCCTCAATCTTCCATTATTGGAATAGTGAACTAAGATGCTCGGCGACTCAACATTTGAAGGGAATGAAGGGTGAAGGGAGTGCACTGAGCTAAAGTTCAGTGCAGTTACGTGATACCACATATTAAAACATAATATTCAATATAGTTCAGACGACACAGTGGGCGAGAGCATTGATGCTTCACGCCGACTGCTGTGTCTTCGGGTTCGATCCCCGGGCCAGATATATATTTTCTGGGTTTGGTTATTATGAACTTATATTGATTATGGTCATACATAATCATACAGTTATTAGGCAGTGGTGAAGCCCACATATATGAGGCCACGACACCATAAATACTGCCAACATTGAAGGAGTTCGTCGGTGATAGGACTCAGCATCGGAAATAGGCCGACGTTAAATAAAAAAAAAAAAAAAAAAATATATAGTTCAGTGCACTCCCTTCAAAAATCAAAAATATGTTTTTCTTCAAAATTATAGTAGATAGCGTCATTATGGTACAACAAGGATGGTAGATCAAATGATGGGTAAAGATTTTTCACAAAAGGAACAAAGACGCTAACATTGAATTGAATTATAATTATAGAGTTTTTTTTTATACATATCGATATCCAGTTCATTAGTCAGACCAACTCCGAAAACTTTAAATTTTAGTTAAGTAACCTCTGTACATTGGGTTGTGTTACCACTTTTAAAAAATTGAAAAGTTTTTTCCGTTCGTTTCATTTAGTATGGAATAACACGCAAACTTTAAAATGATTTTCTTTCTTTTTCGAAATAATAAAAAAGTAAACATAAAATTATAATAGATTTTACACGTGTCTTGTTTCGTTCATGTTTTTAAGGAGCAATCTTAATGAATCAATAAAAATAACAAATATTAAAAACAATTTAAAAAATTTACAAAAATATACGTGCATCACAAAAAAACATAGCTAGATTACATGTTTCAAAGAACATATTATTTCCATCTAAATAATGTTTATCATTTTAAACTATTTGTAGTGCGTATTCGCAAGTAATATGATTTACGGCAGACGCATGCATTATGATAAAACATAAGATAAGCAAGGAGAAATAATATTTATGTACTCGTAGTTACAAGTTATGAAAAGGTAACACATACCTTCGTAAACTTTTTGATCGTTTATTAAATTATACTTGCTAATAGAGGTTATTAGTAATTTAGATGTTTAAAATTAGAAAATTCTTCCTACAAGAAACCACTTTACATTCAGTAACTTTGGAAAAAATAACATACGAGATTCTGTTAAGGTCAATACGAGAGGCAGGTATCATTAATAGAGTGAAAATACGGATCGTTGGATTTAAAATATGTATTGTTAAAAACAAAAAAACTCGTCATGCAAAACATTATACGCAATCTTATGAAAAAATTACATTAATCTTCATTAGGGCTTCACACGAGACAAGGCGAGAGTTTCAAAAATCTCGCCACCGTTCTCGTTTGTTCAGAAAAAAAAAGAAATCGTTTCAGTCTCGGCCTTGTCTTGTCTCGTATATATTTCGTATATATTTCGTAAATTTACGACCTAACCTTTTAAATAATAAAAAAAGATTGAATGTTTATATTGCTTGTTAGTTTATTTTTCTCGTAATTTTTTTTTTTGAAATAACGTCAGCGAGACAGAATCGAGACTCTCGGGTCTCGCCGTATGTGGTCTCGGTACCGTCTCAATAATTTTTAGAAATGTCTTGTCTCGTATAGTCCGCTTTTACGAGACGAGAAAAGTCTCGTGCTCCTGTGAAGCCCTAATCTTCGTGGGTTATAGTACGAGTATATCAAAAAACTTTATGGACATCCCGCATTACTTCTGGAGCAAACCAATACTCATATGTAAAGATCAATATGTACACAGATTCTGTGGTTGTTCTTTATTTGTTTTATTTTCACCTAGGCTTAGTAAATCATATCACAACTTCAAACCGTAATATTGTTTACTGAAACTGATCTCATTAAGGTGTCGTTAAGATTCAGGTGCAAGTATTTCTAAAAACTTTGTACCCAGCATCACGCGAAAATATTTGATAACATATTATTTCTTTGTTATTTATTTTGCAATTACATCCAATGATATTTATTACGTAATTGCAATGACATACTATATGATAGCACTGAATAAAATAAAACTGCCAAGTTTCATTTACTAACTACTGCAAAACAATGTTATAATATTTCAGAGATAAAACAACTTGGAAGAATTAAACATTTAAAAATAAGGTTTTACATTTCATGTGTATTCCTTACACATAAACGATACACGATAAACACATTAGTACACGAGGCGTTCTAATTCTACGTTAGATTAGAAAATTGTTGATGTCTCGAAAAATTTGAGAAGTAGGATAAGAATAAAGGATGTGTACTGTAACAATATACTTCAAATATGCGAAGATATAAAATGTAATAATGCAAAGGACCACCCCGGACTCCGCTACTCCCTTCTTCATCCTTCCACCACACCGCCCCAGCTTACAACTTCGAGTACTGCATCGAATTAATTAAACTCAATGAATAGAAAATATTTAAACATGTACAAATGCGCTTTATGATTAAAACATAAAAACGATTGCTATAAATTAAAAACATTACAAGAAATTAATGTCATGCATTATGAAACTATTATTAATTAGAAATTACATTTAGACCTGGAACTCACAATGTACGTGTCAACTAAATAAAAAATAAGATAAATCTGTTGATGCAGAGTGTCGGTAGAATATTGCTTGTTTTCATTTTCGTAGGAACCGATTAGTTTACAAACAAGGTTTAGAACTAGATAGTACTAACAATAAATATTCAGACTTAATAGGTACAGCATTGTTAAAAAGATGCGTTGATTACAGCATTGATCGATTTTACAGTTTGTCATGTACAATACAATATATATGCACAATCACTTATAGCGCTTCCATAATTGCACTCTAAATACTATATTTGCATCTACTAGATATAGTTTACGTAAAGCCACTAGAGAGGACGAAGTGCGCTTTCTAAACTACGACAATCGTTTGGAAAGTTTCGGGCTTAGACAAAAAAAAAATTCTTTTCGACCCAACCAAATACATTCCAGACACTGTATTGCCTTGAAACATTAAACTTATGAGGGTAGAAATCATGCAACAGCAATAAAATGTTTCTTATATTAGAGTCCACTTTTTAAATGTGTTTTCAAAAACCTAAGTAATTCTGGTAGATCCCGAAATATGTAATATGAAGATTCTTAAGCATTATGGAGTCACAAATATTTCCAATAAAATAATATATATATTGTGACCGCTCTTTAAGAAAAAATAACAGGATACTATTTTTAAACTAAAGGTTTTCACATATCGACTAATATTTCTAGACGAGAAAATTAAAAAAAAAGTTGGGTAAGGCCCTCAGCACACGACGCGACTGGTTGCAAACCCTAGCCCCGAATCTGCCCGAACCGAATGTGATTACAACTGTGTTGTTAGTAAAAGAACGAACGTGTTTTCGAGTGAGATAACACACGGCATGAACGTAACTAAACTGTTTTGAAACTGGTTTTGAGCATATATTCGCGACTATATTTTTCGGTCGCAGGGCATTGTTGGTTTAATGCTTTCGATGATGATATCATGAACAGAGATGTTTACGAAAAGTATTTAAATACATTTCTTCCATTACTCCATTACTATTTTTGTTTGACGAATACGATTCACCGCAAAATGTCAGTCCATGATTAATATACGTAAAAATATTATGTAAATGAAAAAATGTGCGAAAACGGTGCTGTTACATAAAAGTTCAATGTTAGCTATAATATTTAGTGATGTATCATACAAAGTGTTTCATTTCCACGCATTCCTAAAACAAAATCGGCCTATCAAAATATGAATCCTATAAACGAGCCCCGTTCTAAAGATGTAAAAATATTATTTTATTTTGTAGTATTGTGTTTTCAAATTAATGGGATACAATTAATTACATTATATTATTCTTTCTTTATAATGAAAATGATAATCGATTATCAGTCATGAATGCAATTCAATGCATATAAAAAATGTGTCCCACATGGTGCCCCATTTTCTCGTTCCTAATAAGCTCACGAAGTACAGTTGCACCATCAATATCATTGGTGATACGACATTGTTAACATGACAGCCATTTGGTTTATATATCGCTCATTTACAGTGCCAAACCATTAGCAAAAATGAAAATGTCAAACTTTTACATTATCATAAACAAAATATAATAAAATTCCAAATCAGCATAATTTGAACGTGTAACATCTGATAATGAGATGAAAGTGCTAAATGCTAAAATCTGTACTAAAAGAAAATATTGGATTGTGTAAGGAAATCTTACTCTCCTTCACTTCTCGCCATTTCTGCATTATACAATACGTTAACAACATTTGTAGTGTAAAATTTATATAATTAATCAGAAATGAAAATGACCAAATGTTTTTAATAAACAACATACGAAAACTACCATGTCTTATAATATAAATTGAAGTGTAAATGCAATATCATTTGTCAATATTACAAAAAAAAAAATGAAAATCACTAACAAACAAATGAATCAAATCAAAAACAATGAATCAAAAACACTAGTTTAATTTATGACGCAGAGAAAAAATTACAAAATACTAAAGAACTCGTATTAGTTATATTTTTAAGTATATTTTATAAAGTTTGGTTAAGCTTATGTTAGAGTAAGAATATATGAAATGTAAAGAAGGTTGTAACATCGAAAGGTAAAAACAATTATAAGACATATATACAATAACAGAAACAATGCAAAAAATATTTGTAAACAATAATAAAGGAAATAATTACCTATTTCTTATAAGTGTAAAATTTAAAGAAATTTAGAACAGGAAACCTGCATTTATATTGTTATTTTGCGGTTGATTCAGGCAATAACCCATGTATTATTACTGGATAAACAATATTATTCTATATTAATCATGACCAATAAATCATAATACGAGTAATGCATTATCCAAATTCATAGTATTGCGATTAAAAGTTAATAGAAAGGTATGTGCAAATACAATTATGAATTTCAAATTATAAACTCCAATGACGGTGTAAAGACCCTAAAAATGTAATAAAACAATTATATTTATTAGCAATTCGAAGAAGTTTATGAGCTTTTCCTCACATTAATAAATATGAGTCAATGCAAATTTGACGTTATAAGCTTACGTATGATTTTTCTTACAATATTCTGACCCTAAATAAGCTATACATATTTTATACCTACAAAATCGGCATAACTTCCAAGTCAATTTTCATATCTTACCTGTATAGGTAAAGGTTTTAATTATTTTATTATCAACAAGGATGTAATATAAATTATATATATATAAACACATTATATTAGCCATACATTATTATCACAAATATTTTAATTCAATATTTAAAAAATAAACACACAAAACACAATCATCTATCACTGATATAATACTCTCAAAACTAATGCAACTTGAAAGACGAACATGAACTAACAATATTATTCGAAAACTTTGTTCCTTAAATATGAAAATTATAGGTCACAAAGGATAATGACTGGCAAAGGGTAACAAAAATAAGCAATATACTACTGTCAAGTGGGTGTATGAATTCCTTAGATTACTTGGAATAATAATGTTTACAAATTTCATGTTATACTTTTGACAGCTGAGATCTACTTACTAAATTTAAGTAAAAAGATACATTAAAACAAAACAAGTTCTTTGCTACAATTACAAAATATCAACGACACTACAATGACTTAAAATTAAATAAAATAACCTGTAAAATATTAATTTGTAAGTTAACATGCGGCCATATTGACTGACCATGCGAATATTTTACAATTTTTGACAATTTGGTTACTAAAATTGTTACATTTAGGATAATTTTGTACTAACCTATAATAGGTTCTGTGAGTAATCCTACTGTAAACACAATGCCGAGTTGAAATAATAACATCGCCATAAATATTTAGTCATTTGATCACTGTTTTTAAATTAAAAAAATTTCACTTATACATCACTCTACAACACAACAAACCAACTAAACTACAAATCTCATTTGACGGCCATTCGCATTTGAAGTTTAGTAAACGCTGCGCGCGCATGCTTCCCCGCACCCACATGAGGTAGTATACTCAAGAACATAAACAATAGTAACATTTCAAATAAAAAAAGTATTGTACCTAACTAAATAAGTTTATAGGAGCAGAATAAAACTTTCAATTTTTTTTTGTATAAATAATTTATTTGGTGATTCGTGTTTTTAATGTTTTAGTTATGTTTTAAGTTTTAATTTTTTTTTATAAAATTTATGACGACACAGTGCTGTATCTTCAGGTTCGATCCACGGACCAGATATATATATTTTCTGGGTTTGGTTGTTATCAACTTATATTGAAATATACATACATAAATAATCATACACTTATTAGGCAGCGGTGTAATGCATACATATATGAGGCCACAACACCACAAATACTGCCAACATTGAAGGAGGTCGTGATATGACTCAGCATCGGAATTAGGCCGACGTTAAATTAAATAAAAAAGAAAAAAATATATATAAAATTTATTGTTGGGTTATTTCTGATACTAAAAAGAAAATATGAAGAAAAGTAGGAAGGATTCGAAGAAAATAAGGAGAGGGGTGATGGAGAGAGTGATTGAGAAAGTCAGGAAAGTAATTGAAGTGTATCTAAATGAGTAATTAAAAGAGACGAATGAAAAATTGAGAAAGATGGAAGAACAGTTGAAGATGATCGGAGAAGAGGAAAATAAGGAGCGAAAAGCGTGTATAACGAGGCTGGAAATAGAAAAAGAAGAAGAGAAGGAAGAGGAAGGGAAGAAAATAGATGCAGAAAAGAATAGGATGCAAAAGATATAGTAATTGGAAAAGGAGAGAGAGGTAAAGAAAGAAGAAGAACGGAAAAAAGAAGAAGAAAACCAAAATTGAAGAAAAGAATGGAAGGGATAGAGAAGGAGCAATAAATGGCCAGGAGAAGGGAAAAAATAGTAAATATAGTGATTAGAGGCATGAAATCAAGTAAAGTGGGGAAGAACTCAGAAAAGAAAAAAGCAGAAAGTGGAAGTAAAGGTAACACATGCGTACGCAGTAGGGAAGGAAAAAGAGATTATAATAGTAAAATGCGAATCAGAGGAACAAGAAACGAAAATAATGGTTGCGAACAAGTTACATAGAAGATGACCTAATGTTTAAAGACAGGAAAGTGCAGTGGGAGCTGAGACTGTGGGCAAGGAAGCAAAGGGAGTAGGGGAAAAAGGAAGTAAAGGTGGGATATAGGAAAATATGGAATGAAGGGATATTATTTATATGGAATGATAAGAAGAAGGAATTGGAGCAGGGGTGATTTCGAAGGCAAGAAGAATAAGTATGAGGTAGAGGAGAGGGGAGGGAGAACGAAGAAAGCAGAAGAGAAAAAATGGGAAGAATGGGAAGAGGAAAAAGAAAGTGTGAGGCAGAGATAACGAGAAAGTATAAGGAGTTCTGTAAATACGTTGAAAGCTGGGATGTGATTGGATTAGTCGAAACATGGCTAGAAAACAAGGAATGGGAAGGAGTGGGAGAGAAAGTTATCGACCAATTATAGATGGATATGTCTAGGACTGTGAGAGAGCATAAGAAAGGAAGAGCAAGAGGAGGTATTATAACGGGTAAGAAGGGAGTTAAATGACGAAGCGCTAGCAGAGAGAAGGGACACAGAAATCAATGAGGTACTCAAATATGAAAAACAGGAAAATCTGTTAATTGGGGGGACTTAAACGCCAGAATTGGAGAGTTAAGAGTGGTGGACGAGGAATAGGATGAAAAGAAAAATAAGGGAAAGATAAAAGACAAAACAATAAACGCAGAGGGAAAAAAGCTGATAGAAAGGCTAGAAGAAGAAGGATGGATAGTGGATAGTTAAATGGAAACAAGGAAGGAGATGAGGGAGGAGAACATACCTATGTGGGAGGCAGAGGGGATACAGTGATCGATTACGTGACACAAACGCTCGGAGGAGAAAGGAAGGTAGGCAGAATGAAAATTGAAGAGGGTGGATTCGTATCACCTACCACTGGTGGTGGAATTGGAAGCGAGGAGAAGAGAAAGAATAGAAGGTGAATAAAGAGAAGGCAGCGACTGGACGGAAAAAAGAAGGAAGAAGTTTAAAGAGGAGTTGAAGCAGAGATACGAAGAAAAGGAAGGAACGTAGGAAATACAGGAAATTGAAGAGAAGATGAATACAGCAAGTCAAAAACAAGTGGTTGGATAGAGAATGTTTCCTTTTTGATTACTAAAGATTGTTACAATCTGTCCTGCTTATAGGTTTATCAGTGATAGGTATGTCAAAATAAAATGTCTTGCGCGGGATGTGCCCATCGACTCATCCCTCAATTTTAATAGATCCTAGATTTTTTTTATTTGGCTAGTAGGTCCTGAGGTACTATCTTTTCAGTCTGCGTACTGTGGAAATATTGGACATTAGACAGCGGAAAAAATTGTTTGGATGTTCTATTATTCTCTCCTTGTATACTTTGGTTCTAAGCACTATTTCTTCTTTTACTGTAGGTATATCCAGGTCCCGATGTATTATGTGATTAGGTATAAACCATGGTGCATTCGTGATAATCCTTAGCATTTTGGACTGAAATCTTTGGATTATCTCAATATTAGAGGTATATGCAGTACCCCATAGTTGTATACCACATGACCATACCGGTTTAAGTATGGTTTTATAGAGCAGGAGTTTGTTTTCTGTGCTAAGTTGTGACTTCCGTCCTATCAGCCAGTACATCTTTCGCAGTTGTAGACCTAGTTGCTTTCTTTTAGTAAATATGTGCTTTTTCCAAGTAAGCCTCCTATCTAGGTGTATTCTCAGGTACCTCACATGGTCAGCCTGCGGTATATTGACATTGTCTAAAGCGATACTTGGGCAGTTTCCCTGTCTAGTTGTGAATGTGACATGTATTGATTTTGATTCGCTGGCCTTGATTCTCCAGTCCTTCATCCATGAAGAAAGTTTGTCTAGATTTTTCTGTAGCATAGTTGAGGCATTAGCTGGATCATTATGCGATGTCAATATTGCCGTATCGTCAGCAAAGGTTCCAGTCATTACTGAACTTTCCACAGGTAGGTCTGCTGTGTATAATATATATAATATAGGCTCAATACGCTACTCTGTGGTACTCCAGCTTGCATCTGGCGGATGTTCGTTATTGCATCCTCATGTTTGCACGGTCAAATGCCAGTGAAATATCTAGGAATACTGGTGAGCAAAACTCTTTCCTTTCAAAAGCCTGGTGAATTTTATTGACTATCCTGTGAACTTGCTCAATAGTTCTATGTTTATACCTGAAGCCAAATTGGTGATCTGGAATTATGTGGTTTTCAGCAATGTCCGGAAGCATTCTCGGAAGCAACAAGGATTCGAACATCTTTGCAGTTATCGGAAAGAGACTTATAGGCCTATATGATTTCGGTTCTTCTGCAATTTTATTTGGTTTAAGAATCATCATGACTTGCGCGACCTTCCATTGAGGGGGAATAAAACTAATTTTGATGATTGCATTAAAAAGTTGTGTAAGAAATTTGTTTCCAATCTGAGGTAGTTCTTTTAGTATTTTCCCCGTTATGAGGTCATAGCCTGGAGCCTTTTTACCATTCAGATTCTTAATTGCTTCAGCAACCTCGGAAATATTAAATTTTTTAATTGGCTCCCTTAATTGGTTTCTTAATTGGAGAGGACAGCCAAGCAAAGTAGAATTCAGGAGGAAGCAAAGGGAGCAATATAAAGAAAAGATGAGGGAAAAAGAAAAAGAGTTCAAAACAAAGGTAGAAAACGAAATAAAAGAGATAAAGACGGAAAGGCAGGCATGGGAATATAAAAATAGGGAAAGGAGTAAAACAATAGAGCCTAGCAAGGAGAAAGATTAGGTTAAACACTTCGTGGGAGTGCTACGAGGAAAGAAAAGAAATGAGATTATAAGGAATGATAATAAAAAGGAAGATAAAGAAAATGAAATAGATTTAAATGAACTGAGAACACAGATACAAAAACTCAATGAAAGAATAGCACCAGGTAGGACTTCAACTAATTGAGGAAAGATTGCTGAAGGCGATGAACAAGATATGAAAAGGAAGAGACTTACCAGAAAGCTAGGGAGAAGGTATAATAATTCCAATATTTAAAGAGGTAAATAGACACTAAGCCAAGAACTATAGGGGAATTACATTAATGAACACGGGATACAGGATATACGCAGTTATAGTGCGAGAAAGATTAGAAGAAGACATAAACCAAAAAGTACAGTACCAAAAATTCAAGCAGGGTTTAGACAGGGTAGATGTACGCTGGATAACATTTACGCGCTGAATTATATAGTTAAAAAAGGGCTAAGGTCAAAAGGACGGAAGATATTTACTATGTTCATTGATCTTAGAGCAGCGTTTGGTATGGACAGGGAGAAGCTGTGGGTTTTAATGGAAAAAAAACTTGATGAGAATCTAATTGAAATAATTAAAGAAATTTATAGAGAGACAAAAATGAGAGTAATAATCGGGGGCGATGAGTCAGAGGAGTTTTGGACGGATAAGGGTGTGAGGCAAGGTTTCCCTTTAAACCCCACAGACTTTCAAAATACATATCAAATATCGAGGAAGTAATGGAAGTGGGAAAGACGAAGGGAGGATCGAAAAAAACAGAAAATTATGAACCTTAGCTTACGCAGACGACATAGTTATATTGAAGAAAAGAGAAGAGAACTGAAGGAGAGGATATATTGACTGAAGAGATACCTAGACAGGAATGGGCTGTAGCTGAACACGAAAGAAAACAAAAATTTTGGTGTTTTAAAGAAGGGAGGAAAAAGGATGTTGGACATTGAGGAAGCAGAGGAATTTAGGTATCTAGGGTGCACACTTAAAAAAATCAACGGAGAAGAGGCAGCTTAGAAGGCGGGTTTAGCAATGAGAAGGGTGTGAAGAGTAGGGGAAAATGGATGTTTGATAGACTCATGACGAGTATGATGCTTTACGGAGCAGAGATATGGGGGTGGAAAGAACATTCGAAATTGGAAAAAATCCAGGAGAGATATATGAAATGAATATTAGTGCTAGAAAGGTGCACGCCGGGATATATAGTAACGAAGGAGGTGAAAAGGGACAAAATCAAATTCGAGGAGAGACGAAGAAGGCACAAGTGTGGAAGAAGAGCTAATGAGCGAAGACAGAGAGATACATCAAGAGGAAAGAATGGAGAAAATTAACAATAGCAAATACAATGAAAGATACAAAAAGATTTTGGAGAGAGAAGTACCGGAATTTATACGAGAAAAAGGCTCAAGAAACATAAGAAGAATCGCAAGACTTAGGTTAGGAAACGAAGAGAAAGGCAACAGATACTAGGAAAATAAAGAAGAAAGTATGTGAAGGGTGTGTGGGAGAGAGATAGAAACATTAAGTATTCATATGAGAAAAGAGTAAAAAGTGAAAAAGAAATTGTGCAGCTATTAAAAGGAGGCAGTGAAGGGAAGCGTTGAATGGCGGAGATAGAGAGAAGGAACGAGGAAAGAGAAGGAAGGGTAGAGTAGAAACAGATGGGATAGTAGCTTAATGATGAGAGTAATTTAAAGATTTAAGGCGGAAGAATGTAAACGCCTAATGGCAAAAATATCATTGGCGACCTCCTACTAATATTGGCTTTTTGATGGTGTCGGGGATTCATATACATATATGAACCACATGGCTGTCAATAAATATATGATTTAAAATGTACTTCTGCTACTAAAGTAAAACACTGGAACATGTGACATTTACCATTTCACATTTACGTCAACAGCACATTTAAATTTAGTTTTTTAAATAAATTAATGCGGAAATGTTTTTTATTCACTTAATTTTAAATTCATAATATTTTCTGTAAGATAATTTTAAAAATACTGCTCTTAAAAAATACACAACAGTGCCATTTTTTCTTATATACGAGGCATGTTTTTTAAGTAAGTACCGTTTTGCGTTTCCGCCTTTGCAGCGCTACGGTCGGCGTTCCGCTGGTTACCTACATCTCTTGTCTACGCACTGACGCAATTACAGTCAGATTCTTCATTGTATACGTTGTTTACTGAGTGTTTAAGATGCCTCCGACAATCGTGGTCCCGCCGATTGTGAAGTACGGGCTGTTATACGATTTCTTAGTGCTAAAGACGTAAAACCGATCGATATTCATCGTGAGATCTGTGAAGTTTACGGACAAAACATTATGAGTGATGGAATGGTAAGGAAATGGGTGAGAGCATTTAAAGATGGCATTTAAAGATGGCCGCACCGTCTTCAAGACGATAACGAAGTCAAAACAGTTGTGATACAGTGGTTAACAAGTCAGGCGGCAGAATTTTATGAGGAGGGTATTCAAAAACTGGTGCCACGTTATGACAAGTGCCTCAATATTCACGGAAATTATGTAGAAAAGTAGATTAAGGTACAGGCTTTCATGTAAAAATAAAATTATTGCGATATCTTTGCACGTCTTTTTTTAATTCCAAAACGGTACTTACTTAAAAAACACGCCTCGTATTTGTCTTAAAAGGCATGGTAGCCGGCAGCATTTATATTCGACAAGTATAAATAAGTACTGTATTAGGTGTTAATAAAATTACTTTAATTGTTTGCTCATAAATACTTCATGTGTACTACTTATTTTAATAAATATCTAAATGTTGGCGGAGATATTGCAATTAAAAACTGGAATTGTAGTTTTAGCGCTACAGGTGTCAGCCATATTTTTAAAGATAGTATATAACATATATAGATAAATATATAGTATAAAGGGTAGGTCAGTTATTTATTCTATAAATATACTATTTCTTTTATAAAAGAGATAGCAACTTAGAGGACGTTATGTCACATGTCTTGGAATGTTCTACAACGTTGAACCCTTTAATAATTAAAGAGACAAAATGACTTTATTATTTGTTAAAATCTCCTAACATATGAGAAGCTATAAAAAAAAAATTGAACATTTGATGTTCAACTAACCCACTTTATCTAAATATAGTACACTTTAAACAAATTAAGAATAGAACACAAGCCCATTAAAAGGTGCGTACACAGTGGATAAATGCGTTCAAATAAAATTATTTCAACACACCCCACTGTAAAGTGGGAAGTAGTCTGTTCTAGTCAGCGAAAACCAAGCCACAGTTCAAAATTTGTAACTCAGCTTGCAGTCAGTCTAGGCGCAGTAGTGTGTTATATGTAATTGACAAAAGATGCAACGTTTAGGTCCACAAAAGCAGTTCCGGTACAAGCACCTAGGGGAAGAGATGATTGACTCAGAGCACTACTCTCTGACGAGGCATCCGCCTCAATATAATATGTATTTTATTATATTTGTTTTGTCGTCCGGCTTTACAATCACCTTTACATTCCAATTGATCTTATTTACATTTAGCTTAAATTAATTGACTATTAAAAACTAACTTACAATTAAAATCTAATTTCCAATTACAAACTATCATCCCCTCCTCTTTCTACTTACATAATTCACCCATACACTTCCTTCCCTCTTTTCTTGCAGATTTTCCTCTGGGCATAATCCATTTTCCACTTTCTCCCGATACCTACTCTTAATGTGTTCCAAGTTCTTCTCTTCCTTCCAACACAACGTGCATGTATTATATTTCTCTTTTCCCTAATACTTGTTTTCTCTTCCTTCGTTTCCTAGTGTATACCTTGCAACCATTCTCATTTCCTTCCTTTCCTGTTTTTTCAGGTGCTTTGGTATCTATCTCTTGTATTGTACTTCGCTTCATCTATCCTCGTCTTAACTTTCTTCTTTCCATTTCCCCTTCCGTATTTCCCCCTTTCCTGATTTGTTTTTCCAATACTCTCAAAAACTAGCTTTCTACCTTCTTCATTTTCCGCTCCCACTACATCGCTATTGTTCCTTCCTCTATCCTCAAATTGTTTCTCTTAACTTCTTCCAATAGTAAATATCACGCTCAGAGCACCTACTTTATGTATTTTTCCTGAACCGCCCCAGTTTCCTCCATTCTCTCCAGCCCAAATTTCTGCTCTGTACATAATCATGTTTCCAATTAATCTGTCAGATATCCACATCCTTCTCTTCACGTTCATTTCGAAAATCTACTCTTCCCATTACCCTGCTAGTCTTCCTCTACAGTGCCTTTATTTGCTTTATTTTTCCTCCATTAATACTTATAAACATATACCATAAATATCTAATTTTCTCTACCTTCTCTATCTCTTCTTTCTTCCACCCCTAATCCTCTTGTTCTTTTCCCTACCCTCTTCTGAAATACTATCATTTTTGTTTCAACATTCAGTTCCATATTTTTCTTTTCGAGATATCCTTCTAATCTTCCTATGATCTCTTTAATTTCCTTTTTAGTCTTAGTCACCACAATGATATCATCTGCATACGCTAATGGATAGATTTTCTTCTCCTTCGTAATACTATTCCCTAAGGAGGTGTGTCCCTTTTGTAATAGCTCCTCCATATCTGCTAGGTATACCACAAACAGTGTTCGGCTCATAGAACACCTTTGTTTCACCCCTTTTTCTGTCTTAAATTCTTCCGTTTCCTTGTTTCCCACTCTTACTCTTACCCTCGTTTAATCCTCATATATTCCTTATTTCCTCCCTTATCCACTGTTCGCCTATCCCCGTTTATCCATGCACCTCTATAGTCATTCTTTGTCCAGACAATATAATTTTGCACCATTTCTTGCTATACTAAATAATTTAATATGCAGATATTGTCCATCGCTCCCCTTCCTTTCCTAAAACCCGCCTGAATCTTTGGAATTAGCTCTTCTTCTCCACTTCCTACTTTAACCTTTTCTCTAATATTCTAGTATATATTCTGTAGCACGAGTTCACCAGCGTGATCCCTTTGTAATTTTCCGCTATATCAATCTTCTCTTTCTTATATACTGGACATATTATCCCCTCACTCCAGCAGTCCGGGAACCCTTCCCGCTTCCATGCCCTGTTTAACACTGCCGTCGGTCCTTCCACTATCTGCATCCCCACGCACGCATCATTTTTAATCATGCGTCTTTCCACCGCCTTCTTATTCTTTCCAAACAGTTCTACTACCTCTTCCTTTCCTATCCTGCTGCTATTTTAAAGTTCTTACTTCTGGACTTCCTTACATTCATCCCGCACCTCTCCCATATTTCTGAATTGATTCCCATGCTGTACCATACTTATTTTCCTACTGACTTCCACTATCTCCTCTCGGCCTCCTAACCAGAAATTTCCACACTTCACTCTGTGTTTTCTTTCGCTCATTTTTTTCCACTCTATCCTTACGTTGCACTTTTTTCTGCTTTATTATTTCTTTTTTATTCTCTTTTATTAGTTTTCCTTTTTCCTTCCTATATTCATCTTTTATTGCTGCCCCTCCATTCCATCTCTTAAGTGTTCTTATTACCTACTTTTATTATTCCTTGCACTTCCTTACTCTTTCCCTTCCCTTTCTCCTCTTCTGCGTCGCTCTTCTAATTCTCTCCTCTATCTCCTTTCCGTATACTATTTTCTCTCCTTCCTCGTCTATTCTAGTTGATTCTGCTTTGTATTTTTCCTTTTCTTTCACGTTCAGTGACTATAGCATCCTTCCTCTTCATTTCAATTACTAACGGCTACACATTTGATTCCACCAATTCTGATTCTACTCTTCCCCTTCATCGTGGTTATCGCATAATTTATTATGGTCTCTCCTTTTGGTCCTTCATATGTAAACTACCCGTCTTTATTCTCCAACCGTTCTCTTCTACCCATTCCATCATCTTTTTCCTTCATTATTAGTTACTTTATCTTCTTTTATCTCTTCCAGTTCTTCTTATTTCCCAGTCTCTTATCCAGCTCCCACATTCTCCTATCCTCGCGTTACGTCTCCATCTATCACCACCTTCACCTTCCTTTCCAAATATAATATTTTTATTCCAATTATGAAATTATATTTTGTCTTTTGTTAAAAATCATTTAGACATATTCTTGAAGTAGACTGCATATGATCAATTTTTATATGTATACTTTTCTTCATGCTTTTAGTGGTTAAGACACAATGACTGCTTTTCTTAACCAAAGGAAAATAAATTTTCTACCTTCGTCTAGAAGTATCCGCAGTAAAACGAATTTGCTGAAGAACTCATTGCCGATTTAAGAGAACGATTTCTTGTCGCTTTGTATGGTGGAAATATAGAATATTACATTGCGCCACCAACATTTTGCAAATCCTATAACCAAGACACTGCACGGTATCACTCATTTCGAATCGAAATGAGTAAGCAATACTTAATTTATAATGTATAACAAATAAACATAAAATAATGAGATCGAAATTGAAATATTTTTAATTTTCATTGAAGGCAGACAAAGAGCAATCTAGAAACAATTTTAGAATGCCTGAAGAAAAATTTATTTAATTATATATAATATAATTTAAGTATTCTTTTTTATCTAAAACTACAAGAATATTACGTAAAATTTAGCAATGACTACCGTCGAACACTGTGGTTCAGTAAAATCGCCCCGTGAAAACGAAATTTTTTTTGATAAAAAAAAGTACTGAACACACAATATAAGTTAATAGATTGTATTAATATAATAAATTTAGATGACAAAGTTTTACGAGCTAATTCTTTGTATGAAACTAGACTTGCAATCAACTCGACATCAACCGATGACTACCTGTATTATTTAAAAAACAGTTGGATAATATAGTATCCCTGAAAATACATACTGAAATAAGAAAAGCTTATGTATACATTAAAATCAAATGGTATAAATATTTTTATAATACAAAGTCATGTTTGTCAATATATTAAAAGTTTAATTTTAACATTTTTACAATAGACATATTATATAAAAGTAAGGACTCTACAGTATTCCAAGATTCTAACTGGGATACTTGAATAATTTCAAGATAATTTCTTAATTCTACGTCTTCTGCAATAATAGATCCATGGGTTTTGCAAAATAAACTTAAATAAGCCTGGGCGAGTTCAAAATCCTTATTAGTTTTTAACATATAATTTATCAAAACCAAAAATTGTAACATTAATTTAATAGAACCTCCTCCAATTGGAGCGAGAGATTTAACTTCAACGTCTATTCCAGATGGTCCCATCCTTTTTATGGAATTTGTAACATTATGAAAATTATTACTTTCAACTGTTGCTTCTAATTCTTTTCCAAATGCAGTTAGCATAGTCAGTGTATCCGGGATTAATAATTTTGGTTGATTAGATTTATCTCTTGCTGGCAAATCAAATTGCATTTGCAAACTCGGAATAGATTTTAAAAAGAACGGTGCTGCCTTTGGTTTAGCAAGTGGCGCTTTTGGTTTATTTCTTCGTTTAATTACATCTAAGTCCAATAAATTTTGCCAGCGAGACGTTGAATGTTTAGATAATGTAATTTGTAATTCAATTTGTTCAGGAGAGTTATAGCTATCTTCTTCCTCTAGAGTCAGATCTTCAAGAATGAGATCAATATCATCCCCACTTTTACCTGCAGATGGCAAGGCTGTAAAATAATTAATTTTTTATAAGTAACTAAAATTAGGTAAGGTTATAATAAATAAATTTAATCCTAATCCTAAAATATATAAATATACCTTGAATATTAGTAGGAACGGAATCAGTTATTGCTCTTAGAGATACATGCGAATAAAGAGTTTTATTTGCCCACAGAAATATTCCCAAACAGCTACAATGAATAGTAGCTAAAAGATCTCCGCAAGGTGACATCGCCACTGAAAGACACGGAGACTCAACCTGTATAAACAGAGTATTTGTCAAATATAAAATAGACAAAAATAGTGTATCAATATGCATTATCGGCTAGTATTATTACTTTGAATCTATCAACCAATTTTGCTGTTGGTATATCCCAAGTTTTAATTAAGCAGTCCATTCCTGCAGTAATAAGCCATCTAAAAATTATTAAAAACAATTATAATAAATTCGATAAAAACATTTAATGTAAACATATTATTCAACGAACCTTGAATCTGGACTAAATGTTGCGTCTGTTATAACGCTCGTATGACCTTGAAAACGCCTTATAATTGTTTCCGTATCCATATCAACAATACTTATTGTGAAATCTTCATGAGCAACACAAATCAAAGAACTCTCACGATGACTTCGTAAAAAATTTACATAATCGTGTAACTGCAAACTTAAGTAGGGTTCGTTACCTATAAAATAGAGATTTTCATAAAATATAAATTTTTTACTACTGCTAATTCTTTATCTTTGAATTGTGCAAACTTAAATTTCAAAGTACAAATACGGTTTGAAGCATCTTATATTACGACATTCATTAACTCAAACATTAACGTATATACCCGTATGTAGATTAGTATTACCTGGATTTCTAAAATTCCAAAATTTCATGAGCCCATGACTATCCACAGTAACAACTTTTTGATTTAAGCTATCAGAGACTACTCCTTTAACTGGTGTTTTATATGCTTGAATCGAAATTCCATAAGAATGTTGATGTATTCCAGATTGAACATTAAAACGCTCGACCATGCCGAAGCTATAACCTTAATAAAAAAAAAATACATGTGTAACTTATTTAATATATTATATAAATCGAAATTATTCTGCTCTTTACCTATTAAAACAAAATTTCCACAATTAGTCATGAAAACACTAGTTGCATAGCAATTCATAAATTGGTTCTTTTTCCCTTGTAATTGAGGTGGTAATAATTTATGTTTTCCCATTTTAATTTTATCATATGACCAAGTAGTAACCATTCCCAAGCCTGCATGAATGCAAACAATATCATCCCAATTCTTTTCGCGGGTTCTTTCTGATGTAAATTCTATAATTGGTGGCATTATCAATGGATCCTCAACTCCATGACCTTAAAAACATTTCCATTATTAAAATTTATATTCAAATTATTTATAGAAAAATGATTTAATGGTTTAATACCACGCCTCTTAGAAGCCAGTCTATTATAAGATGCTTTTCCCATGGATTTATTGAATGTTTCAGTGACAGTGTTAAATATGCGCATCGTTGAATCTCCACCCGCTGATAATATATTTTGACCTTTGGAATCATGAAATCGTATAAATGAAGGAAACTCTGAATGACCTTCTCTGTGAAAAGAAAAATAATAAATATAAATAAAAAATAATAAATATGGTTTATTAAATAAGTCTGTTTAAAGCAAAAATAAAAATAACATTTTTACCGAATTCTCAAAAGCCTCGCACCACCGTCTGGCATATCAAAAATCCACAATTTTAATGAATTATCCGGTGAAGATGTTACAACTAAAGGTTCTCCTGGTATACAGATCATTCCACAAACAGATTTATCATGAGCGTTCATTAATTGACTTTCAACCTTAAAATAGATTTTAAATTAATATACATAACTTATTAAAAATAAACTTTATTAAGGAACATTAAGATGGCAAATCTTAATATTCATTCTATAAAGTGTTTGTTTTCTTGGAATAAATTTACGTCGATGTTATTTTAATACTCCTAACTAAAGATATCTTAGCAAAACTTAATATCTTGTAATATTGAACACCTTAAATACCTTTTTGTTGTCAAGATTCCAAAATACAATATGACCGTCAATGCTGCCTGTAGCCATAATTGAAACACCATCTGTCCTGAATGATATACATGTAACGGAACCCCAATCCTGCTGGAACTCCATAACTACTTCGTCGAATTTAAGGTTATGTAATTTGATTTTACCATCGGCAAACCCAACAGCAACAACATCGATTGCTGTGCTTGATTCCAAAGCTGTTATTTCGGTTTTCCAGCCAGAATATGTATAAAGTAACTTCATTTTCTTGAAGTTCCATAATTGCATTTTCCCACCGTCGCTAGCAAGTAAAAATTTATTGATGTATGTGCTGGGATGACAAATTGCTGTGATATTGAAAGACTGAGTGTCAAATGATAATTCATTGAAAACTGTTTCAGACTTTATATCCCATATCTTAAGAACATTATCAGTATCTATTGACAATAAATGTATTCCGAAAGTAATCATAATTTTAATATCAGATTCATGGCCTTTGTAGGTATGCTTTAATTCATTTCCTCTTCTCCAAGCAAAAATATTATGGTTGCTAGCAGCATATATGTGATAGGAATCCGCCGTCATTGCAGTGATATCACTATCGTGCAAACCACTAACACTTAGAAGTGTAAAATGGGATATTCCATATGTATGAAATGACTTCCCTACGCATGTTGTGATTAGGTTTTCATTCCTGTTCTTAATATATCGTACATTTAAGGGAATATGATTACTTACATTTCCCAGTGATCTATTTGGTGCAAATATTTTGCTATTACCAGACATTTTAAAAGTATATAAACTATATTCAAATTTTCTGAAATAAAAGTAATATTATTTAAAACAATAAAAATTGACGTTGTTTATGTTATAAAAATGACATTCTTACTTACATTATGTTTCTATTACTAGCAAGTATAATAATTGACAAAAATTACAAACTTTGTGAAACATTAACCAGTATATTCTATGTCTCAAATACTATTTTGTACTATTTGTCAAAAACATCCATGTGTAAACTTTTCTAGGTTATAGTAATTGTGGTTTAATTAATTTCAAATGAATGAAAGCACATACAAAACGCGATACAACATGTACTAACATTGGCAGCTTTCCAGTTGTTAAATTACTAACATACCAGAGACAATCATTTTTTTATTATATCATCCTTGGCAATCATTGCTTAATATTCCTAAAGCCAGTTGCTGAACGCATAGTTATAGTAAAATTTAGTTAGGATGGCCAGTTAAAGATATATAACAGTAAATCGTTCTCTTGACGTTCTAGCAAATATAGGCATGAAGAAAAGGTGCCATCTGCTCCATGGTTAATACAGCACTGATGATATAATCTTATTTTTTCATGTCTTAAGCAATGGGCTTATGTCCTATGTCTTAATTTCTATAAAAGTGTACTATATATTGATAAAGTGGGTTACTAGAACCTCAAATGTTCAATTGTTTTTTAAAAGTCATTTTGTCTCTTTAATTATTAAAGGGATTCAACGTTGTACAAACTCCAAATGCATGTGACATCACAATCCTTGTGTAAGGTTACCAACCTTACAGATCATAAATCTCTGCTATATGTATTTATATATCAAAATATCAAATATTATTTACAGTTATTTCAAGGAACAATAAAATTTCAATATTATGTCTGCCTTAACAGGGTTAAATAAAGTAAAAACTTATTATTCTTTGACTTGACTGGATTGTTTGAGTACCAACAGCTACAAAACATTACCATAACACTGACCTACTCAACAAATAACTGACGTTAAAATGCATTTCATGTCATACAAATATGGCCGACCATTTCTAGCGCTAAAACTACAATTCAAACTTTTAATTGCTATATCTCCGTTAATATTTAGATATTTAATAAAATAGACACGCCAATACATATTTATTATCATCAATTTCAATCAACAATTGAAAAATCGACCACTAAAAAATGAGGACACAAGCCCATTGCCGGTTTTGAAATACACATACAATATACACAATATATGTTCAATGACAACGATATCTTCTATTATTTAACTATGAGATAAATTATTGTTCCTTCCCTACAAACAATTTCTCTAAATCTTGTCCGAATCTAATACGATTCTAATGCGATTCGGTTCAATCCGTTCGAATCTAATACGAATCCTATACGAATCTTGTCAACATTGTTTGTAGGGTTTTATTTAGTTAAATTTCATTGTTTTTCTACCATGAAAAATATTTACTTGTATCATATATAAAAAAAAAATAGTCTATAAAATAATTACAGTTTTTGTGGAAAGAATATTTCTATATACAAATATGTTTATAGAAATATAAATTTTATAACTTCATCATATATGTTGAAGTCATAAAATTTAGATAGTAGGTTTTATAGTGTAAACAAACCATAAAGGAACATCAATTATTGCTCTTGATATTTATGGAATTTGTTGCTGTCCTTATCAATGCTGTAATTAAGGAAAACACGATCAAGTCTGTAATGTACTGTGTTCCTGTTATAAAATTTAATTAAAAATAAGTTTGAGAAGTTAAATCAAAATTTTAAGTGTTGCCAACTAATAAAAAAGTGCTGAGATACAGGACATTACACCGTGCATAATACACGCACTTCAATTACACGAAGACAAAATCATCACTTAGGTTATTATTTAATAAAAAGTAAATTATTTCCAAGAGACTGTTGCGACGCAGTACCAGTGTAAGTTAAAAAATGATGTTTAGTGTTATACGTGACTATTTTTTAATAACTATATTTATAGTACTTAGTGCAATATGCAATGTCAACTTGACGGATATATTCCGGCCCAGAGGGGTATCAATACTTAAATCTTCACTATATGAACCGGGTAAAAATTTTGTTTGTTTGGATGGATTGAAAACAGTAAGGTTCTCACAAGTGAATGACGACTATTGTGATTGTAAAGATGGAAGTGATGAACCAGGCACCTCTGCTTGCCCTGATGGAACATTCCACTGCACAAATCAGGGTTATAAATCTTATAATATTCCGAGTTCTCGTGTAAACGATGGGGTATGTGATTGCTGCGATTCTTCTGATGAATATGGACCAACGGCTACAAAATGTGTCAATACGTGTTTTGAATTGGGTCGAGAAGCTCGCTTAGAAGCTCAAAGAGTTGCTGAGCTGTCTAAGATGGGTGGAAAATTAAGAGCTGAAATGATTCAGAAAGGTGCTGTTCTTAAATCACAACAACAAGAACGTCTGGAACAACTAGAGAGAAATAAAGCCGAGGCAGATCTTATAAAACAAGAAAAAGAAACGTTAAAAACGAATGCTGAGCTATTAGAGACCGCTGCATTACAACAATATCGTGATGCAGAGGAAGCTCAGCGACAAGCCAATCAGCAAGAAGAAGATAAAACAACAGAGCAAGAAGCAACGGAAGCTTTTCATAAATTTGACAGTAATCAAAATGGAGTAATTGAAATATCTGAACTACAAACAAGAATAACTTTTGATCAAAATCATGATGGGGTAGTATCAGACGAAGAAGCACGTTTCTTCCTAGATGAAAAGAACGAGATAACTCTAGAAGATTTTATTACTGTAGGATGGGCGCGTATTAAACCGTACATGATGCTAGAATCGGGTATTTTTACTCCTCCATCTGAAGATCAACCAGAAGCAAGTGAGCACGATGATGCTGACAGCGAAGATCAACCTGAAAATCATGATGAGAATGAAGAAGAACTAGAAGACGAACACGAAGAAGTAGATGATGATCAAGAAGGTGAAGGTGAGGTAAAAGCAGTGGACCCCGAAAGTAAAAAAACCTACGATGCAGAGACTCAACGATTAATTGATTTGGCAAATGAAGCAAGAAATCATTTTAATCAAGCAGACCGTCAAATTCGAGATATTGATAATGAAATGACTAACATAAAAGACGCGTTAGAAAAAGATTATGGTGAGCATGAAGAATTTTCAACTTTGAATGGGCAATGTTTTGAATATGAAGATAGAGAATACATATATAAACTTTGTCCATTTGACCGTGCAAGTCAGCAGCCTAAAAATGGTGGGTCAGAAACTCGGTTGGGAATATGGGGCAGCTGGAACGGGCCGAATAGTAATAAATATTCTGTAATGATGTATACACAAGGTGCCTTATGCTGGCACGGGCCTCACAGATCTACAGAAGTTCACATTGTCTGTGGATTGGAAACTAGAATACTTTCTGTATCTGAACCTAATCGTTGTGAATATCTATTTAAACTTGAGACACCTGCTGCATGTATAGAAATGTCTGAAAGCGGTTCAGATCAAACAGATACTCATGATGAGTTGTAGGAGATGAAATATATATGTAAATGGTAACATCCTGAAATCGGGATAATAAAAGTAAATCAAACAGCTAAACAACTGAACAACAATGTGTTTTAAAACTGATGGTTGTTATTTATTGCAATGCAATATTTAAAACATTTTGATTTTTTGTACTATAAATATTTAGATTAATAATTATCTTTAATTATATATTTATGTCATCTTAGCACATTCCATCAGATTTGATATTTTTTCAAAAATCATAAATCTTTGAATTATACAGTCATCGTGGATCAGAATAAAACTTTTCTTATGTACTTTGTTATACAAATGACTGAAATAAAATCTAAATAAAATGACAATTATTTCTTTTTCTGATTAATATATTTTTATTAAACTGTGATGTGTATAAATATATTTAAACACTATTTTAGTAATTTAATAATACTTATAAATTATCTTAATTTTGCTCATGTTAAACACGTTAAAAAAGCCTAATGATAGAATACTATAATGGTATAAATAAAGTTGATATAAATAAAAATTGTATTTATTATGTATAATAATAGTAGTACCTGAAGCGATCAAGTTTATATATATATAGTGTTATATAAAATATTCATTTGCACAAAACTGCAGCACCAATCATACTTGAAAATAGTCATCCACATTTTCAATATTATCTGTTTTCGCATTCTTTTGAGATAAGGTTTTATTTTTATTATCAACGGTTTCATAATCTGTGCACTCAGAGTTATCGTTTAAATTTCCTTCCCGATCTCGACCGTTATGTTCATTATTAGATAATGTACTGGGCGCAGCAGGACTTTCATTATGTAGTCGTTCATATGGTGGTTCTGTGTCCAAATCCAAATACTTCACTGATTCATAATTCGGATCAGATTCGCTTCCTGTTGTGTAATTTGTAGGCATTGATTCATAATTTGGTTCTTCAGGCATCACACAACTTTTTATTTTTTTATTAATAACAGAATAACCCGCTTGGATCAGTGAATCATTATCTTGGAGATTGGATTTTACTTCTGATATACTAGAATAGCCATCACTGTGAACTTCTTTTATACTCGAATAGTTTGGCGCACCTTCAACATCTGAAAAACTAGAATATTCTGCGTTTGTCACATCCATATCGTGTAATCGGGTATTTGCTGTTGTGTGTCGTAGTACTTCATAGTTTGGATCACAATCAGATCCTACTGATGGTCTACTAAATCTACTTTTCTGAATGGCTTCGTAACCAGGATCATTTGCCAGACTATCTAAAGCACCGGGTAAACTTTCATATCCTGGTTCCCCTACTAATGATTCAGCTATGGTACCAGGTCTTAAAGAATTATAGGAATACCTAATGGATGAACTGGCATTATGATCAGGGTGACTTCTTGATCTATCTTTAAGAGTTTCATAACCTGGATCAACAGGCGTAACATTTTTTCCTATAGTTTCATATCCTGGATCTTTTTCTGAAAGAGTAGTCTTTTTGATTGTTTCATAGCTGGGATCTATAACTTTACCTTTACAATTCGCATCTCCACCTTGGTTGCCATGAGGTAGAATATTTTTATTATACAAATCTAAATTAACATCTAGGCCAATTTCTGGATCTGATCCATAAATTGATTCGTTGTTTGATAAGTCTTTTGATTTTGGTACATTATTAGAAATAGTATCTTTTACATTAGAAACCGTGTTATCTGAATTTTCAACTAAAACTTTTTCATTAAAATTAGATAGGTTTTTATTTCTTTTTACCACTTTGGCATACATTTCTTCCAGTGTTTTAGCTGGACTTGGATTTTTAAAAGCTTCCGAGCATTTAGTAGAAGTATTTTCATTGTTAGGAAGTTGTACCTCTCTAGTGCTTTCTGCTTCTTGTAATAGTTTAGATTTATCAACCTGTGTTGATTCGTTTGTATATTTTTTTAAGCCTTGTAGTTCGTTATGAGACATACTGCTATAATTGCGGCGATGTTTGTCGCTTGTTGAACCAAGTCTCGCAATATCGTAAAGATCAGATGTTGAGTTCCGTGTGATAGCAGTAGTATTGTTATGTTTGCTGGTTTCACCAAGAATATTAAATTTGGTCCTATTAGGATCTACTAAATTTGCTGGTGGGGGAGGCAATGGTGAGTTAGCTTGTCTTTTTTCCGGTTTTGGTGATCCTAGGTTGACTACTGATGAATTACAACTAGATGAAGATGCTGAAAAGAGACATTATATTATTAAGTAATAACCGCATATTTACAAGAAAAATGTTATTAAAAAAACCTTGTCTTGAATGAACTTGTGCTAAATGTCTCAAATTATTCACTGATGGTGGATGTGGAGCATCAGAATCTGAACTGCTAATCTGACTATGTCTAGATTGATGTTGTACGACGGGTACTGGGAAAAAAATGTAACGGATTTTGTTTGAGTATCAAAACATCACAATATTAAAAATATATACAATACATACTTGAAATATTTGTATCAAGTGAAGAAGTTGTTGCTACTTGAACTGTTGTTATGTCTACTGGAATAATAGGAGGCTGTATTTGAGCGTAAGTTTCAGATCCGCTTGTGTATAAATCGCTTTGAGGATTAGGGTCTTCAATAGCAGCATACATTTCATCTTAAAAAAGGAAATCATAAAATTACATAAGATTATTATTTTTGCAAAAATTAAATTTTTAATCATAATACCTGAGTCATCTGATACTGTTGCATAATGTGAATCGGGTCGGTCTATCCTGCGATTGCCATTACTTGTACTTTGAGTACTTTGAGCTAATATTGCTAAGGGTTCCCGAACACTAATACTAGTATAACCCTCTGAAAAATAATAATTTTCACTTCATATTCACAATATAGATGAAAGTAATATCTAAAAGCAGTAATAGCGAAAATAAATAAACTATAAAAGTATAAAACAATGAAAGGCAGTTTAAGTTTAATGCTCATGTATAAGTAAAGCACAATCAGAGATTTTGTTTTGTCTATTAAATATTTACCAAAATAATTAAATATTACGCCTAAAACACACCTGTTAATATCAAAACAAATATAAATCTTACTTGAAGAATCTTGAGAATCACCACTAAAATGTTGAGGTGCGATCAACGGTGGTGTCATATATGGTAATTCCTGATTAGCAGAAACTCTACCAGCTATAGCAGGTGCAGCAGATATGTCTAAAATCATAAAATAATAATTAAATACAACTCCAGAATAATACAACGAAGGATCAGTACAAGAATTCATGTTAATTTTATGTAAGTTTGGAAGACTTCTTCAATATTGAAAAAAATATTTTAAAACATATGTATTCCAGTATGCTAAAATTAATTTATACTGAAATTTATGATTTGTAATTTTTTATCTCCGGATATTTTGGCTCACATATTTAGTTTATTACATTAACAAATTAAACAAATAACTCAAAGCAGTCCTGTAATTTGGATTACATTACAAAAACAAATAGAAAGCACTACCTATTATAGTAGGTGCAGTATTTTGTCCGTTAATACTAGTAAGACTTTGAGTGCTTGCTCTACGAGATCGTGAAGGTGCTAGAGGATCCAACATAGTAGAATGTTCATGAACTCCAGTGGTAGTTTCATCCGCATTGTTTATAGTGGTGCCACCAGAATGAAGAGTTGCGTATGCATGTTCACTACGCCCGACCTTCTCAGTGTAATTAACTTATTAATATATTATACTAATTTAATTTTGTAAGATTATCATATAACATAATAAGTAAATACGTACTTTATCATAAGCGTGCGGTGATTTCACTGTGGCATATGTTGAACTTATGTCATCTCCTTGACTTAAAGAACTGTGCTGCGAGAGACTTGGTCTTTCTAAACCACTTGGATGTTTATTACATGCATTGGCTGCGAAAATTGAAAAAAAAAATATATATGCTTCAATTGTGTTTCCGATACTATAAAATACTTACGACTTCCTTGAGGAAAAGCTTGTACTTTATGACCAACAGTAGCATATATATCAGAGCCTGCATCTCCAGCAGCATTGGTTTCAATTTCAGGTACCAATGCATCTGAATCATTAGGAATGGGTGGAAGTCGGCGAGGAAGAGGTTCAACACCGCTGGAAAAAATTACGTATTAAAGTAAAAGTTATATAAATTACATATGAATATATACATACTATTGTTATTTAATATTAAGTAAAAGCAAGCGCTATGCAATGGTATTCAAATAATAAGAAAGCCAATATAAATAATAAAAGCAATAATAAAATAGATTCTTATGATGTTTTAATTTCATAAAAAGATTGATCTCATTTTGCAGTTCTTTCTGTTCTACTCTCTACTGTTGTCAATAAAACACGATATAACATTGACAAGACTAGTTATTTTACAATAGAAAACAAACATAACTTTACGAATCTAAAGTTAAGAAAAAAAAAATACAATAGTAGAGCAACATTTTTTCTTGAATAGAAAACGCTATTATATTTTAATTCTGTTAAACGAAATGACACACCGGCTGTAAATAATGACCTGTAGAAAACAAGCTTACGCAAGACCCTTTGAAATGTTAGTTCATTCACAATTAGTAAAAGCAGAAAAAAGATAGAGGTGCGGCAGATTATGTGTAGATTTAAGACCTTTTTATTTTATTTTCAGATATTCCTGAAGGTTGATCAATTACTGTAACGTTGTTTACATTTTCATCAGGATTTGTAATTTTGACCATTCCTTCCAATCCCAGTAATTCATTTCTATGAACAGACATGAAAATAACAATATATTTAAGGTGAAACATACCTGCAACTAACTTGTACAATAATATTAAACATGAAAACAAACAATTAAACATATAAGCAGGGATGTACATCTTATAGAAATACACTTCACAAAACATAAATAATTATTACCATACAACAATGTAAATTTCTTACTTGGGAACCTTCTTTCGACATCCGCAAACGCAAATTGCAGCTACAATGACAAGAGAAAAGCAACTAGCAATAGATAAAAGCACAAGAAGAACTCCTTCGTTACTCATCATCCGTCTGATTAAATTTCTTTTTAGAATAATATTGAAAATGTCGTAATAGACATTTTTTAATCTTTGTTTCGAGGTTATGTTACTAGTCAAGACATTTTAAACGTCAATATAACGTTAACTTATACTTTATTTAGATTGAGTATTTGTGATGACTATTAAGCTAATTAGTAGTTTCTCGGAAACACCTTAATTGATATATTACTTCTTGCTTGTTTTATTTATTTTTTATTTAATATTATTATATATTTTCAAAATGATAACATTAACACAGAAATTTGGAGAAATCGAAATAAAATACATTGTATTTTTAATCTTTATATAAATTTTAATATTTATATTTAACTTTAATTATTAATTAATAGTGAAAAAAGAGGAGGTGCATAATTAATAATATTATTATCGCCACCTGTTTTTGACATTTTTACGTCGCCAGATTGGTAGTACTGCAAATAAAATAGAAGAGATATAATGATACAGAGAAAGTACTGGAAAGCCTGTAAATGCTGTATACAAACAGTGAATTCACAAATCTTTTGTTTTGCATTTCGCGCTAGTACATTTAAATTTGAATGCATAGCAATGCATATAAATTATTTTTAGTGATCAAAACATAATTTTAAAATAAATAGTAATTTACCGATATTATGTCAGAAATTATAGAAAATGCAATACAAAATACAGGTATATTATAAATATTATTTTGTAACTAACATAAATAATGCTTTAGTAATATTACATAAATAACATTTTTTATATGTTATTTTCAGGATGGGGCTTATACTCCAGATTCCAAATAATAGTTTGTATCTGTTGTGGTTTTGTTGAAGGACTTGCATTAAGTTCGATTCCTCTGGCATTTCCAATGTCAGTTTGTGATCTTCAAGCGACAGAAAAAGATATTATTGACCTAAATTCTAACATAGCAATAGGTTTTTATTAGTTTCTTTTAATATTGGATATAATGTTTTAGAGAAAATACATTAAATAACATTACATTATTCTTTAACATTAAACCAAAACTAAGAAGGTATCATAGTTTTTATTCAAGATAATTATTTTAGGTATGGCGATTGGGAGTTTAGCGTGGGGATTGCTGTTGGATGTAATAGGCAGAGCTTGGTCTAACGCTTTTGGTTTGGTTATTTTATTTGCGGGCACATTTGCATGTAGCTTGTCTTTGCACATGATTTCACATCAAATATGTGCTTGCATAATCGGCGTTGGGTAAGTTCATTGTAGCAATACTACATACCATATATTCGTATAAGTCCCCTGTCAAATCTAGTCGCTCTTGATCCATTATCGATCATCAATGATCTTTTTTCTTTAGTTAAGTTCACGATTGGCCTCTTTTGGAAAATCTTTACAATACGTGGTACGTACAATACGCCTCACATAAATGTACAGCAATACAGCATGCATTGTTCCGCTTAGGCCACCCCAGATCCGTTCATATACTAGTTTGGCTAATATTACCATTTTACTTTTTATTGGTTATATTGTTATTTTCCAGTCTCGTAATAGATACAGGTTGGCTCAGGGAATCGAACCCAGTCTAAATGTGAATGTAATGTTGAAGTCAACGACTCGAGCTCGACCACGTTGAGGAACAAATAAAAATGTTACTTTACTTTGGACTATTATTCATACTCCTGGAGCACAGGGCAATAGATTACGATAAAGTTGGATTATATTTTGCAATAGAACAAAAAACATTTAATCTTAATATAGGATATATTTTAATGTTCCAGGTGTATCTGACTTGTTTATATGTTTCGTACTGAATTTTGTATGGTAGCTCGAAAACGGCTCCTTCAATGTTTTTGAAAATTGCCTATTTCATAGAAAAAAATTCTAAGACTTTTGGCGTCCTTGGATTTTCCCTTGAATTTCCTGAAAACCCGTAATGTTGGAAAAACTTAAAACAAATTGTTTACTTATTGCTCTATAACTTTTAATTCGTAAAAGATAGAAAGTTGAAATTTAATATGTGTATTACGGTGTTCAATGCTAACATTTTTTGAAAATTAGAAATTGAAAATTTAGTAGGAAACTTTGGAGAAAACTCAAATTTTGGATTATTTAATAATGAAATATGTTATAAAAAATTCAAAATTCAAAAATTTCATTTGGGGGCACGGGGGCGGTTTTTGCTGAGGGTAAAAATTGGGCTAGAAAGTTGAAATTTTATATATCAAAAAAAGAATCCCAAATTTAAAAAAAAAGTTGGTCAAATAACGAATAAATTGATAATATTTTATATTTTGTTGAAAAAAAAAATTATTTTGTTGGATTCAAATCACACACGCTAAAAAGACGACGCATTGCGACGGAGGTAAAGCTCTAGTTAGTGTATATAATTCCGACGGCCCAATAAAAAAATTTTATTGTAGAAAAATGAAATTTCTACAATTTTTTCTACTTCCTATTCCTTCTTTTCATCATCTTTTCCATACTTCCCATTTCTTCCATCTATCTAAATGTTTTTCCAAAATGCATAACCAACTATGGCTTCCCTCTTAACTCTTCTTTATTTTTCTCACTCTTATTTTTGTCACTGTTCTTCCGTTTCTTGTTGTCAAGTCATCGTGTATGTATTTCGCTGGGGTTTCGCCAATTTTTGATATTTGAAGATCTTTGAGAAAGGAGAACTTCTAAATATAATTATCTGCCTTATTGTTTGTAATTAAAAATGATTGTATTGCAGGATATCTGGTTTATACATATCATCGCGATTATTCCTGATTGAAAACATAGCCAAGGATAGTCGGGGTGCTTATGTCACTCTGATTGATGTGTCAGCAGCAGTGGCGTATGCTTTAGCAACAGGTACTGCCTTATAGGTGATATAAATAAATCAGTTTCTTTCATTTTGTACTTCTTTTTTTAATTTGAAACAGGGCTTTCCATTGTTGTGGAGATGTCTCCTCTTAGATCCGAGGTGAACGGCTTCCGGTTGATGTCTTGGCGGGTTATTTTCGGGATTGTTGGATTTTTGAACGTGATGGTTGCTAGTCTAACCACCTTATTGCAAGGAAATCAAAGGTACATCACTGTATACAATTTTTTAAAATTATTTTTTTTTTTTGTAGGATTTTATTTAACCCGCTTATGGTGTTTGTTTGCTTCTGTGGTTAAAATTTTGTAATCGATAAATATATATAATATATAAATATATATATATATAATTATAATTAAATTTACACATTAATTATTAATTATAATATTATAACATAAAAGCAAGATCTTTAAATTACTGTGCAATCATCTTCAGGCTAAGTTTATGATGAATGTCAAAATTAATTTTAAACATTATTCATAAATAAAATTAACAAAGAATTAGAGGTGTGGAGCATTCTTAAAGTATGAGGTCGCGAAGTAGGAGATCGCCGATAATAAGACAGTATGAGCAGGGACGGCCTTAGCCATTGCGAGGCCCCGGGCGGCAGAACTTTGCGATACTCTTATTCTTTGTGTAATTTATGTAAATTGAAAGTAAGTATTTTTGATGATGATTGACGAGAAATGCAAAATTTATAAATAAATAAATATATAAAAGTTAACAAGCACAAAGACGACAAATATTAATAATGAAAAACTAAGGTACATGAAATTCTTAAAAGATATACGCAGTGATTTAAGTGGGTTTTCTAAAGCACGAGCCACGAGATTAGATACATATGTAGTAATGAACTTGGGTTGTTCTGCGAGGGTGCGAAGCCCCTATAAGACCGACGCCCCGGGCGGTTGCTCTGCTTGCCACCCCCTAAGGCCGCCTCTAATTATGAGAAAAAGAACGACAATAAATACATTTAAAGAATATACATTACTTTATTGATTGACAATTTTAGCTATGACGACCTTCTTTTGATTTCTAGGTACCTGTACTATGAGGGACTCGTCCGGACGGCTGAAATCACGCTTATGAGAACTTTTGCGTTAAATACATCTCTTCATGCTGAGCGATATCCGGTATTCAATATTTAATATATTTATAAAATGATATATATACCCTCTGACCCATAATTAACCGGAATGGCTACGTAAAGCTTAGAACACGTGGTGATTAATCTCTTAGTGATTATGTTTTGTGAACTTTCCCTAACAATCTGTAACAATTTCATGACATTACCTTCAGTATTAACAAAAATACAACACATATAGTGATAGCTCTTTTTGTGTGTCGGTCGAAAAATGTTTTAAGAACGGTAAATGAGCTACAGAAACGCTTGAAATACTTAAAATTGCTTATGGTGATAATTGTTTAATTAAAATACAATTTTTTGAGTGGTATCGAAGATTCAAAGATGTTAGAAGATTAAAAGATTAACATTTAGGTTGACCATGTGAATCATTACTGAAGAAAATATTGAAAAAGTAAGTGTTTTAGTAAAAGTTTGCCAGAAATCTTAGGTGAGATTAATGAAAATGGAACTATGTATATCTAAAATAATAATTCATCGCATTTTAACTGAATATATTGGTCTACGGAAATTGAATTGAAACAGATGATCAAAAATTATACCGAATTGAGCAATGCCAAAACATCATTAAATTGGCTCGACGTAATGAAAACTTTCCAAAATCTATCGTGACTGGTGATGAGACATGGTGACTACAATATGAGCTAGAAACCAGTTGTATGCAGGTCACCAGATGAAGAAAATCTGAAGAAATTTCGTTTAATGAAGTCAAAAATCAAAGCAATGCCAATTTTTTTTACGATTCCTAAAGGAATCCAGTCCATAAATAGTTATAAAGCTATTCCATAAATAGTTTCTTCCAACAGTTTCAACGGTTATTGCTAAGTATTACGTTAGTGTAATGAAGTTGAATACGTCGTATTTGTTGAATATCGAGAACCAAATAGTTTGCTCCAGCACATTGTTCAACAATAATTACTGATTTATTCACTAAAATCAATTTTTTTTGCATGAACATTCACTGTATTCGCTTGATAAAGCACCTTGTGACTATTTTCTATTCCCTAAACTTCATTTGGCTATGAAAGAAAGTCGTTATGCATCAGTTTAAGACATCCAAAAGCTGAGGACCACCGTTCTCAACAGCTGTCACATATATGTCTGGTGTTTTGGTTAATACTTTTTGTAATGTCATGAAATTTTTACAGATTGTTAAGAAAGGTTTAAAATTTCGCTAAGTGTTCTATGGTTTACATAGCTATTCTGGTTTATTACGGGACAGAGGGTGTATTAAAGCAAACTGGCATAGTTTTTAGGGTTTTCAAAAGATTGTCAACAAGGAATCTGCCAACAAGAGAACTGAGTACGCGATCTAAGTGAAATCATAATGCAATTTTTATTTCCTTTTTCTAGAACCCAGGATACGACCGCTCCCTTCAGAGGAAGTCTAATATCCAGCGCTTAGTCAACGTCTTCCTGTATTTACCTATTCATTTTCGAAATTTTGTTCTGTGTGCGTTAGCGTCATTGACACTGTTTCCTAAGTAAGTGTAAAATATTCATTAAGACAAGTCAGACTGAAATTTTTGTTACGAGTTCGGACTTATAATACAATTTGCTCCAAGTACGAAATTTCGCAGCAGTGATGGTATTTTCATATTTTTTTGCATTTTTATTATTCTAAATATTGAGCTAGTATGGAATTTCCCACGTTAGTGTTTAGTTACATTATTTCAGGACTATCAGAAGCTCCTTTCGAATTACGAAACATCCCTTTTTATTCTATATTGTCGCTAGAATCATTTTATAGCTAGGTTTCGTAATATGTGGTTTTTACTTAAAGTTAAAGCGTCATGTTCAATCTGCTTTATGCAATGTTACCCTTAGAGCATATATATATGGTGTATATTGTAAATTGTAATACGTTTCCTATATATTAAAAGTGTGGCCAAAATGTGTGCGAGAGAGAAAAGTATATGTTTCTATTTGTTGTCTATGCGCATGCGTCAAAAGTACCAGTTGTTTAGATATAATAAATATTAATATTTTATTATACTCATGAACGCCATAGATGACGCTGTAGGGATACGGCTAACACTGTTGATATTTGAAGTAAACAGAACCCACGTTTTTAGTTATATTTATATTTATATATAGTTTATTTATATTTATACATATCTACATTATTCTACATTAATATAATGTTATATTTAACAACTGTCACGTATTATATCTAGACAGCTCTGACATGACAACTGTTACTTTCGACGCATGCGCATAGAGAACAAATAGGAACCGGCTTCCACTCTCGCACACATTTTGGTCACACTTTCAGGTCCAGCATTCACTCTCCATATATATGTATATGCTCTAAGACTTCAACCTGCTTTATGCAGAGTTACCGATGGAATTTATTATCCAATCGTCGCTCGTCAATTGTTGACATACTATTCGCATTATTCACACGCTCATTACATTCGATATTTTCGATTAGATTTTACTATACTCGTATATAGTACATATCTTGCATTTTAAAATGTTTTTGCAAGATGTTTATCTGTTCAAGATGTCGGGCCTTATTCTGTAACTTTTCAAAAAATCGACCTTATTTTTTCAGCGGTTGAAATATTTAATTTTTTCATCGACAGAATAAGGTCGCTGTATTTAAAATATCTAAAGTGGTATTCTGTATGCAAAAATTTCCACCGCCCTTATAATGTACAGCGGTGAAAGAGTATAAACTGGTATTGATGATATTTGACCAATCACGACAAAGTATTAAATAGAAAAAATAGAAAATATTGTAAATGACAGTTGTTTATATAATTCCTACATGTCAAAATCTATTAACAAAAAGTCAATATAGCATCTACGAAAAGGAAAACGGGAAAATCAGTGGGGAAATAATTATTATAAATAGAATTTCAAATGGCCATGCACAATTTATGTAAAAAAGCATTCACCTGAAGCAATAATTGACAAACAACATAATCTCACTTTCTGATATATTTATATATTCATATGCATACATATTATTATATCTATGGATAGATTGTAATATTCTGGGATGTCAAAAAAAAAAAAAAATATATGTATACATATAAATACTAACTTATTTTCTGTTTTTTCGTAGAATCCTCCAACTACAGCAAATAATAGTTCAAATTGTTTGACAGTTCTCAAAAATACAGCGATGACAAATTTTAAAGTTACCGCTGAAGGCGACCTTATAATTTGGTCGATTTTTTTCCAGCGACAAAAATAAAATCGATGAAAATTTCTTATAGAATACCAAATAAAAAATCATCGCTTTTGCGACGTCATTTTACAGCGATGAAATTTTTTCACCGATGGAAATACTTTACAGAATAAGGGTCTAAGTGAATTGTTGTACAAGAAGATATTTCGTACTTGTGTATAAGACCGTGCCCAATATCATTGTTACCCGAGTTTGTGATTAGTATTGCGATGAAATACTTGTGGTCAATAGCATTGCGATGAACTATGATGAATACTATATTTTTATTTTTATCCTTTAATATCTTATTGCATGCCGAAATAATAGAATAAACTTATTTTTCCAGTTCTTTGCCAACTCATTTTTGGCTGCATAAAATTATCAACAATCCAAACAGAGCGATCAATGGAACCGATAGTTATAATCAGACAACTTGCTACGTGGACACCCTGTCGTTGTTTTGGATTGCACCTAAGAGGGACATGTGCCCACCTGTTACTAGTTTGGACTTCGTCGTGCTTGCATTCGCCCCTATAATTGGACTCATTTTCGTGGTATTAACTGTGGACAAATTTGGAAGGAAACATTGCACAAGTATAAGATATTTTTAAGTGTAAAGGCTATGATACAACGTCCTTTACTATTGTTCGTTTGTTATTATAGTGCCACCCCAACAAATAGTTTTCTGGTTGTCCATTTATTATTGCGCACCATCTCTTTCCTCATTTGTAATAATATACCCGTATAGGTCAAATTAATGTCTCTTACGCCGGTTTCATACCAGAGAGACAGTTTTGAAAACAGTTTTGTTGTCAAAAAACAAAACAAAAACATATTTTGTTTTATTTTAAAACAGTTCTGTTTTTCGCAAACAGACTGTTCACACTGAACAGACTGGTTTTGTTTTTAGTGTTTTTCTGTATGCCCCATTAAAATTATAAACATGATAAACAACAACTAGCAAGCGCAAATGTTCACAAAAAACAAAACTGCGTGTTTAAACCAAGCAGACTAAAGAACACAACAAACGTGTTTTCCTTTGATCTAACCGACTCCAGATGGAAATGTGTTTTGTTTACTAAAACAGTTTTTTAAGACAAAGAATGTTTTAAGAACCGTCTCTTTGGTGTAAACATTGCTGTTTTTGTTCAGAAAAAACAAGTTTTTGTTGTGTTTTATTGAACTGTCTCTCTGGTGTGAAACCGGCATTGCAAGTGAAACGGAACTTGGCCATTTTTTGATTCACGAAATATAGATGGCGATACTACGTAGCAGGTTTATATTAACCATAAAAACATGTTTTCTTATGTTTAAATAGGTATATTTCAATAACTGTAAACTCGAATCAAAATCTAAAAATATAACTGGTTTGATGTATAATAGAGCTAGATTTTTAAGCTTTATTTCGCTAACTTTTAATAATTTTGGTAGAACAAAATACTGTGTTGAAAATGAACATTGCTTTATTCTTTATTACAATTTTAATTTTTATATGCTTGAAAATATTTTTAAGGGTTTAACTTTAAAATCAATATTATGGGTCTCAAACTTAAGCTTAAAACTTAAAAATATAAATGTCATTCGATAATATCCTTTAAATATTTTGTACCTGATTGTACGTCCCGATTATACTGTTTTTTAATCAAAATATAATTTTTACAGATAATTGTTAATAGGGTACGGTTTACCTATCAAAATATGGACGCAAGTATTTTCATTTACTTTGGTACAATGCGTCCTTGTCTGATGGATGGTGTGGTTAGGGTTTCAACATCCGCCGGATCCTAGTCCGGGTCCAATATTTTGGAAACCCGACGGATCTGGGTTCGGTTCGGGTCTAAAACCAGAATAATATAGAAACATCAAATTATCAAGTATTAAGGAGGTATAGAACGTAAACGTAAATGATGAAAACGTTGTGAAATTTGGAGGGTCGATACAAATAGTTAAAATACATGCTGTCTCAAAATTTTGGAGACTTAGGGTTCATAGTTTTCTTTTTCTACATGATTAAAAATAGTCATTTTCCATACATATCATAATATTTGGCTCAATTTCACCACATAATATAACTTTTAACTATAAAAAAATTGTGACACGACTTTCAAAAACTAGGTGTATATAAAAGAATCTTTTCTGTAACTATTGCAAAAAGAAAATTATCAAAAGGGTACCTATATACGAAAATATTTAAATAAAACCAGTAAGAAACAGTAATTGTGGGTTATGTGCCGCCAACGTTGCAAATGCCAATTTCAGCGGGAAATTCAAAATCTCAATAAATATTTTATAAAATATAACAATTTATTTGTCAAAGAACCAAATCACACATGCGTTAACACACGTAAATTTACTGCGTTGCCAAATTTATTATTCCTTTTTCAAAATATTTAATTTGAATTTAAATTGAATTAATATAAATTTGATATTAATTATATGTAATTTTTCATTTATTAAACTATTATATGTATAAAAAATCATTTTAACAAGCAAAAAGCAGTTTAATAGGGAATTGAAAAATTCATTTTCAAAAGTACAGTCTAATATTCCTAATATTTGCTCGTCACTCGTATTTTCGCACCTCGTACTTCGTATTTTGCATTTCGTATTACCGAGAGATAAACTTTTTCCATTGACGTCATTGTACGTCCTGTACCTCCTTAATCGCAATTCATTTATTATTTAATTTATTACATAATAATTTTACAATCTATTTTTTTTTATTAACTCTAATATAGCGTTATTTAAGAAACACCATAGTATTAAGGGACTTATTCCTCAATGCCAATGTAAGTTTGGTGCAAACATTTGCAAACGCCGAGAATGTTCGTTCGTTATCCGTCGAAGTTGGTTTTACTGTGAATAGAGCGTCATGAACCTTCTTTAAATTCAAGGTTCGTTTTTTTTGTGTTTCTAAAAAGAGCAAACTTCTGCTTTAACTTTCCAAATTCATCAGCCTGTATTTTTAAAAATTAAATTTTATTCTTCCTTCATTGTTAATTCCTTTTCAACGTCATCGACCAATAACGATTTCTCCAAGTTGTCCGTAGAATAGACTGCCAAGTCTTAGTTAAACTTAAAGTTTGTTTACGAAGTAACACAATTGAGCTGTTTGAACGACTTAAATAAATTCGTCAAGTTAGAATGCATTCTATCATTCAACCGTTTCTCAATGTTTTGTAGCAATTTACTCTCTATATGGTTTGTTAAATTCGCCATCCCTTTTCTTCATATAATTCAGTGCGATGTCGGCTGAATATAATGTTGTGTCTTATAGCCCTTAACTTTACACTTTTACCTGACATGAGAGCCGGTGGTTTTAATTTTTGGATATGTTTTAAAGTTAGGGCTGTTAATGAAAAAATATTAACAAAAAATATAAATTTGATTTTCAACACAGCGGATGTCATTTAGGTAATTAATATACTACTCAATAATCTATTTACCATATAAACAAATCTTCAACATTTTTTTGAATCATATTTTTTAAATAGTTTAAATAGCGTATGCAAAGTTATTAACGTTTTGTTATCAAAGTTACACTGTTGCTATCTATATGTAACTGTAGAACCATGAAGTAATGTTTCACATTTTAATTATATTTCTTGAGACTGTCCTTTTATTAAGATTTGCCTGTGCTTTAACATAATGGGTTTGTGTCCTCATTTTTTAGTGGTCGATTTTTCAATTGTTGATTGAAATTGATGTTAATAAATGTATGATGTAATATGTAATGATGTGCGTGTCTATTTTATTAAATATCAAAATATTGACGGAGATATAGCAATTAAAAGTTTGAATTGTAGTTTGAGCGCTAGAAATGGTCGGCCATATTTTTATGACGTGAAATGCATTTTAACGTCAGTTATTTGTTGAGTAGTTCAATGCTGTGGTAATGTTCTGTAGCTTTTGGTAGTCAAATAATCAAGTCAAGTTAAAGAATAATAAGTTTTTATTTTATTTAACACTGCTAAAGCAGAAATGATATTGGAATTTGAGTGTTCCTTGAAATAGCTGTAAATAATATTTGATATATAAATACATATAGCAGAGATTTATGAGCTTTAAGGTTGGTAACCTTACACAAGGATTGTGATGTCACATGCACTTGGAATGTGTACAACGTTGAATCCCTTTAATAATTAAAGAGACAAAATGACTTTTTTAATTGTTAATATCTCTTAACATATAAGGAGTTATTAGAAAATAATTGGACATTTGAGATTGTAGTAACCCACTTTATCAATATATAGTACACTTTTGTAGATATTAAGACATAGGACACAAGCCCATTTCAATTTTATCATTACTATTGCTTATTCAATAAAAGGGGCTTGGCCTTTTGTAATATGACTAGATATTAGGATTTTGGATCATAGTCTTAATTCAGTAGCCTAAGTATTCTTTTTATAATTAAATAGAGCTTGCAACATTTCCACGGTTGATAATTCCACAAAAGCTTTACTAACTGTTTCTTTATTATTTCTTCTGCTTTGCTCCTGTTCATTCATAATATGTTATAGTAGTAAATAATAGTAAATTAAATATGTTAGTAGTGGAATTTGATGTGTCGAAACATAAAAATGAATCATTTACCTGAGAAACCACATAAGTCTCTCTTTTTGCAGATTACAAATACAATATTTACTTACAATATTGCAAAATCAGAAATGTGTTCTATTAGGGTTAGAAAGGGAAATCTTATCCAATATGACTGATAAGGAATTATTACAGATTCAATATTTGGTTTAATTGAGAAATACTGACCCTTTTGATTGACGTAATGTGAAATCTTTTAAGGAAAATACTCCAGCGTTTCCAGGTGTATTTATTCCATGTTTAACTATTGGTGTTAGGTCCAAGCAATATTGAAGACTAGTTAATTTCATTTATTTTCAAAACACTGTAAATCAGACATTTTCATGATGTCTTTCTTCAGTGAAAATTTGACTCAATGCTAAATAACGCAGTAAACATTTTGGAGTCACTTTGACATCATACTAAAGATGCGTATGATTTTTTTTGTTATGAAAGAGTTCTTTTACAGTTCAGTTTCTCACAGTTGTTCATATAAAATATCTATTTTATCGGCTACAAATGGCGAAACCATTCCACCTGTCGGAATACAAATGAAGATAAGTTGATGCGAACTATAATTGAAGTGTAATAGTGACAGAAACGTTAGAATTGTTTACTGGGAATCCATAATACAAACATTAATAAGCCTCACAGGACTTATGTGGTTACTCAATCAAAAAATATATTTTTAATATACAAGTATATTAGTAAGATATTTATATTACTACTTTATTTATACAAAAGTATAAATTCTTTAGAGTTGGTATGAGAAATACATATAACATTTATAATAACAAAGTTTGATCTCCTTTTACGGAAATGTTACATATAATTTATATAAAATTCTTATTAAAATCTAACAAATCAACATTCTGTCCGGAACAGCATTTTGCTTATCAATTCTTCTCATAGAGCGATGGTAGATAATTTCTTTCCTGCTATTCTAATTTACGACATTTACAAATATTTAACTTAATTTTAATGATAACATTACGCTTCATATATATTTTAAATATGTATTTATTTTTTATGTTTTACTAAAAAGTAACCTGTAGTATCATCATCTGCCTTTGTTGCTTGTGTTTCGCCAATAATCCTTCCCCTAAAAGTGTTCTCCTTGCGTTGGGGGTCATTATCTTCGCCTGCCATACTGCAGCACGGACGACTCTTACACTAACAATTTTGGAAAATTTTCCAACTGGAATTCGGTAAGTTACATACATTACATTTCTGATATCTATTGGGTGAGCTGTAACAAAGGAATGCTAATTATACTAAAAAATTCGCTTAAACTTATCTATTATTGTTGAAATTATTTATATATATATTTGTAGCATGTTGAAATGTCTGTAATGTCGTGATTGATTTATATATACTCGTACATACAGACATTCCGACATGAACATTCTCAGGGTGCGGTAAACGTGTTCATTGTTCACCCCTTTACTCCTCTCAAAGTCTTCTCGCTCCACGCTCTTCGTTATTAAGTCTCATAAAAATCTATTTCAAATGTACACTGGATAGAATGAAATTGAAAGAAGTAACTGTAACAAATGTAACTGGATAGAGTTTGTGGTTTGTCGGAAAATGTACAGTTGTCAGAATAGAACTTGAATATGATGATGCTCTCTCATTTTAAATTCAAACGGAATTGAATTGGGCCCAACCTGTTAGTGTACTGCAGCTTATAGCGGAACATAATATAAAAAACTTACAAGAAAAAGAATTTCCACGAGGAAACTCACCTAGATATTTATTTATACAGTAAATTTATAGATTGTCCCATAGAAATCCTTCCCGACAATTAGACGATATATCGATATTCTACTGTATCATGATCCGCATGATATTTTCTCCTAATTTTTTATTATGTGTTCTTGTTTTCTTATTAAATATTTTTTGGTTTAAATCAAAATTTTTGTGTTTCTTTTTATCCGAGTCCCGACCAAAGAGAAAACTATTTATTCACACGTAGGATTCTGGATGCCAAAGTTGAAATTTTCAAAAATAATCGTAACTATCTGAAATAAAAAAAAACACGTAAAAAGTAACAAAGAATAAGTTACACGTAACATTACACTTGACGTTTTTCAAAAGCTGATAGTTTGGTGTTTTAATCTTGGATCCTTTGCTAGAACTTAGAAGGTGTAAGAGTTAAAATAACCACACGGCGAACATTATCATAAGGCCGTGAGCTTCCGGCAAAACCGGAACGACAAAGATGATTTCACGGCAATATTTAACAAAATTAGTCTTCTTAATTCTGCGTAAGGTATCAAACCTATTTTTTAACTTATTTAACTTAATAGACTACCCTAATTTGGTAAATATGGTCTTTGAAAAATTGTCTAATATACAGTTAATATTTCCAAAAAAAAAAATTTTTTTTTATTTCATTTCGTAACTCACATAAAATTTCAAGTAAATCCGGCTATTATTTTTGAAATTGTGTAAGTTGAAAAAAAAAATTTGTACTCCATGTGCTTTTGAAACTTTATAAGCGTTTTTCTCAAAATGGTGTTTTCAAAAACGGTGACCAAGCTTACTCGGAAACGGCTGAACCGATCAGTTTCAAATTTTAACATAAGCTACTTAAGTATATTTCTTAGAAATTAATCGAAGGTTCTATCTCACCGATAATTTGTTTTTTTTATAAACAATATACGACCAAAGATCGATTTTTTTTTTGAGAAGCCGCCATTTTCTCAATAAAAAATATTTTGCCTAGTCCTTCGACTAATTTTTAGATTATACATTACTTTAACGAAATTCGTTTGGTTTTTTTATTTTATATGATTCAGTTCAGATATATAGAGGTCACCGCAAGATGCCTTTTTTGAGAGGAGCTCCTGGAGATCAGCTATAGCAACTTTAAAATTATTATTTTTGCAAATATAAAAATATTTAAATACAGTTAAAAGTTACCATTACATGTGTACAAATTTTTACATTAATACAATTTTCATCAGTTCTCTCAGAATTTTTTTTTTAAAAATAGCTTTTTTTGGGACTGATAACTGTATATAACCCCTTACACTATTTGAAAGTGCATTATTTACTTCTATTTAAATTACTTTTATTTAAGTATGTTAGTTATGAGCAATATTTTAAACAACAGTTTTGCAAGTTAATAAAATACCAAAAAATAAAAATATGTACTGTAATAACATTGAATTCAAATTTAATCAATGAAATTGATCAAATTCCTTTAGATTATTTTCGTTATAAAATACTTGTCTAAAGTCTAGCGGAATATTACGAATTTTTAGGTTGAATATAAGCAATAATTTAATCATTAAATCATGAACATTTGTATGTTTGAAATTCGTGTGCTGTCCTGTGCTGGAGCTAGAGAGTGGTCAAATATTAAAATATTATTTGTTTTTATATCTATATTTGTCTTGAAGGATTATTTTTATCATGTTAACTACTAAATTAGTTATGTTCATTGCGTTTAAGAATCTTTCACATTGTTCTTCAAGCATTTTAACCAACAATCGCAATCCTTACTCACGCGACTTTGTTCTTGCTGATGGACAATGTTTTTTTACAAGAATAACGGAATCTATTTTTAACTTTTACCGACTAATAGGGTGATATTGCATTCCCGCCCTACTCTGGCGGCAAAGCGTCGGGGGTGCTACGTTTCCAGTTATTGTTACCGAGACTGAAAAGGCTTTAATGTGTTTGCTACATTCTGCTTATAGATATCAACCTTGTCATTATTTCTTTGAACACGTATTGCTGATTAATTAGATGACGAATAGAACAACTTGAACAGATACAAGCTCTGAGGCTTTCATTATCTTTGATGTCATAAATGATAGTGTTATAATATCTTGGTGAATGTTAACAAGATTACTCAAAATGTTAATGTTATTTCCTAAATTGTGTTTCAGGGCCTCGATTCTTGGATTCACACGCTTTCCTGCTTTCATGTTGTGTGCTATAATACATCGATTCGTCTATGTCGAATGTTCAATTTCATTATTCATCGTCGGGCCCATTATTTTAGGTAACTATTTTAATTATTTTAAATCATAGTATAATTTACAGATTAAATAAAGAAGGAGTAAGAGTATAATAGCTAATGGATAAGCTAAAGATTCATTCAAAATCACGTACTCAGGATCCAAAACTGTTGTGACTACTTTAAAATTAAACTGACAAGACTATAATGTCTTTAACATTTGTGAAAAACTACTTCTAATGAGATGAGTACTTCTTGTGTCTTATTGTGGTCAAAATCTAGGTCTTGTTTGTACTTTCTGCTTCTCTATGTTTTATTTCTCATTTATTATTATTCGTGTTGTACTGTATAGTTCATAAATGTATATACCTCTTAGCTTTACAATACAACCTTACTCTAACATAATTAATAATAAATTTACAAACTATTCGTAAATTATCACTTGCGCTTTGAAATTTTTAGTCCTTCACTAAATCTTATGTTTTCTTCACACTTCCACCATTACTTCGATTTCTTGTCCTTTTTCTGCGTCGCTCCCTTCTATACCTCCCTTCCTTTTCTGTTTTCCTCTCCTTTGTTCTTTTCTTTCTCTCTTTCCTTCTTATTACTTTTTTCTTTCCTTTTCCAACAGTTCCTCTTTACTTACTCCGCTATAACTTCGTTATTACACTTACAGCTTTTTCTCATCCTACCCACACATCCTACATCTTCTGTGTTTGTCTCGTCTCCAATACCTGCTTCTTCTTTCTCCTTTATCTAATATTAGCTGGCGATCATTTTAGTTCTATTACTTCCCTGAAGGTAATATTCAAGCAATTACCTTAAAAAGCTGTAATAAAATTCATATACATAATTAAATATTCATGCTACAGATTAAAATATGTATCAAAACTCTAGAAAATAACAGAAGTTTATAATAGTACCAAAAAAAGAAAGCCACCGAACAAAGTAACGTAATAAAGACCCATATCATTGCTGTGATGCCAGTGATGTCAAAAGTGTTTGAAAAATTACTTCCAAAGAGCATAAAATCGTTAATTATAAGAGATAATGTTATTGCCAATCATAAGTTTGGTTTTAGAAGTAACCACTCAACGATTTAGCAGGTACACAGAATAACAGACAGAGTCGAAAAATCACTGGAAAAGAAACAATTTGCTCTGTTATATTTTTAGATGTAGCTAAAGCTTTTAAAAAAGTAAGACATAAAGGACTTGACTACAAATTGATAAAAGTACTATCAAAACCATACAGCAAGATACTGACCTCAAATATAGCTGAATGGAGATTAAGAGTAAATCAGGAACACTCTGAAGAAAAAAATATTAGGGCCGATGTTCCAAAAGAAAGTGTGCTAGGACCTATTACAAACCTGCTTTATATCTATGACATACCTATTACAGAAGGAACAACTATTGCTATATTTGCAGATGATATTGCTACATTTAGAATTGATATTACAATATTAGCAGTGGGTGTACTGTAAAGACATCGACGGATAAACGCAGCGAGCTATAAACAAAAGTAGCAGCTGGACTTAAAAATGGGGAATTGCAAGAAATGAAAATAAGTTAAATCATATTACCTTTACCAACAAAAAGGTAGAAACCTGTAAGTTAATCTTAATGGAAGAATAGTACCGTACGCATTAGATGCAAAATTAAGATATTAAATTTTTAAGGAAAACACATATTAAGAAAAAAAGGAAAGAGTTCGACATAAAGTATAGGAAAATGTACTGTATGTATGATAGGTAGGAAATCTCAGTTATCCATACACAATAAACTGCTCCTATATAGGCAAATCATCAAATTGGTTTTATGGTATTTAACTATGGGGATGCTCAATGAAAACTAACATAGATATTATAAAAACGCTTTCAAAATAAAGTACTGAGAGCTATAGTAAATGCTCCTTGATATATTCCAAATAGCGACCTCCACCGGGATCTACAGGTAGATCGTCGCCGAAGAAATAAAAAGATATGCTTCCAAATATCATGATAGACTACATCATCGGAATAACGAGGTACTCCAATTGTTGGACAATCAACATTATGTAGAAGACTTAAGAGGAAGCAACCTTTCGAACTACAATAACAATTATAAAAATAGTAAAAACAAAACTATAAATAGTGTAAAATAAGGAAATGTCATGGAATCCTTAATATCATATGTTATATACAAGTACTGTTTATGGATTATTTGCTGGTTGTCGTTAGACCAGTTACTTCCCTGTTTTGCTAGGTACTCTGAAATTATTTTCGTCCATAGCTGTCTGTATATTACATTATACTCCTTAATTTCTTAATTTTTTTCATTCTTTACTGCACTTCTATATGCCTTTCTCTTATTCTTTACTGCTCCTCTCTTCCTTCCTCCCTTAACCTCCAAAATTCCTCCACTGTTATTCCTATTCCTTTATAGTATTCTTTCCTTTCGAACTACCATTTTGTATTTACCCCCTGTCCTGATTTGTTCTTGTACCACTCTGAATAATCCGTTCTCTGTCTTCCCCATTTATTCCTCTCACCTGATCGCTCTCATCTCCGCTTCTACCCTCAACTAATTTCTATTCACATCCTCCGTTATCAAGTACCATGGTTTGCATTTATCTCCTTTTAGTACCTGTTTTATATACTTCTCCTGTATCGCCTCCTACCTCCTCCATTCCTTCCAGTTCTATATTTCCGCTCCACACATAATCATGCTTAATTAGTCAGTCAAACAGCCACAGCCTTCTTTTCACATCCATTCTTTCTGTGCTTTCTTTTTGTGCTTTTTTTCCAATATTTCTCTTGAAAATTTATTTGAATTTTATGCTTATTCATAATTGCTTATTGCTTAGATACTTCGAATTTTCATGATAAGAATTTTCTTATGTAAAATATTGTAACTTTCTTATATTACTAAAATAATAATTGATTCCAGTGACTGCGGGAATCAGCTACTTCCTGAAGGACTACAGTAGGCGTCCCATCTGCGAATGATGTGCTACATACTTTTTGGTTCTATATTATTAGGGATGCTTTTCGGGTTCATTCGGAACTATTCTATTATTTATTTAGAAAGTGTATTTTGGTAAGATTTTAAAATTAAAAAAGAAAATATACTTCATGTAATTTAAAAATTTATTGATGATATAACAATTCAGTAAAATGAAAAGATTTGTTTTATTTATCTGACTATTAATTGTGACATAGGTACTCTTCAAATTGACTAGGGTGAATGCTATAGCCTTCAGTTAAGTAAATTGTGACTGATAAGATCAAAATTTGACACGAAACCCAAAGAATAGATATCTGGAATAAAAAAGAAAATTGTCAAAAATGTTTAATGTTTAATGTTAATGTTTAATTCTGCATGCAATTTTAAAAAGTGCTCCAATAAGAGCACACATTTACCGTTCAGAGAATATGCGCTATAAATATTAACGTCATTTTCTTGAATCAATCTTGAATCATGAATGATTAAGTTTATTTCGTTATGAGTAGATAAAACAACTCTCACTACAGACCAGAAACTCTTTCTTGTTTAGTTTTAACTGCACAAGGATGGCCAATTAAGTAAGATTACTTTCTTAGCGTCTTGCCTAATTACATTATTTATACTTTGAGATTCAGTGACAATTTGTATCTATTAGAAGTTCCCCTAAAAGCTCTGGGCCCTGTGGCAATTCCCAGTAAAGCGTGATGAGGGAGATAAATATACAAATAAGGCTAAGTTAGACAAATTTGTTTTATGTTTTTGTATTATATTTTTTACAAAGAGAATTGAAATGTAAAGTTAATGGAATTATAATTGTAACGCCGGAAGGCAGACAGCAAATAAATATACTCCTGTTACTGTTTCAACATGTACTTTGTAATAACTTCAGACTACCATTTTAATATACTCGTATAGCCTTGACCAGAACAGATTTTCTTGTATATAACATAGAATTATTCATAGCAAATGTACAACGAGGGGAAGTTTTCAATTTTCCATACTGAAATGGTAGGGCCGCTTTTAGGATCAAAGGGCTCCTGGGCTCAAATTCTTTATTATTTTTTTAATTTATTAATTAGTACATCTCTCTACCTCCTACATACTACGACTTTTACTTCATTTTTAAAAAAAATATTTTTATTTTCACGTGTGAGAAAAAAAGTAAAATGTAGATTATTTGTTCGAAAATCTCCGTGAGAGTTAAAAAAAAGTTATTTTCCCTAATAAGTAGAAAATTGTTACTACTGAGAAATATGTAAATGAACATATTTATTTTGTAGCACTGCCCTTTTGTGGTCCGGGCCACCAGGGTTACATTGACAATTGGTGATTTTTATATCCAAAATTAGTTCTACAGTATACTTCTGACGTATACATCCTTAATTTCATGTGGATATATTTTATATGGAGTAGCACATATACGAGTGTATAATTCTATATACATATTTAAGTTAGGCGTTTGAGATACCAATTTAACATTACTTTTGAAGAGAAACGTCAAAATTCTATTCTAGGAAAGAGACTAACTTAAGAGTAAGAAAATGCTGGAAAATATTTATAACAAATCTACCTATTTACATGATAAATATTCAATAGTTTTGGATAATATCAATAAGCAAAAGGGAACTGTGACAGGATTAGTGAATGAATAAAGTTGTTTTCTTTATGTGTAATCAAAATGTAAAAAATTATTTCAAAATTTAATCAAATTTTTTAAAATCTTAAATTATTATAAATTTTAATTAATTGTTAATTTTCTAAATTCTTTTGCTTATAGATTTATATTGCAGATTTGTTGATGTAATATAGTACCCAGTAGACATTTTGGAGTCACTTTGACATCATATTGAAGATGCGTCATGATTTTTTTGTCATAAAAGAGTTTATTTATAGTTCAGTTTCTCACATTTTTTCATATAAAATGTCTTCTTTATCGGCTACAAATGGCGAAATTACTCCACCTGTCGGAATACAAATGAAGATAAAGTTGATGCGAACTATAATTGAAGTGAAATAGTCATAGAAACGTCACTAAATAGGCCACTTCACCAAATTGTTTACCGGGTAGGTTAATAATTTTGATGATTAATTTTGAGATAATTTTGATTCATGGAAAACAAATGTTCAAATTTTCAAAATTTTAATACAAATAAAAAATTATTTAAATTTTTTTTAATACTGATTATGACCGAATCTCAGCTGGTAGATCTTTCGACAAATTACGTCACAAAAATTTCTTACTATTACGCCCTCCTCCCGCCCGTCACATTTGGAAATTTATACTTTTTTCAGGAAGTGACCATTTTTTATAATTCTTTTTATTCCTACACTATTTTCCAGAGCTTCTATATTGTACATTGCATGTGACGTCACAACACTTCTTTACCCCCCTCCCACTCATTTGTCACAATTTCCATATCTTCACCCCCCCTTCCCATTATATAAATATATACATTGTATATATATATCTATATATATATAGATATATATATATATACATATATATATATATATATATATATATATATATATATATATATATATATATATATATATATATATATATATATATATTACGTGTATTTAAATATCATAGTTCGTAAGAAGAGTATACAAATATATTTCAATATTAAAAGTGGTGAAGGAAAGGTGATATGCCTAATTTATAAATAATAAACGATTTGTTTATTTCTTTAAGGTTTCAAAAATAAAGGATATAAAATTTCTGATCAATCTTGATATACTCGTAATTAAAATTGATTACCGCCAATTCCATTTAGTTTATTTGTATTTAGTCTATTAAAAATGTTATATCCTTGAAAAAGTAAGAAGTGAGATAATCCTAAGCGCTAAGCATAAAATATTTATGCACTGTGATGTTTAAAACATGAATAAACAAATTGTAAAAACCAAGAAACAGTAAATTAAATAAAATTGAAGAATTGAAAATATTTAATCTAAATATTTTATAATTCGTTCGGTAAGTGTTAAAATTATTTTCTATTCATTGGTAGATTGGTAGATTGGTAGATTGGTACAGGCTATAGGGATTGGGACATATGAGAGTGTGAGATCTCATAAGATCGCCGACAGTCCGACACGAGTCTCCGTTTGTTTTTCTTCGGGAATCTATTTTAAAACCAGCGCGAGTTTTATTCAAATTTACGGGACGAAGCGCTTTTAGAATTCTGTATGTAAAACTAGATATACGATTTATTGTAATGGTATATTACTCGGTTTCTTCAAACTAGAAATATTTTATATACGAGTATAATACAACAGTGCCTAGTGGAAACCTAGTTTAATATTAGTAGAAAATATGTTTATCGTTTAAAAACGACATTAGCACTGCAGAATAACCAGTAGCTAGTAACCAGTAGGAATGGAGCTTGTTTTATGTAAAATATTTTAAGATTTTTTATTTATAAATAAAATCAGAAGGTTCGGTTGTTGTCGAAGTTGATGTAAACAAAAAAATACGATGTGTCATACACCTAGAAATGATGGCTTGAAAAAATTGTAAATCCGTGTATCATTTGTTTTGATTATATTTTCACTTTAAATAAGGTGTGGTGCAGTTATAATAAAATACATGTCACCTGTAAGTCGTCAGATTATTGAACAGTGATTGATATTCGACATATTACCGTGTAGTGACGTATCATCTTGTAGTTAACTAAACAATATGTCATCTTGCAGTAATAAAGATACTGTAATTCCAATAGTCGATTCCAATCGATTGCTTCTTTAACATTCTACGTATTTATTAAGCGAGAAGTAGAGAATCCGTTCGATGTGTATTGTCTCAGTGTCACTCAGTGTTGATCAGTGAATTCAGAGTTCAGAGTAATAATTGTCCAGTTCGCAGAGAAACTCAATCAAAGTTTGAAAGTTTAGACACCGGATTGCAGAAGCAACATTGTCAGTTAGCAAGCAGTCTTGCTACCCGCGACCCGCGACGTGACCGGTGACGTTATATTGGGGTCGAATAGATGCTCGGGAAAGGCCGAGACCCGACGACTTCACTCGCGGTCGACGCTCATGTGCAATACAGGAATACAGCAAACTGTATAAGTATACAGTTCGCGATCCGACGTCAGTGAACGTGAGCCGCGCATTTGTATTATTTCTGCTGATGCGTCGCGTTAAACCGACGAGCAACACGTTTCTAGAATGTAGAGCACGTTTAAATATCTTCAAACTTTAGTGAAATGTGAAAACGTGAAAGTTAGTGTCTGGTTTTTTTAAAAATTTTCTGCATGTAAATAAATTCAGATTTAAATGATGGATAAATATAATCCTGTGGCTGGTCCGTCGTCAAAAAAAAATCAGAACAACCTTCAACCGCTGCCCCCGCCACCTCCAGATCCCGTTTACACAAGTAAACAAGCAAAACATGTAAAACATGAAAATATTAATGTATTCGATGAGGCTTTTCAATCCGAGTCTGGGAGGAGCAGACCTGGACCGTTTTCCCAACAAAGGAGAATGGGAAACTTTAATGAAAAAGACAAAGAAATTTTGGATTGCCTAATGTCGTTAAATTCGAAACTAGACTCTGACATATCGCACAGCGATCAGATGCCGCTATATCATCCTGAGGTAAAAAAAGAGTTCACGGCAAAATATTCAGAAAGTGCTCAGAAAACACCGCCAATTTCAGAAGAAAATGAAAGAGCAAAATTAGATAAACAGTTAGAAAGTATTACGCATCCGCTTTTATTGAGAACAGCTTCTACATTTGCAGCAACATTAGCCACTGAAGATGCATTTGACCATCTAGATAAACTTTACAAACTTATGGATCAGCTGTTAAGTTTGAAAGAACAAAACTCTAAATTACATCAACGTGTTCGCGATTTAGAGCAGTTCAAAATATTACAAAAAATGCATCTGAAAGTAGAAACAGATGCTCGGGCAGGAAAAATTCCTTATACCGAGGCTATGCAGAGTGAAACTATAGATCCGGAGCTCGACTTTGAGACAGCATATACCGAAAATTTGTTAGATACTATACTAGCGGCCGGAAGGACTGCTACTGTAAAAAGGAATACTAAATGGAAAGGTCCGTGTCTGAGACAATCCATCATGCGACGACAGAGAAGTAAATCTATCGGAATGGAAGATCCACAGCCTTCTGGTAGTGGCGACCCAGAATTTCGCAGTGCTTCCCATGCCATTAATGCTTCCCGACGACAGAGTTCTACTGATCCAAAGTCCAAAGTATCAAAATGGACAAAGGTAAAAGCAGCTTTTAAATGGGAGAAAGCTAGTACTTCGGTCAGTTCCGGACTGCACGAAACTAAGTCTCAGGATAGTGGTTTAGGAGGAATGATGCCTATTAACAATGAGGTTGCACGATATTTAAGAGTCCCTTCAGTCTCTGTGGATCCAAACTCTGGTGGTGGCCATGCAAGTCCAGCGGATTCAGTGTTCAGTGGATCTTCTGGGGCTCTAGGCAGGCATCCTCAAAGTGACTTATCGGTTCCAGCAACTCCTGGAACTTTGTCTTCAGCATCATCCGCAGAAGAGCTCAACATGGGCGATGCGTACAAATCTGGTTCTGGATATTGTAAGTACCAGTTGTATCTTATACTTTTAATGATGCGTAGAAATAGTACATAGATTAAACGAGTCGGCGCCGCAAAGAATGAGTGCTGTTTAAAATAATTTTCGGTAAAAATAAGTCATGCTTTAATAATAATTTGCATGTTATTTTGGAATATCCTTGTGATTTATCTATCATTAGTTTCCATAAAATTCCAATCTCTGATATTATTGTAGTAGTTATAGACACATTAGAACAAGGAATTTGTTTACATGTCTTTTTAGAGAACAATAACGCATGCACTTCGATTCGATGAATACAAACAATTAATGTTATCAAAACAAACTTCAACGGCATGGGTATTAAGTAGTAATACTATACGAATACATTTTACATTGTACACTGTACATTGTAAATTCATTAAACGTGTATTTACAAAACTTCATTATATTTGCTTTTATGTAAAGCGATGAACTCAAACGCATAAATATTCGTACGGGTACACTAGTAAGCAGTAAAACACGGTCTAAGAATGTACGGGCAGAACATTCAGCCTAAATAGAATCGACCACACCAAGGTGCATATTTCTCTTCCTAAATTTGGCAGAAAAGTTGACATTATGTGAAAATTATATATATAAATACAATTATTATAAAGTATAATCTTAATTCGCTAAAAAGGATTTCTTAGGACCCCATTAGAGACAACAGTGGGGTATTGTTTCTTGGGTTATGTAAAATGAAATTCATCAAATCCATGGTGAGTATTATTCGTGGCATACCGAGACTAATGGGGCCTAGGGTACTACTCAACATGGGCACCTCTTAGCTACCACGCGAAATCAATTGTATCTAATCATAATTCAATTTCTGCCTATGTGGAAATAACTTTTCTTTAGATCACTATCAAAATCAATTCTATCGAGTCATTGTTTAACTTTGAATAATACAATTTTTTAGACATAATTCAGTTTTTGGGGGCCTATGTGAGCCAGGGCCTGAAGCGGACTCCCTCTCGGATGTTGTAGATCAAATGTTTCATTAAGTTAAAGAGAATACAACTTTGTAGTACTTATGTTATATGTTAAAAATAAATGTTGCATATGAAATTTTACGTTGTAAAAATTTATCAACATTTTACCGACTTTATTTATTTATTTTATGTAAAGTCGATCTATGTCCTATAGTGGTCATATCAATGACTAATTTTTATACTGGCGAAATCTCATATATGTGGATTGTACTGCTACGGGCTACCGCTAAGTTTATGATTGATTATTTATAGAGACAATAGATAAACCTAGAAAAAATAGCTGCTGTCCGAACTTATTGTAGTCTCTTACCATAGGTGTAAAACTAAACGATAACAATTTTTAACAAGTATACATCCGCGCCGCCAGAACTACTTTCAAGAAAATGGTAGAACAACACACTGAATTCATTGACGATTTCTAGAACAAATTTAAGCCTTAAGTGTTTATTCAAATAGTGACTTTAGTAATAATTTTATTTCTTTATCTTTTTCTATGTATTTTCTTTCATGTTACGCACCTTTCATGGCATCTTCCGGCGCCCATGCGAGTACATACAAACACTATTGGTAATTACGGGATAAGAGCTGGTTGTAATGTTGTTTCCAATGACTTTTTGATTGTACCAGCTTTCCAGGGTACTTGCAGGGTGCTTGCAGGGTGCGTGGTATGATGCAGAGATGCAGTACGTTAGGCGGCACCGTAACGGGCGTCATACACAATGAAATCAAAATACAATTTCAATTATTCAGTAGTTAAAAACGCTTACAAGACTTTTTTAATTATACTTTGGTTGATGATTCTCAAGGAGATGGGCAACAAAATCAAGACAATTATTATACCGGACCCAGTGAATCTAGGTTTACGTCAGACTGGTGTATTTTCGGGTTCAATCTCAGCATCAGCGCTGTTTTCAGGGCTGTGTGATCTCATAATCATAAAAGCTTATTGAGCAATTGCGTAGCTCACATATATGAGGTCAATACAACTGAAAATCTACCAACATAGTAGGATATCGTTGATGATAGGAGTTAGCATAGAAAATAGACCGACGTTAAATAAATGCAATTAAAAATGACAAAATATAAGGCCATTTGAAGATTGATTTGAATTTGTGGCTTTAAATTATAGTTTGCGTGTGCTATGTGGAATTCCTTTTCTTATTTTTGATGCAGTGCGGTTTACGGAGCTAAGTCCTACAAATTATACTCGTCAATGCAACAAAGAATATTTAGTTCAAAAGATTAAATTGGTTATGTTGGTTTTTGTGCTAATGTTATTATAACACAATCAACCATTTATGGTTAATTCAACTATTACATGTTGAAACATTTATTGATTTGTATAATTACTGAACCCGCGAATTACAAAATACGTATACTGGTAACATTTTACTGAACGAAAATAGAGGAAGATGTGGGAATGGCGGTCACTTAAGGGAGGGGTTAGGGTTTCAGCGTAAAAAAAAACACTTTTTTTGCGATTTTTTTCTTAAGTATAGATTGAGCAATTTTATTCGAACCTTTTTTACATTATTGAGCATACTTTTGACTATGTTGTATAATTTTATCATGTAGCAATATTGAAGCATAAGCTGGTAACAGAGCTTCCTCCAGAAGGTCTTGGGAAAAAAGCAATTTGCGGTGTTCACAATAACTCGGCCGGAAATTATTTGAAAATGAAAAACCATCAAAATTTAGTAAAATTATAATCAAATCTTCCCCCCAACGGTCTCTGATAATTTTTTTTTTCATTTAAAAATTTTTGGCGGCCATCTAAAGTGTGAACTGTTATTTTCCACGAAAAATTCCGCCATTTTGTGGGTGGGAAACACCCTTAATGCAAAAATATTTTTTTTATCTAAACGTTTGGGGGAGGTATTTTATATGTAGAAAATGTGTACGAAGTTTGAAATGAATCGGTCAATTAGTTTTTAAATGGCCGTGAACACGGACTTTGAAAAAGTAGTTTTGAGAAAAACGCTTCAGGACAATAGCAATGAATAAACTGTATACCTGATTAACATATAATATATATATAATATACCGGATTAATAAGACAATAACTTCAAGAATATTGCTTAGATCGGCTTAAAATTTTAAGGACGTATTCTTGAAATGTTAAACAATAAGATAAAACAAAAAAAAAATTGGATTTTTCGAAAGTGAAAACCCTAACCCCTCCCTTAAGCAGTAATCGAAGTATTTTCTTATTTTAAGGACTTAGGGTAAAAGTAACTGATTTCTTACATAGCTTATTTAGTGGACTTTAGATAAATATGATACACATTATCAATCTATTAAGCGTTTGTTATTTTGCTATCGTTTTTTAAAATACTTCGTTGACCGCCATTACCCGCAGCCTTAGGGTAATGGCTGTCAACTATTGGGGTATTACTGTTCATTGGAAATTAATCAATCCCTAATACTTTATTGCATTCCATAATGCTACAAATGGTGTTAAGATAGTAAATTAACACAGCTTTACTTCTAAAATGAAGTAATTAATAAAATAAAATAACTTCATTTTTTATTTTAACCATACATGTTCTTTATTATAAACCAAACATATTATTATTATTTTTATATTTCGATTATGAAAATTACCTATAGCTAATTACCTAAGACGCCTAAGAACTCTGTCTTTATGCTCTCCCAATAATCGCATAGATTCAGTGACCGCTATTACCCGCTAAGAATGAGTGCCATTACCCCAAGAATCGATAATGGCTTTTTGATCTCTAAAAACGTAAAGAACTTTCTTAAAATCAAACAAGCCTATTGACACAAGATATTGATACCAATCAATATACAAATCACTTTAAACTTTAATCGAATTTTTAATTAATTTTTTTATAACAAAACACGTCCTTACCTTTACACGGCTATCGAACTTACTACGCGCTCAGGCGTATACTAGACGGCGGTACTAGTAGCGTTAGCGAAATGTTTTTGAAAGTTTTAGATTTTGATGTGACCGGCATTGCCCACTTACCGCCATTCCCTCATCTTCCCCTAATTGATAATTTATCTAAAAAAGAATAAGTTTTTACCTAAAACGTATGCTATGATTCTAAATATAAAAAAGGTAATTTTATAACTCTAATAGTCTCAAACAAGTTATTTTATAATTCTAGTAGCAATGAAAAAGTAACAGTATATTATAGCAGTATTTAAGTAAAATGAATTACGTAAAAAAGTGATTTTTTATAATTAATAACAAGGAGTAGATGTAACTATTTTTAGCGTGTAGTTAGCTAATGTATGTAGAGCACAGATTGACAACTTCTTCAAGAAACCTCTTCATCATTTTCAACTGCAGGTTGATTCGTTGCTTTTTGTTGTAGCTACTGGAATATGCACGGCGTTTAATATGCTACATAAGGCCGTCTGCACACGGGTCGACTGATTGCAAACTAGTCGCGCAACGAAGTTTCTAACGAAAACAAAAAACGAGCCATGTCGAGCTGTGTTTCGTGACTCTATAGAATTTTTAACAATAGCATAATAGGGGATTTTATTGTGAGTTATTTGTATGTATGTATGTATTTAAATACTTTTGAATAGTATTTGTGCACATCTCTGCTCATGATGTCACCATCAAAAGCATGAACGTAATTGCCCTGCGACCGAGAAACACAGTCGCTCAAAACCAATTTCAAATCAGTTTAGTTTCGTTTGTGCCATGTGTGTTCTCTCACTCGTATACACGTGCGTTCTTTTACTAACAACATAGTTGCATTCTCATTCGGTTCAGGCAGATTCGGGGCTCGCGTTTGCAATGAGTCGACCCATGTGCGGCCTAATTGCGCTAAACAGGTACATGTATTTAATGTTTACCTAACATAATAAAACCAAACTAAATTTACGTTTTTGCACATTAGTAATATCACAAAAAGTTAAAAAGTTCTTATTGAGGATTAATGGTTAATAAAGTATCTTTATAATTGCATATTAAGTAAACTGTAGATCCTTTTAGATTAAATATTACTAGGTTTCGTTTAAGTAAAATATTACAGGTAACATCCATGTTTTGTGATTTAGCGGAACATTATTTAAATTATGAATGGCTGAAATAAATTGAACCGAATGATCCGTTCAGTAGAAGTTGTAACTATTTAAATATTTTGAACCACTCCGCTGTTCTATTTGACCAGAATAATAACTTTGTGGGCGAAGTTTATATAACTATTTGTAATTGATTTATATATACTTGTATTTAGGACCACGGCACGGTTGCAAATCAAATAAACATACTCGTAGTTTAGTTAAAAGTATATGAAAATTGTAGCATGAATTTTATATAAGAAGGCAGAACGACCAGACATATTTTAAATAGTTCAAACTAACCAGTTATTTGATTATATGACGTATGAATTTGTGAACATATTTTGTTCACATCAAAATCCAGTTATGTTTTAGTGAAATATTCTATGATAATATATTTTTTATTAATATAATCACAGTAGAAAATGTAACGCAATGAAATACTTTAATTAGCTAGTAGTAAGCTAGCAATTGTGATGGCTACATTGCATTTCTATATGAGAAATAGAGAATTAAACTTAAAATTCGCTTGCGGCAAGCTAGCAATTGTGAACTTTGTACTGCAAAACATTTTTCTAACTGGGTAGAAGCGGGCGTTTTACACTCAATTCTAACAATGTGAATATTAATTATAATATTGATAAAATTTCTTCAAAATCTTATTCAGATCTTATAAATCACGTATAACTTATTTAACGTTTTATTAATGTTACAATATATTATAAACGTATATTTCACATTTAAGGAACGTTATGTATGTAATTATTACTTTAATAATATTACGTAAATGATCTGTAAGTTATATAAAATTTCTTTATAAATAATTCATAGGCCGATAATAATTCATCGTTTAGACATATACTAAAGTTATAAATTTTATTTTTTTTTATTTTCTTATAATATGTACTACAACTAAGTATAGATATACTTATCTAGTAGCTTATATTTCATTATATTGCCCCAATGAAAAATTCTACATGATTAGGTTACTAGATCCGAAGGTTTAGCCCTATGAGGCCTTGAAACATCATTACTATCAAGCAACATTTGTTTTATAAGTTATAAGTCATAATAAAAACAGAAATGAAAATTCTTTTGGTAAATTGAATTTATTATATTTGAAGCAGATCATTTTCCTAAGTGTAATAAAAGTGCTGTAGGTGTACTAATGATTGGAAAAGGTATTGTTGTAGTAATATTATTATTATTATTATTGTATGTATAGTAACAGTTTCTGAAAATTTAATTATTAGTAGACAAATTGAAGATTTTTACTAATGAAATGAAGAGAAAATGTTGTACTTTGGATTGATTACTTGAACTTTTTTGTTATTATTTTTAAGTAATTGGTGATACTAATGTTGACACAATTACGATCTCCAAGATTACGAACTAAGGATATCAAATAGATATTTAGGGTTCAGCGTTTAAAATCAATAAAATCAAAGCGTTGGTTACCGGTTATTAAGGTCTTTTATACTTTTATGTAAATGTAGTATACTAATTATTTAATTCCACTTCTTAACAGAGATAAGTAAAATAAGTAATAAGTAAAAATTAAATTTCTTCCTTTCAATTAAATTTTAAAACCTATAAAAATTAGAAATTAAATTATATTAGTTATTTTAAAGAGTTTGTAGCCTATTTCATAAGATTTTTGACGTTTTTTGGACTTGAAATATTATATAAATAAGTTCGGTGATTTGCTAACCTTCATTCTAATTGACATTGATTCGACATTTTTGGATTACCTTCATAACTTTATAGAATATGATGCAGTATGTGGAATTTAGTTAATATTCTTGCTGTAAATTTTTCAACATTTCCTAAAAATTTACCATTTTGACAAATGGTATTCATAGTATCTTCCCGAGACGAAATTTTGACCCTATTGACGAACTAAAAGAATCCGTTTCTGGGTTCATTTACATAGGATTTTTGCTCCTTCTTTGGACCTACATGTGGCAGTTATCGGACAGTTACGATGGTATTTAAAACCTCATATAAACCTATTCAGCACTAGTCACGCCCTCAATTTTTAGTCATATAGTTATATTGAGTTACGCGGTGTAGCCGTGCCGACGATATATATATATATATATATATATATATATATATATATATATATATATATATATATATATTCCAAAGTTTACGTCAGAATAAAAAGGTCTTTTTTATATTGTATATGGTAATTACCATAGTTAAAGAAATGCAAAAAATAAAAACATTTGTTTTCTGTGTCTTATCAAAGCTGAATAATCTGGACTTGGAAGGGCAGCGGCTACGACCTCATTCAAAAAAGGGCCAACTTATGAAAATAGGTTTATATTTAAAAACATGTACAACAAATACTGTTACTTCAAAACAAGAAATTTCTATATGCATTGTTGTTTTACGAAAACCTATGCCCAGAATTATTTTAGAGTTCGATTTGTTAATTCTTGCAGCCTATTGCACGATGTAACGTCAATACAAATAGAATAAATAATACGTGTACAATTCTAGTTCAATTTGGCACTGACCTTTTTTCATTGCGTGATAGCTGGCAACTTTGATTGGTTACAATCGCAGTTCACCAAAATCAGTTTTATCTAGTCACAATTGCTCTTCGTCAAAATAATATGTATCCAGTCATAATTGTCTTCATCTATTCAAATTTCTATTTCTAAGATAAACACTGTTAATCTGGTACAGGTTTACACAAGTATGGATAAAACTATGCTCGTGCATGCCTGGGTCGTAACCTGTAGCATGCCGTCCTCAACACGACCGGTAACCCCCGTGACCCCCGTAACATATGCAATGGAGTCAACAGGTGTTGTGTGAATTACATTTTAATCGGTTTATATAGCTAAAATTGTCTGCTGCTTCACTAAGTATTCAATTTATACTAATTTGAAAATCTCAATAGAATAAGGAATATATTAGCAATTAAGAGTTTGATTTTAAAAGATGCAACAATTAAATGACATATACTTAAAATACAAACTTTGGTGTTCCGTTTTTTGATTCTCGACACGAGAACAACAGGCATATCATTTCCACTCACTGCTTTAATTTTATTTTGTATTTTATTTAAATTGTTTAGCATATGGCAATACGCGTAGTCATTCACAGTACCATTTTTAATTTAATTTATGTTTTAAGTTTTATTAGTTTTTTTAGAACCCATTAGAACAAGGTCTAATGTTTTAAATTAAAATTATTAAATTAAGACAAACTATATTATATTATGACCTCCAAAATGTAACAATCTGTCAAAATGCAGTAGCATTTACTTTTAAAACAAGTTTAACGTTAGTTTTTGAAAAATATAGAAGTGAAAACAATTTCTTCTATTACTAATTGTTATTAAAAATAGCAATTTTAATTATTTTACATACAATTTTGTCGAACTGTCAAAATTTATATTACTAACGATGCATACGCACCAACTAAATGAACTAAACTTCATTGTGAAAACACAAATGTGAAGAGGAATGCTTAAAAGAAAACCTGAAGTCTAGATTACAATATTAAATAAAAACAGTAAATTAAATATCAAAACAGCGAGTGGGAATGAGACTTAAGTGCAAGTAACTTAGCAGTATATTCCATATTTTCAGATAGTGTCAACTTGGTTTCGTTTTGCTGCAAATACTAATGTTAAAAAACAACCGATTCTTTACGTACACTGATCCAATGCTTCATGTTAATGCAACCGCATTCCAAAATTCAATCTGTTTCCTATTAAAACACTACTCATAAAAATACTTGCGGAGAATTATTTTAACTCTACACGTGCTTCTGGCAAGTAGATTGTAGAGCTAATGTTGGAGAAGGCGACGGCGACGGCGACGACGCCGAGGACGAGGACGAGTGCAGATGCAGTTGGCGGGACGCACGGCAAAACGTTGCGACGTTGTTGGTCGACTGATGCGGTGTCTCGTCAGAATTCTCGGCAGAGACGAATTTAGGGATACCACTGTACCATTTACTGAGTCATATTATGACAAATATTTAAATTAATTTAAAGGAATTAGTGGTATTCGAAAAAATTGTAACCGCATTATTTGGCAAACACTGAATTTGTTAAGGAAGAAAAATATAACGAAGTTTAATAAATTAACATCACATATGATTAATATCACATAATTATTATTACGACATAAAATAAATGTATACTAAGAAACAAGACCTCTTAGAGAGGAGCCTCAATTTTCTCTTAGAAGCTGTGCTCATTTTCTTCAATATTTTTTTTTACGATTTTTCCTACTTTTTTTGGTTTCTGGATTTGTTAAAATGTAAAGCTTAACGAAACATATAAAGGCTCTTTAAATAAGGACGCCATTCTTATCCATTAAATTATTTTTTTATTTGAAAGTATATTTTATGGCAAAACGTCGTTCAAATGACCGTATGCACGTATTCGGGAGGTTCAATTTTCAATATTCATTGTTATGTTAACTTTGCGGTTTATTCACATAGGTTTGCGATTTAGGATAGCCCCAAAAAAAGAAGTGTAAAGTCGATTTAACGCACGATCTCGGTGAACAGTTCACGTCGCCGTCTTAAGAGATAAGCATGCCCTCAAGTCGCTTGTGCAGAATGTTCATCGTGGCATGTGCCAATGAATTCATATTATCGGTATTCATATTATTCAGTTGAAGTTGATTATCATCGATCTGTTGCACTCGCCGTTGACGGTTATGGCAATGCCAGTTTCGTTTGCGAAGACCGAAATTCCGCCAAACCAAAATCAGCACCAAACAGTGACTTTTTCGGGATGCATTTGGTGCTGGTGTATCTCATGTATCGCCCCAATTCTGACAATTTTGCTTGTTCACATATCTTCCAAAATTAGGCTTCGTCGTAAAAAATGATTTTTTTTGCCGACATTTCAATCAACTTCCAAATGCTCCAGAACCCAATCAGGGAATACACGGCGTTGTGTATGGTCGTTTACCTTAAGTTTCTTCGTGTCGACGCAAAATTCGCCAAGTAAGTCACGGAAAAGGTCTTGTAAACGACGAGAAATTGGCTGACTTGGATTTTCCCGTACACCTCTCGCAGGAGCGATAATTTCACACTACTAAACAATTAACAATAAATTTGATAGATATCACTTTAACAACATGGCTGCCATAACTTAAAACATTTTCAGCGTCCCTATTGAAAGACCCTTTACCCTTTTATATTGAAATTGTTTAAACCTTATAAAAATATTATTTATGCAAATGCAGTAAGGAAATTTGGAAGTTAATATACCATCAAAGATGTTGGACTATTCTAAAGCATTATTTAATTTTTTTAAATACGAGTTTACGGAGATAAATTGTTATAAAACACTTTAATGAATTGGCAGAGAACACAATATTTGAAGAATCTAATAGTATTTTAAAGTTGTTAAGTAATGTTTTGTTGTGTAATTGATATATGGTAGTGATACTCGTACGAAACTAAACTTGCACTAACTGCTTACTCGGATTCACTAAACTTGTTATCGTGGCATATTATCTTGTTGCTACCACTTGTTCCAATAAATATGCGTGATCTATCCGGCGGCCCTATTTCTGAGCCTTGCAAGCAATAGTCGTGATCGAACAGATATGATTTATATGAGTAAAACATTTTATGAATCACTTTTAAAAAGGTATTTCTGAACTATAATAATAATTAATAATAAAATAACACAGGAATACTCTTTTAAAAGTGATTCGTAAAACGTTTCACTCATGTAAATCAGATCTGTTCGATTACGATCATTGTTCGCAAGACTCAGGAATAGGGCCCCGGATGCGAAATTTCGAACCTCAAATATAGAAAAATATATTTTGTTATTTGTATAAAAATGTAATTCTTATTTAGTGCTGATTAGTAGTACAAATCAATTTATATACATGTATATCGTCAACAATTTGAAAATAAATATTTAGTAAAAATGTCACGTTACTGTTTACACTGGACAATAATTCCATTTTGCTCCAAGGTGACATAAATATGACATGGGAGGTTGCCATCCACCGATTTCTTAATCTATTATACTAGTAAATAACTTCTTCTATTATGATTTGGCTAGGTCTATTGGTCATGAAATCATTTATATAATCACAAGTAATTTAATGTTCTTTAAATTATTTTTTAAATACTCGTAAATATGTGATTATTTTATGTTAGTGCTAATCCTTTAGTCTCAATAAAGCAATTTACGTCATCAGACTTTTGATTTAGCTGTTTGACATATTTCATAATCTAAGTACCTATAGCAACTAGAGAAATATTAGATTTTTAGGCTTCTCAGTTGACAAATCAAGTGAATTTGGATATTAAGCATAAAACAATTGCGATTTTGCACTGATAGCCCAGTCATTATAGTAAGTTCACCTCGGAATTCGAGATACCCAGCTGTAAGTCTGTAAATACTTGTATATTGACACCCTAAAGTTGTCTCATAACCTACATATGGTAGGGTGTATAAACCATATGTAGGTTTTGAGACAACTTTAGGATGTCAATATACAAGTATTTACAGACTTACAGCTGGGAATCTCGAATTTCGAGATTCTTACCTAATTTAAGCTTAAATGACTGGGCCATGATGCACAGTATTTGATACTTAGAACATATATATATGGAGAGTGAATGCTGGACCTGAAAGTGTGTACAAAATGTGTGCGAGAGAGAAAGGTATATGTTCCTATTTGTTCTCTATGCGCATGCGTCGAAAGTGACAGTTGTTAAATATGACATTATATTGATGTAAAATAATATAGATATGTATAAATATAAATAAACTATATATAAATATAACTAAAAACGTGAGTTCTGTCCACTCCAAATATAAACCGTGTTCTCCGTTATGCCTATTGCGACTCTATGGCGTTCATGAGTATATGTTTTCACTGAACGGTCACTGTTTTACCGACAGACGAGCTTTGTACCAACTAAGAAATATAATTTCTTCACATATTTAATATTTATTATATCTTAATAGAATATTAATATTTATTATATATAGATAGCTGTCACTTTCGACGCATGCGCATAGCGAACAAATAGGAACATATACCTTTCTCTCTCGCACACATTTTGAACACACTTTTAATCTATAGGAAATATAGACTATTCACTCTCCATATATATATGCTCTAAGATTTGATGTAATAGAAAGTCTTCCGTGACAACAGATACAATTTTGATGTGCTTCTAAACTCAAAAGCGAAGGAATTCAAACTTTGGAATGCAACATTTATGAATATATTATGGCAGTTTCATACCAGATAGACAGTTGCACAAAACTGCAACTAAAAGTTGTATCAATGTTTACACCAACTAGACAGTTTTTACAACATTTTTGTCATATGTTGTAGTTGTTTGCAACAAAACACATTCTCATCTAGAGTCGGTAAAGATCAAGGAAACACGGTTGCGTTGTTTTTTGGCCGTCCGCACATGGGTCGACTGATCGCAAACGCGGGCCCTGAATCTTGATGGTGAACAGCATGAGCAGAGATGTGCACAAATACTTTTCAAAAGTATTAATTGAATTAAGTGAAACACCAAATATATGAATTTAATAAAATACATTTTATTAAATAAATGTTTTGTTTTCAAAGCGACGACATATAAAATAATAGCAAATGAAACTCGCAAATATAAATTTGTTAATTACTTTCGGCTCCCAGAAAGTACACATTAATTCGAAAATGTATACAAACAATAAAATTGCATGTTCAAACCAAGAAGGCTAAAAACACAACAACCGTGTTTCCTTTAATCTTTACCGACTCCAGATGGGACTATGTTGTGTTGCAAACAACTGCAACAAATGACAAAAATGTTGTAAAAACTGTCTAGTTGATTGTAAACATTAATACAACTTTTTGTTACAGTTTTGTTACTGTCTATCTGGTGTGAAACCGGTATTATGGGTATGTTCAATGCGAAAAGTCTGTTGCCGAAAAACAGAATTGTTGCAAAAAAAGCGCAACACGCTGCAACGTTGCATAAAACAGCAACTATCTATTTGGTGTGAAACCGGCATTAAATAGAATACACATATTTCTACAACATACCGGAAGGACGCAAAGTAATATTATTGTTTGAAAAAAAAACTGTTATATGATTAATGTATATACAATTCAAATATTCGTGTCTGAATCAATTACTAATCAATAATCAATGTGTGATTGGTCAATTTGTAATTTGTAATGCAGAATATTTAGAATGTAGGTGAATATTTTAATGGAGGAGTTCTAGGTAAAAGAATGTAGAAAAACATTGAAGGATTAACAGCTGGATGTGTGTTTTTCTGTGACAGGTTGAAGAAGAATGACAGTGGGTCATTAGTTGTTACGTAACGTGTTGCATAACAACGTCGTCCTACGTCTAACGTCGTAAGTCTGACATTATGACGTTATTTTTGTCGGTATGGGTCGGTATGACAAGGCATACGTCAGATTCCTGACGGTCCAATGGTATCACTGCTCGCAATACTGAGCAGTGAGCATGCTGCACGCGAATTAGCGAATTAGCGAATCAACGAGATAGTTGTGTTCCTGATGCTCGCTGCTGTTTGACACGAATCCATTTACAAATATTTACCTATAATGTATTTTGAAATAACATTATACATAGATGAATACACAAAAACACATGAACGCAATACAATTGGTTAAATTATGTTACCATTAATACCATTGGTTAAAGAGTGTGGATGGACCTTAAATTTAAATACTTTGACTTGGCTAAATAATAAATGACTAGAGATCAGATGATTCCTAGTTCGTTCCTGTGCGCCAATATTCAATACGGCAACTAATAACTTCTATCATATATTATGTAATGGCTAAGTTTTTCATAATGCAAGTTAGTAATGTTTTACGTTTTATTTACGTAACATTTTTATATATTACATTTTATTACTGGCCTTTGCTTAATATATTTTTATTTATTTAACTGTACAATATTCTTTTCGCTTTTTACCTTTTTCTCACATGAAAACTTAATGTGCTCCAACGTTTCTATCTCCGATACCGCACACCCTGCACATCCTCGCTATTTGCCCTGTATTTGTTTCATTTCTATTCGTTTCCCAATTTGAATCTGGCAATCCTTCTCATGTTTTTTGTGTCTTTTTTCTTAAGTATTCTGGTATCTCTCTTCCAAATCCTTTTATATCTTTTGTTATAATTGCTCTTCTCAATTTTTTCCATTCTTTCCTGTTGTTGTATCTCCCTGCCTCATCTCTTTAGTCCTCTTCCACACTTGTGCCTTATTTTCTCCTTCAAAACTCTCCTTTTTCTTTTCCGGGCATCCTCTCCCACCCTCCTTTTTACTCTCCTCTCTAATTTTCCTTAGGATTTCGCATTCAGCGTTACTCATTTTCTCCTCGATCTTGATAGCTCTTCTTCCTGCTTCTATTCTCATCTTGTCACCATGTATCCCGGCGTGCACCTGTCCAGCTCTAGTACCCATTTAATGTATCTCTCCAGGATTCTTTCCAATTTTTCTTGCTCCTTCCACCCTCATATCTCTGTTCCGTACATTATCATACTGGTTATTAATCTATCAAACATCCATAGCCTATTTTGCATATCCAGACCAAACACATTTTTTCCTAATCTCCACACCTTTCTCATTGTTGAATCCGCTTTCTTCGCTATCCCCTTATCTACGCTTCTTCTCTATTATGTATTTATGTAGATTTGTAATATTTATTACAATTATACATTTTTATATTAAGATAGACTACACATAACCTATGTATTAGATGAAATAAAAATATCTATATAATCTATCATATAATATATGAAAATATCATATTAAATTTTGGTTTTGAAATATCTTTTATGTAATTTTACAGAAATGAAACAAACATTTTACACAATACTCTTATGCAAACTACATTATTGTCTATACGTAGTGTGGCCGTAGTTAAATGCAGTACAAACTATAAAGTAATTATTTTACATACTTAAATACCATTTTAGATTTTTGGATACTGTTAAATTGGACACGGTTTCTAAGTTTATCTACATCTCTTTCTGCTACTGTTATAGTTTAAAATTAAAGAATGTACATTCTTCTTATGTTTATATCGGTTTCTAGTTCTTAGTTCCTGGCTGTTTTTCTAGGGCACTTACTTGAATTTTTATAAATTTGATTTCCAAGGATTATTACAATCGGTCCTGTATAACTATGCGCACATCTGTCATGCCGGAACGACACTGATCGTCACGTGAGAACATTAAGTGATAAGAATAATAGAAATGTATAAATTATCTTGCGCGGTGTGTACTAATCGACTCATCCCTCAATTGCAAAATATCCTAGAATCTGAATAGTTAGTTAATACGTCTTGAAGTAATTTCCTTTTTATTCTGTGTAATACTGGTTTATTAGACATAAGATTGTTGGCCAAATTGTTTGGATGTTCAAGTATTCTCTCCCTGTAGGCTTCGGTTCTAAACACTATTTCTTCATTAATCGTGCGTATATCCAGATCAAGGTGTATTATATTATAAGGTACAAACCATTCGTGACAATCCTTAGTCAATATTAATATTAAACGTAGATGCAGTATCCTATAGCTGGATACCAGATGATCATTTTGGTTTAAGTAAAGCAGAACTTTGTTTTCAGTGCTCAGTTATGATTTCCGTTCTATCAGCCAGTACATCTTCCGCAGTTGTAGGACCAGCTGCTTTGTAAATATAGGCTTCTACTAAGTACGCCTCCTGTCTAAGTGTATTCCCAGGTACATCACATGGTCAACCTGCGGTATATTGAAATTATTTAGTGTAATATTTGGGCAGTTACCCTGTCTAGTTGTGAACGTGACATGTATTGATTTGGCTTTGCTATGATCTTAATTCTCTAATCCCTCATTCATGATGATAGTTCATCAAGAATTTTCTGTTGCATAGAAGATGCATTAGCAGGATCATTATGCGATGCTAAGATTGCCGTATCGTCAATAAAGGTCCCCATCATAACTGTGATTCACAGCTACTTCAGTTGTGTATAATAGTTTGAATTTAGCGTCCGTACCGTATTTGGTGGTACTCCACCCGTAATAAACGACCCTGACCTAATAATTAATCTTAGCAGATGTACAGTTATCTATAGATTCTTAAAGCAATTATTAAATATACGATGTAACAATTATTTTTTCTATCCTATGACCAAATAGCACCAATGGATCTAGTTGACTTTCCTAAAATATGTCATATTGTTGATGGTTGTAAGCTTCCGTAGACTTCATTCCATAAATATTTACAATCTCGTTTACATTTAACAAAACTTTTGAATCAACAAAACAAAACAATAAAATATTTTATTATTAAGTAATCCAAAATTTGAGCCTTCTTTAAAGTTTCCTACCGAGTCCCCTAATTTTCTCAACGCCCCATCTTTTCCCATTTTTCAAATTTCTCAAATTTTCCAAAAAATGTTAGCATTTAACACCGTAATACACAAGCCAACAATTTCAACTTTCTATCTTTTACGAATTAAAAGTTATAGAGCAAAAAGTAAAGAATTTTTTTTTAGTTTTTCCAAATTTACGGGTTTCCAGAAAATTGAGGAAATCCGAGGACGCCAAAAGTTTTAGAATTTTCTTCTCTACGTAATAGACAATTTTCAGGAAAATGTGCGGAGCCGTTTTCGAGCCACCATACAAATCGCGTAAACATATAAACAAATAAACATATAAACATACACTTGGAATATTACAAAATAGGGTGATACAAATAACAAAACTGATTAAAAACTGAAAACGCAACCAACTTCATGAAAGTTATTATAAACGCATCAAATGAAGCTTATAGAAATTACCTTATTACAATAAAATATGTAGCTTATTTTTATCAGATCCATGATAACTAATTTATTTTGGCCTTCATAGTAGTTTATTGTAGACTTAATTCCATAAATATTTACAATCTCGTTTACATTTAACAAAACTTTTGAGAAAATGATGACCGTTAAGAACGAAATTTGGCGTGACTGGTAAAAGAGATATTTCTGACTTGAAAAATAGGTGTTTCTCAAATACTTGATAGCAAAACAATAAGAAAGGTTTAATCTAACAACGAGTAACTGGATGTTGCTATTCTTAGGTGCTTATGAGTAGTGCCACGCATAGTGTTATTTTAACGGAACACTTCAATGATAGCTTATCGAACACCTGTCTTATCGAATAAGAAGTAGAAACATAAATTAAATGTGCATACTTCACACTTATTTAGTTCCATATTCGTGCATACCTAATGAAACTCTTTTCTTAAGCTTTGTGTACGTTACCGGATGTTTGCAACTCTTTTCATTCCAATTTTCTTTGGCATGCTTCCATCTCAATTAATTTCTCATTTTCTAGCATTATTTGTTATGTCCAGCGTCACCAATAAGCGATCAAAGGAGAAGGTTTTTTAGTTATCCGTAGTTAATCTTGCAATAAGGTGTTCATGAAAGTACAATATATTCTCCTATAACGAGAGTTCCAATAATGGGAGCGCGATTGTCAAGAAACGTGACAAAAATATTATAGCATATAATTTTCGTCAAATGGTTCCCTGGACCTTAATTATACTGTTATAAATATTTCCAACATTTTTAAGAAAAAAACTTATGCCCTGTTATCAAATCCCGTTCATGAGAAGGTATAAGGTATATCAAACCTGTTAGCTTTGGCTTGAACAACCAAGAAGTTTTAACTTCGGAAACTTAGGCCGTCCCCACATAGATCGACTGATTACATACTACTCGTGCAACGAAGTTTCCAACGAATACGGAAAACAAGCCGTGTTTCGTGACTCTATGGAATTTTTAACAATAGCATAATAGGGGATTTTGTTGTGTCGTATTGTGAGGTATTTGTATGTATGTGTGTATTCAAATACTTTTGAAAAGTATTTGTGCACATCTCTGCTCATGATGTTCACCATCAAAGCATGCAACGTAATTGCCTGCGACCTAGAAACACAGTTGCTCAAAACCTATTTCAAATCAGTTTAGTTTCATTCGAGCCGTGTGCGTTCTCTCACTCACAACATAGTTCCATTCTCATTCGGTTCGGGTAGATTCGGGGTTTGCGTTTGCAATCAGTCGACCCATGTGCGGACGGCCTAAAAAGACAAATATTTTTATTTCTATAACCAATTCATTTGCTTCAACAGTTCTTTGAATTTATTTTTAACTAAGATAAAAAGCATTATCATATAATTCTTATCTGATGACACTGATCTGATGATATCTTGTCTTCGGGTTCAATCTCTGGATCAGAGTCATATTTTATGTGTGTTGACAGTTATCCGGCAGCGATATAGTATATATATCAGGAGGTTGTCGGTAATAGGGCTCAGCATCGCCAATAGGGCGACGTTAAATAAATTAAATAAGAAAATAATTCTTATATTAAATAAATAAAATTTCTTTCTTTGTTATATCTTTTTAAACATCTCCAAAGTTTTTTATATTGTATAGTATTGTACTCGACATATGTTTAAAAGTACCTAAGACGTCAAATCAGTTAATTATTTTTCTACATTCAAAGATTTAATTCGTTATTACTTCGTTCGCATTTTCTCTAATCAAAAACAGATATGTTTTGCTTTTATTTTCGTTCTCTCTTTTGATTTAGTTTTCGTAAACAACAATTGAAAACCACCAAAATTATATACATTTGTATAAAACATATATCACACACACATAGTTATTATATAAGCTTTTTTAAATCATTAGCCTGTGGCGTACAAAGGTCGTAACTTTCTTTTATTTAAAATGTTCTTTACAATATTATATATATATACTATAGTATAAATATAATATCCGACTATATATCTATAAATATATGGTTTACCCCCGTCGGAAGCGACGACTGTCTTTTATGTGCGGCTTTAATTTCATGTCAAATTTATATTCCATTTTAAAATTGAACTATTTTACTCGTTCAATTATAATAAAATAATTTTTCATATAAACAATATAAAAAATATTCAATTTATGCGTTTTTTGAACATTTTTTAAAAATTTGGGATATTTTTTTTTGATTCATAAATAAGTTACCAAGGTTAGCCTATATATAAAATTTCAACTTTCTAGCACAATTTTTACTCTAGGCAAAAACTGCCCCCGTTCCCTCAAAAAAAATTTCTTAATTTTGAATTTTTTTCTTTTAATAACATATTTTATTATTAAGTAATCCAAAATTTGAGTCTTCTTTAAAGTTTCCTATTGGGTCCCCCGGTAAAATTTTCTCAACGCCCCCTTTTCCAATTTTTCAAATTTTCCAAAAAATGTTAGCATTGAACACCGTAATACACATGCCAAATTTCAACTTTCTATTTTTTACGAATTAAAAGTTATAGAGCAAAAAGTAAAGAAATTTTTTTTAGTTTTTCCAAATTTACAGGTTTCCAGGAAATTGAGGAAATCCGAGGACGCCAAAAGTTTTAGAATTTTCCTCTCTACGTAATAGACAATTTTCAGGAAAATGCCGTTTTCGAGCCACCATACGAATCGCGTAAACATATAAACAAATTAACATATAAATATACACTTGGAATATTATAATATAGGATGATACAAATAACAAAACTGATTAAAAAGCGGGAACGCAACCAACTTCATGAAAGTTATTATAAACGCATCAAATGAAGCTTATAGAAATTACAATAAAATATGTAGCTTATTTTTATCCATGTCCATGATAACTAATTTATTTTGACCCAAGTTGAACGATATGGACGTGGACACGTGGTTCAAACAGGATGGTGTCACCTGCCACACAGCGAACGCCATGATGGACATTCTGCATGAACGATTTGACGGTATGGTAATCTCTTGCGGAGGTGACGTGAATTGTCCATCAAGATCGTGCGATTTGACTCCACTAAACTTTTTCTTGTGGGGTTTTCTGAAGTCGCAGGTCTATTTCAATAAGCCACAATCGCCCGATGCCCTCAAAGTCAACATAATCAAGGCCATTGCTTAAATTCAACCATATCTATATAGCAGAGTTATTGAAAATTATAGTTATCGGATTCTTGCCACCTTGCAAAGCCGCGGCGGACATTTTCATACATGGGCCTTTCAAATAAAATAAAAATCGTTAATACCTCATACACCGCCCTTATTAGAAAACCCTGTATATATTTAAACGTAGTTCAATAGAACGTAATCGTATTTCTTTTAAAATATTTGTTAGAAATTAGAAGTTGAATCGTTAGCAATATTTATTATTTCGTTTTTATATCCAATTAATTCGAACCGATATTGTTTTCCTCACACTATTACCTTTTCACTAATTACTTTTATAAACCTAATTGTTTTTTAAGTCAGACTTCAAGTGATCTTTTTTGCGCCCGCTCAAAATTTAATTATCTACTTACAATTTATTTAGCATGGAACTCAGAGTTGAGAATTATATGCAAAGTATGTTTCATTACCTTTTGCTTTTTCGACATTACAACAAATTGTAACTTGTACACATTTGTACTCGAAACAAAATTTAACAAATGTGTAGTTTAAATTACGAGAGGTCGCCGGCGACTCATGGTTAAAACAAGTTGTGCCGTATAAATCTACGATACAATGAAAAAGCACTTTCTCACACATTTTTTTATAATGCATATTGTAAATAATAAGATAAAATTCACCATCGTATTACCATTTATACCGCTCTTATAACCTTTTTCAGGCATAAGTCACCGCCGAACTCTCGCAATTTCGACTATAACTCTTAACTAAAAATTTATAAAAATATAGCAAGCTTAAACTTGAACTGTAACGAAACGTAACTGTTTTTATAGTTACATTATTCTTTTATACTTCTTATTACGCCTCTGCCCTTCCCCTGTATCTTCTCATTTTCTTTTCTTAGTTTCATTCAGCTCTGTCTTTTCCTCTTCATTTTAACATTTATTTTATGCTCCTCATCCGCACTACTTCTACGCACACCATCTAATCACAGTGACGTGTATTTAAGATGTAATATCACAAAAGTTATTTGTTACGTAAACGATTTTACCTACACAACAATGTATTGTGATCTAAATTTCTTAAGAACGTCGATTAAGGATTATAACTTCTTAAGAAGTCCTTTTTTAAAAATTAATGGCTTTTAGAACATCCATAAAATAATGAAATAAGGCCTTTTTAGAATAAATATAACTAAGCTTCAGTTAAGTAAAATATTAATGAATGACTTTGTGTTTTGCGGGTTTTTATTACCACTCATATTGCTGGGCATACTGGGCTGGGTTATTCTTAGGGTCTTCCGACATTTTCTACTAAAGCAGTTCAGTTTCTTTCTGATTACGTTAAAGAATGTTTTATAATAATCAAACATTTCAAACATTTTGTTAGATTTAACAATGGAGAAGTTATTAAAGCTATCAAACCATAAACCGGTCTGTGCTTAGTTAACGCAGAGAGCTATTATTAAAGCTAACTCTAAACTATAGAGAACGTGCCTCAATATTAAACAATCAATTAGAATAGATTTCAATGTACTCGTATATGAAATTCACTCAATATTTTTGCTACACAGAACAAAAATTTTATTGTAAAAGTTTTTGCAGTGTTTTAGAAATCAGACATACTCGTATTTATTTATACTATTTGATCTTCATTTTCTGACAATATCGACAAGATCTTAATAATATTGTTTGACAGAAATAAATCTTACTCATAACTGATTGTATTTTAGATTAGGTAGTCGAATACGAAATTATTCTATTACTCCAATCATTTAAGGCGAAAAAAGGATTCTTTATGCATTTACCGTGAAAATCTTCCGCAGTTTTTTAGATATCGCATTTATACGATTGTAGTGGGTGCTATTTCTTTAAATAATAAATCTTTCATAAAACCGGAAAAGGGAAAGGAGGAGAGTTTAAGTGGCTGCACATCTAAGAAATATCTACTCATTAAACTCTTTCATTGTACCAAATTTCATATTTCTATTAGAAAGTGCGGTATGAACCTGCACTCTCTACTAAGGAATCCCGAGTTAGCAATATCTAGGGAAGGGTTGATCAGACGAAAAAATTAAATTTGTAGAGAGTTGTATGCTCTACAATTGTAATAATAACTCTAAGGCCGTCCCCACACGGGTCGACTGATTGCAAACTCAAAGTTTCCAACGAAAACGAAAAACGAGCCATGTCGAGCCGTAGCTTAATAAGGGATTTTGTTGTGTCATATTGTGAGATATTTGAATGTATGTATGTATTTAAATACTTTTGAAAAGTATTTGTGCACATCTCTGCTCATGATGTTCACCATCAAAAGCATGCAATGTAATTGCCCTGCGACCTAGAAACACAGTCGCTCAAAACCAATTGAAAATCAGTTTAATTTAATTCGAGCCGTGTGCGTTCTCTCACTAACAACACAGTTGCATTCTCACTCGGTTCGGACAGATTCGGGGGCTCGCGTTTGCAATTAGTCGACCCACGTGCGGACGTCCTTAATGTCATTTACCTTTGATCTTTGAAAAACACGACTTGCGTACACGAGATAATATCAGATATTTGAGAGAACTTATAAAATATCAAAACAAAGATTTATACAAGTTTCTGGCTTATTACCTTTCATTCCGAGGTTAAATCCTTATTTTTACGGGTGTGTATTTGTTTTTTTTTTTTAGATAAAAAACAGATATTCTATTATATAAATGAATATTTAGATGGTATTAGATTAAATATCACTAGGTTTCGCTTAAGCAAAATATTACATGGGTTAAGGTAATAACCATGATTTCTGTTTAGCGAAATATATATGTATAACTAAACTGAAGTTGAAAGATATGAAATTAACATACTTGATTAAATTATAAAAATAAGCCTAATTAAATAGTAATCAAAAGTAATCAATTGATTACTTCAATGAATTCGTTCAAGTACGTCCATTTTAAATTTCTGAAGTACTCTTGGCCTCTAGCTTAGTGAGATGATGCTGTTGGAGGAGACGACTAGGTGGTGATAAGTTGATGTTATTAGAGCTTGCAGTTATATTAATATTTGATACTTGATGACTGTTTTGGTGTCAAAGGGAAACTAGTATTAAAGAAATGCAAGAGTAATGAAAAAGTTATAATTGTAAGGTTTTGTTCGTGTTAATATTTGGCATTCATTCCACTCCAATTATATTGCTTGTTCTACTTCAACAGAACGATCATAATTTGTAAAAATGACTTTAATGTCATGCCAAATTATTGCATAATAATTGCATATAATCAGCTACAATAAGATTCTTGTAGAGAATTGAGTTTTCTATAATATTAGAAATAATTATTTTTGTCGTTTAATCCACTAGTAAGGAGTTTTGCTAATAAACTGTTTTTAGCCGCCATTTATACAAGATGGCGACGCAAGCATATATGTATAACTTGGAATTTTCGTCATGAGCCCTAATTTTAAAACATCCAAAAATTAAAAAATACCGGCCTACAGTAAGTGTCTTCTTTTGCTCTGGGGATTGAGTAGACTTTCTACCCTAGACCCTGACCTAACATGACTCCCAAAAACTCGGTTCAATTATGACTACAGACAGTTGATTTTGTGTGGGATCTAAAAAGAACCCGTGTGATTATATGCAATTGATTTAGCAATCTTAAAGAAAGGTAACGGTTTGACTAGATAATAGGCCTATGAATCATAACAATTTCTATAAATCGGAACTATATACTGATAAAATTGACTACCAGAATCTCAAATGTCCAATTATTTTATAGATATTAATAATTATATTTTAATTATCATTTGGTCTCTTTAATTATTAAGGGGACCCAATGTTATAGATAATTCCAATGCTTGGAAAATCGCATCCGACGAATATTGGCATCGGTAAACCGAAGACGTTTATTGACTTTTCACCTATTTTAATTAAACAATCAGTGTATAATTATAAGCGATATGATACTGATACAAAATTAATTGGGGGACAAAGTATTACACCATATGTCATTCCACATTTGCTTTCATTCGCGTGTCCAGAGTCCTGTAAACAAAATAGTATTAGGTTCCTTGACTGTAGAATGAATGATTGCTCATGTTTAGAAATGAGGAAACTGAAATTTTAAAGGTATGAGTATTTTAAAATGAATGTTGTGTGACCATTTGATCATCACAAAAAAATTGCAGACATTTAGAACTGGAATGTTTATAGATTATCAGCGGTATTTCCTGAATTAAAGCATAAACAATTCGACAAAATCAGCACGAAACGGACTATCAATATTTGTTAAATATTGAATACCACGAAATACAAGAAGTGTTAGATAGTTTTCGTTTGTTTTTATTAAAATAATAATAATAATATTTAGTGTGCTGTGTCTATCGATATACAAACTAGCGTTTACCCCCGTTGCAAGCGACAACTGCCTTTTGTGTGAATTGAATTTCATTTCAAATTTTCGTTCTATTTTTAAATTAAAATATTTACCTCGTTTTATATTAATTTTTCATATAAGCTTGTGAATTATTTGTTGTTAAATGTAAAATGAATATAGAACGAGTTAAATAGTTTAATTTAGAAAATGAAATTACGATTTATTTTATTGAATTCAAATCATACACACTAGGAAGACGTCGCTTTGCGACAGGGATAGCCTCTAGTAAGAATATAAGATCATAAGCATACACCTGGAACATTATAATATAGGATCTTATTTATAATGTCCCAGGTGTATATTTATGATCTTATATTCTTATATGTTTGGTAGTGAATTTTGTATGGCAGCGCGAAAACGGATCCGTCAATGTTTTTGAAAATTGCCTCTTTCGTAGAGAAAAAAACTTTTGGCGTCTCCGGATTTTTCCCTGAATTTCCTGGAAACCCGTAATTTTGGAAAAACTGGAAAAAAAGTGAGCCCTTTTTTGCTGTATTACTTTTAATTCGTAAAAGATAGAAAGTTGAAATTTTGCATGTTCAAAAATTAGAAATTCAAAAATTGAAAAAGGGGTGGCTGAAGACATCCGGGGGCCCGGTAGGGAACTTTAGAGAAAGTTCATATTCTGGATTCTAGAATAATTAAGTATATTATTAATAAAAAAAATTCAAAATTTTATTTGGGGGCACGGGGGCAGAATTTGCCGAGAGTAAAAATTGTGCTAGAAATTGTGCTAATTGTGCTATTTGAATTTTTGTATATAGGCTAACCTTGGTAACTTATTTACGAATCGAAAAAGAAAATCCCAAATTTTGAAAAAAAGTTGGTCAAATAACGCATAAATTGAAAATATTTTTTATTTTGATAAATTGAAAAATTATTTTATTATTGTGCGAGTTTATTATTTCAATTTAAAAATAGAATTAAATATGAAACATAATAACGAATTATTTTATTGGATTCAAATCATACACACCAAAAAGACGTCGCATTGCGACGGGGGTAAGCTCTAGTCTTATATAATGTTTATGAAAGTTGTATAAATTGTCTTTCAGTTTCTTTTCAAAGTCATAAAATGTACAATGCTTTTTATGTCTCTAGATAGTGCATTATAGTATCTTTTACATGTAGGCCCAAGACTATCTCCAGCTGCCCGGTCCAAGAGAAATTTATAGTAGATGCGAGATGATAGGCCTTCTATTTTATAATAGTCTATAACGAAATTAATTTATAGTAGGCCCACTTTGTTGTAGTTTAATAGCCCTCTTAAATTGACGCATCTCTCGCATATCCCTCGGACCGCCTGTAGGTACTACATTACCGCCTGTAGGACTACATTATTGTGTGTAATTTCCTGTTCGTTATTAATAAGAGATAGCTACTTTTTGTCCAGAGAAAGATTAGATGATTTTTCTCACACCAGACTTGGTAATTTTTTAATATGTTCCGTTTAAGTTCTTCTACTGTCTCGGATTGTATAAGTAGAGTGATATCATCCGTATAAATAGTAACTTCTCGCACATATTGAATATGATGAATATGAAGCAACTAGCTCTGATAATAGTTGATGGCGCTGAAGAGTTATGCCTATACTCAGCTGTTTGGTCAAGTGAAATATTTATAACTTGTTTATCCTCCTATATTATAATGTTCCAAGTGAAAGTTTATATGTTTATGCGATTCAAATTTCGGCGAAAACGGCTCCATGCATCTTTTTGAGAATTTCCTATTTCGTAGAGAAAAAAATTCTAAGACTTCCTCGGCGTCCTCGGCTTTTTCCCTGATTCCTGGAATTACCTGGAAACTCGTAATTTTGGAAAAACTTAGAAAAACAACGGGTACTTTTTGCTGTACAACTTCTTTTTATTTTTTTATATTATAGTACAATATATTAAGTTTATTGTGTACAAATTTGAAGTCGATTGGAGTAAAACTGTCGGAGATATAGAGTTTGACGTCTTCACCTCTCCGGTGTCCTTTTGTGTTATTTAGCTTTTTCACACATAGCTTTTTCAGAGTCGGTGCATCTCTGGCTCAAAATATACTGGACCGATTCTTTTGAAATTTTGTACAGTCTTTCTTTACATAAATGCCGAGGTAACGCTGTCGAGTTTCTTTTATTTTTAACATATTTTAAAATAAAGTTTCTGATTTTTTTCATGAAAAATCGGTATTTTGACTTTAAATGCTGTAAAAAATTTAAAAATCAATAAAAAAAAAACTCGACAGCGTATCCTGCAGAAATTTATCAACTAATCAAATCATTTTGGTTTTTCGATTTCAGAAAATCTAGTGATGAGTTATGAGTGGCACCGCAATGTTACTTTTTTTTGTGACGTCTGCGGAGATTCGTTGTCAATGCTTCATTTCTTGACATTTAATTATGAAAATTTCACAAAGTATTCTTGTAATGTCATTTTATCATGTAGTAATTATAGAAATAATTATATATTAACTGTGTCACCACCACCCCTTAAACTCCTATGGTAAACGTACAACCAGAGCTACTTTTAAGCGTAACGTAGAGCGTAAGGCAACGTAGACAGGTAACTATGCGCCCCCACACAAAGAGGAAAAAGTTTCAGAATGTAAAATACTTTTTGGAAGAAATAAGGAATGGTTTTTTTGGTTTTGGGAACAAATCACCTTACTTTTTAATTATCTTTTTTGCCCAACACAATTTGTACCCAGGGACACATCGATCTTAAAAGCGGCACTGCGTACAACGCTCCAAGAAGAGGAGTTAAGAAAAGATTTGAAGTAGTCTCTCTAATAATTTTCTGTTTCTGTCTACAAATGCAAAAATCACAACTAGTTTTCACTTTACTTTTTCTAATTTAAAGTTTACATAATATGCAAAACTCTGCTACGGCATGGCTTGCATACCCAAATTTGCATCACTTTATGAAACCTATTAAGTTACTTGAATAATAGCACAATGTTCATTAAATGATACTTTCTGAAAAATGCACAGTATATTTGCCTTAATTGTATTCCATGACTTGTTTTTCGAATTACTTGCTACTATGCAAATTACTAGAAAATGAATTGACCCGATTTAACACCTTCTCTTTCTTGCCTATCTGTTTCCTCATAAAGTGTCCTCGATACTTACATGATATAGAACAAGTCGTAGAGCATGGGATGTAAATTGAAGATGTTTTGTTCGTAGATTGTTGTTGTTGTTGTTGTTGTTGTTGATGTTGATGTTTAAGACTACGTGATATGACACATAGAAGACATTCTTAAACACTACCCTACAAGTGTTCTATTAATACATCCTTCTCTGTAGCTAGCAATGAGGTGGTTGTCAAATAAATTAGTCACGCCTCATTGCAAATACTCGTATCAACCTTCATAAACTTGAAAGATGTGTTCATCTCCTGCTAATACTCGTAGTTTTTATTCCAAGAAATATTTTTTTATATTGTTTACACGTCATTTTGAGTTATTGCATAGTTATTTCATTTTCTGTTGTATGCTTATATTTAATTATTATCTTTATTAAAAACATATTTGTTTTTGATTTCATTTTAACATACATGAATATTATTGGTTAGATTATTCGTTTTAAAACAAGAGCATAACGTCGCGTGACTTTGTATGCATCTACACCTCTGTAGTATACATTGAATGTCAATTTCTGCATTAGAGGGCATTGCTCTTAAATTAACTAACTGTTTTAGAAGTTATAAATAATACGTGACTACTCGTTCTAATATTTAAGTACATTATGTAATGTACAATCTTTTAATTAATACTCTGTATAAGGTAAAATGTCACATTTATTATATTACTATATAAATTATATTAATTGTGTGCCTTTCGGCTTTACAATCTACATTATTATATTTCTTAATGCATATCATATAAATTCAAAGTTAAAAAACTAAACTTAAACTATTCAAGATTATTACTACTTCGAATAGTACTTTCTGTTTCTTCTTTTCTAGATCCTCTCTCTTCATGTTCCCTACTCCTCCTTTATTCACTCCGTTTCCTGCTTCTCCTTCCTTATTGCCTGTATCTTCATCTATCACCTCTTGCCTTCCTTGTCTCCTCTCGACAAAACGATATAATAAACGATGTAATATCTCGATATTATTTCGGAAGCTTGTTCCTTTTTATATCTAACATCTATCATATTTATAAAAACTAAATCGATGCTACGCAAGCTAAAGGATTATTACAAAACAATAACTCATTGAAATATAAAATGAATACTGTTAACAAAGGGTTTAAATAAAAGAGCCCACATAGGATGTGTACATATTTCCAAATAATGGTGTCCAATAAGTCCTTTAAATGAAATCTGGTAAATCGATGGAAATAAGTTAGGAAATAGGAGTCTTCATAACAACGGGGACAAGCAAATTATAACAACGTCGGTTTTTTTTAAATGTTATTATTTTTTTATTTTGTAATAATATGCCACGTTATAATCTGTTACTATAAGTATGAACAATAAGTACCTATGCTAATAATGAAAATTAACGTAGATAAGAGATAGTTATCCAGTGATATCTATGAATGACAATTAAAAACGTTGTGGTAGCTTTACCACGGCATATCCTTAATGGTTCTTACTGTCCTTGACTGCAATCTTTCTAGTGTTTCTATGTTTGAAACACTAGATGCTCCCCAGAGCTCAATGCCGTAAGTCCAGACAGGTCACTCAGTGTCAGTGAAACAATCTTTTAACCGGATTAAAAACAATAGCAAATTTACATAATTATCCAGATAAGATCTAACTAGATCCACAGTTGTCAGTAACACAAAAAAGTGGTTACTATTTGTATAGAAACATTTTGTCGTTTACCCATGTATTTAATTCGCCATTCCCTCAACACAAAAGCTTGTGCTTTCTTAGGCACAGGCCGCACTGCGAAAATAAAATTGCGTGGATATTTTGTTTTATTTTGCCACGAAGATTTTTTCGAACAAATATTAAATCACCAGTGTGCGCGGATATTGATTGCTTCCTTAAAAAGAATAAATTTGAGAAATGAATCTTAAAATTATCTTAATTCTTAAGTTATCTTAAACAATGGCAAAATGTTAAGGATGTTTAGATAATTTTGAATAGAGGATAGGACCGTTGGAAAAATATATGAAAGAATAAAGAAGATATATAATAAAAAAATTGTATTTATTAAGACAATAAGAAATAAAAGTTAAAAGACTAAAAAAAATTCAGCAACAAATTTTAAGGGTAATTATATTTCAACCCCTGCTATGTTCACTAATAAGGTTTATGTTTCTTTGTTGCTCTATTGTTTAAATCTTATGGCGTAATTCTGTTGTAAATCTATTCGGGTAAAAATACATATGATTTCCTAATAGTTATTATTTATTGTTGGGGGAAATACGTAAACCCACGCTTGGCCATTCTTGATATACAGGAATCTTGTCAATTTGTCAATAAGTTTATTATAGTTATTGCTGTATTGATTGTCACGAACGAAATTGGATTTGAAGACAGTTTTCGTTTAATATTTGCCGAAGAAGGGTCATCCCAATTTAAATGTGAATTGTACTTAGCATTTGTACAGTTTATATGTTGTACTCGTAGCTTCTTCTGCTACAATGACTGCTGATTTTCAGTTGTTTCTTCAACAAGAACAATTAAGATTGAGTTAATTGTCATTGATTTTTACGAAAAGATGACAGTCTTCGTATTCGTTCTAAACATCAAACAACTGATAAGATCAGGTAATTCTGATTTATATTTTCACTTATTACTATAGATATTATTTAGTTGTTTTATGGTTTATGGTTTAGTTTTATATAAATATTATATAAATAGTGTCACTAAGGATAAACCACTGTACATATTGATAAGATAGAGATACTATTTTTACGGTTTGAATAAATTCGTAGGTTCGCAGACCGCTTTCAACAAAATATTAGTCGTTCGCGGTATCAAGGACATAATTAACGATTATACCCTGGTTCCCAGGTATCCAGATCCGCATATAGGGGGTCCAGGAGGGGCCCGGGCCGCACTTTTAAAATAGTTCTACTTATTTTTTACTACTTCATAAAGATAATTAATTTTAATTTTTAATTTAATGAAATGTGGGCCCCGGGAAATATTTTTAGCCCGGGCCCATTGTAGCTCTTTCCGCTCAGTCACCTATCTAACTGTCCCCAGTGCTAAAAAAATACGGTTATTTGGAAATCGGTTTTATTATTTACAAAACGGAGTACTTGTAAAAATCAAGCTTTTTAAGTTATATAAGACACTGTTGATAAATTTATTGGAAAACATAATTTGCTTTAGAATCACTGTTCTTGCTGCTGAGATATAAATAATAGTAGTAAAATTTTACGGAAGTATTTGTAGTAAAATGAACATCGTCATTAGTGTTGTCAGTTTGCAAGTGCATAGCGGCACATATTTCAAAGACGTGTGGTTATTCCTTATTCGTTTACTTGTCAAAACTACACTCACAGAATTAAATAATAAAATAACCAACACATACTTACTCATTGTATACTATACAAGTACAAGAGTATATTCTTCCGATATAGTCAATCATTTGTAAAATAAGTATATTTTGTAATACTGTCTACCAGTAGTATTTTCATTGTGTGGGAGCAACCGAGATAGTCGATCCAGTCATTGAAATAATATAAGTAGAACATGGAATTCAAATTATACTCGTATTGTATGCAATGTTTATTGTTTATATAAATTACTTTGAAGTCTTTGTACTGAGGAGTAATTTACCTAAGAATAGTTAATTAATTGAAGTTTCATTATTTTGTATTCTAAAATTTTGTAGATACTATTGTCTGCGCTATTTATCAAAAAAACAATTATTATTAAAGACACATAGAGCATCATAGCATATTTGATATTACTTATCATAGGGAGTAAGGAAACTATCATTTTTTTATTTTGAATTAATATGCTACGTTACAATCTGTAACAATAAGTACCTATGCTCAAAATGAAAATTAACCTAGATAAGAAATAGTCGTCCAGTGACGACTATATCTATGAATGACAATTAAAAACGTTGTGATAACTTTAACACACTTTATGTCTTTAGTCTTTTAAAGTCGAACGTATGTTTATCTAGTAGATTCAAAGCTAGATAGTTTGGATGATTGTTTAGGCGCTGCTGGTACCTTTAGTTAAATTTGTTCATTTCTTCTTTCTTCTTCTTTAAAAGCGTAACAACCTGTTACAGGTCTTAGCTGCCTCAACAGCACGCCTCTTCCAACTCAATCGGTCCAAAGCAACTCTTTGCCAGTTTTTTACTTTCAAAGTTTTGATGTCCTCTACTGTGTCGTCCAGCCATCTTGTTGGTGGTCGTTCTCGGGTATGGGATCCCTTAGAGTTGTTAAAAGTGTATAATCTAATAACATTGTCTTCAGGAGATCTCCAGACGTGACCGAGCCATCTCAGCGTGTTGCTTCGGATGACCTGTGTAACTTGAGGTTGTTTATAAAGTTCATATAATTCAAGATTATATCTGGTTCGCCAGCATCCTTGTTCTTTAACAGGCCCGGATATAGTTCTTAATACTTTTCTTTCAAAAGTTTCCAGAGCTCGCTGGGTGTCTAGGTTTAAAGTCCATTAAAGACCATAAGTGTCTTGTGTAGCCTCAGTTTAGATTTTCTGTTGATAAATTTGGACCTTAATTGTTTCTTTAGTCCAAAGAAGCATTTATTAGCTGATTTGATTCTGTTGTTAATTTCGGCATTCAGCTTGTTTTGATCGTTAATAATTGTTCTGAGGTATTTGAATTCGCTAACCTTTTCAAAGGTATGACCGTTTGTGCAAACTTTGTTTTGTCTTCATTAATAGTGAGGCCCATGTTTGTAGCAGAGATTTCTAGGGCTTGGAAGGCCTCTCTCACTGCCCTCTTAGATCTTCCAATGATGTCTATATCGTCTGCATAGGCCAATAATTGTATTGACTTGTTCCATAGAGTGCCTCTTCGATCTAATCCGCAATCTCGGATGCATTTCTCCAATGCAAGATTGAAGAGCAAGAAGGCAAGCGAGTCTCCCTGACGTAGGCCTCTTTCTAATAAATTTCTTCTTTAGCAGTCTTAATACCGACGTCATAGTTTATATATTTATTGTTTATGTACCACGGGATATCCTTAATGGTTCGTACTGTCCTTGACTGCAATCTTTCTAGTATTTCTATGTTTGAAACACTAGATGTTCTCCAGAGTTCAATGCTGTAAGTTTTATAAATCATTACCTTGCTGCTCTTGGATAAATGCGATTTACGTTCAATAAGCCTTCTTTCTACACTTAAGATGTAGCTGTAAGATGTGGAGACTATCATTGAGTATTAAGCATTTATATAGGTGGGTGTATTTAAGTAAGGAATCTATACATTTCCTAATATACCATCTAATAAATAAAAAATATGTGTAAAAAATATGTATGTTGTTCGCATAGCCGTTAAATTATCAGTCTAAATATTGATTTATTGATGTTTTTAAAGATATTTATTCTTCTACGGTAACGGTTTCTGTAGACATTACCGCGTGAATTGGTGTGCCAATCAATGAACACGCGAAAAGAATCACTGCTATCTCGTGGGCCAACAATATCCTCTTAACTCTCATCAATCACAAAGTGTAAAGTTCGGTGTTCCTTCCAAATTAGGTGAACCAGCTAAACCTTTTGCGAAATGTTCAAATTCTGTTGGCCCTATAAAAACCGTTTTCGTTTGCTTCCAGGTTCTCTTCCTTAATCCTTAATAATATTATTAAAGTTTTACATAAAGTTATTAATATTGAGATTGACCACCAACCGAGATCGTTGAAGCATGAATGATATAACGTTCACTAACCTCAAATTTCATGTAATAAACATAAGCCTACATTCGATATCGCAACACCATACTAAAAATATATACATTTATGTATTATTTTATTATATATTATTGGAAGCTAAAATAACTTGTCTCACTGGTCGAAACGACAAGGCTACCGTGCTTTTGGTTTCGATTCTCAGACAAGCACTAAATTTTATTGGTTTTGTTTAATTAATTATTTTCGAAGTTTAATTAGACAATGTATTAATTAGGAGACATGCATGTGATCTAGACCATAAATACTGTGAACATAGTAAAACCCATCGGCTGTAGGTCAAATAGTATAGTAGAATTGTAAAGTTAAAAAAATAATATATTAATTATAGTTCAAATTACGAGAGTTCGGCGGCGACTCATACTTAAAACAAGTTCTGGGGTATAAACTGCCGATATAACTAAATAGCACTGACTACTCACTTATTTTTGTACAATGTATATAGAAACGAATAAGATAAAATCCATTATCGTAATATAGATTTATACCGCTCTTATAACCTCATTTAAGAATAAGTCGCCGCCGAACTATCGTGATTTGGACTATAGAGTATCATATTAATGTATTTCGACCACGAATTTTTTTAATGGTTAAAATGCTTCTTAGATAAAATCATTTTTTTTGCCATATCATGTTGCAAATTTTATGCTGAATAAATTTATGTTCCATGAAGCGGATTGATTAAGAGGTAATTCTGTATACTAATTTTATTTTTCAAATAAATTTACTATAATTGAAACATGCTAGAGATAACTTATTAATCGATTTACTAGTAAAGTGCATATAATCGTATACGTAACCGACTCAGCTGGAATCGAATTTGAGATAAAGCATCGGAAACTTGAAGGTACTCGAATTTATGGTATGATTATTGTCTCTCAATGTCCCTCACCACCCTGCGGCACTGCACTTAACCAACTGAACTTCTTGTGGAATAATGAAACAGCATTTTACAAGGTATTATATATGAACAAATTATAAACACACGTGGTTTCGTTTTCCAAGTTTTTTGACATTAGAAAATTTCGTAACTTTTATTCTTTCTGACACATTGACATTACATACTTGATGTTTGGGCAAACTTCCAAACATACAGCAATTAAATAAACTATTTGCAACGTACTTTAACAGTCCAATGTATATGATACAACTTTTAGTACTTATAAAATCAAGAGTTTTAAATTACCATTTACCCTTTCATTTCAATAATTAAGATCTTTCAAAATAATCAAGTATTCATTAACTTATCGTACAATCTAATAAAAATAGAACTAAATAAGATCTGATATAGCTAAATGAATGGTGGTTTTTTACTTTGAAAGATCCTGTTCTTTCCAGTACTTTCTCGCCGAAATGATTTAAGCATAACGTGTGATAGTGCTAAAAACCAGAACTAAAAATTACCTGCTTGTGATGACTATGAAGTTAACATCAGAGGAATTTCCTTGAACTTGAAGTCAACGAAGCAACTTCACAGTCGTTAAACAATGATGTAGCATTTACAAATAGTTCATGTCCAAACTTGTTCACTACATAAATGTTATATAAGATGTACGTTTCTGTTTACATGGAATTATCTACTTATTTATTTATTTAATGTTTACTTTTCGACATTACATTCTTCGGCCTTAGTACAATACATTTTATTCCTTAAATATATATCTATTTCCTTCTACCAAAACCAAAAACAAAAACATAAATTCTCCTAATATCTAAAAGAAAATACATGGATTTGCACATTTTAATAAGATTTAAATAGCTTCAGCCTTCCTTCTTCTAGTTATTTCTGCCATTCATCTGTTCCCTTCCTTGCCCCCTTTTAAGAGCTGCTCAATATTCATTTCGCTCCCTACTTTTTCCTTACAATCAAACTTAATGTGCTCCAGTGTTTCGTCCTCCGTTCCGTAAACTCTATACATTCTTTCCTCTCTACTTTCCCAGTATCTGTTTCCTTTCTACTCATTTCCCAATCTAAACCTAACTATCCTTCTCATTTTTTTTATGTCTTTCTATTAAGTACTGAGGTATATCTGTTTCCCAAATCCTTTATAAATATCTTGTGTTGTAATTGCTTTTCTCGATTTTTCCCATTCTTTCCTGTTGCTGTATATCCTTATTCCTTCTCCTTAGCTCCTCTTCCACACTTGCGCTTTCTTCTCTTCTTCTTTCTGCCTCCTCGATCGCCATTCCATTCCTTTCAAAATACTCCTTTCTCCTTATTTACTATACGTTATATACAATTAACTTAAAAATATATTAAACATTTTTAATCACCGGATCAATTATAATTTCTTTCCGATCCAAATTCCGTTTTTTATTTTCGATTCAAATCGATCTTAATTTTCTTAGTCGTCTTTGCTCGTGTTATATAATATACCACTGTTTTGCCGTTTCATGTTTAAATTGAAAGCAGAATAATGTATGTATTACTAAAAAAATTAAAAAAAAAAATTGATATTATATTTCACTTTTATTTTTAATTTAATATAATGCAAATCTCTCAGTGATATCTTTTTCTTTAAAGTTCTTTTTCAGAAAATTTTCATACATGATTAAGATAAAATTTCCCGCAGAAATTTACAGTTTTCATATATCACCTTGCATTAAACTGCTTGCATTGATGTACTCTGTCTGTCGTTAACATTATCATTTCCATAATAATTAGTTGGCGAATATTGGTCACGGTAAACATTTATACGCGATAGTTATTACCTAAACTAGTACTAGTTTCATTTCACATTGTCATTTCTTTAGGACATCTCAACTCAAATTGAAACATTTTTTTACACTAAACGTGTACTGTACTCGTATTCTGCACAAGTAAACTAAACAAAAGCGTTGATTTAGATAAGCACGTTGTCAGATAGCGTCAAGCATCAGCGGCTAAATTATCGATATCGATTATATTCGAGCTGCCAAGAAGAATGCCAGCCACTTAACGAATTAAGGAGTTTCATGAATCGACAGCACTAATCCTGACAACTTCATTGCTTTAAGTATATCGGGCACTAAGCCAACGGTTGCACGTATTTTTAGAAACGAAAAGAATATTTAAGTGCAGGAACCAAAGGAAAATACACAACAGACGAATAGTCTGTGTCTGTAAGCGAATGAGCGAATGAGCATATGAGCATATGAGCGTATGAGGGACTGTCTTGAGCCGAGTCGTCTTTATTGTACCATTGAAATAAAATATATTTTTTTTATTTAGTTTTAGATGAACTTGAATCTCAAATGCGATTATACTCGTAGTTGTCCTGTCCTGCATCTGTATTTGTAATATTCAAAATTGGTCCATTGATAGCGAACAGAGAACAGAGAAGCGCGCGGCGAATAGAAAGATGTACTCGTACATTACATTTATAAAAAGAACATGAACATATGTTGAAAAGGTTCAACATTAAGATCGCATTTAAGTCGCTGAATCAACGCTGAATTCTAACTAGTTGCATTTTCGTGTTTCCAATTTTCATGTTTTTCATTTATTATTTTTAGTTTTGGCTTCATTTTTTTCAACTGAAATAGTTACTTAAATGCATTGTTCTGCTCCAATCATTGCTTTTCATTCATTTAAAATTGAGCATTCTTATAAGGTAGAATTGTTATTGTTAATAAATTGCTCAGGTCCTCAACGGTGCGCTTCTGCGGCCGACGCTCGCGCCGCTCGGCTCCATCCTCCTGGAAGACGACTGTCTGAAAGTCGTAGTGGTCCTGAAGACGAGGCTCGCAGGAGTCGGTCGCTCGATGGAGATGCTTCTATTGGGAGCAGTTCATTCCTCGTCAAACATCTGACGAAGGTTAGTCATTTCTAATTTGCATACATGAATTATTTATACTCGTACTCGTACCTCTTCAACAGATGGCGGCCCTAAATAAAATAACACCATTTGTTCTATATCCACTGAACGTAAATTATTTAGAGCAGCGTCAATATTTATCTTACACTATGTTGTTTATTTGACCAAATGACTTTATTTTGTGCATCGCTAATTCACTGAATTATGATATTCAGGTAGCAATATATTATACAAAAACATTTTGTTATTGGTGGTTTATTTATGTTAACATTACGTTAATGTAACTTGGCATTAACAAAATACTCGTACTCTATGCTGCAGAACGTACGACTAGCAGATCGATGTATTGGTTTTCAATCTGGGACTGCGAATTATACTCGTATAGTAAACTAGCAAATCAGCAGAGAAGTCAAACTTCTGTTCAATATACAGGATAGGAAAAGCATTAGCTTCTATAAATTGTCAATTACCAAATTAAAGGGCCAAATTAAAATACGAAACGCGAGGTGAAAGATTACATTTTAAATCTATACTGATTAATACATTGCTAAAAATAAAGTAAATTCCCTTTAAACATAGTTAGAATATCAGTGAATAGATCCTGTAGGAACAACAAGTATATTTGATCACCATACTTGAAGATATTATCATTTAGCAAAACATAAACCGATCTATACAAAAGATTTATTCAATGCATCGTTTTATAGCTACAGATGCACATAATGAAAAACAAACCTAGAATTAAAATTTAATATGATAATTATAACCAAAAAAGAAATATTTCCAAAAAAGGATTCTAGTATAGTATTGCGTGATTCTTAGAAAATTGATTAGTCTGTGAAATTACAAGTCTTTGCTTGTTTATGTACCATAATTTCAAGTGCTGGTCGTATTGTTTGAATAGATTTAACTATACTTTTACCTAATGTACTTCAAAAGCTATCAAATGATAGAAACAGGATAATAATTTAAGAAATATTACAATGTAAAATATACTGCAGCGCACGAAGTAGCAGAAATTTATTTTCTACTCAAAATTTGGAATCAAATTAAAAATAATATAACATATTTAAAAAAAAATGTTTTTTTTACTGGCTAATGGAATTTAATGGATATTAATGTATAAAGCCAATATTATTATCAACAATTATCAAAACTGTTTTTCTTTGCAGTTAGAAAAGAGTAACAAAAAAGGTATCGTAGATTATCAATATAGCACGGTACTTTGATTCTTTATTGAACTTACCAGTGTAAAATTACAAGATCCCACTGAAATGTATGTGTTACATCAATCTTTTTATCAGCTTGTAATATATAACAAGTTGTGTTAGTATAAAGAAGGTTCATTTCAGCTAGTTTATTATTTTAGGTTTATTACTTCATACAAAATCCCAATATGTCTAACGATTTCATAGGACAAATATGAATATTGTACAATTATCAAATCCAAATTTCAAATATGAATATTGTACAATTATCAAATCCAAATTTCTTAATGAAATACCAGAAACTGTTAGCATACAACGTTTCACACACCAACCCTATTGACAGCATTTTGAAGAAGTTATTAATTATATTATATGTAATTTAAAATAGGAGGAAGAATCTAAATCAAAACCGCACAAAACGCCTTGGGGGAAAGTCAAAGACATCTTACAAACCCATCGTCACAGTCTTAAAAGTAAACCACGTCGCAATAGTGTAAAATCGCAGAAAAACAGCTGTAGCGAAGATCGCTGGTCGGTTTCCAGCGAGCATGACCTCTTATGTCCTGCGGAGTCTGCAGAAATATCTGTCGAGGGACCGCGGATTGAAGTAAGTAGCGAAACACCCCAACCGATGGATACTGAAGAGTTAATTCCACCGAAAAGAGACAGTCTGAAGAGATTAACGCCAACGTTGACGGTAACAATGCCATCCACGGAAGAATTGAGAAGCATGAATAACTTGCTCCTGTTGGACGACATACATGAAAGTAGACCTAATAGTAAGATGGAAGGAGAGAGGTCACCATCTGGTGCAAGCCCTGGTGGAAATAGGAAGCCCCCTGTTCATTCATTAAACCTGCACACATCCAAGCAAGAATTAACTGATACGGAGCATGGATCTCCGTTGCTCCAGCGTAAGGATTCGAAATGGGCAAAAGTTAAAAGAGCCTTTTTAAGTGGATCCGTTCCTAGCAGTCCTAACGTTCCCCAAAATCATACAATGTTCTTTAATGATATGGGTAAGTAGGTACAACGTAATTATTAATGTAACACAAACACCTTTCATTCATTACAATTCTCTATAAAGAGGCTTTTCATTTTGCAGTTTTGTTCACTAAAATTTAATAAATACGCAAAATAAATACAAACTATTATATCTTCAAAAATTCTTGCTTTCTAAGAAGATGTTAGGTTTTTTATCTGTGTAGCAAACATATGTGAGGGTTCGGGGCTAACGTCAGTAATGGGTATTCCAGTCGGTGATAGTGTTAGTATCGGATATAGGCTGACGTGAAATGAATGAGCGTACATGAGATAAACACAATCCCTCTTCCCATGAAATGTTCGTATTGTTCAATTAATAAAACGAACAGATATAGTTTCTAGTTTCTAGTTGATAATGTCTTCCAGTAATGTTTCTAGTAATATGATCTGGCCATTATTTTCTTGTGAAACTCTTTGTTTTCTGCTCTTCGTATTTTCTTTGATACGAGCGGGGGTTATGTATTAAACCCCCGCCCACATCCACCATCCACAGTCCACGGTTCAATTTACGTTCGCTATTAAAATCATTTATTATTACTCACTTATTATTAAACACTGTTACCTGTATGTAAGGTTTATTTAACATAAAAAAGTTTACCTGCTTCATAGCATTTTTTAAGTATATACTAGTATAATATAAAGAATTATCTTTTGACAACATTTTAAGATTATATTATGTCATATATTAAACTAATTAATTATAGTTATAGTATATTATAATATAGTAAAATATTTTAAATGTATTTCGCATTTATTTAATGACAATGTAACAAAATTATGTTAAACTTCGGTAAATAATAAAACACAATAAGAGCTATAAGAAATATTCGTAAGTCCCGTGTTTACGGGTATATTTAACTTTAACGTCTTAACCCTCCCTCGGCCGGATAAATTCTTGATTTGTGTATTATATTAATATATTTTTGAATGTTAAGTTATTTATATATGTTTATAATTAAATTTAAAAAAAATTCAGCTATGAAAATAATAATTAATAGATTTTTTATATTAATTTTGTTATTTTTGTATTACTATAGTAATACACTGAACTTGTTTCTAGTATATTCTTTATAGTAGTGCAGTAAATTTGTTTCTACAATATATTGTAGAAACAAATGTTTATAGAAGAGAGGTAAATGGTGTTGCCTGCTGAAGAATATGCAGGCGCTAATTTGTTTTTATAAGCATACTTTTGAGTCTTACGTTATTTTCAAATACTTATTGTATGTTTTGCAACATGTATACTTTGTTTCTGTACACAAATTCTGTGTGTAAAGAAAAGAAAATATTTTTAACATTTCTCATGGATTTTAATTGTCATTCTTCTTGTTTTCATTTCTTCATTGTTATTGTTTTTCACTTTGCAAAATCATGAAAATGGAAGTGTATCAACAAAAAATATTAATTTTCTGTCATGTAACTATTGACATGAGTTAATATTTAGATTTGAGTGTTAACTTATGATTACAGGAAAATAATATTGATTAATACTTTTCAAAGGATAAATATCCCTCAATGTCGTTCTTCTAATTCATTAATGATTCGAATTACTGAGATGGACATATGATCCCCAAATATTGAGTTTTGAGATAACGTCGAAAACAATATCCGAGTTGTATGCATTCCAGCGGTATTCGACAAGGTTATCTGCTTTATAAATTAGTTTCGTTGCACTATGGACCAACTGAATCTGCGAATTGAAACAGATAGATTTGATTCCACGATTTTTACTTATACCTGATTTTTAGAAGATGTCTAACTAATGAACTAGAAGACCTATATATATGCATATAACACTCCAGTTCTATTATGTCTTTAGTTTTATTAGGAATTATAAATTTAAATTAAACTCATGTGTTGTTTCTAAAATTTCAAGTTTATTTTGTTAATTTACATACATACTTTAATAATTACATTGCTTAACTTAAATCATACCTGAAATTTGAAGAAACGACATTTAAAGTTTGTTTACTATAAATTGTCCATTCCTTTTTATCTAATATTATTATAACCCTACAATATGCACTTGAGTAACTGAATAAAAACGTCGGTTTTGTCCACTCCAGATATCAACTGTGTTGGGCGTTATTTCTACAGTGCCATCTATTGCATTAAAGAGTATATGTTTTCCATGAACGGTCACTGTTTTACCGACAGACTAACTAAAGAAATATAATGGGCTTGTGTCCTCACTTGTTAGTGGTCGATTTTTCAATTGTTGATTGAAATTGATGTTAATAAATGTGTATTGGCGTGTCTGTTTTAATAAATATCTAAATATTGACGGAGATATAGCAATTAAAAGTTTGAATTGTAGTTTTAGCGCTAGAAATGGTCGGACATATTTGTATGACGTAAAAGATAAAAGGTTAAAATTTTGCACGTGTATTACGGTTTTCAATGCCAACATTTTTTAAAAATTTAAATTAAAAAAATTGAAAAAGGGGGTGTCGAGAAAATTAGGGGGCCCGTTAAGGAACTTTGGAAAAAGTTCATATTTTGATTTGTAGAATAATTAAGTATATTATTAGTAAAAAAAAAAAAAAAATTTCGTTAATAAAATATAAACGACAATATACATTTATTAACATCAAGTTCAATCAACAATTTAAAAAAGGACCCCTAAAAAAAGAGTACACAAGCCCATTACCAGAACTTTTAATAAAGTAACCAATTGTTGATCTTATCCGATCGTGCCAATCACATCCGATATATAATATTCAATAATAACTAACCTTTCATGCACCAAGGGCACCAGGGTCCTGTAAATAAGATGAAGACGGGCCAACCTCCAGAGTCATAATTCTCTATCAGTTTGTAAAATTCCTGGCAACAGTTTAATTTTATTTCAATCACCATTTTGTGAAATTAAAAACATTGAAAAATAATCTTTACATTTTGTTTAAATGTCTACATTTTAATTTTATATTTTCATATTTAATTTGTCATTTCTGGTATACTAGATAATGCTGTTGGTAGTCAAATAATCAAGTCAAATCAAAGAATAATAAGTTTTTATTTTATTTAACCCTGTTACGGCAGACATAATATTGGAATTTTATTGTTCCTTGAAATAGCTGTAAATAATATTTGATATTTTGATATATAAATACATATAGCAGAAATTTATGAGCTGTAAGGTTAGTAACCTTAAACAAGGATTGTGATGTCACATGCACTTGGAATGTGTACAACGTTGAATCCCTTTAATAATTAAAGAGACAAAATGACTTTTTAATTGATAATATCTCCTAACATATAACGAGTTATTTAAATATAATTGAACATTTGGGGTTATAAAATACATGCCGTTCTACGGTCTCTGGAATTTTTATCAATTATAATTTTGGTAATTTCAAATTCTTAGAAATTAGTTTACAAGTTACCTCCTATTTTCAAATGTGTGACCAGTACTAGATTAAAATATTGAACGCTCATGGCCTACGGTTACTATGACACTTTCTAAATGTCTACTCCTTGTCTAAGGTCTAACAACAATGTAATGCTTAGCGTTAATCCGACACCTCCATTATTTCTAAAGTCCGCAGCATTTTACAATTGTCAGCTTCATTTGTACTCGTATAGAAATGAATCTTGGTGTGGTTCGATCTAATGCGATATACTGTTTTATTACATTTAAATATATATTTAAATATTTATATACATTTATCACTTATTTTTTTATAAATTAGAAATATTATAACCCGACATATTTTCCGCTAAACAGTATAAACATAATAGTTTATCTTTTACATACACTTTTTAAGGTTAAGTTACCGTAATAATGTATAATAAAAATTATCTTTCGACATGTTATGCAAAATAAAATGTTAATATAGTAGTAAAAGATTTTTACTGAGGTGGAAAATTGTTTAGAAATGCAAGTTCACACTTGCTAGCTTGCCACAATTTAATTCAAAGGTTTTTTCTTCTTCTCATATATAAACTATCTTGCAAGTGTTACACTTGCTAGCTTACTATTAGCTAATTACAGTGTTACATTGCTTTACATGTAATTACAATGTAAAATACTTATGTTAAACTTCGTACATAATTAAACTAGACTCTATGTAAAAAAGATGATGTTAAATAATACTGTATATTTATGATTTATATTTAGTGGGTTACAAGAGCAATAATTAAGTTAAAAAGAAATAGATGCAGTTACTATCTTCAACAGAACTATGAATTAAAATGTTGGATTCTTTATTTGGATAATCAATAACATTAATATTTGATTTCACGACAGGTGACAGGGCATTGATTCAAAGATCAATCAACAGATACTAATGCAATATCTAAGGTACACATGTGTAGTCATATCATATTATTGTACCGATTGTTACTGTTGATAAGACATGCATGCTGATGCAACATATAAACAAATATAACAACATATTATATTGCGCCAAGACAACACATGCAGAATTGAATTGTGAGCCCACAGGTAGAAAATAAACCTTGTAAATAGCTTGCGGCAAGCTTGCAAGTCCACTCACTGCAAGACACATTCTATATTATTAGAAAAATAACCTTGGGATTAGCTAATGTCAAACGAAGTTTTTGTTCATTTATTAAATTTAATAACATCTCCCAGGCTTCCGCTCATATATCGACTTATTCTATCTCCCTTTACTTTTTCATTTCAATTACATCCATGTTTATAAGAAAAAAATTAAAAATATACAAATAGAACTTAACTCATTTTATCTTCTTCTTACTTCATCATTCTTCAATAGCATTTCTCTAATTTCAAAAATTTCCTTCGCATTGTCATTATAATATGGATACCTAATCTCTTCATTTACTAGATGCTCCAGACTTCCAATTTATCTGATCTCATTTGTTCTGCCATGTTGTCAAAGTAACAAGTGTGAAACTGCGTTGCAAGACAATTTCCTAACTGGGTCAAAGCTACTATCATTTCCTTCCCTATTCTCTTCCACACTACCATTGCCATCGCTGTTGAACAGAAAGAGTGTAATAAAGATGCAGAATCAATCGTTACAGTGCTTACAGCTGTTTCGGTAACCCATAAAGTTGTTTATGGGATTTAGAGACGCCAACAATATTAAACGGTAAAACGAAATTCAAATTTTAAATAGCTACATCTCCATCAACTTTTGCATATTTCATAAAATCAAAACATCAATATACATTAATTAACCCATATTTCAATAAAAAAGTCGACCCCTAAAAATTAGTTCACAACCCAATTGAGGAAAATATATTAGGACTTAGTTAAACTGTAAACAAACACGGCGCTTGTGTTTGCCTTTACGCTGGCTGTTATAAACACCGTTTCCATATAATGGTCAAATGTAAATGTGCCAATTACGATATTAATGTGTAAAATGATACGACAACAAATTCTGTCCAATCGGCGCCCACTCTACTGACATTTTTTAAATAATATAGGAAACTAAAATACAACAAAATTTATATACACATTAACATATTATTCTTAAGGTAGTTTTGCCGTAACAATCGGAGACAGAAATCTAGTATAGTCTGACAGTCAATATGAGAACTTGAAAATCTTAATCGATAAAAAAAAATTATTTGATTTTAAATTTTTTTTTTTTAATTTTATATGCACTTTAATTATAAATATTTCGGTTCACAACAATGCAAAAATTTCTTTTTTTTTTTGACAAATTAAATACACCTAGTAAATTAACACTATATTTTAATTTTATCAAATTCTTAAGAAAAGTGGGTTTACGGTCATACTACCTAAGATGTATCAGGTGCCTGTAAATGAGATACTTAAAAGAGCTTAGGGCGTCGAAATAAATAACTCATTTTTTGACTTTCTTGTAAAATGACTATTTTCTAATGTTTTCTAATGATTATTTAATGTTTAGATATTGATGAAATAAGTAGTGGAGATTACTCGGAGCCCACTACCCCCAGTAAACCCAATGCACCTCTGCGCTTACCATCTGTGCAAATAAAAGATGAGATTCGACGGAACTATGAAGAACTTCAGAAGAAGTTAAGTCAAGAATTTAATGAAAAAATATTAGAATGGGAGAAAATGAAAACAGGACCTTCCGGCAGTGGTTTTCATATTGAAGAACTGCAGCGTGAGTTGTTGATGTCACAGCGAACCGGTAATCTAAGATCAACTGGAGGTAATTTATTATGATTTATATTTCAAGAAATAATGTAGAAAAGCTAGTGGCAATCGGGATTTCAATATATGCCTCGTTTTTAACTTATAATTTGACTCGTATCTCGGATTGTGAAGATCTGTAGTAAATGGTTTAAATAGTTTTTTCGAGCTTTTGAAATCAATATTTCAGTTTCTCATCTCACGTTAACCCCAGTAAAACTGACATTTAAAACTTCTTATATATCTTGGCACTGATCGATTAATAAAATATAATTAATTATTACATACGGCATATAACATAATTACTTCTTAAAGAAAAAGAATAGTCACTTCTTAAGCCTCATTCCCACTCACAGTTTTGATATTTAATTTACTGTTTTTATTTAATGTTATAATCTAGATTTCAGGTTCTCGTTTAAGCATTCCTTTTCACATTTGCGTTTTAATTCAAGTTTAGTTAATTTAGTTAGTAAAGTAAAGTAAAAGTAATTTAAATTTTGACAGTACGACAGTTGGACAAAATTGTATGTGAAATAAATAAAATTGCTATTTTTAATAACAATTAGTAATAGAAATTGTTATCTCTTCTATATTTTTCAAAAACTGATATTAAACTTCTTTTAAAAGTAAATCCTACTGCATTTTGGAGGTTATAATATAACATAGTTTTTCTTAATTTAATATTTTTAGTTTAAAACATTGGACCTTGTAAGGTTCTAAAAAAATAAGAAAACTAAAAAAATATATTAAATTAAAAATGGTACTGTGAATGACTACGCGTATTGCCATATGCTAAACAATTTAAATTAAATACAAAATTAAATTAAAGCAGTGAGTGGGAATGATGCTTTACCCAAAACGACTGCCTCCATCACCTGCAGGCTAAATTCACCTCTAATGGTAACAAAACTATGCCACTTGCATACGACTTCCATTTCGCTTCCCTTCTCTCCTACGCTTCATTCTGTGACGCTTAGCCTTATATGTCGATGTCGGTGTTGGAGACTTGATCCGAGTTAGATTAGGAGTTAATCTCGTGGTGATTAGGACACTATCAAACGATCGCTTTCTTCGCACTCCTAAGTAGTAACTTTTCAACATTAACCTTTATTGCAAATCTATTTTTATTGAAGGTTTCTGTTCTTTTTTCCGCTTAACTATTTCATTCACTGTATTCAATAAAATAAATAAATTAAAATATTTAATTTTTTAGTACTCACAGAGATTGTCAGGATACTAATCTATCCTCTTACTATTATTACATCAATGGAAAAAGAAAAATTTCAATGCCAATGTCAACTTCTTGCCCCCCTTTCCAAAAACTCGTAGTTATTGATGATTATAGAGGTGTTTACTAATGGATCTAAATTTACTTATTGTATGATTTTCTTTCTATCGTTAGTAGAAATCTCATATAAATAGAAGACCCATCTTCTCTTGATTTGTTTACTAATATTCGTTATTGACCTTTTTTGATTTAGATCGAACCTCGACTTTAATCCCTTTCAGTTCTAATTCTACATTTTTTCCGAGTTATGACTTTTTGAAGTTCTATTTCGAATGCCATTCATTTCTGAATTACTTACAATTTTTTTGATTCACAAATATCTTGTCCCAAATTCTACCACAAGGTGTGTTCAAGGTCTTAGATTTCAGCAAAGTAGGTTATGGCTAAAAGTAAGATAGCCTACTGCAACGTGTGCGTGTCGTTATCCATAATGTTAGTGGCTCTTCGGACTTGATGAATTCATTTAATTTTTCAATGATATGAAATGATTTACTGATAAGCAAACTTCACTGTAGGGTGTACCTGTACATGAACACATTCGGTCAGACGTTATTATTTTAATGAAGAACTTTCTAAGAAATGGGTTAGCTAATGAAAACTATAATCGGCGAAAACTATAATCGGCAAGGTTAAGCTACTATTATGTTCGAATAGACCAAAGACTGCAGTTGAAAAACAAAAGTATAAATCAATGTTTAAAATAAACCCCATTCAACTGAGAATTGTAAAAATCGGGCATTATTCTAATGGCATTAAGAGATATTTGCACAGGAAGATTGAGTTTCTAATGAAGTATTGAGGGATTTCTATTGGCTCAATTTATTGACAGTTCTTTTTATTATAATGTAGAGCTTTGCTATAGTTGTGGATATATTTCTAATGATGTTATACGATATATCTAATGAAGGATTCGGTTTCTATTTGTGAGTTATGAGAGAGATATGACGCTCATTCACGGAGAATTGGGAAGATGTAAAAGTACAACACAAACAATCCATCGTAGGAAAATAATTATTTATTATAGACAACATTGCATATAAATGATATAAACATGTGTATTACAATTATTACTTATTATTATTTATATTATTTATTTTAATGATGCTCACACGGCTACGTTCAAATAATACGAGTACATCAATTGCATGTGTTCAATTGCATTGCCTAATAATTCGGTATACAAATTTATTAGCAAAGAAAAATAAGATATAGATAAGGAAAAATTATTAATTAATTCAACATTACGCTAGCGAAAATAATAAATATTTCTACATTAATTAATTTAATTTTTGCATTATCTCTTAAAATTAATTATAATTATATAATATACTAGATATTATTCACATAATACATTATAATTTATTCAAGTTAAAAAATATGTATTATTTTCAAATTGTTTACTAAATTATCAAAAAGCAATAAACAAAAAACGAATTTGATAACTGAAATGCTTCTTTCAGAATTGATTTGATTAGAATGTTTCGTATAATATAAATATACTTATATATAATACTTATATAATAAATAATAACATAAATATTTGGAGAAACTCCAAAATTAGATGTAAATAGTAAGGAAAACAGTTTCCAACAAAAAAGAATGTTATTTAGAAAAGAAAATTAAACGTTGTGCACCTCTGACTTCAATGTACACATTAACACGTGTGTTGCAAGACACCATTACATCTGTGAATCTACTCAGACATAACTCAGAGTTAATGCAGACAATGCAAACTTACATAATTGAAACTGCCATATGATTTATGACAAATAAATTCTTAAATAAATCCAAAATTAAATTTTCTTTATTCAACCTTATTCTTCCCTATCTTGAAATTCTTTGAAGATTTCATCACTGTATCACAATTTCTCGCTATGTGGCCAAACTTTCCGCATGTATAACAGTTTCTGCGTTCCTTAAATATGCTACCGCCTGACTTGTGACGATGATCAGATTGAACGCTTTCAATCTTAATTGCATCAGCAGATGCTGGGTAAGCTGATATCTTTACCACCGCATTGTCTACCCTATGAGCGATTGCGTGAAGTTCAGATATGGATTCCGGTATGGAAGCTTGAGCCAAGTACATGGAGCAGGTCGGGTTGGTGTGGCTTACAATTGAAGCTACTAATTCTATTTCAGGGATATTCAATCCCAAAGCATTATGTTTCCGCAAAACGTCCCACATAAAAGTTGATAGGCTTTCCCCAATATTTTGCCAACGATAGATATATTTTTCCTTTAATATATCTAATTCTGCAGGCAGCAAGAATGTATTTACTACTTTCGCTTTTAGTTCTTTCCAATCATGATCTGAATAGCAATTTTGAATCCACCAGGATCTAAATCTTCCCTTCACTAGTATTCGTAAGCACAACTTAAAACGATCAAAGTAAATCTCAAACCCTTCTATTGATTCATCCACTTGCTGCAGAAACTCCACCAATTTATAGATGTCGCTTCCATCACATGGTAATACATCCCTTAATAACATTTGGATGTTTGCATCAGACAGATAATGTTTTCTTACAACGTTAAGCGAATTGCAGAGTGTGACAGATGAATCATTTTCCAGTGTCTTAAAAGATATGGGACTTATTCTCAAGTCTGTAATGCTATTTACCAGAATTGGTTCTGGATCTAAAATATTACCATCCTTTAGTTTTCCTGCCATAATTTATGCTTTTTACTCTGTGGAGTGTTTAACTTTTTCCAGTCGACGTGGTTAACTAAAAAATATATATTTAGTATTAATCAGAGAAAATAACATTTCATTTTAGCGACTTGCTCGGTAATAAATGGTGGATTTAACCTTTGTGTGACTCGATTCGTTGTGGAGTAACTCGTTCCACTGTAATCAATGAGCATCTGCTTATCAGAACAGTGAACAGTATTAAGACCTTCAAATTCTATTGCAACAATACATTTATTATGCAAGCGTAAAGATTAATTATTCGACATGTTATACATCTCTATAACTGATGGATAAATTATATACATTTCAAATACTACAAGTACATTGATAATTGTCAACTCAATCGCAAATCAACTTAAGTAATCCTTTTAAATATTTTACAATTTTTAAAGTAAATAATTAGTTTATCATATTATTTTCCGTTATTTTACTTAAATTTTTATTTCTATTGTTGAATAGATGTCGAGTCCAGCACATTGTCAAAATCAACAAAAGTCTTGACATAGATAACAACAAAACTGACACAACAAAATTTAAGTAATCTTAAACGTGCGGCTTTCTTGCCGATCTTCTTATTGCAAAATAAAGCCGAACATTGACCATGGGTTAAATAAAAAGAAAGTAAAATTCATGCTAATATAAGGTAACTTACGTGCAGTCTATTTTAGATATTTAGTTACTTCTTCACAATAACTAGTTGACAGCCGATTTAATGTACGAGTATTCCAATAATTTATATTTCCTCAAACATAAATGTTTTCTCATCGTAAAAACAACAAACCAAAAATCTGTTTGTGAGCTCTCAAAAGTAATTCTTCAAAACCCAAGAAAATTAAAAAATATTCAACTACTGTTTTTTACAGCAACGATATTCTTTATGACTTGTTGTCTTTGTGGTACTTTGGTAGTGGTCGACGGTCGACGGTCGACACTGTCTTGTTCGGGTTTAATCGTTTAAGCAACCGAACAAATACAAATAATAGAAATATAAATCTATTATATCAGCCTATCGTACAAATAAGAAACTAAAACGATAAACCGTTCAGAATTTATTTTTAAAACGTCACATGATGTTACGTCGTGGTTCCAAGACTAACAATTAGACCCGTAATAAGGTTTGCTAACTTACACTCTTGCATTAATTTTGGTTAACAATTTTTAATAGTTATGCCGTCATATAATTTACTTATTAGACGAAATAAATTAAAAACCCATTTATGATTTTTCAGCAATTCCCAAATTGTCTTATCGAGATTATCCAACAAGAGAAGAGAATTTGTCTGCAGATTTTAAAAAGAAATTAGACGAATGGCAAAGAATTAAAAAACAGCAACGAGATTCAGTAAGTGGAACTCGAGAAGAAGTTTGTAGCTCACCAACACCTTTTTCAGCTTCTTCAAGTAAAAAGAAGATTACAGATTGGCAATTGTGGAAGACCAGTTCGGTTAAATATGAGAACCAAATGCAAAATGCTCCAGTCCGTCACTTGCCGGACCAGAAAGATTTATCAGATGATTTCCGCAAGAAATGGGGTAATTTTTAAATAATATTACACAATCTTGTAATAATATAATCAATATTTATTTAGGAATAAGTATAATATCCACGAGACTCATTCATGTAGCATTTACGGGATCGTATTTTTAATCATATATGTTACATACATTTTTACAGACTCATGACTTTCAAAAGATTTGTCATTAAATGTGGGGAAATATAAAAAGTACTATATTGAATGTTGCTTACATGGTAAAATTAATTATTTTCAGTGATGAAAAGTTTAACTTGTCTTTTCATCATGATAGAACTCGTACGTATAGTACGTAATAGTAGAATCGATCATTTACCGACTAAGTGCATATATACATTTACGTTAATAGCATCAGCTATATTATGGTTGTTCTACTTTTGGGTTTAGTGGATAGTAAGTAGTATACATTGAGTATATTTAACATAATTTTACAGATGAATGGAAGAGATTAAAAGCAACTAAATCCGTTCCTTCTTATACGTATTATGATGAAGATCGCGATCGCAAGCAGAAACAAGTTAAATCTGTACGTTCCTCAGCACGTTCACCAGATCAGGAAAATTTAATTGACATCAGAAACTCACAGCCAGTAGCAGGTCAAAACAGAAACAATCAAAGAAACAGCAAGAAATATAAAGATAAAGACAAGGAATGGCTTGACAAGGAACTACAGAAAGTACATCGTCAGCGGGATCGGTTGGACAGGGAACGAGACAAATATATCGAGAGAGAAGAAAGGTAAATTTTATATTTCTGGTAAAATTATTTTTCAGATAATATTCTGCGTAATCCATAGGAGATCGAGCCCTAGACCAGCGCTTTGTTTTTTATTGGGTTTCGTTGTTATCAAAGTTTAATTTATTACATGATTATTATACATATTCATACACTCATCAGATAACAGTGTAGCACACATATACGAAGTCGTCACACTCAGAAACAGTCGACGTTAAATAAAACAAATTTATATATATAGCAATTTCTCTGTATTTGATTAGTTTTTAATACTATGCATTTGTGACAGTACATATTTCCAAAATGATGTGTACATGCTATACCATTACAGTGGTTTGGCATTTGATTAACCAAGCTAATGTTTTAGACTTACTATATTGCGGCGCGCAGTTGACAATGCAAACGCAGTTAACAAAGAAGTATTGGTTCAAACTTCAACTGGATTCTTTCGTTTTCCGGGAATATCAAGAAAATTTACACGTCGTTTATATGAATGGGAAATTGCTAGAGGTATTGGACCCGAAGCATCTACTTTCGCATTACTACATCCAGGATATCGCCCGCTGCAAATGGAGAGAGCTCCTAGTCACACTGATGACAATGGAAGTAAGTTAATCGATATGGAAGATTATAATTTATGCGAGAAATAATTGATATACTGATGGAGGTCGCATTCTCATTACAGACGATCGGGCAACGCCACGTCTGGTGAGATCTTTATCTGCAGGAAGTGTTGCCAACGGAGGAGCTCAACCTTCGCCTACCATTAGTCATCAGCTTTCCAGCCTGTCGTTGAATGATATGGATGAAATAGAAGCGTGTCTTGCTGATTCACGGGTATTTTTATTATTAGTAACTTTACCTGGTAGTGGTTCTTTAATAATCGTTCTCCTTAGAAATATTGTTATCCAATCTTTCAATTCTCTCAGGCTGAAAATAAAGGTTGTTTGATAGAGTAGGAAATTTTGAAAGCTGGTCTAAAAGTGTAGTTTCCCACTGGTTCAGACAGTGGGTCGCATCAGACAATCATATTTACATCTTTCGTTATGCATCATCAATATTACCGATAATGTTATTTTCGAAAATATATTGTTAATATCTCTAAATGTGGAATATACAGGTTGAAAACAAATAACGAAAGAAATCAAAAGGAACCAACTTTAGTATACGAGTAAATGCTTCTTTACTCCATTTTTGATATGGGTAACAAATAATGATGCAGTTAGATGTCAACATTCTACTGTTTACCTCTTTAAAACGATAGATACATAATTGTTATACAATGTGTAGATGTTTCAACTAAGTAATATTTTTAAAAAGTGGAAAGCGTAATCTCCAAATCGCGATATCATGTGCATGCGACAACGCTGCAATTCGCTAGCACTCTAAATCGGGCGTAACATAAAATGTTGGGGTTGGAAACACTTTCTTTTTTGTAACGCCTCACCTGTTTTGCGGTATAGATAATTTTAAAAAATGTAGGAATAAGAATCTAATTTAAATTGATTGATATCTTCAAAAAAAGGTATTACCTATGAACATAATTAAATTAGTTCCTCTTGTCTACTTCTTTTTTCCTACACTTTCAAAGAATATTACTATATACAAGTATTTACATTTATTTAAATTCATTTCTCTTAGGATACATCAGATGCTGAGAATAATGATAATCAGAACGGTCAAAATGAGCCAGAAGCTGTAATTGTAGATGTTGAAGATGAAATTGTAGAGACCGCAGCCCCCCTCGTGACTGTTACTCCGGTTGTTGAACATCAAACGCCAGTTTACAAATACGCGAATCAAGAAGTCAGGGTGTTGTGGTAAGCATAGGATTTAAATGGAAAAGGGAAAGACTAATCGTTTCAATCAATGTTATCAAGGGCAACAGGTAAAGTGAGGGTAAAGTGACTCTTGCAAACTTATGTCATAGTGAAGATTTATAACATGAAATAGTTGTGTTACAGTACTACCTACTACTTTATGGATTCTGGAACAAAAATGACGGAGTTCATTTAAAGTCAATCTTTACGACTATATTTTGAACCGTGTTGTAAAGGCCCCATACCATATCTGTTCCGCTAGTTTTTTCTAACCAGACTTTTGTTTTTCCAGTGAGGGTGAAGAATGCATTGGACCAGCCGTTCAAAGAGGAAGATCAACACATCCAATATTGGAGCACTTGGAAAATGCTGAAAAGCAGTTAAAATTGCTCCAATCGGAGCCTAAATTAAAATCGAATCAAAATGAGGAGGAACAAGAAGGAGAAATTAATAGGGTAAGTATGTATACCATATAGATAAACTCGTGTACAATTGCTTGATGTAAAACCAGATTAAATCAATATACGAATAGTTACATAACTCATTCAAATTTTCTGTTTATGTTATTGATTTAGTTTTAATTAAATTAATTGCAGTTTTTGTAGCATATTGTGGTCAATGTTATGTTGTATATTTCAGAACTCCCCCATTGTGTCAAGTTTGACGCAATTTCTTCGAGAAATTCGTCAAACTTTACCAAATTTTTTACCTCTTATAACGTTTCGGAAACCAGATAACAAGGCTGCGATTGTAGTAAATGCTGATTACTTGGTGAAACATGTAAGGAAGATAGAATAATACGGTCATAACTTAGAGGCCTATTTTGTAACTACTTACCTGACGTCTGTTAACTTCTGGCGATTTTTCAAAGCCCTATAATTTACAAATTAGGCTTCTCATGCCAGCTTCAATGTATGGGATCAATTTTGCTATTTATTTAAGGTATTCTCATACTTTTGTATAACCTTACATAGCATAGTTTAGAAAATACAGGCCTTTAAAAAATCGTCAGAAGTTAACAGACCTCAGGTAAGCAGTTACAAAATAGGCTCCTTAGTTTCAATCCTAATTTTTTACATTTCTATTAAATTTAAATAATATTTCAGATTGAATTAATTGAAGAGCGAGTTAAAAGAAATGAATCAGTTACAAAGGAATTGGATCAACTACAAAGAAATATTGGTGAATTAAAAAATGCTTTAACTACTGCGGATTTTAATACAGGTATAGTTTTGTAACATTAAATCTTATTTAAGACTAGGACTACCGAACCCGTCAATACTTGTCAGGGTATAGTAAATATTCAGACCTGGTAGTTCTAGTGGTAAGCTGAATATTTTATAATAAAAATCTGTTCTATTTAGATTATGAACTGCAGAATAAAGTAAAGATAAACCAAAATACTATACATACAACGGAAGAAGGATCAGTTACATCGGTAACTATTACGCCCGCATTTTTAAAGAAAAAACAATCTCTGGATTTGACTGAAGATATAAGAAGTGCAGGATCAATGGCTTCATTATCATCCACATCAACAATTTGTGATGAAAGCTATTCAAAAGGATCCGAAAGAAATGATAAAACAATTGCTACATTAGGAGCCATTCCAAAAACATATGAAAAGGATGAATCATCAAAAGATGATAGTTCGAAAGTGAACATTAATAAAAGAAAACAAAAATTGAAAAAGTCTAATAATGAAAAATTGAAGTTGTCAATTAGTGACAGTGATAGTGAAGTAGAGGCAGAAGGGAATACAGAACAAGAATCGTTGCGTAGACAAATAATGAAGCGTAAACTGCTCAGAACTAAGAAACTGTCCGAAGAAAAAGTTGAAAGCGATGGCGGTGAAGATGTTGTGTATGTATTGAAGATTAAACCTGGACAAATTATAGAACAATCAAAATTATCCAGTTCTCCAGAACGAACTCCTAGCATAAGGTCAACACGTTCCAACGATTCCTTTCGTGATTCTATAGGCAATATTTCTGGAACCGGAAGTATTGTGGGACCAGCGGAATCGATTATATCATTAAACTCAAGTGTATTTGTCAAAACTACTAGAAAATTATTCTCGCCAATTAACAATGGTAAAACCTCTGCTGTTGCAATTGATCTTGATGAAACAGACTGCACATCCGAGCGTAATAAGATTTTAGATATTGGTGAAATTGTGTCACATGTAGAGGAAAGGAAAGAAAGGGCCCCATTTGAAGGTGACAAAGAAATAGTTGATGCAGAGATATTTAAAAAGGGGATTTTAAAAACTCAATCTCTTTCAAATTTGCCACCATTACCACAATCTCCAAATACAACCCGTAGAGAATCTCATAAATTATCTAAAGAGACTGCTCCAAGTATCAGAAAAATTATAGAAAAATATTCGGAAAATTTCGATGAATCTGGTCAACAATCGCCCAAAAAGAATGGACAAGCGTCACCTGTTCAATGGAGATCACCTGTAGCTGAACGTAGAGTTCGGGCACAAACTCAACGTTATCAAAATCAACTTCGGAGTGGATCTTTTACGGGAGGTTGTTCAAATTCTGAAATTATTGACTCGGTTTATTCAGAAGTACAAAAGTCGGCTAGTGTTGGAACTATCCGTAGATCTGCAAATGATTACACTGAACTTGAAAGGACACGTGGCGTCAATTCTCCTAATAAATTATTGCGTGGTATTTTAAAATCTTCAAGCGCGGGTTCTATTAAAGCACAACCGGAAGATTCTCAGAAAAATGAGAATAAACTGATCGAAGAAAATGTAACTTTAGAAGCAATCGAATATACTAATAAAGCTGCTGCAATTGTATCATCAACGGCGAAATTGCAAAATACACCTCCAAGAATTTCTAGAAAATATGACACAAAGCCACCATCTCCTCGATTGCAATGCAAAGTTGTCAGACCATACACTAGCTCTCTTTCTGCACCATTAATCTTGGACTCCGACTTGTCATTATCTCCAGCTTCTCGACAACGTGCTATGCGAATAAAAAAGGCAAAAGAAGATTTCCTTGCATATGGAACAAGTCCAATACATTATCCGTCTACTTCTTCTGAATCACCAACAAATACAATTTTAAGTCCGTCTGAAATAACCGATTCCACGCGTAGAAGTTTTCCACTAAAGGATGGTCAATTGGACTCTATTAAAGATAATCATAACGTCATGTTTACGCAAAAGGGTTCTATTAACCACTTCCGTAACCGTTTGAGTCAGGTTAGTGTTGGCAGTGAATCGAGTGGTGATTTCGCTTGCTCTCAAGGTTTGCACGAAGATGGCCAATTGATTAAATCAGCAAGTGCTGGAATGATTAATGTTGATGCACAAACATATAGAAAATTGTCTTCAGAAACACATCCATTGGGATATGTTTCTTTGCCACGCTCTTCAGCACCTTCAGGCAATGGTTCTAAAATTTCATTGACAGCAGGAAAGTTTGGCTTATCTAATATAGCATCAAAATTCCGAAAAGTAAAACTACGTAAAAATAAGGAGAGAGATTCGAAAATGAACACTGTGTCGATGTTGTGTCGTCAGAGTTTGCTTGTTGATATTAATGTTGATGATAAAGTTGCTGGAGATGGAAATGGACAGAGGGGGTCAACTAGTCAACTTGTTGACAAAGATATGGGAAGTCTGAATAAGCTGGACACAAAGGATTCGAAAGCTACAGGGAAGGAAGTTCATAAAAAGGAACGTAAAAAGTAATAGACTACCTGGAAACGTCTATACTCATTAACCTTAACGCCTTAACGCGTTAAGAGGCGTTGCTTTTGAGTTTTAAATGTTTAATGTTAGTATTAACAAATTTATACATAAACATATATACATACGTGTGGTACGGTGTGTTAATGAACGTACTTAGTTCGTGAAATAGACTACAAATAGTTGTGAAGATACTAGACTAGACTAGATATTGATATAACATATTCGTACTAAACTCCGCTAAATATAATTATGTAACATTAAATAAATAAAATGTTGATTATAATGCAAGATTTTATAATACTACATATAAATTAATACATTATTATTACACTATTTTAAGTCCATCTTACATTTATTTATTGGTATTGAAAATAAATATGTTAAACTTCGGTAAATGATAAATGATACATGATTTTACGTGCAGCGTTTAGTGAGATTTTTATGTCAAAGTTCTAAGTTTAAAATTCTTATTTCACCAACTAGAGTATTATATTCTACGTATTTCACGAAAAGTATACAAAAAGTTATTATTTTCACAAGCTGGCCAGTAAATTAATACACCGTAATACATAAATAATATTTTTTCATAATTGTTCTTTCATAAATATTTTATTTTATAAAAATAACTTTTATATATTGTGTAACTGTTAAAAATTATATACTTCATATAAAATTGTAATATGCAGTTGTTTATAAAAATAAATTTTTATTCTATGTTAAAGTAAAATATAAAACAATAATTGAATTTTTCTTAATATTTAATATCTTCTTTATATTATTCAATTAGGTACAAGATTGGACCATGTATCCTATAAATCGACTGATGGTTTCAGGATGAAGGTAGATATTTACGTCCTAAAATAAATATTGGAGAATATTTTCAGTCACACAATCGCGGAATAAGTCATAAGGTAACGGCTTACGGTGAAAGTTAAAGATTATATTAAAGAGTTAATAGAAGGTATAAAAATATATAATGCACGACAAATATTATAAGTAATGAAAACTATGTATTCGCAACAAGCACGCAAAATTAAGTACTCGTAATAATAATGTAATTAAACGATAAAATATTGGTCCTAACTAAAAAAAATGTAAGTGAAAGAAAAAAGCAATGGCGACATTTTTGTCGTTCAATATACAGGGTGAAACGGCACGATTTAAAAAATGACATAAATTAGAGATTAATGAAAAGTTAATTTATTTAAACAGTGGTAATTATTAATTTTCATTTAAAATTACTTATTTTTTTAAGATGGTGTGAGTCCTTCATTAAGCACATATTGTCGGTGCCTGAGAGTGAACCTCTTCATGACCTTGCATAACATCACTTGGCAAAAGCGTATGCGATTATTAAAATCTTAAGGTTTTCAAGCTTTTACTATCTGCATGCAGTATGGCACCGAAAATAACCGACGGCGAATTCGGACGTAAATCGGCGGGTTGGATGAGCGGCTACTATTAGCAAAGCAAACCGACTGTGTGTGTCACAATACATACATACTCCGTACCGATACGACAGTACTCCAAGCAACTTGTGTATTGGAGTTGTTTTGCACTAACATAATTTATTATGACAGCAAACTTTTACTTTGATTTTTATCGATTTAGCATTTATTATATATCTGAGTTCTGGTTGGCGTGAATTTTAATTTAGTTCTATCGTATTTGTTTGGTGGTTTGTATAAACTGAAGCATGTTGAACATACTCGTTCACAATGTCGCCGATAGATTCGAAATGAAGCGGATTGAAGAGATACAAAGCGCTTTCTTAGGTATCCCCTCCAGTCTGAGGAGCCTGATTGCATTTACAAAGGTTCGGATAGGTTAGCGTTGTGGTGGTGGTATCGCTTGGTTAAAATTCGCTGTTATTCGGTTCTAATGTGAGAGGTAGGTACCGCCCGTATTCGGACGGCTTTGCCGCTTGCAGTGTACGAGGTCTCATTAGATTTACAGGGTTCGGATAGGACATTCGTTGAATTACGGTACCATACTGAGACAGGCCTTAATGTCCGTTGCTGATACCAAGTTCTACGCTGATTTACGTGGGATTCTTAATAAAGCTTCACGCACGCGGTCCATGTTCCCCAGGTACGGCTTGTTTTTTCACTCCCGCCTTTTTTACTTGCTGTGCTAGAAGTAACTTCAAAGATATTGACCCAAAAGAGGTTGGCTTTACGAGATGACGAGGGAGCTTTTGGGACTAAATTAAAGGGGTTAATTGAAGGAAAGCGCGTTGAACATTAACAATACTATCTGAGTTTTCATAATATGCCCTTACAGCAAACGCCTGTTCTGCACTCGATCAACGCTCCGTGGCTACTAACACTTCCAGCCATAGAGATATAAGAATAGAGTACGCGAAGTGTACGGCCGCGTGTAAGGGGAAGCGATAAAGGCAAAGAGAGATATCCTACGAGTGTCCTATCTGTTTCTTCCTAGTCGAACCGCTGCTGCCGGTTTGGTTGCTATATTTTCGTTAGCGCGGCAGTAAATCACAATATTCGGCTCGAAAGAGACACAGAGGACATTCGTGGCTATCTCTCTCTTTGCCTATATTATAGTATTCAGCCTTTTGCGAACTCTAGTCTTATATCTCTATGCTTCCAGTTGCCTAGTCGCCCTAGGTCAAGTCTCCCACTCCCATTACCCATCACTAATCCCGCTAGTAAGATCTGAAATCGTGCCGCTTCACTGCCTCACCCTGTATTTATTTTGTGGTGTTATTATATGATTCATAAAAATATATATTTAACACACCACAATTTATAAAAAATAGAAACCCAAAAATTCCCAGAAGTCCATTTGGTGATATGGCTCGCTTAGTGGAGTGTAGTCGCTTGTCAACTTTCAGCATTTCACAAACTCGAAAAATGCCAAGACACACATTTCGTATAGAACAACGAAGTCTGAGTAATGACTTTCAGTATTGTACTCGTAATTGTCTGATGGGAGTTTGATTAATATTTATTTTATTTAACGTCGGCCTATTTTCGATTTCTCATGAAACTGTTGATACAAAGTTTCATTGTATTAATAGACAAGTTAAGACTATATAAACGATTTACTAATATCATAATCTTGTACTATCTTCATATCTCCAGCTTAGCGATTATCGGTTTACCTCTCAGTTAGTGCACTGTAATCCAATGGTATTTGGTTCAAATCTCGAATGACTCGAGTGACAAACCTCGTATAAAATAAAGACCACTGTAGTATCGCATAGTTCTGTGCGGTTTTAGTTCCGGAAATGAAATAGGCTTGTGAACTATGATTTAATTTCCAAAAAGTTGTACTATATATTGATAAAAATGAATACCAGAACCTCAAATGTCCAAATATGTTTTAATAACTATTTATATTTTAGGAGATATTAACAATTAATATTTTTTCACTTTAATTACAAATAATTATTTTTTCACTTTAATTCCCATGTTATAGAAAATTCCAATGTATGGTACGTCACATCCTGCAGATTTAAGTGTGTGATACATCGTTTACTACTAACAGCTGCATTGTATACCGCATGAAGTATTATAGCTATACGTTTGTCAACTTTCGAATATTTAAAAAAATTAAAACGTCAATGTACAAAATTTATTTCAATAGAAAATTTAAAAAAAATCCTATAAAAAGAGAATTCACAAGCCCATTGATAAAAGGAAATTTCACAGCACAGCGGCTGGGAGCGCAAATGTTTGTTGCCAAACTAGGTTCGATTCTTGGACCAGCGCTATATTTTCTTGCTGTGGATGTGTCAAGTTTATCTGATTATATATTTAAACAATCGTAACCTTATTATATAGCGATGTTGTTCACATTAAACGTCTCACCATCATAAAAACAACCACATAGTAGGAGGTCAAGGATGTAATAGAACATTATCGAAAATAGGCCGATAAAATAAATTTAGGTGCTTGTCTAGTATGGATATTAGTATTAATTATAGGGGCCTATTTTGTAACTGCTTAACTGACGTATGTTAATTTCTGACGATTTTTCAAAGCCCTATAATTTACAAATTAGGCTACTTATGCCACTTTCAAGGTATGGGATCCATTTTGCTCTTTATTGAAAGTCTTCTGATAGTTTTGTGTAAACTTACATAGCTTACTTTAGAAAATACAGGTCTTTGAAAAATCGTCAGAAGGTGATAGACGTCAGGTAAGCAGTTACAAAATAGGTCCTATAGATTCAAATAAAAGAAGCTAAATTATACGTTGATTAGTTTATTGATTAATATTTATTGATAGCCTCCACCGTACTTTATAAAAGAAATTAATAATAAAACTTTAGTATTGTTGACATTTTAATATTGTTAATGTTATTAATACATTTAGAAGATATTGTTACTTAATGTGTTACGTAATGGAATATGATTATTCTGCAACACATTTTTTAACATCTGCTACTAGGTCTTGAATGTCGGCTCCAATTTCAGCCAACACTTTGCCTTCGCATTGTGAGTACACGACGTGACTGTCCTGGACTTCGTAATACACTTTGTTTGCGAGATGCATTTGTCCCTTTAAATTCAATTCCGCTAGTTTCTGAATATCACGAACCTAAGAACCACATTTAAAACAAGTCAATTTATAAACAGTCTCCATTACTGATTTTATTGAATTAAAATAAAAGAATATTTTTTACCTTTGCTACTAGGCAAGTAATTTGATTGCAAATGCTTTTTTCTAAGCAGATGTCAACAAATTGATTAACAGCATTAATTGTTCCATTTATTTCTTGGATTTCAGATAATATCATGTTCACAATAAAATTTAATTTCTCTTCCCTAATTCCTAAACAAATCTCTTCAGAAGCAAGATATCCTTCCAGTATCTCCTCGAATTTGTCCTTTCGTGCATTTCTGCACTTGGATACCTACAAGTACATTAAATCACAAGTTCAGATTGCATTCAAATAAGTTGATCTCTCACTCAATGTACAGGCCAGGCCATTCATGGACATGACATTCTTGCTCAAATTTAACATTTAAGTAAAATATGTTTAATTAGATATACTCACTCATACGTATGTAATAAGTATCCAAATGTTAATGAATGTATAGTTAATAGTTAACAGTAATACTCGTACATTTCATTAGAATGATAAACATTATAATCCAATAAGAGCCTTTCAGAAGTCAATGCAACTAAGTCCATAAATCGAAATATTGAGAAACTTAAAATCGTAATTAATGTACAAATGTAATTTGAACATTATGAAATGTAAAAATGTAATTTTTGAAAATCTAAGTTTAATAATTGTGTTGGCTGATTTAATAACTGCAAAACAAATATTTTTACTCGCTAAAAATCTACTAAAAATTGAAAAATTCTTCTGAACGGCTCATATATGAATTAAAAAAAAAAAAAATTTTAAAAAGTATTTTTAACCTTTTGAGTCCCAAGTATCGATATTTAGCTAATTTGGACTATTTAATAGTCCAAATCACGATAGTTCGGCGGCGACTTATACGTAAAAGAGTTTATAACAGCGGTATAAATCTATAATACGAAAATGAATTTTATCTTATTCGTTTCTATATACATTATAGAAAAATAAGTGAGTGTGCTTTTTACTTATATCGGCAGTTTATACCCCACAACTTGTTTTATGCATGAGTCGCCGCAGAACTCTCGTAATTTGAACTATATAACAAAACTAACACTTTTCAAAACTGTTGAATTTATTTTTAGTTTTATTAACAATAAAGAAATTAAAATTAGTAATTGTATCAACATTTAATTTGTTAATTTCAAAATTTATCAAAAGATCATTTTTTTTTTGTAAAATCATTCAATTTTTGTTTAAGACATTCTGGCACTCAACATTCAAATTATTATATTGTGAGGTAAATTTAACTATTGTATTGTGCTAATAAATATATTCAATTATAAAAAACGATTTTTTTTAATTTTTTGTTACGAGTATTATCTTTAAACAAAATAAAGTATTATTGCACAACATTAACAATTTTATTTGCATGACAACACATTTTTTGCTTATGTTCAGACTTTGAAACTACGCGAACGCGAGGCACAGGTATACGCGAGGTATACGCTACCTGTATTACTTTACTTAGGATGCAGGAATCGTTGTCATGCGTGTACGGTTACAAATATGTTAACACTGCTTCTAATTGTTAAACTGATTAAACCGATATACAGGGTATACGAGTATATCTCATGATAAACACAGTTTATTGCATAAGAAACATGAAGATCCATAAACTACGTCACACAAATTTCCTACTCTGCATCTCCTTGTCACATTTTGCGCCCCTCCCCCCTTCCCTCATTAGCGTGTCATTTCAATTATTAAATTTCTTACTAATATTTTCTTTACAATTTTTTTAATATATTTCACACTGCATGTGACGCCACAAAGTTTCTGAGCACTGAGCGCCCCCCTCCCCCTTGATACATTTTGTCAAAAGTTTTGCGTGTGACGTAATTTATGGATGGCTCCTAACTGCGTAATTGAATAAAGATTTTTTGACAAAAGATAAACTGTTTTCATAATGCATAAATGTATAAACTTGACAAAAGTGTTTCTGAAAATAGTGTACCTTTTCATGATTCACGTGTAATTCGTTCATGGATTCTGTAAAGTCATTTTTGAGTTTCTCAACTTTAATTTTAACTTGATTGCGAATAGCTACAAAATTTATTTGGAGTCTCTCTATCAGTTGTTTCAAATCGTCCACAAGAGATTGTACTTTAACTTGCACTTCTTCGATCCAAATCAAAAGTTCGTACCTCAGGCTTCTCAGAGACATATTTATTTTTAATAGTAGTATGTCTGCTGGTATCTGTATAAGAAAATGCACTGAGAAATATTGGTTCAATTCAATAAAGAATAAACAACACAAACAATCTTACCAAGTAGTCGTCATTGGGTACATAATCTTGAGATTGATCGCAGCTGATTTCCTAACAGAAATAAGAGATAGGTATTATAACTTAATGGGCTTGTGAATTCATTTTTTAGGGGTCGTTTTTTGTTATTATATTGGCGTTTTTATTTTATTTTAATACCCAAAAGTTCACGAAGTTATAGCCATATCAAATTTGATTTTTAGTTTGGCTAGAAGAAATAATTAATCGAGATTATTGAGAAGAAGACGTCTCATACACACACACTCGTATTCGAATAATACACAAAATATCTTTTTTAATTGATAATATCTCCTAAAATATTTGAGGTTCTGGTAGCCAACTATATGAATGTATAGTACAGTCCTCTAAAATTAAGTCATGGTTCACAAAATCATTTTCATTTTACATGATAAATCATCCCTGTAATAATAATTGTATACATCCATACTTATATTGTCTTAGAATCATATATTACTTTTATATGTGTGTATTGAAAATTTAGTTGTATAATTATTGGTTGGTGTGTTATTATAGTTCGTGTATAATTATCCAGTTTTAGTCAAAGTACGATCACATTTATAGAAGAGCGACTTAGAAGCTTCAACTTATTTAAAATCAATACAATTGAACAGGGATGATGCAAATAATAAGGTTAATTGGAACCCTGATTGGTAAAAGCAAGTATAGATTCTGAAGATCGGTGGTAGAGGGCTTCATCTGGTTCTTTAGCTTAGGTAATTCTACGAAGCTAAATTCGATCCTAAGCAAAAACTGGTTTATTTAATGTGATTTAAAAAAAATAACACACAATATTTGTATAACGGGAAAATTCTGGACAAAAAGAAGAACTGTCAGGTAAGGAAGTTATTAAAGTAAGCTGTTCCTCTCTAACACTAGGTTGACCCTGGTATGAATTCGCATAGTTTCACACATAGTTCGAGTTCACAGGGCAAAGATTCTTATATATTCGTACAAGAACTCGAACATGTTCGCTGTAGTAGCGGCCATTTAAACATTTCTAAGCGTAGATATCTGTTAATCGGACCTATGGTAGGATGTAAGACGCGCTCCATTATACTTATTCTCATTAGTTCATGTATTTGTCATTGAACGAGTAACACTACATGGGACAAGATTAGAATAGAAAGCGGAAGGAGAGCAGTCAAGTACGAGGAGGAAATGAGTCACGCTGAAGGCGAAATACAAAGGAAAATTAGGGAGGAGAGTAGAAAGGAGGGTGGGGGAGGAGGCCCGAAAAGAGTATTACGAAAGGAATGGAATGGCGACAGAGGAGGGACAGAGAAGAAGGCACAAGTGTGGAAGAGGATCTAAGGACAAGAGACAAGGAGATACAACAACAGGAAATAATGAGAAAAAATTGAGAAGAGCAATTACCACAAAAGATATAAAAGGATTTGGGAGAGAGAGATACCACAATACTTAAGAGAAAAAGACACAAGAAAACATGAGAAGGATTTCCAGATTAAGACTGGGAAACGAGGAGAAAGGAAACAGATACTGGGCAAATAGCGAGGAAAGGATGTGCGGGGTGTGCGGAACGGAGATAGAAACATTGTAGCACATTAAATTTTCATGTAAGAAAAAGGTAAAAAACGAAAAGAATATTGTGCAGTTATTAAAGGGAGGCAGTAAAGGGAAGAAGTCGATGGCGGAGATAGAGAAAAGGAGCGAAGAAAGAGAAGGAATGGCAGAGTAGAAACAGGAGGGAGAGTAACAGGAGGAGTGAAGCAATAGTAGTAGCAGTTTTGTTTTTATTTTGATAAGGACAAATTTATATATTTTTTTTCGTTTGGAAGGAGTGAGAATGTTTAGATTTAATAAAGATCAAAATTGTATTAAGTACAATGACATGTAAATAAATGAGTTAAGGCATAAGAATGTAGTGCCAAATAGCAAAAACATTAAAAATAAAATAATAATAAAAATAAAATAATAATAATACCTAATGACCTAAATACCGTATGACCTAATATTGTTGTACTATTTTATTGGTCATATGAAATATTTCATAAGGCAATAGCTTAGAATAGCAGTAAATGCCCAGTCACAATTAATTAGTAGTCATCAAAAATATGAAAACTTAGCAAATTTGACAACATCAACTTTGAAGTTAGTAATACCTATGACAGTTAATTGATAAGATTACTTTTTATGTTTTGATTATTTTATTAAAACATTTTCCTGATCAACGTAGGTTATCTATACTGAATTTAATTTAATATACATAATTATATATATATATATATATACTCGTAAAACACCCAAAATTGAATCAGAAACAACAACCACAACGCTTGTGCGTTCGTAAACCGAAACAGTGCACGCCAGTTGAGTCAATTATTTTTTTAATTGTTTTCGTAAGATACGTTTGTAAGACGAGGTACCACTGTATGACGCCGTAAAATAAACTGGCTCCCAAGTACGAACTTTAAATTGGTAGCTTTAAATATTTCATATTCCATATAAAATTATAATAAAAAATATCGTTTACTTGCAATGGGCTTGTGAACCATAACTTCACTTATATAAAACGGGACTATTATTCACGATTTGGCTAAAAGAACCTCAAATATCTAATTATTTTATATAACTCCCTATATTTTTAAGGCGATATTAACAATTAAAAATGTAATTAAAAACGGCCGAGGAGTCATAGTGAAAAAACAGAATTATTTGCACAGGACCTGGATGAAACATTTACACAATTTGCTGGACAATCAACCGATGAAAACATAACGTTACAAAAGAGGAACGATAATATCGAAATCGATCAAGTCAGAACTCAGACGCAATCAAAACTCAAAAACTAAATTAAATGTAACTTGAGTAACAAGAAAGCACCTGGGTATAAGCATTACTGGGTTTTTTTTAAAGAATTACCCAGCAAAGAGCTTGTAAAACTGTTGCATATCATAAACGCTTCCTTTTGACGGAAATATGTCTCCAGAAATTGCAAAGTGACTGAAGTAATCATGATACTGAAACCGGGTAAGGATTCAAATGACAAAAAATCTTACCGGCCGATATTCTTACTGCCAATAATAATAAGGATCTTTGAAAAATTATTTCTGAAGCATCTGAAGCCTATAATAAAAGAGAGAAACCTAATCCCAAACCACCAATTTGGCTTTAAAGACAATCACTCAACAATCGACCAGGTGCACAGAATAGTTGACCAAATTGAAGATATCTTAGAAAGAAAGGAAATATGTTCAAGCGTCTTCCTTGATGTGTCTCAAGCGTTTGACAAAGTATGGATGGAGGGACTGAAATTTAAATTGCTGCATGATTTCACGAAACAATTCTGTGAAATACTAAAATCCTATCTGGCAGACAGAATCTTCCGTCTTAAGTGTGGCAATGAATACTAACACCATCGATGAAGTCACAATAACCTTCAAAAAGCAGTGGACAAAGTCAGCTCTTGGACAAAAGTGTGGCGAATTAAACTCAATGAGTCTAAATCAACACACTTAAATTTCACAAACTAAAGGAATATTAAAAATCTTCGCATGCCCATAAACTCAAACACAATTCCTCATGCGAATGAAGGGATTCAACGTTGTACAACATTCCAAATGCATGTGACCTCACAACCGCTATGTTGCTATCTCTTTTATACAACAGAGCGTAAAAGAGATATATTCTTGACACAACTTGACAAGTTTACAGGTTACCAACCTTACAGCTAACCAAATATTATTTACAGCTATTTCGAGGAACAATAAAATTTCAATATTATGTTTGCCGTAACAGGGTTAAATAAAATAAAAACTTATTATTCTTTGACTTTACTTGATTATTTCGACTACAAAACATTACCACAGCACTGACCTAATCAACAGATAACTGACGTATACAATGTATTTCACGTCATACAAATGGCCGACCACACTAGCGCTAAAACTACAATTCAAATTTTTAATTGCTATATCTCCGTCAACATTTAGATATTTAATAAAATAGACACTCTAATACACATTTATTAACATCAATTTCAATCAACGGTTGAAAAATCGACCACTAAAATATGAGTACATAAGCCCATTAAAAAATCGACCCCTAATAAACGAGTTTACAACCCAATTTTAAAAATCAGTCCGAGCTTTATACCTGATATAAACAGGTTTATTTGTGAAGCGGTAAGTCTATTAGTTAAAGAAGTATAATTCATGTCGTCCGAACGATAACATTTTATGAGAAAATGAAATATATTATTTATTACTTTCTCAACATTTTTATATTGAAAATCAAGCGCCCCGAAAATCTGATGCCCCTGGGTGTGGCATACTCGTTGCACTTTAGAATAGGACCGTTTTTTAAAATTTTGCGTTTTCGAAAATCTTTTTAACAAAATATTAGTAATAAAAAAGTAATAACCAGAAAGGTTCTTCGTCGTCTAGATTAGTGATAGAAACAAGCTCTCATTATGTATTGCCATGTAGTATTTAGGTAATACTTGTATAGCACATATGTTTAGACGTATATATTATCCATAACAATGTTGAGTTATAAGGTTTCTAAAGGTAAGTTTTCTAATACATAATACAATATAAAAGAGTTTACCTGCAGCGTACACCACACCAACACCACGATTGCCAGCATCTTCATATTCGACTAATGGTTAAGTAATTGACGATGATTAAGTTTCTGACGGCTTGCATTGTTCGGCTTCATATTTTATACTCTTCGTATATCACCGTTCAATAACAAAATATATTTTTTCATATTATCAATGCGTTAAGTATTTTACGTGGGTGCGATATTTATACATAAACTAAGATAAATATATAAATGTTTATTTATTTCTAATTATGTATATATAACACATAGGTATTGTTTAGAAGTAGGTAAGATTGGCGACTGCTTCATATCCGGCTAAGTGGAACCAGAAACAAATAGTTTATTAAAAATACTGTCTAAAAACTTTCTTGCTGTGATCTCAAAAGCTACGTTAGATTTTCAATTATTTTTCAAATTTGTGCTCAATACACAGTTTTCAATCTTATGTTTTTGTAGTTTTAAGAACTTTATATTATATAGAATTTAGTTAATGTTAACTTATGCAAATTTCCTTCAAAAATTCTTTTCATTTAGTAGATTATAGCCCGTGTAACTGTAGCTATAACTGTAACTGTAACTGTAACTGGGGATTTAGGAGTTATAATTACAGTTTCAAGAATACGAGTAGTCAAATGATTTCATTAATTTAATCCTGATTGTTTATTTCTTGGATTAATATCAATGATGGCGTGACATTTCTCGAGAATGGACCTTGGAAGTAAGGTTATTGTTAACAAAATAAAGATATGTAAAACAAAATAGCAACATTTTTTAGGCAGCGATCTGTTGCATATAAAGAGTTTTTCAACAAGAACTTTGTTTTTTCAATAGAGGCAACACCAACAACATGATAGTTTTAACATTTAGTTTTTTGACATATCAGTAGAAGATATTTTGGCAATTGTTACAATGAATTCAATTTCGCCTGAAAGTCGCATTAAAATAATATAAATCCAATGATGGATCCATACAAGTTACATTTCGTTAAATTCGTGATATTTTCGGTCAACATAATCGTCCTTCTGAGACCGCTATTAAGAATTTGGTCGATAAATTTGAGTCGAAATGCTCGGTGCATAATGTGTCCAGTACGTGTTCGACCAGGTCGTTCAAGTGAAACCATTGCAGCCGTGAGCCACAGTGTTAAAGAAGATCCGAATTTGTCAATTGGATTTGTCAACCACATGGCAAATTTTGCGTAAGGTTTTGGCTTTGAAACCTTCTTACAAGGTGCAACTGGTGCGTAATCATGTGATTTAACATCACTGGATTATTTGTTGTAGCGTTATGTTAAAGACAGAGTCTAAAACTGAAAATCCGTGACGCGATTTACGAAATAAACACGCCAGTTTGCTAAAAAGTGATTGAAAATTTTGATAAAATAATCGACATCTGTCAGTGTGGTCGTGGTGTACATTTGTTCGATATAATTTTTCATACATAAAAACATACAATAAAAATTTGAATCATTTTCATCTAAATTCTTTATTTTATTTTGTTTTATAAAACAAAGTTCTTGTTGAAAAACCCGATATCTGCTCTTGATACCATAAGATATCCTACGGGGGTCGATCATTAAGTACCTGTGTTGGAAGAAGTTGGCATTACCGTCGAGTACCGCCATCTATCAAACGACACCATACTAAATTTACAGACTGATTAATGGGTTAGTTTTTATTAGGCAGCCAGTTTTATCACTCGTATTTAGTGTTTCTCTTTAAGGGGTTATATCCACTTGCGAGGCAGAAAAAACGCGTTTTTTTGTGAATTTTTTCCAAAGAGGCATTTTATTTTATACATTAATGGAAAAAATGTTCTTAAACAGAATTTAATGTACTTTAACAATCAGCGGTTTATTTAAAAAAATATTGAATCCCCTAGCTCCTGTAGATGATCTGCGGAGAGACCTCCAAAAAAAAGTGCTTGGCGGTGACCAAGATATCTCTGGTCCAAATTATCTGAAAACCAAAAACCAAAAATATTTAGTTTTGTAATAAATAAATACAGGTAATGATCGAAGGTCTAGTCAAAATTTTGATTTTTGACAAAATGGCGGCTGTTCAAAAAAAAAATTTAGTTTTTCATGAAAATTTTTCACTTCAAAGTGGCTTAAAAAATCGAAATTATTGTCCAAAACCTTATTCCTTCGATCATTACCTGAAAAATATATCTGAGTAAGTCGTGTGAAAATTTCAAACTGATCGGTTTAGCGGTTTCGGAGAAATTTTGGTCACCGACTCTGAAAACACGGTTTTAAAATAAACGCGTTTAAAGTTTCGGGAACGATTTACACTAAATTAAAAAAAAAATTTTTCAACTTACATCGTGTCATCTATTCCAGCACCATAAGAGGAACCCTCTGCTTCATCGTTTGCCTCCAAAATGTTTAGTTGTTGTTGTCTACGAGCCATTATCCCCTCGCGCGTCGACCCTTGCGCTCTTGCGTCCGAAATTGAGATGCGCTCTGCGTCCTCTTTACTCACGTAGGAATGAGCATTGGGTCCCTTTCTAACGCTCGGAGACGTTCTTACTAAAACGCTCATATCTCCGAAACTAATTGTCGGATCGATTTGAAATTTTTAGAGAATATTCTTGAATATATGTACATTCAAAAAATGAAATAAAAAAAAAATCGATTTTTTGAGAATCACAAGTGGATATAACCCCTTAAAATGGAAAACATGCAAGGAAATACTAGCTATAGCTAATACTAGTACTAGGATACTGGCTATGGGGACCCTTCACTATCTACGTCAACCGTGCGATATCTGTTCAATGAATTTAAACTTGGATGTACATCTGATGTTCATAAGGAGCGGACATGCCGCCTGGCAGACTCGATTGTCTAGTAAATCGCCCATCGCCGATCGCCGAACTGAAGTACGCGAAGTAGAAGAATCCGTAGGCGATTCTATGTGATAAGTTAAGTATAAGAAAGGTGTCGGCTAGATGGGTGCTGCGATTGCTCACGGTCAACAACAAGCGGATACAGCTGTTAATGTCTAACCAATGTTTAGATCCCTTAAGGTGAAAGTCGCAGCAGTTTTTGCATTGTATTGTCACCTGGTGCATTATTATATGCCAGAGAGCAAGCGACAATCAAAGCAATGGATTAGACAACACGTGGCCAGACAATTGTGTCTTTGGGTTAGATCCACAGATCAGATCTATATTTTCTGAGTTGGCTGTTGTAAAAGTTTATTTGATGATGTGAGAGCTCACAAATATCTAAGTTATTAGGTAGTGGTGCAGCCCACATATACGAGGCCAAGACACCATAAACACTGCTAAAATATTAGGAGGTCGTCAGTGATAAGGAGGACTTAAAATCGGAAATAAGCTAACATTAAATAAATATTTAAAAAAAAAGAATGAATTTTTCCTGTGCGAACCGAAGAAGGCAAAAACTGGAAATGTCATGGTTACGACTTTGGATTTCGAAGAGAACAATCTTCATAGACTTTTTGTATCAACAAACAACAATCACGAGGCGTAACAATAACGTAAGCGTATTTGGAGAGGCTTAAGAAATGGCAGAAATGTTTGGAAAAGAGTACAGACCTAAAAAAATGTGAAAAACCAGCGTCTTCATTCCTGACGACCCGACCACTTATTGATCGACCCTTGCACATGTGTTGATGTGTATCAATGTAAACCTGGAATAAACTAGCAAAAAAGTATATAAGAAATAAGGAAAGGAACCTACTATAACGATTAATTTAAACAAATGGAGCATAAAAAAGTATTTAACAAAATAAAAGTGCGTTAACACTTGGAACACCCTGTTTTCTGCATGTGAATCATGCGACACCAAGGCCTAATGACGGACGACGGTTGACGAATATGTAAGAATGTCAAAGGAATTTATTGTTGTTATTTGTTTGTAGCTATTGTTTTACTAATGTCAATTATTTTGTGTAATTATTTTTTTTATTCTGTAGTGTTTTATTTAAAAGTAATAAACATTCGAATAATTTCACTGCAGAAATTGCGTGGAAAAAAAACTCAAATTCTGTACCACATGGGATCAAATATACACAGACAAAAAATCACGGAATTTTTTCATCAGTGTGGTCTAGGCATAAGGTCTTAAAGCCAGCAGACCGTTGTCATTTTAGCAAACCTGAAACTTTAGAATAAATATTGTAAAGCCCCACTAAACGATGCGGTAAACGTTTGCCTCCAACGTGTGAGTCAAATATTGGAATATTGATATGGCAAGTTTCCTACTACGAACTGTGGAACGAATGTTTGATCCGAATGATTTATTTATTTTATTAATTTGTTAATAATTACTTTCAAGTAAATAAATAAAACTTTAGGTATAAAACCTTCTTTTGTTGAACGATTCGAGAAACAGTGCATGACATGTGGATCAAGTGTGTGGTGGAGGTAAAAAAATCTCTTTTGACGCGGGTCAAAAGACCGACAACGACCCGAACTTCTTCCAATGTGAACGTTGGACACACTTTGTTTCAGCATCGACCATACTATGCGTCCAACCATCTAGTTTCCAACGTTGGAAGGTGTTCGTAGCATCGTTTGGTAGCTGCATAATATGTAGTTAAGAATAAGAACGTTTGCGTACATGGCACAAATGCGAAGTAGGTCGGGAGTCTGCGATCTTGGTCTATTACCCGCCATACATCGAACCCAAGCACACAGCAGTCTGGCCTCAAACACAAATGTTGTCAGCCACTGTGCCTTTTGTATTTATAATTCATAATTTTAAATATAAAATGAATAACATATATTTTTAATTTCAAGTTTTTAATGACATTTTTCAGAACAATTATTATTATCGGTTAAAGTTATTATTTACAACATGTTAATGTTATACATCATCATATGTGTTTATTAGTGAATATTGTTTGATATAAACCAGAATATCGCAGTAGAATATATTAAATTAGGGTTCTTCAGCACATTTCTTAATTTCTGTCACTAAGTCATTGATGCGTAGAACTGCATCCGAATGCGCCCTCTCCGCGCACTCCCAGTACCCCCGCCTAATTTCCTCTAGTCCACTATAAAGCTTTTTAATTGCTGCAATCTGTTTGCCAACTGTTATCTCAGCAAGTTCCGCAATATCACCAACCTGCAAAACATTGTGTTTCTATTTACATTCGTTCTTAGGTTTTAAAAGCATACTATGTACGTGTAATTACCTTTGAATAGAGGCAACTTATTTGACTCAAAAGTTCTTCTTGTAAACATATTTCTACAATTTCTGTAATTTGTTTAATTACTGCGTTAATATCTTCCACATCATCTGATATTAAATTGTGAAGCAGGTCTACTTTCTCTTTGCTGTTGTCAAGACAAACCTCTTCTGAATCATCCAGGTCCTTAAATATTTGTTTAAAATTTTCGGATTGTGCTTCCGCGCAAATTGAAACCTATCATAGAAAAATATTATCAGCATAATTATTCAATATAGACAGTAGCAGGTAACTTATTAGATGTAAAAGTAAATATGGGAACTACCCAGTAACTAAATATCGTATGTAATGATAAATACGAGCACATTGTAAATTCAAAGTAGAGATGTTTTACGGAAAGTAATGCTTCGAACAAGAAATTTACTTTTGGGCAAGGTGTGCCCTGCCTCTCGTTTACTCTGGGTACGACCAAGGCTAGACCGCGTATCCTAGAACCAAACTGTTACAAACTCCAAACCAACCACCAGCCCTACCCAGTAAACAATTTGATGAAGTGTCCCTTTTTGTGACGCTTCTATCACTATTGCACTTCAATTATAGTTCGCATCAATTTTATCTTCATTTGTATTCCGCCAGATGGAGTAGTTTCCATTTGTAGCCGACAAAATAGACATTTCATATGAAAGACTGTGAGAAACTGAACTGTAAAAGAACTCTTTCATGACAAAAAAGTCATGCGCATCCTCAATATGATGGCAATGTAATTCCAAAATGTTTCCTGGGTACACTCCTTAGTAACTATTATCTTCTTGTGGTACAGTGATCTGGATTTAAAATTCTATACAAATACAATACCTTTGTTCAATTAACCTATTAAAGAAAAACTTCATGTCGTCGACTATATCTGTAAATTTAACACCGAGCAGAATATCTGCAGAGAGCAGAGATCTGGGTTGACAAAATGAATCAGTGACGTAGAAATATAGGAGTCAGTATAGTCTATTTTTCTAAGGGTATTTAATTCTAATTATTAATCCCAAGTAATAAATATAATAACCAAATAATACAGAACAGGAGCACTCTTGTTGTGGTGCCGTTGCGGTGTTGCTGAGGTTCGGTGAATGGGCTTGTGTCTTGGGAATGTCTTAATTTCTATAAAACTGTATATATAGTGTAACAGTCCCATATAGATTCATTAATTATTGATAATATATTTTAATTAACTATTTAGGAACCATTGGATGGTTCAAATACAAAGTAGTTTTAATAGTTTTAGGCGTCTAAATGTCGCGAACTTTGTTTAAATTAAGTATAGCTTTATCGATAGAACCATGTTCGTATATTAGTATAATATTCAAAATTGCTGACATAATATTTACAATAACATTTAAGAGAAATATTAATTAACTTCGTTTGTTGAAGGCACGTGTAGCTTTTGGGCGTGAAGCACGTGGAGATTCAAATAATGTTTATATTAAAACCAAATATGAAAAGTCCAAAGAACTGATGACGGAATGTCATTTGATTTAAGTAGGGATGACGAAATAACATTTGAGTTTAAATGAGGTCATCTTTTGAAACAAAGACCTTTAAACTATATAAGCTTAGAAATAGAGAGGAGAGGGGGTCAGTCCATCAAGATCAATCAGCCAGTTAGTACGTCGAGACGTCAATCGAAAGGTCTGTCTAATCAGCCCCGTCTAATAAGGGAGTAGCGCCCCTTAGTCGGTGGTTCGGGTATTAGTCAGTCGCTTTGACATAAAGATTATTAAAATTACTAAGATTTGTATTAATTAAGTTTTGAATAATAAAGAATTAAGTGTTAAGGATTCCCTTGTTTTAATTGTAAAAGTACTTAGAATTAACGGTCGTGTCGCGTTAAATAAAGTGATTGTCCAAAGCAGAGGAAGCTGCCTGCAGAGAAAGTACAAAAAGTAAGTAAAACCTAATATATTTATGAAATATAATTAGATGAGGTAATAAGTCCTGAATGATAAAGAAGCCTCCACAATTAGCAGAATTAGCTTGGTCATCCGACTCAAGGGGAACCAGATCCCCATAAACGAACTTTCGCATGAGACGATTGTAGTATCGTTCTCATAAAATAAGTAACTACCACCATATATAGATAGTAGATATAAGGGGTAGGGTTACATTTTGGTGTCAGGTGTGGGGTCATTTAAAGAGAGGGGTCATTTAAAGAGAGGGGTCGTTTAAAAAGAGGTGCATTAAAAGAGAGATACGTTAAAATACGAAAATACGTGAGATACGAAAATTGTGAGGTGTATTGAAAAGAGGTGTATTAAAAGAGAAATATGTTAAAAGAGAGGTATTGAAATTGTGGGGTCATTTAAAAGAAAAAGGGTATAGAAATTGTAAGGTATTTTAAAAGAGAGATATTTAAAATTGTGGAATGTTAAAAAAAAGGCAGAAATTTGAGTAATTGGGAAAAAAGGCATTAAGTGCATAAATAAGGCATTAAGTTTTGAAAATAATGAGGTAAATCTTAGTAACTGGGAAAAAGATAAATTGTGAAATAAGGAATAAATTGTAGTAACTGGGAAAAAGAAATATTGTGAAAAAAGGAATAAATTGTAGTAACTGGGAAAAAGAAATATTGTGAAAAAAGGAATAAATTGTAGTAACTGGGAAAAAAGGATAAAATTGTATTAACTGGGATAAAGAAATATAGGTTATTAATTGCAACTAGCAACTGCATATTAATAATTAAAAAAAGAGATATAGTTTATTAATTGCAACTAGCAACTGCATATTAATAATTAGAAAAGAAAACATATAAGAATAATTGTGACGATACAGTACATAAAGCTTGACGCTGGTTTCTGTGTCTTCAGGTTCGATTCCTGAATCAGTTTATATTCATGTGTAATATATAGGGGTTTGGTAATTATTAGCTTATATTGTTTATGGACATATATGTAGTGAACGTATGCCTCATATATGTAATAGAAATAGTATGCCTATAGAAAAAGAATAATTGGAAAAGAAAAAGTTTAAATAATTGAAAAATGGAATAATGTAACAAGGGTCTAATAGATTTGTACAAGTTTAATTAAGAAAAAGGAAAGATTTTAAAATGTCAAATAGTACTGCAGTTATGTATTTAAATTTCGGAGAAAGATATCAGTGTTGTATAACATTTAAGAGAGTAATAAATGCGAGTGATTTATTAGGGTCACATAGTAAAGGTTCAGTTGGGTATAGCTACAGAAGTATAACAAAGATTATGAATACTACGAGTATGTAACAGAAACAGATTTGGACAATGTTGTTTATATAAAGACTTGGAACGTAAATAAAGTAATTAAAGAGTATTGATTGAATTTAACATGATTATTATGAGAACGGGAATATTTTGAAATGATTTTTGTAGAATGGTAATTAAATATAACAAGAAATAATAGATTGATTAACGAGTATTAAAAAATGGATAATTTAATAGATAGATTTAAAAAGTTGGAAGAAGGTTTACAGTTTTTACGGGTATTTGAAGAAAAAGATAGTATTACGTTATTTTTGAGTCAATTAGAGGGAATATCAGAAGCTTTTAGTTGGAATAATAAAGAAAGGGTTTTTGCATTATCAGTAAAGTTGAACGCAAGGGTTCTAGAATTTCTACATATTGTTTTAACTCGAACAGAATTAAAAGATTATGAAAAAATTAAGATAGAATTACTTAACAAATACAATTGTCGAAGACCTGCAGAGTTAATGAAAGCAGAATTTGATTTTAATTCTTGTAAACAAAACCATGGAGAGTCAGTTTTTAATTTTTCAGAAAGAGTAGCAGACTTAGCTAGAAAAACAATTAATATCAGTTTTGAACAAAGTAAACGGGATTTACAATTAATGGAATTACAGCATAAGATTTTAAACAGATTTATATTGGGCTTACGTAACAGCTATTCTAGATTTGTTGATTACGAAAATCCAAAAACATTGGTCGAAGCCTTAGCTTTAGCAGAATATATAGAATTAAAAGAAAACCGAAGTACTTTAAGTAACAGATATGTACAAGACAGCGTAATTTTTGATAGATTTGATAATGTTGAAAACGAAGATACAAACTCTAAAAAGTTCAGTGTAGCATTAGACGAACTAAATGAAAGTTCAAAAGTAATTAAAATTGATAAAGATGACGTAAATACATCGATAGAATTAAACAGTGACAGGACAGATTTAGTCCATAGAAAGGGTACGAACGAATTAGTTACCGAAGAAAATAATTTACATGCAAATAATGATATTAAAGTAGAATTTGAACAAGATAGCATTGTTAACGGGTTAGTAGAAACATGTTGGGATATTAATGGCTTAAATGAGGTTACGATAAAAGTAGATAAACTATGTGAGAATATACACGAAAGTATAATTGATAAAGAGTTAGAAAAAATAGATTCTAGCCGCGATGATGAAGTTTTATTAAGTGAGGGCACTATAAACGAAATAATTATTGATGAAAAGAGAATTGGAAAAAATGTAAAAGATGTAAAAGAATCTGTAACAGATGGAATTGTTGCGAAGACTATTAGCTTAAGCCTAGAAGAAAATATACATGTTGAGAGAGAAAATATTGCTATTGTTTTAAGAAAAGGAGAGTATAATTTGCACAGTAAATTGATTGATTTATTAATGATGAGTAATTTTAAAAGATTAATTTTAGGAATTTTCGCACTTATTAAGTTAAGCATTTATTTCATGATTCTAATTAAGACGATGTTCAAGGAAACATTAGTAGTAAGCGTTAAACAGATTAATTTGCCGTTAGACATTAGAGAATAACAGAGAGTATTTTAACTAGAAAAATCGGATAAAGATGATTGTTAATTGAACTAAAGTTGCATAGAATAAGAATATTAAAAATGATAGAATAGATCATAAGTATCATTTTATAAAGTAACAATAAGATATTTTGGAAATAGGAAGGATAATTTTAACAGTAAACGTATTCTAGAGTGGAAAGACAGTTTTGTTTAAGAGTTACACAGATGAGCTATTAAAAAGATTTTTTTCTGAACATAAAGTATTGTAGCATTGTTGTTATAGACGTATGATTTTAAAAAAGATTTGATATGAGTGCTAGTTAGAAATTAAAGAGAGTCGATTGTATTCGTGATTTGCTATGAGTTATTTATTGACTATGAGATATTTGAATACTGAAATAATGATGAAAATAAAGTATATGGAACTATTGAGTTATCGCCGAAAATGGAAATCGGTATGAACGGTTTAAAGGAAACCAAGAAGTATATGGAACTATTGAGTTATCGCCGAAAATGGAAATCGGTATGAACGGTTTAAAGGAAACCAAGAAGTATATGGAACTATTGAGTTATCGCCGAAAATGGAAATCGGTATGAACGGTTTAAAGGAAACCAAGAAATTGAATAAGAAAAAGTTATGAAGTACTAAAAGGTGTACAATGAGCTACGGATAAGTAGATATTTATTGAATATGTAATAATGATTAGTTGCAAATCGACGTTGATGAAATAAAAAACACTCAAATTTGAAAGAAGTAAAACAATTCGAAAAGTAGTAAAACATACGGTCAGTAAAATAAACATTAACATAATGAGTACAGATACAAGTAAAAGTAGACATTTTCACACTCTAGTAATATATTATGATACATTAAGATCTAGGATTAACAATGAATTAATTATGATAGAGTTAAATAATAGATTAGGATTTTGGTTTTAAGAAATTTAAAAGTAAATAATGGGATAAAGTTTAAAGAAAACTTGAGATTTAAATAGAACGGTAGAAAGCGATATCAAAGAGTTAAGAAACAAAATAAATAAACAGCACAAATTGAATAATGTGTAAGAGTATAGATTTTGAATAAAAATATAAACTTTTGTTACAGACATAAACTAGGTTAAGGTCAATTTAAAAAAGGGATTATTTAATCGTTAAATTAGTGTTAAATGGAACTAATATGGTACTTTAATATTTTACGAGTAAAAGAAACATAAAAACAGAAAGGTCATGGAGTTGAGAAAATAAACATATAATTAGGAACTAAAGTTATTTGTAACAGATGTATTGAAAGTCGAGTCAGAAAGGTCATAGAAGAAATTAACACTTGAGGATATAAGTGAGCATAAAAAAAATTGAGTTTTAACAGAGGGTTTGAGAACATAAATTAGATAAGGGTACTTAATAATATACAAACTAGACCAGAAGTTACAGATGTACGAAACATGAGTAACAATAACGTTTAAAGAATAATAATTTGTTTTATTGAGATATACTAATGCTATATAATTTCAGATGGACAAACATATGATGAATGAAGCAAGCAGAATAAGATGACTTAATTGATGATTTTATATCATAAATATTGAATAAATTAAAATGTTTTTCTGTTCACAGATCGTTTTGGAAATTTTAATAGAGAAAGAAGAAGATTTTAAAACTGATAAGAGGTATTCATTGAAAATTTGAACACTTGTATTGTTAAATTGCATTGAGATATAATATAATATAGAGAAAAAGAAATTTTATTTTGTGAAGCACATGTAAAACTACATGCGAATATAAAAAATTTGTTTTAAATTCAAGTAACAAGTGTTGAAGTTTAATAATTATGTTTACCTTGACTATAGTATTTGAGTAAAGTATCTATAAAGTTAAGATTTTGTTGTTTAAAAATAATAAATAGATTTTAAGAATAATTTTTGATATAACCATGTTTAGAATAAATTTTTTGATTTGAAAGAAATAAATATAATAAATTTGTTAAATGGAAAAAAATACAGTAAATGAGAATAAGTTCATTAAAATATTCGTTAATAAAAGAATAAACTAAAGTATGGAATATTAATTCTAAATTTAAGAGAAAAGTTAAATTTGTATTTGAATTAAAGAAAGAAAAATATGTTTACATTAAAATTTCATTGTTATGTAGAATTAACAGTAGTTTGCAAGAGGTATGAAAATAATTTATGGCATAAATATTGCAAAGTTGGAAAACATATATAGAACAATCAAAGAAAAAAAAGTAATAAGAAGAGATTGATGATATTTAAAAAAGAAACACATGCCGTAAGATATTTACATGTTATGTTTAAAATATAATTAAAATAACTAGAAATTAAGATATGCTATGAAATAAATTCATATTTTGTAATGACTATAACTTCTAAGTAAAGTTAATCGAATTATTAGTAAAAGAGCTATACAAGAGCCAAATTTGTTATGTCAATTGTAAGAAATTATAGAAAAGAAGACAGAAAATGAATTTATAATTAAGATAATTACGTAAGGGTATAAATTGCAGCATGTACAACAACAAGGAACTGAAGGATGAGACTAGTAGTTGATTTTCATAATGCGTAAGACTAAGGTAATAAGTGTGAATACTTGAACGAGTCAATGAACGAATGTACGAGAGAAACTACCAGAATGCAAGCCGTTATGAGATGAAGATTCCGATGAAATCGATGCAAATTGAAAGATGAAGAAAGACAATACGAAATGACGAAGTACGTGAATAATCCAGAAGAAATTAAGGGTCTAAGTGAAGCAGTAATCGCTTAAGAAGAAAACATATATGATGTGTGTATTAATCTACAAGTATTGTAAACAGAACGAGAATTTACAAATGTAATGGACCATTAAAAACTATCAGTATTGTTTATACGGAAATATGAAGCCAGATGCAAAGCAGTAGGGAAGGACGCATTCGAAAACAAAACCGAGGCAGAGCGTATTCGAAACGAAGAAAAGTATTCACTTATTTATCAAAGTTAATCACATATTGAAATGAAACTATGAGAATGAAATCTACCTATATAAAGCAGATAAAGAAGAATTATTTTAATTATCAACGACTATGTATGATTGAATTATTGATTTAAATTTTAAATTGCATTTATTTTTAAGGTTTCAATTATGAATGAATCTAGAAATACGGGAAAGACTAATAAAATTATAATCATTGGATTATAGATTTTAATTTAAAAACGGGAAGCAATGTAACAGTCCCATATAGATTCATTAATTATTGATAATATATTTTAATTAACTATTTAGGAACCATTGGATGGTTCAAATACAAAGTAGTTTTAATAGTTTTAGGCGTCTAAATGTCGCGAACTTTGTTTAAATTAAGTATAGCTTTATCGATAGAACCATGTTCGTATATTAGTATAATATTCAAAATTGCTGACATAATATTTACAATAACATTTAAGAGAAATATTAATTAACTTCGTTTGTTGAAGGCACGTGTAGCTTTTGGGCGTGAAGCACGTGGAGATTCAAATAATGTTTATATTAAAACCAAATATGAAAAGTCCAAAGAACTGATGACGGAATGTCATTTGATTTAAGTAGGGATGACGAAATAACATTTGAGTTTAAATGAGGTCATCTTTTGAAACAAAGACCTTTAAACTATATAAGCTTAGAAATAGAGAGGAGAGGGGGTCAGTCCATCAAGATCAATCAGCCAGTTAGTACGTCGAGACGTCAATCGAAAGGTCTGTCTAATCAGCCCCGTCTAATAAGGGAGTAGCGCCCCTTAGTCGGTGGTTCGGGTATTAGTCAGTCGCTTTGACATAAAGATTATTAAAATTACTAAGATTTGTATTAATTAAGTTTTGAATAATAAAGAATTAAGTGTTAAGGATTCCCTTGTTTTAATTGTAAAAGTACTTAGAATTAACGGTCGTGTCGCGTTAAATAAAGTGATTGTCCAAAGCAGAGGAAGCTGCCTGCAGAGAAAGTACAAAAAGTAAGTAAAACCTAATATATTTATGAAATATAATTAGATGAGGTAATAAGTCCTGAATGATAAAGAAGCCTCCACAATTAGCAGAATTAGCTTGGTCATCCGACTCAAGGGGAACCAGATCCCCATAAACGAACTTTCGCATGAGACGATTGTAGTATCGTTCTCATAAAATAAGTAACTACCACCATATATAGATAGTAGAGATATTTGGGGGTAGGGTTACAATAGATATATATTGATAAGTTGGTTACTAGAACCTCAAATGTTCAATTAATTTTTAATAACTCCTTATATTTCAAGAGATATTAACAATTAAAAAAGTAATTTTTTCTATTTAATTATTAAAAGAATTCAACGTTGGACAACATTCCAACTGCATGTGACATCACAGCCGCTAGTTGCTATCTCTTTTATACAACAGAGCGTAAAAGAGATAGCATATTCAAGATAGAACTCTGGCAAGTTTACAGGTTATCAACCTTACAGCTCATAAATCTCTGCTATATGTATTTATATTATATATTTATATGTATATCAAAATATGAAATATTATTTACAGCTATTTCAAGGAACAATAACATTCCAATATTATGCCTGCCGTAACATTAAATAAAATAAAAACTTATTATTCTTTAACTTGACTTGATTATTTCGACTACCAACGGCTACACAACATTACCACAGCACTGACCTACTCAACAAATAACTGACGTTAAAATGCATTTCACGTCATACAAATATGGCCGCTAAATCTACAATTCAAATTTTTAATTGCTATACCTCCGTCAACATTTAGATATTTAATAAAATAAACACACCAATACACATTTATTAACATCAATTTCAATCAACAATTGAAAAATCGACCACTAAATAATGAGGACACAAGCCCATTGGGTTAAGAATGACATACAAATACACCTTTTTTGTTCGCGCACGATAAAGAACTTCCAATACGGTCATGTCTTTGATTAAAACTGAATATAAAATACCAAACGGATTAGTTTAAATGAAAACATCCGCGTTATAAGTTGAAGATCTGTTACTTTCTCTTTCCCAGTTACAGTTTGTTAACTTGCACATGAATAGCATATATATATATATAATTTCTTCATATAACACCTGTCTCAGATTTGGGTTCTAGAGGTATAGGTTTAAAAGAGTACTTTAGACATTTAATGAATGAATATTTAAGAGAAGAGATAGGTGTAGGAATAGTAGCCTAGAACTTTTTGGGAAAGCTAACCAAAATTATTAGTTGAAAACACTGTTGCAATTAACTCAGATAGGTAATTCAGAATAATCAGTAGATTTGTTTAGCACACTGATGTAATTAAACTGAAATTTCTTAACATATCACAATTATTATGAACTGACCTAAAAATTATTGCAACATAATTAAATTGGAAATTTTGGTCACCAATTCTAACAAAATCAATAGGTGCATTTTGGTTAACTAAACTGCAGTTTATTAATTATTAATTAACTGTTTTATAATGTAAATTACCTTTTCGTTATGTTTTTCCATTTCTTCAACTAGTTTTTTAAAATCTTCTTTAAGCTGTTGAATTTTTGTTTTAATTTGATCACGCAGAGCAGCAATTTTGCTTTTTAATGCTTCAATCAATTCTTTTAATTGATTCACTAAGCTTTTCACTTTATCTTCTAAATCTTTGATCCACTTAATTATTACGTCTTTGATTGCGTTCAGAGATAAGTTGCTTTTAGATATTAGATTATCCACAGACTCCTGTAGAATATAAAAAATTATATAAAGATAAAGGTAATAACACACAAGATGTTGTACAGCAATAAATAACAAATTTCTATCATTACTTGTAACTCAACTGGAGAATTAGTGCAGCTGATTTCCTAAAAGCAGATTTAAATACCAGATTAATTTTGATATTAAAGAGTTCTCATTAAGATATTACGTTCTTAAGAAAAAACATAATATTGAACTATGCAGTTACAGATCTTTGTAATGTAATGTATAAATATGTCAAGCATAGGAGTACTTAAAGAAATCGATCAACTCTTCCGTAGTGTAATTGGTTCATATACTTTATTGTGAAACTTATAAATTCTCTGACCAACATTTTTTCGAAATCTTCAACATATTTTCCATATTGTCAAATGTTATATTTTCAACATTGGAGATACATTGGATGAATTGAATTGAATGAATTGAAGATTAAATTTCTTAAGAAATACTTTAATTATAAAGAAAACTAACTCAAACTTTTTAAAAATAAATAGTGTTGTAAATGTTCAAACATTTTATAGCTTTCTGGACAAATAGTAATTTTATTACACGGTATTAGCTGTTTAGTATATTGTGATAGATTCGCATAGTAGTGAAATAAATGTAGTAGTTATTTTAATTTATTTATGCTATTAACCTATACACTATTATGAATAAAATTTCTTTACGAATGCTGAAGTTATGGTTCATTCAAACTGCTCTATCAAAGTAGAAGATTAGTAGAAGAGTAGTTTGATTCCGACGTTAATCGAACGTTATGTATTTGGTAGACTGAGATTACCGTTTTCTGGATGTTAAAATGTTATTAACCACTATACGAAAAAGTAATAAAAAATATTAAATACTCATATTCTTATATTGCAATGTTCCAGGTGTATACTTATGATTTTATATTCTTATGATCTTATATTTTTGGTAGTGAATTTTGTATGGTAGCTCCGGTAGTAGAAAACGGCTCCGTCAATATTTTTGAAAATTTCGTAGAGAATAAATTCTAAGACTTTTGGTGTCCTTGGTTTTTTCCTTGAATTTTCTGGAAACCCGTATAACTTTGTATTTGTAAAAGATAGAAAGGTGAAATTTTGTATGTGTATTCCGCTATTAAATGCGAACATATTTCAAAACATAGAAATTTAAAAATTAATATAAGTGGCCCTGAGAAAATTAGGGGGCCCGGTAGGAAACTTTGGAGAAGGCTTAAATTTTGAATTGTGTAATTGAATATAATATTAAAAAAAGTTCAAAATTTCAAAATTTAAGTTGGGTGCACGGGAGTGGTTTTTGACGAGGGTAATAATTATGCTAGAAAGTTAAAATTTTTATGTAGGCTAACTTTGGTATCTAATTTACAAATCGAAAAAAAATCCCAAATTTTGAAAAGAAGTTGGTCAAATATTTTTTATTTTGTTAAAAAAAATATATTTTTTAGTCGGTTTATATGAAAAATTATTTGTTTTTATATGTAACGACTTAAATATTTCAATTTAAAAATGGAGTTAAAATTTCAAATGATATTCAATTTACACATAAAAGACAGTCGTCGCTTGCGACGGTGGTAAACTGTAGTGTAATATATAAATTTAATAACATAAGTATTTAACTTTAACAAAAAATTTATATTTAGATATCCATTGTTATTTTGAAGGCAAATGCTTTTGTTCCATAAGTGCTACGGGCCCTTCTGCTGAATTGGCCTTTATTACTATGATTTGTTTCACACATGCTCTTTAAAATAAGTACTTTAAATAATTTGTGAATGTAGGAAGCAGTCGAATAATAAAATATTAGAAACTTACCATCAAAGCACACAGCGCCAATAGCAAAACTACAAGCAGCTTCATGTTCACGAATAGTTGGGTAGTTGCTTTAGAAGTTTATTTTATTTTTGATGATTTGTATGGCTCATCCATTCTTTAAATACTATTTTCATATCATCAAACAATAACAAACTATAATTATTTTTTAATTTATCAGTGTTTTAAAATTCAATACTTTATGTTTATAAGTTACAATTATCAACCAATATATGTTGAAACATTTATTTGTTTAATACTTGTGTCATATTCCCAATCCCGTACATTGTTGTTTAAATCTGATCTGATAAGATATTTATATCTCGCCGTCCTGTAACCTGGAACGTGGATAAATAGATTCCATTATTTCATTTTGTTTTTTCCCAAGTGTTACAGGTATTAAAGTTAAAGTACAAATTTAAACCTACTAAGCGGTTGTTACGAAATGACACGCACACGTGTTGTAGTGTTATATAGGATACAAATATTCTGCACGGAATCACTCGTTGGTTTCGAAGGACCTCCCATTTTTTAAATTTGCTTTGACTGAATTTTGCTTGAATTTGTATCTGACTTTTGGCGTCCCAGGATTTTTCTCTGAATTTCTTGGAAACCCGTAATATTAGAAAAACTAAAAAAAAATTCTAGAAAGATAGAGAAAAGATAGAAAGTTGAAATTTGGCATGTGTATTACGATGTTCAATGCTAACATTTTGCTAACAATGCTAACAACTATGTCAACATTGCTAAAATTAGGGGACCTGTTAGGAAACTTTACAGAAAACTCAAATTTTGGATTATTTAATAATGAAATATGTTATTAAAGAAAAAATATTCAAAAATTTTATTTGGGGGCACGGGGGCGAATTTTACTGAATGTAAAAATTGGGCTAGAAAATTGAAATTTTATATTTGAGCTAACTTTGGTACCTCATTTACAAATCAAAGAAAAGAATTATTATATTTTGTAAAAAAGTTGGTCAAATAACGAATAAATTAAAAATATTTTATATTTTGTTAAAAAAATATACATTCTTTTAGTCAATTTGTATGAAAAATTAATTTAAAATTGAACGAGTTAAATATATCAATTTGAAAATAGAATTAAAATTTGAAATGAAATTATGAATTATTTTGTTGGATTCAAATCATACACACTGAAAAGACGTCGCCTTGCGACGGGGGTTAACTCTAGTATAATGTAAGGTGTGAGCAAAAAAACAAAGAAAGCTAGGTAAACTTGAAATTGTGTTAGGAACAGCTGTGTATGCCTGTTTGGATTATCACCTGTGTTACTGTTCACCCCGGTGTAAGCCCAGCCTTAGATGTTAGATTTATTACAAATTTCGGGCAATTTTTGGCGAATCAAGAATGAAGACCAATCTTATTACTATCAACCGTTAAGATTTTTCCTAACGCTTATCTATGCAGGATGAGTACGAGTTATACACTACTGTGTGCAATAAATCTTAATTCGATTTTCCTCTACTCCTAGAGCCTTTGCGACGCCACCTATATTGGCCATAAGCTCGCTAAATATTGCTTATTAATGACATTCAATTTTCAGCTGATGTTTCGTGCGACTTTTCTACCATAATACTTTTCTAGGAAATATACGCTCATCCTAAATTCAACAAATACATGTCTTGTGTAAACTGCATTCCTTCCTAGAGTGCCATCTATTACTGCATAGATAGACATTTGTACGTCTTTATGAAAAATGTAAAGATTGCAATATATTTTTGATAACTAAAATATTTTATAAAAGATAACAGTGATCGAATCGAATCGAATATATTATTAAAATCAATTTATAATGGGCTTGTGTCCTATGTCTTAATTTCTATAAAAGTGTACCATATATTGATAAAGTGGGTTACCAGAACCTCAAATGTTCAATTATTTTTTAATAACTCCTTATATGTTAAGAGATATTAACAATTAAAAAAGTCATTTTGTCTCTTTAATTATTATAAGGATTCAACGTAGTACACATTCCAAATGCATGTGACATCATAACCGCTACTAACCTTACAGCTCATAAATCTCTGCTATGTGTATTTATATATCAAAATATCAAATATTATTTACAGCTATTTCAAGGAACAATAAAATTTCAATATTATGTCTGCCTTAGCAGGGTTAAATAATATAAAAACTTATTATTCTTTGACTTGACTTGATTATTTGACTACCAACAGCTACAAAACATTACCACAGCACTGACCTACTCAACAAATAACTAACGTTAAAATGCATTTCACGTCATAAAAATATGGCCGACCATTTCTAGGGCTAAAACTACAATTCAAATGTTTAATTGCTATATATCCGTCAACATTTAGATATTTAATAAAATACACACGCCAATACACATTTATTAACATCAATTTCAATCAACAATTGAAAAATCGACCTCTAAAAAATGAGAACACAAGCCCATTTCCAGAGCGGTAATATCATATAAACTAAACAAGGTTGATTTAATTCATAGATGTCAGGTTTAAAAAATTAAATATTTCAAAGAGATTCAGAAATTATATTATATTTAGTCTTCTTATTATTAACTAATGATAAAGAATATTATATACTTTGTGTATGCATAAGTTTTATATATAAATCGTCAGTTTATTAAGAACGCACACTTTCTTATCTTCTTGAGCCCTAATGTAACCAGTTAGGATTGCGTTCATTGATAAACTTATCTTTTATGTAAATACCGCTAAGCACTTCAATAGACACGCGTCTAACTCATGAAATATTATTATAATTAAGTACGAGTATATAGACTTCTATTATTGCAATGGGCTTGTGTCCTCATTTTTTAGTGGTCGATTTTTCAATTGTTGATTGAAATTGATGTTAATAAATGTGTATTGGCGTGTCTGTTTTATTAAATATCTAAATGTTGACAGAGATATAGCAATTAAACATTTGAATTGTAGTTTTAGCTCTAGAAATGATTGGCCATTTGTATGACGTGATGCATTTTAACGTCAGTTACTTGTTGAGTAGGTCATTGCTGTGGTAATGTTTTGTAGCTGTTGGTAGCGTATCTAGTACGCATGCGTTAGTTAGCAAAGAATAATAAATTTTTATTTTATTTAACTCTGTTACGGCAGACATAATATTGAAACTTTATTGTTCCTAAAAACAGCTGTAAATAATATTTGACATTTTGATATATAAACACATATCTGAAGAAATTTATATCATTGAATATTATTATGGAAGGCATGGCGAATAGTTTTAAAAAAGATTGCTTTGTACGTTGGTGTCCAAATAATACTCTTAGTACACCAAAAAAATATATTTACCTGTACCAAGAAAAAACAGTGATTTGAAAGCTAAGTGGTTTAAATTTGTAATTAAGAGAATGCCAGAATCTACTTCCTCATATTATTGTTGCGAACATCATTTTAATGTAGGTACGTATTTAAGCATATACGTAAATTTATAATATTTCATACATAATATATTTAATATTCCGTGCAAAATTGTTTATTAGGTTCTACATTTATTTATTTTAGTTGGAAGAAGATGCAGAAAATTATGTAAAACACGAGTTGACAGGATGCCAAATTGTATTAAAAAAGACTGTAATACCATATGTTTCAGTCAGTATATCTGATTATGGGCAGGAATTAAAAAGACGACGTTTGGTAAAAGATGTTTTTGAAGAATACGATCACAATATATCCTTGCCTTCTGAATCAGGTAATGTAAAAGCAAGGTGTCATATTCTTCATTTAATGATAATACATTTCTCATGCGTTATAATCTCAATTTTCTGAAATCAAAAGTGGACAACATGTTCAAACTCTTTCTTCAACAGTTACAGGTGCGATAAAAATCTGACTATATCTTCTATTTTTATAGTAATGTTCTTTAACTGAAATATAATTTGATTTTTTTTGCAATCAACTTTTGTTAATATATTACAAAAACATTTCATTTTGAATGTTCGGCAGCAAGTTCGATCATCATAAAAATAATCTTCCTTGTTTGATCAATGACAATTAATTTGGATCATGATCATGATTTTATTTCTATATCTTGAATAAATAATGTATAACACTCGTTAATTTCAAAGGATTTATCGTTCTTGCAACAGTATGTGACCAACTCAAAGTCAACATCAAACCCAAGAAGGATTTAATGGAAGAAAGAGCTCGAAACAATTCAAATATTTGAGGTAATCATTTCTGCACTTAGTGTTTAAAGTAATACAATAAAAACAAAATATAAGACTTTAGTAATAGCATCTTTTATCATTTTTATGAGGTGCAGTACTCAACGATAACAGAGGTTCAATCCTCTGTATGAAGTTTCTCATATTATGAAGTACATCAGTATTGACATTTTTGGATATCAGTTACACTTATGTTTTAACACATGGAAACCTAATTGTGCAGTATATAGAAGAGTCATAAGAAAGGGTTCATACCCGAAAAACATTCCCGGGACACATAACTTAGTGACACGTCAATAACAACATAATTCCGAGATTGAAAATATGTAGTAGACATGCAGTACAAATACTAAGTCAATGAGTAGGAATGCATTTACTTCAAATGTCTTCTGGTACATTTACTTATATTACAAACAAATCTATTTTCTTCAACCTTATCGTTGACTCTTTTATTTTTCAATTTAGGTCTGCAAGACAACTCTTAGAGAAATATACTAATTCTACTGAATAAATTCCTTGTCCTTTGCGATCATCTGTTCGATAGTTGGATAAATGGTTTTAATCATCATCAGGAGGATAAAGTGAGAAAACCATCCAAAAGCTCACTAGAAGAAAATTCACTACACAAAGCGTTTTGGAATAAACATCTACGAACTATTAGAAATATGAAACTATACTTTTAAAGACTAGCCAAGTTAACAATAAAATTATGTGTTTTAAGAATTTGGCATCGATAATGTCAAAGTTTTTTGCATTAGGCTACAAAGAACTTTTCGTTTTTATAAACTTTTATTGAAACATGTAAACCAAGACGCGTACTTGGACATTTCTTTGGACAGATAAGGTCCCTTAATGGTAGGAATGTTAATGCTGAGTACTTATCAGTTTTGCTTGTCCTACATTTATTTTTAATAACATATTAAAGTGTACCTAAGGTATTTGGTACAAATTGTGAATATGATTATGGCAATTGTCTTGATAAAGTTGATACTTTCCTAACACAAGCAAATTCATTATGAAACGACACCGGTAACTGTATTGCCATCGAAAATCCGATAAAGCACAGTATACTGTGCCCCTCAGGAGCACTCGGTATATGATGAAAATCTCTTACTATGAAAATTATGAAAGAACTGAAGCCATCATGTAACAAATGTATTGAAGACTATAAATCTAGTAAGGGTTTGATTAATATAATTCAATAGACCTAATCTTTTTTAAAGGTTATATTTATTTTAGACGAATATTTGAGGATAGCTCTTGAAAATAATATTAGTACAAATGTTGACGCTGCCAGAAACCTTACAAAGAACTAGATACCGAATGTTTGCTACAACAAGTGATACAGTCTAACGATGCTGCTCTATTTGCAGAACAAAGCAGAATACTAAACTATGCTGGAGAAAAATAATATTATGCAGCTATTAGAACTCTCTGAAATAAATCTTGTGGCAGTATGAATACCTTGCTGAAAGAAGATGATCTACGCTTTGATTTAGATTAAATGCAAATGAGGAGCTACAGATTTTTATAAAGCTAAAATTAAAGGTATGCGTGCATAACTTAATTCTGCTACATTATCATTAAATAAATGCAAAAGTTTTTAATAACATATCTTTTGCTACTATCGTAATTTGATATGTAACATTGTATAATCTTTAAAAGGTTTATTAACGTCAGAAAACTTAAATTATTGTTTATGTACAGATATTTATGGCATATAAAACATATACCTTTAATTCTTCGTCGACGTTTTAAGTATTTACATATTTTTGGGATTGTAATACAACTTTTTTAATGAATTTATATTCTTAACCGAATAATAGTTATTGTGTATGAATAATAAAGAATATATTATAACTAAAATTAAACTCTTTTACTAAAATAGTAATAAGGTTGAATAAGTTGTAAATTAATATTTTTTTTAAGCGCTAATAATACTCAAAAGTTAATGCACTTAAAAAAATATTTTTTATTTTTAAATTTTATAATAATTAAATTCGAAATATAGGCTTATCCCACAAAAATTTGCTAGTTCCAATTTTCCGTTATGAGAGCGCCACATGTCGAAATGATGCCACATTTAGTACGAAAAATTTGTTAGAGTGTCCGGCCCACTGTCGCGTATCAGTGCCAGAAGATGATTGTACACAAAAATGCAACCTACATTCAAATCATAAACAATTATATAATTTTTCTAAATTTCAACTCATTGTTTCTTTTTTTGATAGAATTAAGAACTGAACTCAAGGTCAAATATCTGTGACATTGTTATAAAAACTTTTGTTAAGAACAAACAAAGAACTTGTAAATTTTAAATAAAATATTTGTTTTAAATATATTTTGAATAAATAATAAAATTTTACATTTTATAAATTTTGAAAGTGATTGAAATTGATATCGATCGCAATTGATCGTTACGATCGTTACAATCAGTTAATTTGGATATAACCATGGCGGAACGGTATGTAAATTATCTTTATTAAAAAATAATGCCAAGACTTTTAAGTTATTTTATTCTCAGTTACCTTCGTATAAATAGCTTAATAAATAACAAAAACCTAAATGTTCAAAAAAAATATTTGAATATTTCACAAAAATTTTGTAGTCAATTAACTGAGATTTCTTTCGCATCTCGCATGCGTTATTCATTTTCTCTATATAAGTACAAAAATATCTCAATAATCTTGTTGCATCAAGTAAGTTCTACATATTTCTATGTAAGTTTTATTTTAGATGCAGCAGATCCAAGTTTTTGTTACCAAAACCTGTCCAAGAAAAGAAAAGGTCCACGTCAGTAGATGGACGAAATTCATTTGGTTGGCGCAGTAGCTTAAAATCAGTTGGTGATGGACATCAAGAAACAGTACGTTCCAACAGAAGGAGTCGAAGCCTTATTAAAGCCACGTCTACACCACTAACCTCTGGAAGAGGAAATACTTTGCAAGTAGGTAGTGCATTTTCGGCGGATAGAAGCCGACAGAGGTCACCCTCAGAACGAATAAATTCAGGTGTAATACGAAAAGATACCCGACCTATACATGACAAAAAATGGGTGGCTTCACAATCCATGAGAGTACAAGAACTTGTACAGAGTGTGCCAGAATTGTCCCATATAGTGTTTAAAGGTCAGATAAAATCAATGCCAGTTTCTGAGTTTATAGCCGTTTTAAATTATTTAATTGAACCTATTCTCGGATCTAAAAAATATCTAACTAAGGCAAATTATATAGATGAAATGTTGATATTTGTTAAGAAATATTTTTATCCGGGAATAATAACAAAGTCAGTCTTAATGACTCCAAATACGTCACATTCGTGGCCAAATGCTCTAGCGCTAATAACTTGGTTAATGGACCTGGGAATTGATACAGACTCCTCAGAAACAACTCAGAATAAAATTCATGATATAAAATTCAAAATGTTTTGCAGTTGGAATGAAAATGATCAAACATCTCATGATGAGGACTATGCTGAGTGCATTAATATAATGTTAGAGGATTGTGAATTTTTACAATATAGCGCTGAAGAAGAGAAAAGTCATCTCGAAGAGATTAAGCAAGTACAATCGGAGAAATGTGCTTTGAAGAATAAATTGGATGCCATAAAGATGGAGTATGAAGATTTCACGAATCTTAAGAAGGAATTTTACGATCGTGATAATGTAAGAGATGATCAACAAACCAATATAGCAGACCTTCAGCGAAATATTACGGAACTGCAGATCGATCGAGACGACTTAGAAGGTAAACGTAGTGAAATATTAGAAAATCATAAAATTAACCAAATTTCTTACGAACGCAGGCTACAACTAGAAAAAGAAAATAGATCTATGAAGTCCGATATCGATAGAAATTTAAATTTTTTAGATCATCTTTCTAAGGAACTCTTTGAAAAAAGAGTGAAACTAGTTGAATTTAAAAAAGCCACTAGCGATAAAGCAGACCAATTCAGCAGAATAAAATCATCTTTAGTTAGTAAAGTAACTTCTATAGGAACAAACTCTGACGAATTATTAGCTAATGATGAACACTTAACGCAGGATCTGGAGAAAATAAAATGTATTCTTCATCAAGCTATTCAACAACGGAGAAAATTACGACAGGAAAAAGAAAAAAAAGAAATTAATTTAACAGAAGTTGCATTGCTATTGAGTAATAAAAGACAGTTTATACAAAATCAAATTGGAGCTTGTGAAGAAGAAATTAAAGTAATAAAAGAAAATTATGAAAGAGATACTGGTTTACTACAGCAAGAAATGCATCTCGTTTTACAGGAAACCGAAAAAGAAAATGAACTTATAAATCGAAAAGCATTTTTGCAGAAGGAACTTGAAAAGCGTAAAAAAGTAATAGATGAAATGCAGAATTCTACTAAAAATTATGTAGAGTAAATTATGTAATTATGTAAATTTCTTCAAAAAATTTTTGAAGAAATGCGGAATATTTAGTTTAAAATTGTGATAGTACTGCTACCAATAAGTTTTACAAAAATAATTAAGTTTATACAAACAACTTTGGCGCCTGAGTTGTAGGCAACACAACTAACCTTTGATTTTAGTTCATGATTACATAAATAGATGTCGCTAATAGTTTCGTTAATTTTATTTAAACTAGAATATTTATATGGGAATGTAAATTTAGTAATTAAAAATTTTCATAATTAAAATATTATGCGTTTTGCAAATGTGACAATTTTGTGACAATACACCTACTTCATTTTTGAATACAATTCAATCGCTTAGTTCTATTATATTATCAGTAAGAGTTGTAAGAAGACGCCAGAAGAGAGAAACATTTATTTAGAGTTCTTCAAAATAATTTATTTTCGGAGTACATATTTACATATATATTTAATGTTAGTATTAAGAAATATTAAACAAAATAATTAATTTCCATAAAGTGTTTATAATTAATCCCTATCTAAATCCCATAATTAAAGCTTTATTTTAGACAACACATCATTCTATTGTAGTAAATCTAAATTATTATATATGGTTTGAATATCTTTGTCTTTATACGCTATCAGTATTTAATTTTCAACATTTAGAACTTAAAAAAAAAATGACAGACTTTATGAACTGAATTTCCGGCAACATGCATTACCTGCAGACATCGAGTTAAATAAGCTACAGATTTACAGATAAGCTAGAGATAACATAAATAATAAGGGCAACATATAATTATAAGTTCTAAAAGTATTTATACTAATCTTATAATCTCTAAGATAAGCAGAAAAAAAAGCAAATTCCAAAAAATAAAGAGAAAAGGCTATTATTTCCTAATAATATTATTATTAATATATATTATATTAATATTATATTATTTCATAATCGAATCATATATAGCAATATATAATTTAGTCAGAATTGCGTAGATCATGCCACTCTTTCTTCTTTGCTTCATAATCCCGTAAAAAATCTGTTTGTTTTTTACTTATTTCTTGTAGTTTTGCTATTTCCTCGTCATGCCGGTTTCGTACTGCAAGTGCTCGTTCATCAAACTCTTTATGTTTTGCTGCAAGTGCTTCTTTCCATTCCTCTACATAATTTTTAGTAGAATTCTGCATTTCATCTATTACTTTTTTACGCTTTTCAAGTTCCTTCTGCAAAAATGCTTTTCGATTTATAAGTTCATTTTCCTTTTCGGTTTCCTGTAAAACGAGATGCATTTCTTGCTGTAGTAAACCAGTATCTCTTTCATAATTTTCTTTTATTACTTTAATTTCTTCTTCACAAGTACCAATTTGATTTTGTATAAACTGTCTTTTATTACTCAATAGCAATGTAACTTCTGTTAAATTAATTTCTTTTTTTTCTTTTTCCTGTCGTAATTTTCTCCGTTGTTGAATAGCTTGATGAATAATACATTTTATTTTCTCCAGATTCTGCGTTAAGTGTTCATCATTAGCTAATAATTCGTCAGAGTTTGTTCCTATAGATGTTACTTTACTAACTAAAGATGATTTTATTCTGCTGAATTGGTCTGCTTTATCGCTAGTGGCTTTTTTAAATTCAACTAGTTTCACTCTTTTTTCAAAGAGTTCCTTAGAAAGATGATCTAAAAATTTTAAATTTCTATCGATATCGGACTTCATAGATCTATTTTCTTTTTCAAGTTGTAGCCTGCGTTCGTAAGAAATTTGGTTAATTTTATGATTTTCTAATATTTCACTACGTTTACCTTCTAAGTCGTCTCGATTGATCTGCAGTTCCGTAATATTTCGCTGAAGGTCTGCTATATTGGTTTGTTGATCATCTCTTACATTATCACGATCGTAAAATTCCTTCTTAAGATTCGTGAAATCTTCATACTCCATCTTTATGGCATCCAATTTATTCTTCAAAGCACATTTCTCCGATTGTACTTGCTTAATCTCTTCGAGATGACTTTTCTCTTCTTCAGCGCTATATTGTACAAATTCACAATCCTCTAACATTATATTAATGCACTCAGCATAGTCCTCATCATGAGATGTTTGATCATATTCATTCCAACTGCAAAACATTTTGAATTGTATATCATGAATTTTATTCTGAGTTGTTTCTGAGGAGTCTCTATCAATTCCCAGGTCCATTAACCAAGTTATTAGCGCTAGAGCATTTGACCACGAATGTGACGTATTTGGAGTCATTAAGGCTGACTTTGTTATTATTCCCGGATAAAAATATTTCTTAACAAATATCAACATTTCATCTATATAATTTGCCTTAGTTAGATATTTTTTAGATCCGAGAATAGGTTCAATTAAATAATTTAAAACGGCTATAAACTCAGAAACTGGCATTGATTTTATCTGACCTTTAAACACTATATGGGACAATTCTGGCACACTCTGTACAAGTTCTTGTACTCTCATGGATTGTGAAGCCACCCATTTTTTGTCATGTATAGGTCGGGTATCTTTTCGTATTACACCTGAATTTATTCGTTCTGAGGGTGACCTCTGTCGGCTTCTATCCGCCGAAAATGCACTACCTACTTGCAAAGTATTTCCTCTTCCAGAGGTTAGTGGTGTAGACGTGGCTTTAATAAGGCTTCGACTCCTTCTGTTGGAACGTACTGTTTCTTGAAGTCCATCACCAACGGATTTTAAGCTACTGCGCCAACCAAATGAATTTCGTCCATCTACTGACCAGAGATAATAATCAGCTACTGACGTGGACCTTTTCTTTTCTGGGACAGGTTTTGGTAACAAAAACTTGGATCTGCTGCATCTAAAATAAAACTTACATAGAAATATGTGGAACTTACTTGATGCAACAAGATTATTGAGATATTTTTGTACTTATATAGAGAAAATGAATAACGCATGCGAGATGCGAAAGAAACCTCAGTTAATTGACTACAAAATTTTTGTGAAATATTCAAATAATTTTTTTGAACATTTAGTTTTCTGTTATTTATTAAGCTATTTATACGAAGGTTTTGGCATTATTGTTTAATGAAGATAATTTACATACCGTTCCGCCATGGTTAAATCCAAATTATTACTGATTGTAACGATCGTAACGATCAATTGCGATCGATATCAATTTCAATCACTTTCAAAATTTATAAAATGTAAAATTTTATTATTTATTCAAAATATATTTAAAACAAATATTTTATTTAAAATTTACAAGTTCTTTGTTTGTTCTTAACAAAAGTTTTTATAACAATGTCACAGATATTTGACCTTGAGTTCAGTTCTTAATTTTATCAAAAAAAGGACAATGAGTTGAAATTTAGAAAAATTATACAATTGTTTATGATTTGAATCATTTTTGTAAACAATTATCTTCTGGCACTGATACGCTGGAGGGGGACGGACACTCACTAACAAATCTTTCGTACAAATTTTAACATTCGACAAGTGGCGGTTTCATAACGGATATCCAGAACTAACAGTTTTTTTAAACGCTGGTACCACTATATCGCATGGGTAATACTGAATAATATAATTATCGACAATTATCGGCAACAATCGTGAACAGCTGTCAAAATACAAATATGCACATGGATGCTTATGTCAAATGATGTCAAAATTCAGCAAATGCGAAACTTGTGCATAAATATTTTAAAATAAGCGATACTAGAATTCTGAATAATGTAGTTAATCTACCAGTGTTGTGTGAGGACCCAAGCACAAGAAATAATTGTAAGTACAAAAATTCCATATTACATTTTTCTATAATTAAATCACAAAAACAGAATCTTCCTTGTTTGATCAATGACAATTAATTTGGATCATGATCATGATTTTATTTCTATATCTTGAATAAATAATGTATAACACTTGTTAATTTCAAAGGATTTATCGTTCTTGCAACAGTATGTGACCAACTCAAAGTCAACATCAAAGCAAAGGAGGATTTAATGGAAGAAAGAGCTCGAAACAATTCAAATATTTGAGGTAATCATTTCTGCACTTAGCGTTTAAAGTAATACATTAAAAACAAAATATAAGACTTGAGTAATAACATCTTTTATCATTTTTATCAGGTGCAGTACTCAACGATAACAGAGGTTCAATCTTCTGTATGAAGTTTCTCATATTATGAAGTACATCCGTAATGACATTTTTGGATAGCAGTTACACTTATGTTTTAACACGTGGAAACCTAATTGTGTAGTATATAGAAGAGTCATAAGAAAGGGTTCATACCAGAAAACATTCCCGGGACACATAACTTAGTGACACGTCAAGAAGAACATAATTCCGAGATTGAAAACATGTAGTAGACATGCAGTATACATATTAAGTCAATGAGTAGGCATACATTTACTTCAAACGTCTTCTGGTACATTTATTTATATTACAAACAAATTTATTTTCTTCAACCTTATCGTTGACTCTTTTATTTTTCAATTTAGGTCTACAAGGCATCTCGTCGAAAAATAGACGTAACTATACTGAAGAATTCCTCCTCCTTTGCGATCGATAGTTTTAAATGGTTTGAATCAGAAACAGGAAGATAATGTGAGAAAACCATCCACAAGCTCACTAGAAGAAAATTCACCACACAAAGCGTTTTGAAATAAACATCTACGAACTATTAGAAATATGAAAGCAATACTTGGCCAAGTTTACAATAACATTACGTGTCTTAAGAATTTGGCATCGATAATGTCAAAGTATTTTGCAATAGACTACAAAGAACTTTTCGTTTTTATAAACTTTTATTGAAATATGTAAACCAAGACGTGTACTTGAACATTTCTTTGGACAGATAAGGTCCCTTAATGGTAGGAATGTTATGCCGAGTATTTATCAGTTTTGTTTGTCATATATTTACTTTTAATAACATATTTAAGTGGACCTAAGGTATTTGTACAAATTGTGAATATGATTATGGCAAATGTCTTGATAAAGTTGATACTTTCCTAACACAAGCAAATTCATTATGGAACGACACTGGTATCTGTATTGCTTTCAAAAATCCGATAGAGCACAGTATACTGTGCCCCTCAGGAGCACTCGGTATATGATGAAAATCTCTTACTATGAAAATTATGAAAGAACTGAAGCCATCATGTAACAAATCTATTGAAGACTATAAATTTGGTAAGGGTTTGATTAATATAATTCAATAGACCTAATCTTTTTTAAAGGTTATATTTATTTTAGACGAATATTTGAGGGTAGCTCTTGAAAATAATATTAGTACAAATGTTGACGCTGCCAGAAACCTTACAAGGAACTAGATACCGAATGTTTGCTACAACAAGTGATACAGTCTAACGATGCTGCTCTATTTGCAGAACAAAGCAGAATACTAAACTATGCTGGAGAAAAATAATATTATGCAGCTATTAGAACTCTCTGAAATAAATCTTGTGGCAGTATGAATACCTTGCTGAAAGATTAGATTAAATGCAAATGAGGAGCTACAGATTTTTATAAAGCTAAAATTAAAGGTATGCGTGCATAACTTAATTCTGCTACATTATCATTAAATAAATGCAAAAGTTTTTAATAACATATGGTTAATTTTAGAACACACATTTTGCTCCTTTAAGCAGCAAAATGTTGCCAAATTTATTTTTTCTAACGTATTTGTCAAATTTCAAATTATTTATTGTTTTGTGACAAATTCATTTATATTTGCGCCACCAGAGATCTCTTTTATCAACCAGATCACAGCTGGTCACAATCCCTTCTTCTTTTGCTGGCCTATATAAGTGACTGCACTGTTATCAGTGCTCGCTCTTTACATTTTATTAGTCGCTATTTACGCTCGGCTCTTTACTATTTATTAGTTGCTTTACTAGCTACTCGTCTTTTTACTATTACGTCTCTTACTACATGTTACTTTGTCATTATCTATATTTAGTTATATTTATTATTAGTTATAGTTTAAGTGTTAATTATTATTTATTGTTATTCAAAACTTGTGATTTAAATTAGATCCAATAAACAAGTGAATCGTTATATAAAATTTAAGTGAAGATCTTTAATTTCCTGTGCTTGCCCCTCAAGAATTGTCAACCAAGCGTAGTGCTGAAAATACGCACGATCTGCTTAGTAACATTTGGTCCTTCTAGGCCAGATACTACTTCTTAACATTTGGTCCTTCTAGGCCAGATACTACTTCTTAACATTTGATCCGTTCGAGCCGGATACCGGATTTTGGAGTTGAAAATTAATCCTAAACCAGCGCATCAGTAGATAAGGTTTCAGCAGAACATCCATCTACATTTAGTCCTGATCGAGTCGGATGCTGGATTTTAAATCATCTTACAATTGATCGAAGACCAGCGCATCATCCAACACGATATCTTCAGGACAAGCATCTACATCAGGTCCTTCGAGCTAAAAAGCGGATGTCTGAAGATCACTTCATCAGAGCCGCATCGCACCTGTTCTTGCCGAAACTGATCCACGAAATTCTCGTCAATCCTGCACAGAAGATCTTCACCCAGATGTCCACCTCATCACTCAAGGAGCAACACTAAGTCTTCATCAGCAACGACGCTAGATTCAGATCACCCCTGAACACATCCACGCTGCAATTTGACTTCTTTGGTAAATAGTTCTTTCCTTTTTTCTAAATCCTTTCCTATTATTGTTGCATCTGCATCAAATAAGAAGCATTTTCACAGTATTCACTTTAATCTCGCGCACTTAATTATTTCTTCACATAGACTATTGATTTTGACTATTTTTTGTAACTTTGTATTGTAGCCCGATACAATCTGTGATTGTATTCGTATTTTGTGAATGGCACTCCTTAGAATGATTAATGGCCTCTTTGCGTCTAATTCTAAATCATTCACAATCCACAAGTAAGCATTTCTCAAAATATAGATCTTCTAATACTGCATCTTATGTCCACCGGCGACAGATCGTTTAGATTTTACTATTTTTGGATGCATACTACCTTAACACTGTACGTCATTTTTAATGCGATCAGTTTTTCACCGCTGAAGTTAAATATTTCTACGAACCAGTCACCCCTGTAAGTAAAATATTCATACTACCAGCTCCGATGATTACGTCATCAATCCACATCACATTATATTACTGTAACTTAAATATCTTTTACCGCTGTAAAATATTCATAGTACCAGTAATTCACCCGCTTAAGTATTATATCTGCACATGTAGATTGTAATCTATGCGCGAACATCCACACATAAATTATTGCATCTCCAATAGATTGTAATAATTGTTCAAATATACACATTATTTGTCGCATACAAATGTACAAATACACATCGGTATTTGCTACAAAGAGCATTCAAGCAACGATAATTACGTTATCACCCACAATAGTTAGAACACGTCTAGCTACAAGCATAAAAATACCATTTATTTTATGTCAACACATTCATCACATTAATTAATATCAGTAATCCATGCTCACTTTACACATACACATTTTAGCTGTAAGTAAGACATCCTACTGTCAAGAGTCATATCTCCATATGATTTACTTATGAGCATAAATACGAGCACCATTTGCATTACATAAAATAGCATATACAATTATTAAGTTTTAGATTTTTAATATTAAATTAATTACGTTATTTTAATTGTTCAAATTTATTCATAATTGTAACTTCGCTAATCTATTCACCAATAGAATTTATGTAAACAAAGCCCACAACTACAAACATTTTACAAAATTATTTATCTGTACAATAGCTATAAGAATTCTTTTCAAAATTAACTAAATCATTGAAAACACTCGGTAACCTTGGTTATAATTTGAAAATAATAGTTCTTTTATACTGCTAAACTTAACTTAACGATTATTCAATTTGATTTATTTGTTTCAAAAATATTTTATTTTTATCATTTAAACTAATTATAATTTGTTCAAGTACCCAGCAAATAGATTTTGTAAAGATTGTAACAACATTTTGGTAATTTATATTTTGGATTTTACAATATTAATTCATCAACAAATCAATTGAACTTGTTTTCTAAACAATTGATTATCTTCGTTCTACTATTCAACATTCAGTTTACTTTCATTAGTTAGAAACATTTTTATAATATTTAATTGTTACATTTTCAAATAACTTAACCTTTTGTGTTTGTACAAATGTTATTTTGAATACCGCAATTAAATAATTTATAAATATTACTCAAATCGTTTGTTATCATGATCAAAATTAACTGAAAAAGTTAATATTTTAACCAATCGTTTACCCGTCATACAGGTTTAGTTTCCAATTGAAACTCGATTGTTAAAATAAATCAAGCGTTCCTAGCTTACTTCAAGTAACAATAGATTGAATATTTCCACCGAAATATAGTTTCCTAAATTTGAAATTCTAACACCATGCTTACGTTAAAATATTTGCATCACATACATAATACCAAATTATTGTACTTGCAATATCCATTACGTACACTAAGCAACGGTTAAAATAATTGTTATTTTAATATTTATCACAAAATTAATTTAGATCACCATCTACATTATGGATTTAAAGCGATTAAATGCTCAGGCTCACTCCCACAAAGCCAACCTACACATTTATTACAAAAGTGTTCATAGGATTATCGCTAACAATCTTACATCTCTCAGCATATCAGAACTCATAGTATGCAAGAGGCATTCTGACCCTCTACTTGAGTCTTTTATTGAGACCTGTAACCACATGAAAACTCTATTATGCAATGATCCACAACGTATTTCGCAAATTTGCAAAGAGATCAAAGCATTTAGACTGAAATATTTAACAACTATGTCGATTATTGATATCGTACTTTCATCACCTAATTCGACATTTGATTTGACATACACACCACAAACGTCTGATATTGATTTATCAAATTTCATTATACCAGATTTTAATGGAGACATGCAATCATGGCCTTTATTTAAAACTCAGTTTGAAAATCTTGTGCACTGTCAAGATATATTTGATGAACTTGATAAACTACGTTTGTTAGAGATCTATCTAACAGACATAGCTCAGACTACACTTAAGAATGCAAATCACGGTTTGGAATGTTACTCATCTTTATGGACCTCACTGCTATCAGAATTTGATAAATCTAAGTCAACCACACAAAGTATAAACACTTGCAATGCTCAAGCTGTATCTGATTCGGAATTACTACCATCTGTAATCCTACCTAAGGAAACAGACAGTAATAATTTAGACCCACATCATACTTCTGTAAAGCATGACATAAATGATCACAAATCCAAACAAAACGTTTTAGATTCTGCATTGATTTCCACATCCAATTACACAAATACGGATAAGACAAATGAACGAAAAATGTATTCACCCATACATGAGTGCCGTTTGGACATACCCTTTACTTTGCCATTCATGAAAGAAGTGACGTATCAAGGAAATTTTTACTTAAATAAAATTGTTTTTTCGGAGACGAAAGAGAAAATTATTTATTCTATGGAAACGCCTAGCATCGTGATACAATCTCTCATCAAAGTCATTAGGAAGTCAAGGTCAATACTCGTCTCTTTCATTCTGTCGTTTTACTTTATGTTTTCAAAGCCGTCTGCTTCAAAACATCCCGCTTTCTTAGCAACTTGGGAATCTTACGTTCGAGTCACTAAAAGCCATCAGCTAAAAATTCCTTGTAATTCTTTGTATTTACTTGTGAAGATGTTTCTTAAGTTGACCTCTGCAATGTACATTGTTCCCTCTCTACACCCTCGTATATCCTCACCCCTATACACTCTACATCCCTTCTTTTCGAGACCTTTTACCAAAAAGCAGTCACTTCGCTTACTACAGTCTACGGAAATATGGATCTAGCAGTTACTTCATCAGCAAGTTTGTCATCACCATGCAACTTCAACATTACTGATAATATGAAGACTTGGAGACAGAACACCAGATCTTCCACTCACATAAGTGGAAGTGGAGAAGCTCACTCTATTAGAATTTATTATATAGTTATAAGTTTTGTATGTAAAATGTTTACTTGTAATTTTATTTTAATGAATTCTTTATTCAATACATGTTGCCTCAATTCGTTTATATAAATAAATTTCGTCACCGCCGGGAGCATGGTTAATTTTAGAACACACATTTTGCTCCTTTAAGCAGCAAAATGTTGCCAAATTTATTTTTTCTAACGTATTTGTCAAATTTCAAATTATTTATTGTTTTGTGACAAATTCATTTATATTTGCGCCACCAGAGATCTCTTTTATCAACCAGATCACAGCTGGTCACAATCCCTTCTTCTTTTGCTGGCCTATATAAGTGACTGCACTGTTATCAGTGCTCGCTCTTTACATTTTATTAGTCGCTATTTACGCTCGGCTCTTTACTATTTATTAGTTGCTTTACTAGCTACTCGTCTTTTTACTATTACGTCTCTTACTACATGTTACTTTGTCATTATCTATATTTAGTTATATTTATTATTAGTTATAGTTTAAGTGTTAATTATTATTTATTGTTATTCAAAACTTGTGATTTAAATTAGATCCAATAAACAAGTGAATCGTTATATAAAATTTAAGTGAAGATCTTTAATTTCCTGTGCTTGCCCCTCAAGAATTGTCAACCAAGCGTAGTGCTGAAAATACGCACGATCTGCTTAGTAACATTTGGTCCTTCTAGGCCAGATACTACTTCTTAACATTTGGTCCTTCTAGGCCAGATACTACTTCTTAACAACATATCTTTTGCTACTATCGTAATTTGATATGTAACATTGTATAATCTTTAAAAGGTTTATTAACGTCAGAAAACTTAAATTATTGTTTATGTACAGATATTTATGGTATATGAAACATATACCTTTAATTCTTCGTCGACGTTTTAAGTATTTACATATTTTTGGGATTGTAATACAACTTTTTTAATGAATTTATATTCTTAACCGAATAATAGTTATTGTGTATGAATAATAAAGAATATATTATAACTAAAATTAAACTCTTTTACTAAAATAGTAATAAGGTTGAATAAGTTGTAAATTAATTTTTTTTTTAAGCGCTAATAATACTCAAAAGTTAATGCACTTAAAAAATATTTTTTATTTTTAAATTTTATAATAATTAAATTCGAAATATAGGCTTATCCCACAAAAATCTGCTAGTTCCAATTTTCCGTTATGAGAGCGCCACATGTCGAAATGATGCCACATTTAGTACGAAAAATTTGTTAGAGTGTCCGGCCCACTGTCGCGTATCAGTGCCAGAAGATGATTGTACACAAAAATGCAACCTACATTCAAATCATAAACAATTATATAATTTTTCTAAATTTCAACTCATTGTTTCTTTTTTTGATAGAATTAAGAACTGAACTCAAGGTCAAATGTCTGTGACATTGTTATAAAAACTTTTGTTAAGAACAAACAAAGAACTTGTAAATTTTAAATAAAATATTTGTTTTAAATATATTTTGAATAAATAATAAAATTTTACATTTTATAAATTTTGAAAGTGATTGAAATTGATATCGATCGCAATTGATCGTTACGATCGTTACAATCAGTTAATTTAAATTTAACCATGGCGGAACGGTATGTAAATTATCTTTATTAAACAATAATGCCAAGACTTTTAAGTTATTTTATTCTCAGTTACCTTCGTATAAATAGCTTAATAAATAACAAAAACCTAAATGTTCAAAAAAAAATATTTGAATATTTCACAAAAATTTTGTAGTCAATTAACTGAGATTTCTTTCGCATCTCGCATGCGTTATTCATTTTCTCTATATAAGTACAAAAATATCTCAATAATCTTGTTGCATCAAGTAAGTTCTACATATTTCTATGTAAGTTTTATTTTAGATGCAGCAGATCCAAGTTTTTGTTACCAAAACCTGTCCCAGAAAAGAAAAGGTCCACGTCAGTAGATGGACGAAATTCATTTGGTTGGCGCAGTAGCTTAAAATCAGTTGGTGATGGACATCAAGAAACAGTACGTTCCAACAGAAGGAGTCGAAGCCTTATTAAAGCCACGTCTACACCACTAACCTCTGGAAGAGGAAATACTTTGCAAGTAGGTAGTGCATTTTCGGCGGATAGAAGCCGACAGAGGTCACCCTCAGAACGAATAAATTCCGGTGTAATACGAAAAGATACCCGACCTATACATGACAAAAAATGGGTGGCTTCACAATCCATGAGAGTACAAGAACTTGTACAGAGTGTGCCAGAATTGTCCCATATAGTGTTTAAAGGTCAGATAAAATCAATGCCAGTTTCTGAGTTTATAGCCGTTTTAAATTATTTAATTGAACCTATTCTCGGATCTAAAAAATATCTAACTAAGGCAAATTATATAGATGAAATGTTGATATTTATTAAGAAATATTTTTATCCGGGAATAATAACAAAGTCAGTCTTAATGACTCCAAATACGTCACATTCGTGGCCAAATGCTCTAGCGCTAATAACTTGGTTAATGGACCTGGGAATTGATAGAGACTCCTCAGAAACAACTCAGAATAAAATTCATGATATACAATTCAAAATGTTTTGCAGTTGGAATGAAAATGATCAAACATCTCATGATGAGGACTATGCTGAGTGCATTAATATAATGTTAGAGGATTGTGAATTTGTACAATATAGCGCTGAAGAAGAGAAAAGTCATCTCGAAGAGATTAAGCAAGTACAATCGGAGAAATGTGCTTTGAAGAATAAATTGGATGCCATAAAGATGGAGTATGAAGATTTCACGAATCTTAAGAAGGAATTTTACGATCGTGATAATGTAAGAGATGATCAACAAACCAATATAGCAGACCTTCAGCGAAATATTACGGAACTGCAGATCAATCGAGACGACTTAGAAGGTAAACGTAGTGAAATATTAAAAAATCATAAAATTAACCAAATTTCTTACGAACGCAGCCTACAACTTGAAAAAGAAAATAGATCTATGAAGTCCGATATCGATAGAAATTTAAAATTTTTAGATCATCTTTCTAAGGAACTCTTTGAAAAGAGAATGAAACTAGTTGAATTTAAAAAAACCACTGGTGATAAAGCAGACCAATTCAGCAGAATAAAATCATCTTTAGTTAGTAAAGTAACTTCTATAGGAACAAACTCTGACGAATTATTAGCTAATGATGAACACTTAACGCAGGATCTAGAGAAAATAAAATGTATTATTCATCAAGCTATTCAACAACGGAGAAAATTACGACAGGAAAAAGAAAAAAAAGAAATTAATTTAACAGAAGTTGCATTGCTATTGAGTAATAAAAGACAGTTTATACAAAATCAAATTGGTACTTGTGAAGAAGAAATTAAAGTAATAAAAGAAAATTATGAAAGAGATACTGGTTTACTACAGCAAGAAATGCATCTCGTTTTACAGGAAACCGAAAAGGAAAATGAACTTATAAATCGAAAAGCATTTTTGCAGAAGGAACTTGAAAAGCGTAAAAAAGTAATAGATGAAATGCAGAATTCTACTAAAAATTATGTAGAGGAATGGAAAGAAGCACTTGCAGCAAAACATAAAGAGTTTGATGAACGAGCACTTGCAGTACGAAACCGGCATGACGAGGAAATAGAAAAACTACAAGCAATAAGTAAAAAACAAACAGATTTTTTACGGGATTATGAAGCAAAGAAGAAAGAGTGGCATGATCTGCGCAATTCTGACTAAATTATATATTGCTATATATGATTCGATTATGAAATAATATAATATTAATATATAATATATTAATAATAATATTATTAGGAAATAATAGCCTTTTCTCTTTATTTTTTGGAATTTGTTTTTTTTTCTGCTTATCTTAGAGATTATAAGATTAGTATATATAGATAGGGATTAATTATAAAAACTTTATGGAAATTAATTATTTTTGTTTAATATTTCTTAATACTAACATTAAATATATATGTAAATATGTACTCCGAAAATAAATTATATTGAGGAACTATAAATAATTTTTTCTCTCTTCTGGCGTCTTCTTACAACTCTTACTAATAATATACATGTAATAATAATACATGGTGATGGAGGAGCTAAAGAGGGACAAGATACGAATTAAAACAGGGGAAAGAGCGGTAAAATACGAGGAGAAATTGAACAGAGCGGAAAGCAAAATCTTAAAGAAAATAAGAGTGGATTACATAAAGAATGGGGGGAAAGGAGGTCCAAAAAAGAGAAAAGAATACTTTGAAAGGAATGGAATGGCGATCGAGGAGGCAGAGAGGAGAAGAGAAGGTGGCGCAAGTGTGGCAGAGGAGCTAAGGAGAAGGGATAAGGAGACACAACAGCAGGAGAGAATGGGAAAAATAGAAAAAAGTAACTACAATAAAAGATATAAGAGGTTATGGGAAAATAATGTGCCTCAGTACCTTATAGAAAAGGACATAAAACACATAAGAAGAACAGCAAGGTTTAGATTGGGAAATGAGGAAAAAGGAAACAGATACTGGGAAAAGAGTGAGGAAAGAAAGTGTAGAATGTGTGGAGCGGAGGACGAAACACTGGAGCACATTAAGTTTGAGTGTAAGGAAAAAGTAGCAAGCGAAAGGAATATTGGACAGCTATTAAAGGGAGGCAGTGAAGGAAAGAGGTGGATGGCGGAAATAGTAAGAAGAAAAGGAAAAACAGGAGAATAAATAATCTGGTGGAGAATAATAGAGAGGGTCAAAAGAAGAAGAAGCAGAAAGCACTTTTGGAAGTAGTAAAAGTCGAGAAGATTTTAAGTTTATTTTAAGTTTAGTTTTTAAGTTTGGAATGTATATAGGAATGAAATGTATTAGAAATATAATACTGTAGATTGTAAAGCCGAAAGGCATACACAATTAAATAAATATAATTTATATAAATAAAAAAAAAATACTAATAATATAATAGAACTAAGCGATTGAATTGTATTCAAAAATGAAGTAGGTGTATTGTCACAAAATTGTCACATTGTGTGTCACAAGTGTCCTCATTTTTTAGTGGTCGTTTTTTCAATTGTTGATTGAAATTGATGTTAATAAATGTGTATTGGCGTGTCTGTTTTATTAAATATCTAAATGTTGACAGAGATATAGCAATTAAACATTTGAATTGTAGTTTTAGCTCTAGAAATGATTGGCCATTTGTATGACGTGATGCATTTTAACGTCAGTTACTTGTTGAGTAGGTCATTGCTGTGGTAATGTTTTGTAGCTGTTGGTAGCGTATCTAGTACGCATGCGTTAGTTAGCAAAGAATAATAAATTTTTATTTTATTTAACTCTGTTACGGCAGACATAATATTGAAACTTTATTGTTCCTAAAAACAGCTGTAAATAATATTTGACATTTTGATATATAAACACATATCTGAAGAAATTTATATCATTGAATATTATTATGGAAGGCATGGCGAATAGTTTTAAAAAAGATTGCTTTGTACGTTGGTGTCCAAATAATACTCTTAGTACACCAAAAAAATATATTTACCTGTACCAAGAAAAAACAGTGATTTGAAAGCTAAGTGGTTTAAATTTGTAATTAAGAGAATGCCAAAATCTACTTCCTCATATTATTGTTGCGAACATCATTTGGTAATTATTTACATTACCGACCAATGTTGTTTTTGACTTTGTAAAAAAACTACTGCATATTTTTAGGTTTTATTATGCTTATTGTATTCTCAAAACATGTCAAAATCACTACGTAGTAATTATTTTACCACTTTTAATTAAGAAATAGGAGATATTTAGGGTTAAAGTTGACAAAAAAATGTGATATTTGACAACATTTTACACACAATTTCGTTAATATTGGCCAGTGTAATACTTACTTCCCAAGATTCAAACCAACTATAAATATATGTGATGTGTTTGAATATATGATAAAATAAATTTACAAATAATTTAAATATGTGATCTCAAATATTCAAAAAAGCGCGGTGCTTTTAAATACTTAATTTTACATGTTCTAATTTAGTAATTATATAGATGTAGGGTTTACACTAGTTCGATAAAAAGATATAAATAAAGATAAAGATAAATATAGCAGATGTGGTGGGAGTAGAAAGAAGGGAGGGATGGGAGAGAGAGGGGGAGGCTTAAAAAAGAGAAAGGAATGGAATGGCGATCGAGGAGGCAGACAGAAGAAGAGAAGGAGGCGCAAGTGTGGAAGATGAGCTAAGGAGAAGAACAAAGAGATACAGCAACAGGAAAGAATGGAAAAAATCGAGAAGAGTAATTACAACACAAGATATAAAAGGATTTGTGAGAGAGAGATACCACATTACTTAAGAGAAAAAAAAGACAAAAACATGAGAAGGATTGCCAGACTTAGATTGGGAAACGAGGAGAAATGATTCCTATATACATTCAAACTGAAAACTAAACTTTATCAATTTATTAAAACTTAAAATTATTCTAGACTTGTGCTACTTTCAAAAGTGAAGAATTTAGAGTGAGAAAAAAATTTTTGTGATAAGAAAAGGCGATTTTGGTATAAAAAAAAAGAAAAAGCGCCGCGCTGAATGTATATAGGAATCATTTCTCCTCGTTTCCCAATCTAAGTCTGGCAATCCTTCTCATGTTTTTGTCTTTTTTTTCTCTTAAGTAATGTGGTATCTCTCTCTCACAAATCCTTTTATATCTTGTGTTGTAATTACTCTTCTCGATTTTTTCCATTCTTTCCTGTTGCTGTATCTCTTTGTTCTTCTCCTTAGCTCATCTTCCACACTTGCGCCTCCTTCTCTTCTTCTGTCTGCCTCCTCGATCGCCATTCCATTCCTTTCTCTTTTTTAAGCCTCCCCCTCTCTCTCCCATCCCTCCCTTCTTTCTACTCCCACCACATCTGCTATATTTATCTTTATCTTTATTTATATCTTTTTATCGAACTAGTGTAAACCCTACATCTATATAATTACTAAATTAGAACATGTAAAATTAAGTATTTAAAAGCACCGCGCTTTTTTGAATATTTGAGATCACATATTTAAATTATTTGTAAATTTATTTTATCATATATTCAAACACATCACATATATTTATAGTTGGTTTGAATCTTGGGAAGTAAGTATTACACTGGCCAATATTAACGAAATTGTGTGTAAAATGTTGTCAAATATCACATTTTTTTGTCAACTTTAACCCTAAATATCTCCTATTTCTTAATTAAAAGTGGTAAAATAATTATTACGTAGTGATTTTGACATGTTTTGAGAATACAATAAGCATAATAAAACCTAAAAATATGCAGTAGTTTTTTTACAAAGTCAAAAACAACATTGGTCGGTAATGTAAATAATTACCCATCATTTTAATGTAAGTACGTATTTAAGCATATACGTAAATTTATAATATTTCATACATAATATATTTAATATTCCGTGCAAAATTGTTTATTAGGTTCTACATTTATTTATTATAGTTGGAAGAAGATGCAGAAAATTATGTAAAACACGAGTTGACAGGATGCCAAATTGTATTAAAAAAGACTGTAATACCATATGTTTCAGTCAGTATATCTGATTATGGGCAGGAATTAAAAAGACGACGTTTGGTAAAAGATGTTTTAGAAGAATACGATCACAATATATCCTTGCCTTCTGAATCAGGTAATGTAAAAGCAAGGTGTCATATTCTTCATTTAATGATAATACATTTCTCATGCGTTATAATCTCAATTTTCAGAAATCAAAAGTGGACAACATGTTCAAACTCTTCCTTCAACAGTTACAGGTGCGATAAAAATCTGACTATATCTTCTATTTTTATAGTAATGTTCTTTAACTGAAATATAATTTGATTTTTTTTGCAATCAACTTTTGTTAATATATTACAAAAACATTTAATTTTGAATGTTCGGCAGCAAGTTCGATCATCATAAAAATAATCTTCCTTGTTTGATCAATGACAATTAATTTGGATCATGATCATGATTTTATTTCTATATCTTGAATAAATAATGTATAACACTTGTTAATTTCAAAGGATTTATCGTTCTTGCAACAGTATGTGACCAACTCAAAGTCAACATCAAAGCCAAGAAGGATTTAATGGAAGAAAGAGCTCGAAACAATTCAAATATTTGAGGTAATCATTTCTGCACTTAGTGTTTAAAGTAATACAATAAAAACAAAATATAAGACTTTAGTAATAACATCTTTTATCATTTTTATCATGTGCAGTACTCAACGATAACAGAGGTTCAATCCTCTGTATGAAGTTTCTCATATTAAGAAGTACATCAGTATTGACATTTTTGGATAGCAGTTACACTTATGTTTTAACACATGGAAACCTAATTGTGCAGTATATAGAAGAGTCATAAGAAAGGGTGCATACCCGAAAAACATTCCCGGGACACATAACTTAGTGACACGTCAATAACAACATAATTCCGAGATTGAAAATATGTAGTAGACATGCAGTACAAATACTAAGTCAATGAGTAGGAATGCATTTACTTCAAATGTCTTCTGGTACATTTACTTATATTACAAACAAATCTATTTTCTTCAACCTTATCGTTGACTCTTTTATTTTTCAATTTAGGTCTGCAAGACAACTCTTAGAGAAATATACTAATTCTACTGAAGAAATTGCTTGTCCTTTGCGATCATCTGTTCGATAGTTGGATAAATGGTTTTAATCATCATCAGGAGGATACTGTGAGAAAACAGTACAAAAGCTCACTAGAAGAAAATTCACTACACAAAGCGTTTTGGAATAAACATCTACGAACTATTAGAAATATGAAACTATACTTTTAAAGACTAGCCAAGTTAATAATAAAATTATGTGTTTTAAGAATTTGGCATCGATAATGTCAAAGTTTTTTGCATTAGGCTACAAAGAACTTTTCGTTTTTATAAACTTTTATTGAAACATGTAAACCAAGACGCGTACTTGGACATTTCTTTGGACAGATAAGGTCCCTTAATGGTAGGAATGTTAATGCTGAGTACTTATCAGTTTTGCTTGTCCTACATTTATTTTTAATAACATATTAAAGTGTACCTAAGGTATTTGGTACAAATTGTGAATATGATTATGGCAATTGTCTTGATAAAGTTGATACTTTCCTAACACAAGCAAATTCATTATGAAACGACACCGGTAACTGTATTGCCATCGAAAATCCGATAAAGCACAGTATACTGTGCCCCTCAGGAGCACTCGGTATATGATAAAAATCTCTTACTATGAAAATTATGAAAGAACTGAAGCCATCATGTAACAAATCTATTAAAGACTATAAATCTGGTAAGGGTTTGATTAATATAATTCAATAGACCTAATCTTTTTTAAAGGTTATATTTATTTTAGACGAATATTTGAGGATAGCTCTTGAAAATAATATTAGTACAAATGTGGACGCTGCCAGAAACCTTACAAGGAACTAGATACCGAATGTTTGCTACAACAAGTGATACAGTCTAACGATGCTGCTCTATTTGCAGAACAAAGCAGAATACTAAACTATGCTGGAGAAAAATAATATTATGCAGCTATTAGAACTCTCTGAAATAAATCTTGTGGCAGTATGAATACCTTGCTGAAAGATTAGATTAAATGCAAATGAGGAGCTACAGATTTTTATAAAGCTAAAATTAAAGGTATGCGTGCATAACTTAATTCTGCTACATTATCATTAAATAAATGCAAAAGTTTTTAATAACATATCTTTTGCTACTATCGTAATTTGATATGTAACATTGTATAATCTTTAAAAGGTTTATTAACGTCAGAAAACTTAAATTATTGTTTATGTACAGATATTTATGGCATATAAAACATATACCTTTAATTCTTCGTCGACGTTTTAAGTATTTACATATTTTTGGGATTGTAATACAACTTTTTTAATGAATTTATATTCTTAACCGAATAATAGTTATTGTGTATGAATAATAAAGAATATATTATAACTAAAATTAAACTCTTTTACTAAAATAGTAATAAGGTTGAATAAGTTGTAAATTAATATTTTTTTTAAGCGCTAATAATACTCAAAAGTTAATGCACTTAAAAAATATTTTTTATTTTTAAATTTTATAATAATTAAATTCGAAATATAGGCTTATCCCACAAAAATCTGCTAGTTCCAATTTTCCGTTATGAGAGCGCCACATGTCGAAATGATGCCACATTTAGTACGAAAAATTTGTTAAGAGTGTCCGGCCCACTGTCGCGTATCAGTGCCAGAAGATGATTGTACACAAAAATGCAACCTACATTCAAATCATAAACAATTATATAATTTTTCTAAATTTCAACTCTTTGTTTCTTTTTTTGATAGAATTAAGAACTGAACTCAATGTCAAATATCTGTGACATTGTTATAAAAACTTTTGTTAAGAACAAACAAAGAACTTGTAAATTTTAAATAAAATATTTGTTTTAAATATATTTTGAATAAATAATAAAATTTTACATTTTATAAATTTTGAAAGTGATTGAAATTGATATCGATCACAATTGATCGTTACGATCGTTACAATCAGTTAATTTGGATTTAACCATGGCGGAACGGTATGTAAATTATCTTTATTAAACAATAATGCCAAGACTTTTAAGTTATTTTATTCTCAGTTACCTTCGTATAAATAGCTTAATAAATAACAAAAACCTAAATGTTCAAAAAAAATATTTGAATATTTCACAAAAATTTTGTAGTCAATTAACTGAGATTTCTTTCGCATCTCGCATGCGATATTCATTTTCTCTATATAAGTACAAAAATATCTCAATAATCTTGTTGCATCAAGTAAGTTCTACATATTTCTATGTAAGTTTTATTTTAGATGCAGCAGATCCAAGTTTTTGTTACCAAAACCTGTCCCAGAAAAGAAAAGGTCCACGTCAGTAGATGGACGAAATTCATTTGGTTGGCGCAGTAGCTTAAAATCAGTTGGTGATGGACATCAAGAAACAGTACGTTCCAACAGAAGGAGTCGAAGCCTTATTAAAGCCACGTCTACACCACTAACCTCTGGAAGAGGAAATACTTTGCAAGTAGGTAGTGCATTTTCGGCGGATAGAAGCCGACAGAGGTCACCCTCAGAACGAATAAATTCCGGTGTAATACGAAAAGATACCCGACCTATACATGACAAAAAATGGGTGGCTTCACAATCCATGAGAGTACAAGAACTTGTTGCCAGAAGTAACTTTGCAAATGTGACAATTTTGTGACAATACACCTACTTCATTTTTGAATACAATTCAATCGCTTAGTTCTATTATATTATTAGTAAGAGTTGTAAGAAGACGCCAGAAGAGAGAAACATTTATTTAGAGTTCTTCAAAATAATTTATTTTCGGAGTACATATTTACATATATATTTAATGTTAGTATTAAGAAATATTAAACAAAAATAATTAATTTCCATAAAGTGTTTATAATTAATCCCTATCTATATATACTAATCTTATAATCTCTAAGATAAGCAGAAAAAAAAACAAATTCCAAAAAATAAAGAGAAAAGGCTATTATTTCCTAATAATATTATTATTAATATATATTATATTAATATTATATTATTTCATAATCGAATCATATATAGCAATATATAATTTAGTCAGAATTGCGCAGATCATGCCACTCTTTCTTCTTTGCTTCATAATCCCGTAAAAAATCTGTTTGTTTTTTACTTATTTCTTGTAGTTTTGCTATTTCCTCGTCATGCCGGTTTCGTACTGCAAGTGCTCGTTCATCAAACTCTTTATGTTTTGCTGCAAGTGCTTCTTTCCATTCCTCTACATAATTTTTAGTAGAATTCTGCATTTCATCTATTACTTTTTTACGCTTTTCAAGTTCCTTCTGCAAAAATGCTTTTCGATTTATAAGTTCATTTTCCTTTTCGGTTTCCTGTAAAACGAGATGCATTTCTTGCTGTAGTAAACCAGTATCTCTTTCATAATTTTCTTTTATTACTTTAATTTCTTCTTCACAAGCTCCAATTTGATTTTGTATAAACTGTCTTTTATTACTCAATAGCAATGCAACTTCTGTTAAATTAATTTCTTTTTTTTCTTTTTCCTGTCGTAATTTTCTCCGTTGTTGAATAGCTTGATGAATAATACATTTTATTTTCTCTAGATCCTGCGTTAAGTGTTCATCATTAGCTAATAATTCGTCAGAGTTTGTTCCTATAGAAGTTACTTTACTAACTAAAGATGATTTTATTCTGCTGAATTGGTCTGCTTTATCGCCAGTGGTTATTTTAAATTCAACTAGTTTCACTCTTTTTTCAAAGAGTTCCTCAGAAAGATGATCTAAAAAATTTAAATTTCTATCGATATCGGATTTCATAGATCTATTTTCTTTTTCAAGTTGTAGCGTGCGTTCGTAAGAAATTTGGTTAATTTTATGATTTTCTAATATTTCACTACGTTTACCTTCTAAGTCGTCTCGATCGATCTGCAGTTCCGTAATATTTCGCTGAAGGTCTGCTATATTGGTTTGTTGATCATCTCTTACATTATCACGATCGTAAAATTCCTTCTTAAGATTCGTGAAATCTTCATACTCCATCTTTATGGCATCCAATTTATTCTTCAAAGCACATTTCTCCGATTGTACTTGCTTAATCTCTTCGAGATGACTTTTCTCTTCTTCAGCGCTATATTGTACAAATTCACAATCCTCTAACATTATATTAATGCACTCAGCATAGTCTTCATCATGAGATGTTTGATCATTTTCATTCCAACTGCAAACATTTTGAATTGTATATCATGAATTTTATTCTGAGTTGTTTCTGAGGAGTCTCTATCAATTCCCAGGTCCATTAACCAAGTTATTAGCGCTAGAGCATTTGGCCACGAATGTGACGTATTTGGAGTCATTAAGGCTGACTTTGTTATTATTCCCGGATAAAAATATTTCTTAACAAATATCAACATTTCATCTATATAATTTGCCTTAGTTAGATATTTTTTAGATCCGAGAATAGGTTCAATTAAATAATTTAAAACGGCTATAAACTCAGAAACTGGCATTGATTTTATCTGACCTTTAAACACTATATCCCAGTAAACATTTTGGAGTAAATTCGACTTAATTTCTATTACATTTCATGAGTTTTTTGTCTGGAACGTGTTCGTTTTCTACTCACTCGTTCATAGGAAATGGCCTATTTATGAGCTACAGACATTGCAACGACGTTTCACTGGTGAATTAAAAGCGGAGTCGGTTTATGATTTATGACCGGAGTTATAAATTATAATTTATGCCCTGCTGTGATTGGACAGAGAAATTACATTAAAATTAAGCGGGAAGTTTAAAAAGAAAATTTTAATTTGAAAAATAGGCGGTAATAATTATATTAAAATTAAGCGGGAAATTTAAAAAGAAAATTTAATATTGAAAAATAGGCGGTAAATATTATATTAAAATTAGGCTAAATTAATTAATAATTTATATATATTTAGATATTTTTTTTTAATAAAAGATAACGTAGTTTGCATATTTCATTAATATTCATAGTTTATTTCATTAATATTCAAACAGGTACAATAAAACAGTAATAATAGTAAGATATAGCAGTAATAATAAACGTAACAAAATGTCTTTATTTCTTATTATATGGATTTCTTAATTCTATCTTTTGTATAATGTAGCCATCTCTTAATTATTGATTCTATATTATCGTTGGTGGTTCCACTATATGCGACAGATACTGTGTCTGAAAAAATATAATTATATTTATAATATGTGTATATATATATATATATATATATATATATAGTTTAAACATTAAGAAAACTATACAGCACCTATTATCAGCGACATAATTCTGTACTCCTTTACAGGTTTATTTTTTTTAAACCCGCACCAGGTGTAGCTTTCTAAGCAGTTGTTTGTAAAGAGGGTTTTCATCACTTTCCTGGTGCATGTTTGAAAATCTCTCCCTCCAATAGACGCAACTTTCCTTGTCTAAAATAACGATAAAGATCACAACAATGCTATTGTTTTAATACAGAGAATCAAAATAAAAAATAAATTACAAATTGAGCAGCAACACTTTGATTTACTTTACAATCGCTCTCCAGCTGTTCCAATTGGTCATTATTTAATAGAGGGAACTCTGGAAGGAGATTGTAAGTTTCCTTTTGTTGCTCTGGGTGGTTCTTTAGAGAGTACACATCTTGGCGCAACCCAGATACAGTTGCACAGAGCACTGTCAATGCATGCTGGATAGAATCTAAACAGAGAGATTATTACTAAATGTTTAATAATTATAATATTATATAAAGAAAAAATTACCTGTTTCTTTTGTAACAATATTGGACTGTTTGGGGGTAGAACGGAAAGTTCTGGAATCTTTTGGCAAATCAGGAAATGCTGGTTTTAATATACGCAATAGTTCATTCACTGCTATATTTGAAATATTATGTCTTATCACCCATTCTGATAATTGCGATGGAATATCATTATTAACTTTGGAACTGCCACAGCTGTACTCATTAACAGAATCTTCAATTAATTCATTAGTAGAATAATCGTTATTTAAATCAGAAAATACAGTATTCGAAGTACAGCCTAATTCTTGTACATTTATATCAGGTATTGCATTAGTAATACTACTTTGATTCACAGGTTTAGATCTCCGGGTCCTTGCGAATGCGGATAAACCTACATCTGCTAATAGTTTTTTAGTTTCTCTGGCTATTAATCTATTATAATGACGCTTTGATATTATATGCAGTGGTTTAGGCATATTTATAGTAATATAAGTGTACTTACTGATTGATAGAGTAGAAAATAAAGCAAAATTGATGTAGACTGAAATTAAAAGATCAAAAATTTAAGATATTTAATATAATAAAATAAATAAAAAATATGTAATACAATATATAATACATAAAAGAGGTACTCATAATAATTACCAAAATAACTTTTATATAAAATATATAAGAAATAATTTACAAAATGGCGGTACAATAAGAACGTGATTCTTAACAACAACTTACACAATTACAACTACAACTTACTATATATTTAAATATAACTGCACAAATATAACAACTACAACTTACTATATATTTAAATATAACTGCAATAATATAAAACTATTAATGAATATTTAATAAACGGTATTAAAAATACTATTAATAATTTCAACAGCAAAAAGAACTTAGAAACTTTTACAAACTTTACCACGTACACAGTAAACCGTTAGACCGTTAAACATCAAAGGCTCATATTCCGCCATTTAAATCTAAACGAATAGTAGTCGATCATTGCCGAACAAGTAAGAATGAGAGAGATAGCAATCTTATATATGTCATTACACATCCGTTTGTTGAAAAGGGATAGTATATAATTTATACATATCTTTGGAATGAAATAACATACGAATATAATAAAATAACCATGAAAACTATATTTTGCTTGTCTAACACATCTCGTTTCTCTCTCACTTTTATTGTACTTTGTAATAAATGAACTGAATGTGAAGTAATAAAAAATAAATCGATGTGTGAAAGGAACAGAAATACTTAATGAATGATGTTAGAAAAAGAAAGAATATTATTATGAAAAATCTGTGACAGATAGAGAATGAATTTTAACTAAAAGCGACTTTTGTGTACCACTTTTGAACTATTAACGAACTTGCTAAGACTACATACATCAGATTTTATTTCACAAAATCTTGACAGGTAGGGAATAAATTTTAACTAAAATTGGTTTCTGTGTTGTTGCTTCGAACTTGTAAAGCCCCAGTAAACAATTTGGTGAAGTGTCCTATTTGGTGAAGTTCGAGTCACTCGTACAATTCTATTCTAACGCTTTACAAGTTCTCTACCTGTCACAGATTTTGTGTTAGTTTTTCATAATAATATTCTTTCTTTTTCCAACATCATTCATTAAGTATTTCTGTTTCTTTCCCACATGGGTATATTTTTATTATCCGGTCATAAATCATAAACCTACTCCGCTTTTAATTCAGCAGTGAACCGTCGTTGCAATGTCTGTAGCTCATAAAAAGGAACTTTCCTTTGAACGACTGAATAGAAAACGAACACGTTCCAGACAAAAAATTCATGATATGTAATAGAAATTAAGTCGAATTTACTCCAAAATGTTTACTGGGGCGTTAGAATAAAATTGTACGAGTGACTCGAACGTCACTAAATAGGACACTTCACCAAATTGTTTACTGGGATGGGACAATTCTGGCACACTCTGTACAAGTTCTTGTACTCTCATGGATTGTGAAGCCATCCATTTTTTGTCATGTATAGGTCGGGTATCTTTTCGTATTACCCCTGAATTTATTCGTTCTGAGGGTGACCTCTGTCGGCTTCTATCCGCCGAAAATGCACTACCTACTTGCAAAGTATTTCCTCTTCCAGAGGTTAGTGGTGTAGACGTGGCTTTAATAAGGCTTCGACTCCTTCTGTTGGAACGTACTGTTTCTTGATGTCCATCACCAACTGGTTTTAAGCTACCGCGCCAACCAAATGAATTGCGTCCATCTACTGACGTGGACCTTTTCTTTTCTTGGACAGGTTTTGGTAACAAAGACTTGGGTCTGCTGCATCTAAAATAAAACTTACATAGAAATATGTGCAACTTACTTGATGCAACAAGATTATTGAGATATTTTTGTACTTATATAGAGAAAATGAATAACGCATGCGAGATGCGAAAGAAATCTTAGTTAATTTACTACAAAATTTTTGTGAAATATTCAAATATTTTTTTGAACATTTAGTTTTCTGTTATTTATTAAGCTATTTATACGAAGGTCTTGGCATTATTGTTTAATGAAGATAATTTACATACCGTTCCGCCATGGTTAAATCCAAATTATAACTGATTGTAACGATTGTAACAATCAATTGCGATCGATATCAATTTCAATCACTTTCAAAATTTATAAAATGTAAAATTTTATTATTTATTCAAAATATATTTAAAACAAATATTTTATTTAAAATTTACAAGTTCTTTGTTTGTTCTTAACAAAAGTTTTTATAAAAATGTCACAGATATTTGACCTTGAGTTCAGTTCTTAATTTTATCAAAAACAAACAATGAGTTGAAATTTAGAAAAATTATACAATTGTTTATGATTTGAATCATTTTTGTAAACAATTATCTTCTGGCACTGATACGCGGGAGGGGGACGGACACTCACTAACAAATCTTTCGTACAAATTTTAACATTCGACAAGTGGAGGTTTCATAACGGATATCCAGAACTAACAGTTTTTTTAAACGCCGGTACCACTATATCGCATGGGTAATACTGAATAATATAATTATCGACAATTATCGGCAACAATCGTGAACAGCTGTCAAAATTCAAATATGCACATGGATGCTTATGTCAAATGATGTCAAAATTCAGCAAATGCGAAACTTGTGCATAAAAATTTTAAAATAAACGATACTAGACTTCTGAATAATGTGGTTAATCTACCAGTGTTGTGTGAGAACCCAAGCACAAGAAATAATTGTAAGCACAAAATTCCATATTACATTTTTCTATAATTAAATCACAAAAATAGAATCTTCCTTGTTTGATCAATGACAATTAATTTGGATCATGATCATGATTTTATTTCTATATCTTGAATAAATAATGTATAACACTTGTTAATTTCAAAGGATTTATCGTTCTTGCAACAGTATGTGACCAACTCAAAGTCAACATCAAAGCCAAGGAGGATTTAATGGCAGAAAGAGCTCGAAACAATTCAAATATTTGAGGTAATCATTTCTGCACTTAGTGTTTAAAGTAATACATTAAAAACAAAATATAAGACTTGAGTAATAACATCTTTTATCATTTTTATCAGGTGCAATACTTAACGATAACAGAGGTTCAATCTTCTGTATGAAGTTTCTCATGTTATGAAGTACATCCGTAATGACATTTTTGGATAGCAGTTATACTTATGTTTTAACACATGGAAACCTAATTGTGCAGTATATAGAAGAGTCATAAGAAAGCGTTCATACCAGAAAAACATTCCCGGGACACATAACTTAGTGACACGTCAAGAAGAACATAATTCCGAGATTGAAAACATGTAGTAGACATGCAGTATACATATTAAGTCAATGAGTAGGCATACATTTACTTCAAATGTCTTCTGGTACATTTATTTATATTACAAACAAATTTATTTTCTTCAACCTTATCGTTGACTCTTTTATTTTTCAATGTAGGTCTACAAGGCATCTCGTCGAAAAATAGACGTAACTATACTGGAGAATTCCTCCTCCTTTGCGATCGATAGTTTTAAATGGTTTGAATCAGAAACAGGAAGATAATGTGAGAAAACCATCCACAAGCTCACTAGAAGAAAATTCACCACACAAAGCGTTTTGAAATAAACATCTACGAACTATTAGAAATATGAAAGCAATACTTGGCCAAGTTAACCATAACATTACGTGTCTTAAGAATTTGGCATCGATAATGTCAAAGTATTTTGCAATAGACTACAAAGAACTTTTCGTTTTTATAAACTTTTATTGAAATATGTAAACCAAGACGCGTACTTGAACATTTCTTTGGACAGATAAGGTCCCTTAATGGTAGGAATGTTATGCCGAGTACTTTTCAGTTTTGTTTGTCATATATTTACTTTTAATAACATATTTAAGTGGACCTAAGGTATTTGTACAAATTGTGAATATGATTATGGCAAATGTCTTGATAAAGTTGATACTTTCCTAACACAGGCAAATTTATTATGGAACGACACTGGTATCTGTATTGCTATCAAAAATCCGATAGAGCACAGTATAATGTGCCCCTCAGGAGCACTCGGTATACGATGTTCTTACTATGAAAATTATGAAAGAACTGAAACCATAATGTAACAAATGTATTGAAGACTCTAAATCTGGTAAGGGTTTGACTAATATAATTCAATAGACCTAATCTTTTTTAAAGGTACCTCATGTTATATTTTTTTTAGGCGAATATTTGAGGATAGCTCTTGAAAATAATATTAGTATAAATGTTGACGCTGCCAGAAACCTTATAAGGAATCTGATACCGAATGTTTGCTACAACAAGTGATCAAGCCTGACTATGCTGCTTTATTTGGAGAACAAAGCAGAATACGAAACTATGCTGGTGAAGAATTTTTTTTTTAAACAGCTATTAGAACTCTGTCAAATAAATGATGTTGCAGTATGAATACCGATGAAATGATCTACCCTTTGATTTAGATTAAATGCAAATGGGGGCTACAGATTTTTATAAAGCTAGAATTAAAGATGTACGTGCCTAACTTAGTACATTATCATTTACATTATTATTTTCTGTTTAGTATTTCTTTTTCTATTGCTTCATACTTAATTTTTTTGTACGCAGTTTCCTTTAAACTCAAAATGTTAACTGATTTATTAATTAGTTAACGTTTTATTATTTACCGAAATTAAACATAATTCTGTTACATTATCATTAAATAAATGCAAAAGACGTTAATAACATATCATTTACTACTATAGTAATTTGATATGTAACATTATATAATCTTTATTTCGTTGTATTTATTAACGTCATAAAACTTAAATTGTTGTTTATGTATATAAATTTATGGTGTATAAAACATATACCTTTAATTCTTCGTCGATGTTTTATGTATTTACATATTCTTGGGTTTATAATACATACTTTTTTAATGAATTTGGATTTTTAACAGAATAATGTAACAGTGTATATGATTAATAAAGAATATATTGTAACTAAAATTAAAATCTTTTACTAAAATAGTAATAAGTTTGAATAAGTTGTAAATAAATATTTTTTTTAAGTACTAGTAACTATCAAAAGTTGATGCACTTAAAATAAATATTTTTTATCTTTAAATTTTACAATAATTAAATTTGAAATATAGGCTCCCGCCATGCTGATATCTTAGTATAAAACAGTTGGTTTTGTGACTAACGCCAAAATCTATCGCATTGGCGCCACTGGTACGCTCTGAACTGCTAAAATATCAGAAATAATAATAAGATGAGATTTTGACTGTTGTTTACTGCAGAGCATAAAATTAAGTGTATTAAAAATTTGGCATTTACGATCGAAAATGTCAAAGTTCTTTGGAGCCGGCTGCAAAGAATATATGCGTTGGGAGACGTCTCTTTAAAGCGAATAAATCAAGACGCGTTAGAGAACTTGTTTGGTCAGATCAGATCAATTAACTTTAGGAACAATATGCCTAATAGTTATCAGTTTTGTTCGTCGTACAAAACACTTTTATTTAATAATTTAACAGGACCCAAGGCTTTTGGAAGAAATTGTGAAGACGATTTTGCCATAAGCCTTGGAAAATTATCGAATTTCATTATTAAGGCAAATAATATGTTACAGAAAGGCGCTGAAAATTGTGTAGTCATCCAGAAGGTATCAACAAAGAATTTCCAATGTGCGACTCTTGAGACAAAGGAGTACTCTGCACTAATAAAAAAAATTACAAAGGAGCTGAACAAATGTGAAAAATGCAATAATTACATTACTGCAGATGGGGAAAGCGGTATGATTATTATGATTATAAATAATGACGATTATTAAATTATCTTGATATGATAATATTTTCTTTTAGGTGGATATTTAGAGAAATCATTGAAAATGGAGATAATTCGTAATTTTGATGTGGTTCGTCAGATTATTCGGAATTTAATCCAACATGTTTGTCATTTCAAATACTCCAGAGCAACCATTCTACACTACTTAGAAAATTACGGAGAATATAAATCAATTATTAACTGCAACTGCAGCCAAATAGTAAAGAACCACATTTTCAAGACCGCAATTAGGATTCAAGCAAACGACTGGTGTCGCAACATTAACAATATCTTGAAAGGGAATACTTCTGCTTCGACATTAGATAGAGTAGAAATATTAGCAAACACTTTCTACGGTAAATTTCTAAAAACTAAATTACAAATTTAGTAAAAAGTAAGTATAAAATATTAATTTAATATAAATCAATAATATGTAATTTCCTTTATTCATAATTTATATTTTTCTTTAAATAGTTTTTCTGTTATTTTAGTATTTTTTTTTTATTATTAAGTATTTTAAAGTATAGACCACTTATATCACTTTTTAAAAATCTATTATTTCAAATTTCATAATTCCCACGTACCATATTTTTGACTTCACACATTAAAAATGCATTTACTATTAGATTATTATCCATTATTAGGTATTATTGGTGCATTATTATCTCTGACATTGATGTGAGTTGCATAATAATATTAACTGTTATAAACGATTATAAACCTTTCAGATAAGGAAAGAGAGATAAATAATTGTCAAAAAAAAATTATTATTGCCTAAATATATAAAAATATCTATTGCCAATCTTAAATACTACAACATTCTAGCTCATATGTACCTCAATATAATAACCTCATCTTCTTTCAGAAAAACGCAAGATGACCTTGGATCCTGTACCTAAGAAAATAAAAACAAATGAAGAAAATGAACTAGTGAACACTGATGTTGTGGACCTTCCCGTAAGAATATCTTTTCATAAGTATTTTAATATGAAATATATTTTTCACTATGTAATTAATTGAAATATCAAACTAGTTAGTACCATACTTAACTCCGATTTATGTTTGAAGTATCAGACCAGATGAAAATAAATAAAGTAAATAATGCATTGTATTATTTGTTTTTAGGTAATTACTATAGTAGGTAAACATAATATTATACCACTGTTAAATATCATGCGAGGCTTCATGATGGCTGACATGGTAAATGGTCCTAAGGAAAACTACGCCATTTATGAACCTCATCTTGCTGCCATAAAGCAGCAAATAGCAGAAATTAACAGTAAGTATTCTCGAAAAGATTCTATTAATTTTGTATAGATATTAAAAACCATTCCCTTTTTCAGAGAGGGCACCTAATACATGAGTAATGACTGGAGCTACATGAAATGTTTTTAATCAATGTTTACTTAATACATATTCCATTATTTCATTTAAAATATTGTTTTACAAGTATAATTAGACGTTAGATTTTTTAAATATATGTTTTGTTTAAAATTATTTATAAATGTTGTATATTTTTAATGAAATGTTATAAATAAAAAATAATTGTAACCCTCTGAAATATATGTTTATGTGAAATATAATTACCCTCTGAAATATATATTAATATTGTAGTTCTATTTTGTGTTATGCTTTCTATCACTTTATATACAACTAGCTTTTACCCCCGTCGCAAGCGACGTCTGCTTTTGTGAGTGGCTTGAATTTCATGTCAAAATTTAATTCTATTTTTAAATTGAAATAATAAATAAAGGTTAGCATATATACAAAATTTCAACTTTCTAGCACAATTTTTACTCACGGAAAATACTGCCCCCGTGCCCCCAAATAAAATTTTGAAATTTTGAATTTTTTTTTATTAATACTATACTTAATTATTATAAAATCCAGAATATGAACTTTCTCCAAAGTTCCCTACCGGGCCCCCGAATTTCTTCAACCCCCCCTTTGTCAATTTTTGAATTTCTAATTTTTGAGAAATGTCAGCATTAAATACCTTAATACACATGCAAAATTTCAACTTTCTATCTTTTACGAATTTAAAGTATTACAGCAAAAAAGGGCTCACTTTTTTTTTCGTACCACTGTTTATTTTCGTACCTGGAAGGGTATAAGTTGGTATCATGAAGGACTTGCTGAACTTTTAGACCGTGGCCTTCTTTTACGCACGATCTGTCGGTTAGTTTAAATGATTCTCAAGGTGTCCAACGGTTGCTCCTTCTAGTTGCAGTTCTCCAACAACCCGTTCTCTTTCTGCGATAAACCTATCCAGTCTCTCTCTATCCATCATCTCCATCTCTGCGTCGTTTGCTTGATTGCTGTCCGGACTCTGCCATACCTCCGTTACATTAGCTTTTCGGGGTAACGCTGGTTGTCGTATGGTTTGATTATATGGCCCTCTATTAAAATAGTTACCTCTATTGCTGTTGCTTATTGGGTTGCCTACCCTTGTCTCTTGCTCGGGATTCCAGTTGGTATTTTGTCTCTGTGCGGGCCTGTTATATTGGCGGTCATTTCCCCCCGGTGGCCTTTGTGTCTTCATCTTTATAAATAATCGGCAATCACGTTGTATGTGTCCCGGGTTCTCGCAGAAGTAACAAGTTATGTTTCTAGCATAGTTCTGTCGATTGTAGATCGGTCTACCATTATTAAAATTGTTCCATCCATTATTGTATCTAGGTGCGGAGGGGCCTTGATCCGGTGTGAGTCTCGTGTTTGGGTAACCCTGTGGCGTCCGGTTGTTCATAACCGGATTCTCGTCTGTTATAGCTTCAATAGCTTCCTGTCGCTGTGGTATATTTTCCGCGGCTTCCATACGTTCTGCGAGCTCAATAGCCTCTTCTAGCGACTTTGGGCCAGCTATCCACAAATATTTAGAGTAACGTGGGAACATTCCATCCCGGAACTTTTCTAGTAGGCAGCTTTCTATCATTGCAACTTTGTTTGCATCTAGACTGCCGGAAGCATCTACAGGTATCGTTTTCCACCCTGTCTCTCTAAGTCGTTGCGCATACTCAAAAGCGGATTCACCATTCTTTTGTTTGCAATTGTCAAAATCTCGCTTGGCCTGCCACACTCTAGCTGGGCCTTGTCTATCGTATCGGTCACATAATGCTTGACAGATTTTGGCGTAATCATCACTATCTCTGGTACTGGGGTTCGTTCGAATGTAGAAAAATACTGCTTGTGATACTTTAGCAAGCAAAACTGTTAGTTTAGTCTCTGGAGATCAGTTGAAATGGGCCCCCACCCGCTTAATATTTTGTAAGAATTGGTTAATATCCCCTTTCTCAGTAAAAGCCTCTACGCTCGACATTCCCTCGGCTAAATTACTCGTTTTTATTTCCCTTCTTCCCTCTACGGTTTCCTTTCTCTCTGCTTGCATCTTAACTCTGTTTATTTTTAAGGTTTGTTAAAGGTTGGTAACTTGTAAAGAATTGGAATCTTTACCTATTTGAGATTTAAATTAATCATCCGACGTGGAAATTGTATCAATTGTTTATTCTAATATTTAGAAATTAGTAATCAATGCATATCCTGTCCGCAGCGCCATTTTGTGCGAGGGGTGTTTTTGTGCCCAGCAGAACAGGATTACAACGGAGAAGTGTTGATATTTTGAAGAACAAATATTTAATCAGTCTAAGAATAAATTGCAGTCATGGATGACGAATACGAAATGAAGACGACAGATGAAGGGTTCTGCAGCAATCCTCAAACCTCTATCTTTACCGCAATAAAAAGCAATAAGCTGCACTCATTTACAAAATACTTACAATCCAGCAGTGTCCCGAACCTAAGTTCAGAACCCGAATATAAAAGTGTATTGGATTTAATATGTTCCGAAGGCAAATCCGAATTTCTGAAGACATTATTGGACTTCCACCCAAAATTAAATGAAATGAATGAGTTCCATACTAAATATCCAATTCATTTTGCAGTCGAATCGCGGGATATGGAAACCATTAAAATTCTACTAAATCAACCAAGTATTAATGTAAATGTAATAGGTAGTGGGAGTAATACACCCCTGCACACCGCCATCAAATACCTCAGCACTGTGACGGACCCCAAGAAACGAGAGAACGAAATTAACAAGAGTGACGAGATTGTAAAGTTGTTCCTGGAGCGCCACGCAGACCCAAATATTCCTGACACGAAGGGGTGCCCCCCAATCTCGACGGCAGCTGCCTTCGGCCTGGAATCCATCGTCCAATCGATCCTCTATTGCAGTCAATTCGAATTAGACTTAGATACTTACAAAAACCGGAAGAAACAGAGCAGCCGCGATATTATTTCTGCCAATTTTCCACATCTGCAGTTGCAACCTGCAATAAATGGCAACAAGGCAGTGGATATTGATGTCCTGTTTTACGATTTAGTTGTTAAAAAGGACGAGAAATTTGTTAAAGACTTGGAGAATTATTGCCAGAGCGTAGATGATAAGGATAGTGTATTTCGGAAAGATAACGGTCGCCATACGTTACTTCAGTTGGCTGTGGATCAAGGTTTAAGTCTGTGTGTGCAAAAACTATTGGACAAAGGCGCTGATGCGAACTTTGTATTTAAAGGCAACTCTAATCCTGCTGCAGCAATTGCCTGCAAAAATGGCGACTATATGATATTACAAACAATCGTAGACAGCGGGAGGAGCAACTTGGAGGGATCAAATGGAGACAGCTTATTGCATATCGTCGTCAAAGAAATCGGCAAACCCTCAAATATGCGTTGTGATTATAAAAAATGTTTAAATATTCTTCTCGAACAAAATTGCGACAGCTTGAATATTAACAGGATTGACAACAAACTGTGCACGGCTTTACATTACGCAGTGCGCAGCTGCGATGATGCAACAGTGTCCAAATTACTTAATAAAGGGGCCTATACCGGAACAACTAACATATTTAAAGACCCACCAATTGCTGAGATATCTCCCAAAGTGTTAGAGAAATATTTGGACAGCTGCGTTCAAACAAATAATCAGAGAATGGGAGAAGACAATTTTGAAATCAGATTCAACTACAACTTTTTGAAGCCCAGTTGCGTTGCAAGGAAGAAATCTGCTATAATGAACGATTCGGATAGTACGTATTTGATGTTGGGTGATAAGGATTCACCAGAAGCAATGGTGGAAAACAAGAGGTCACTGGAAGATGAAGACAATGATTATTGTGCTGAAATGGGTCCCATATTATTCATGAGCAAATGTGAAGAGTTTAAATGTCTGCTAAAGCATCCGGTTATATCCAGCTTTATGTATTTGAAGTGGTATCGTTTGAGCTGTATTTTTCGTACTAATTTAATATTTTATACTCTGTTTTGTTTATCTTTAATTATGTATATTCTAATTGGCTTCGGGCAGACTCATGAGGATCAAAATGTGAAGAACGTTTCGTTTTGTCTTTGGTCGCTAACAGTAGTCGGTTTATGCTTGCTAATCGTACGTGAGTTTTTCCAACTAGTAGTTTCTCCAAAACGGTATCTTAAGCAATTTGAAAATTACCTCGAACTTGGACTTATATCCGTATCAAGCGCGATACTTTTCTGCAATTTGACTGATGAACGATGATGATACGATGCAGCAGCTGTCGGCTGTCACTGTTTTGCTAGCTGGTGCTGAACTGATGCAGCTGATCGGGCAGCTTCCAAATTTTTCAACAAATAACGTGATGCTTCGAACAGTGTCTTGGAATTTCTTTAAGTTCTTCGCTTTAAACTCATTGTTAATCATTGCCTTCGCTTTAAGTTTCTACACTTTGTTTCGTGAACAACCTGGCGATAATAACGACTCCGCTGGTAATGCAACTAGTGCCACCAGTGGAGAAGATGACGATCCCAACTTCTTTGTGCATCCCGGTTTGGCTCTGATGAAGACTTTTGTCATGTTAACAGGAGAATTTGACGCGTCTTCTATTAAATTCGGCAACTACCCTATTACCAGCCATATCATATTCGTCTTGTTTGTTTTTTTGATAACAATCGTCTTGTTTAACTTGTTGAACGGGTTGGCAGTTAGTGACACTCATGCGATAAAGTCTGATGCGCAATTAGTTGGCCTCAAAACGCGCGCTAAACTTTTAGCTTATTACGAATGTGTCCTCTTAGGCGACGTGAACCTATACGGATTAATCTCTTCCAACTTTAAGCGACTTTTTGGTTGTTGTTTCGGCCCGAATTTAAAAAATAAACGTGTTTAACCATTCGCAAAAGTAATTTGCTTGTTTCCCGAATATTTACCTATGAATATGATATATGTTAAAATGAACCAGGAAAATATTATTGTGATTCCTCCAGAAAAGGAAGAAGGAGAAAAGAATTGTCTTTTTAATATTTGTCAACATAAGAAACTGGAATACAAAATCGTGAAGTCCGCTAGAAAGATTTTAGACAGACGCGGCATGAGAGACTGTTCTATCGAGGACGCTAATTTGGAAATTAAATTTAATAAACTTGAAAGTAAAATGGAAAAATTGGCGAGTTCGATAGAAAAGATATTAGAATATATTAGTGCTAAGAAAACGTAACGTCACACGTAGAATGGTTTATTTCACATATTATTTCTCTTTCTAGCATTATGTTCTATACGCATAAGTTTGTTTCAACAATATTTAAGAGATGGTTTTTTAAAGCAATGTCAAGTCTGATTGGTTATGGATATGGTTGCTGAAGTTGTAGTTATAATCTTGTGCCAGGAGCAAATAAAAGAGCCATCCTGTCCGCAGCGCCATTTTGTGACCCCCCCCTAGTGCGTTACGGAGTAAGGGGATCTCGCTTACTAACAAGTTCGAGGTTCGCTCAAATAGTTTATGTTACCAGCCTTTTCTTGTCTCTCTTGCGTCTCTGCTGTGGTTGCCCGCCTAGCTGTGAGGAAACAGCTATCACTTAGGTAATCACTATTTAACTTTACCCAGTTTATTCCACTCAACTTTCTAAATAAAACACGAGTTTTCCCTTCCACAATTTTATCTTATTTGTCTACTTATTTATTTATTTAGGATTGCACAATTACACTTTGTAGAATACCTTTGATCACTTACTAATGTAAGTTACTAATCACTCAATTAAACACTTTTTTTTTGTTAAAATACGTAATCTATTCGTTTTATTTATTCCTCTAAACACTTGATTACATTCGTATTTTTCTTAATTAAGACGGATGCTAAATATTTTAACTTAATATCAATTCTATGTATAACAATTAACTAATACCAATCGTATTCAACAAAATAACTCGATGTTCCTCCCAGAGCTGTTGTTGCTTGAATTATCTATATAAAAACTGTTCGTTCGCAGGAGCCTCGAGAGCTGGTTATATTCCTATCCATTGTTGTCAAAACACAATTACATTTCTTTCAATTGACCTTGGACGGTTATAGTTTAATTCATCCTGCTGACAGACCAGTGGCTTCGGATGGTTACATCGGCAACAATCGTGAACAGCTGTCAAAATACAAATATGCACATGGATGCTTATGTCAAATGATGTCAAAATTCAGCAAATGCGAAACTTGTGCATAAATATTTTAAAATAAGCGATACTAGAATTCTGAATAATGTAGTTAATCTACCAGTGTTGTGTGAGGACCCAAGCACAAGAAATAATTGTAAGTACAAAAATTCCATATTACATTTTTCTATAATTAAATCACAAAAACAGAATCTTCCTTGTTTGATCAATGACAATTAATTTGGATCATGATCATGATTTTATTTCTATATCTTGAATAAATAATGTATAACACTTGTTAATTTCAAAGGATTTATCGTTCTTGCAACAGTATGTGACCAACTCAAAGTCAACATCAAAGCCAAGGAGGATTTAATGGAAGAAAGAGCTCGAAACAATTCAAATATTTGAGGTAATCATTTCTGCACTTAGCGTTTAAAGTAATACATTAAAAACAAAATATAAGACTTGAGTAATAACATCTTTTATCATTTTTATCAGGTGCAGTACTCAACGATAACAGAGGTTCAATCTTCTGTATGAAGTTTCTCATATTATGAAGTACATCCGTAATGACATTTTTGGATAGCAGTTACACTTATGTTTTAACACGTGGAAACCTAATTGTGTAGTATATAGAAGAGTCATAAGAAAGGGTTCATACCAGAAAAACATTCCCGGGACACATAATTTAGTGACACGTCAAGAAGAACATAATTCCGAGATTGAAAACATGTAGTAGACATGCAGTATACATATTAAGTCAATGAGTAGGCATACATTTACTTCAAACGTCTTCTGGTACATTTATTTATATTACAAACAAATTTATTTTCTTCAACCTTATCGTTGACTCTTTTATTTTTCAATTTAGGTCTACAAGGCATCTCGTCGAAAAATAGACGTAACTATACTGGAGAATTCCTCCTCCTTTGCGATCGATAGTTTTAAATGGTTTGAATCAGAAACAGGAAGATAATGTGAGAAAACCATCCACAAGCTCACTAGAAGAAAATTCACCACACAAAGCGTTTTGAAATAAACATCTACGAACTATTAGAAATATGAAAGCAATACTTGGCCAAGTTTAAAATAACATTACGTGTCTTAAGAATTTGGCATCGATAATGTCAAAGTATTTTGCAATAGACTACAAAGAACTTTTCGTTTTTATAAACTTTTATTGAAATATGTAAACCAAGACGTGTACTTGAACATTTCTTTGGACAGATAAGGTCCCTTAATGGTAGGAATGTTATGCCGAGTATTTATCAGTTTTGTTTGTCATATATTTACTTTTAATAACATATTTAAGTGGACCTAAGGTATTTGTACAAATTGTGAATATGATTGTGGCAAATGTCTTGATAAAGTTGATACTTTCCTAACACAAGCAAATTCATTATGGAACGACACTGGTATCTGTATTGCTATCAAAAATCCGATAGAGCACAGTATACTGTGCCCCTCAGGAGCACTCGGTATATGATGAAAATCTCTTACTATGAAAATTATGAAAGAACTGAAGCCATCATGTAACAAATCTATTGAAGACTATAAATTTGGTAAGGGTTTGATTAATATAATTCAATAGACCTAATCTTTTTTAAAGGTTATATTTATTTTAGACGAATATTTGAGGATAGCTCTTGAAAATAATATTAGTACAAATGTTGACGCTGCCAGAAACCTTACAAGGAACTAGATACCGAATGTTTGCTACAACAAGTGATACAGTCTAACGATGCTGCTCTATTTGCAGAACAAAGCAGAATACTAAACTATGCTGGAGAAAAATAATATTATGCAGCTATTAGAACTCTCTGAAATAAATCTTGTGGCAGTATGAATACCTTGCTGAAAGAAGATGATCTACGCTTTGATTTAGATTAAATGCAAATGAGGAGCTACAGATTTTTATAAAGCTAAAATTAAAGGTATGCGTGCACAACTTAATTCTGCTACATTATCATTAAATAAATGCAAAAGTTTTTAATAACATATCTTTTGCTACTATCGTAATTTGATATGTAACATTGTATAATCTTTAAAAGGTTTATTAACGTCAGAAAACTTAAATTATTGTTTATGTACAGATATTTATGGTATATGAAACATATACCTTTAATTCTTCGTCGACGTTTTAAGTATTTACATATTTTTGGGATTGTAATACAACTTTTTTAATGAATTTATATTCTTAACCGAATAATAGTTATTGTGTATGAATAATAAAGAATATATTATAACTAAAATTAAACTCTTTTACTAAAATAGTAATAAGGTTGAATAAGTTGTAAATTAATATTTTTTTTAAGCGCTAATAATACTCAAAAGTTAATGCACTTAAAAAAATATTTTTTATTTTTAAATTTTATAATAATTAAATTCGAAATATAGGCTTATCCCACAAAAATCTACTAGTTCCAATTTTCCGTTATGAGAGCGCCACATGTCGAAATGATGCCCAATCTACATTCAAATCATAAACAATTGTATAATTTTTCTAAATTTCAACTCATTGTTATTTTTTTGATAGAATTAAGAACTGAACTCAAGGTCAAATATCTGTGACATTGTTATAAAAACTTTTGTTAAGAACAAACAAAGAAAATATATTTTGAATAAATAATAAAATTTTACATTTTATAAATTTTGAAAGTGATTGAAATTGATATCGATCGAAATTGATCGTTACGATCGTTACAATCAGTTAATTTGGATATAACCATGGCGGAACGGTATGTAAATTATCTTTATTAAACAATAATGCCAAGACTTTTAAGTTATTTTATTCTCAGTTACCTTCGTAGAAATAGCTTAATAAATAACAAAAACCTAAATGTTCAAAAAAAATATTTGAATATTTCACAAAAATTTTGTAGTAAATTAACTGAGATTTCTTTCGCATCTCGCATGCGTTATTCATTTTCTCTATATAAGTACAAAAATATCTCAATAATCTTGTTGCATCAAGTAAGTTGCACATATTTCTATGTAAGTTTTATTTTAGATGCAGCAGACCCAAGTCTTTGTTACCAAAACCTGTCCAAGAAAAGAAAAGGTCCACGTCAGTAGATGGACGCAATTCATTTGGTTGGCGCGGTAGCTTAAAACCAGTTGGTGATGGACATCAAGAAACAGTACGTTCCAACAGAAGGAGTCGAAGCCTTATTAAAGCCACGTCTACACCACTAACCTCTGGAAGAGGAAATACTTTGCAAGTAGGTAGTGCATTTTCGGCGGATAGAAGCCGACAGAGGTCACCCTCAGAACGAATAAATTCAGGGGTAATACGAAAAGATACCCGACCTATACATGACAAAAAATGGATGGCTTCACAATCCATGAGAGTACAAGAACTTGTACAGAGTGTGCCAGCATTGTCCCATATAGTGTTTAAAGGTCAGATAAAATCAATGCCAGTTTCTGAGTTTATAGCCGTTTTAAATTATTTAATTGAACCTATTCTCGGATCTAAAAAATATCTAACTAAGGCAAATTATATAGATGAAATGTTGATATTTGTTAAGAAATATTTTTATCCGGGAATAATAACAAAGTCAGCCTTAATGACTCCAAATACGTCACATTCGTGGCCAAATGCTCTAGCGCTAATAACTTGGCTAATGGACCTGGAAATTGATAGAGACTCCTCAGAAACAACTCAGAATAAAATTCATGATATACAATTCAAAATGTTTTGCAGTTGGAATGAAAATGATCAAACATCTCATGATGAAGACTATGCTGAGTGCATTAATATAATGTTAGAGGATTGTGAATTTGTACAATATAGCGCTGAAGAAGAGAAAAGTCATCTCGAAGAGATTAAGCAAGTACAATCGGAGAAATGTGCTTTGAAGAATAAATTGGATGCCATAAAGATTGAGTATGAAGATTTCACGAATCTTAAGAAAGAATTTTACGATCGTGATAATGTAAGAGATGATCAACAAACCAATATAGCAGACCTTCAGCGAAATATTACGGAACTGCAGATCGATCGAGACGACTTAGAAGGTAAACGTAGTGAAATATTAAAAAATCATAAAATTAACCAAATTTCTTACGAACGCACGCTACAACTTGAAAAAGAAAATAGATCTATGAAGTCCGATATCGATAGAAATTTAAAATTTTTAGATCATCTTTCTAAGGAACTCTTTGAAAAAAGAGTGAAACTAGTTGAATTTAAAAAAACCACTAGCGATAAAGCAGACCAATTCAGCAGAATAAAATCATCTTTAGTTAGTAAAGTAACTTCTATAGGAACAAACTCTGACGAATTATTAGCTAATGATGAACACTTAACGCAGGATCTGGAGAAAATAAAATGTATTATTCATCAAGCTATTCAACAACGGAGAAAATTACGACAGGAAAAAGAAAAAAAAGAAATTAATTTAACAGAAGTTGCATTGCTATTGAGTAATAAAAGACAGTTTATACAAAATCAAATTGGAGCTTGTGAAGAAGAAATTAAAGTAATAAAAGAAAATTATGAAAGAGATACTGGTTTACTACAGCAAGAAATGCATCTCGTTTTACAGGAAACCGAAAAGGAAAATGAACTTATAAATCGAAAAGCATTTTTGCAGAAGGAACTTGAAAAGCGTAAAAAAGTAATAGATGAAATGCAGAATTCTACTAAAAATTATGTAGAGGAATGGAAAGAAGCACTTGCAGCAAAACATAAAGAGTTTGATGAACGAGCACTTGCAGTAAGAAACCGGCATGACGAGGAAATAGAAAAACTACAAGCAATAAGTAAAAAACAAACAGATTTTTTACGGGATTATGAAGCAAAGAAGAAAGAGTGGCATGATCTGCGCAATTCTGACTAAATTATATATTGCTATATATGATTCGATTATGAAATAATATAATATTAATATAATATATATTATTAGGAAATAATAGCCTTTTCTCTTTATTTTTTGGAATTTGTTTTTTTTCTTTAAGTTCTAAATGTTGAAAATTAAATACTGATAGCGTATAAAGACAAAGATATTCAAACCATATATAATAATTTAGATTTACTACAATAGAATGATGTGTTTTCTAAAATAAAGCTTTAATTATGGGATTTAGATAGGGATTAATTATAAACACTTTATGGAAATTAATTATTTTTGTTTAATATTTCTTAATACTAACATTAAATATAAATGTAAATATGTACTCCGAAAATAAATTATATTGAAGAACTATAAATAAATGTTTCTCTCTTCTGGCGTCTTCTTACAACTCTTACTAATAATATAATAGAACTAAGCGATTGAATTGTATTCAAAAATGAAGTAGGTGTATTGTCACAAAATTGTCACATTTGCAAAACGCATAATTTTTTGAAGAAATGCGGAATATTTAGTTTAAAATTGTGATAGTACTGCTACCAATAAGTTTTACAAAAATAATTAAGTTTATACAAACAACTTTGGCGCCTGAGTTGTAGGCAACACAACTAACCTTTGATTTTAGTTCATGATTACATAAATAGATGTCGCTAATAGTTTCGTTAATTTTATTTAAACTAGAATATTTATATGGGAATGTAAATTTAGTAATTAAAAATTTTCATAATTAAAAAATTATGCGTTTTGCAAATGTGACAATTTTGTGACAATACACCTACTTCATTTTTGAATACAATTCAATCGCTTAGTTCTATTATATTATTAGTAAGAGTTGTAAGAAGACGCCAGAAGAGAGAAAAAATTATTTAGAGTTCCTCAATATAATTTATTTTCGGAGTACTTATTTACATATATATTTAATGTTAGTATTAAAAAATATTAAACAAAAATAATTAATTTCCATAAAGTGTTTATAATTAATCCCTATCTATATATACTAATCTTATAATCTCTAAGATAAGCAGAAAAAAAAACAAATTCCAAAAAATAAAGAGAAAAGGCTATTATTTCCTAATAATATTATTATTAATATATATTATATTAATATTATATTATTTCATAATCGAATCATATATAGCAATATATAATTTAGTCAGAATTGCGCAGATCATGCCACTCTTTCTTCTTTGCTTCATAATCCCGTAAAAAATCTGTTTGTTTTTTACTTATTGCTTGTAGTTTTTCTATTTCCTCGTCATGCCGGTTTCTTACTGCAAGTGCTCGTTCATCAAACTCTTTATGTTTTGCTGCAAGTGCTTCTTTCCATTCCTCTACATAATTTTTAGTAGAATTCTGCATTTCATCTATTACTTTTTTACGCTTTTCAAGTTCCTTCTGCAAAAATGCTTTTCGATTTATAAGTTCATTTTCCTTTTCGGTTTCCTGTAAAACGAGATGCATTTCTTGCTGTAGTAAACCAGTATCTCTTTCATAATTTTCTTTTATTACTTTAATTTCTTCTTCACAAGCTCCAATTTGATTTTGTATAAACTGTCTTTTATTACTCAATAGCAATGCAACTTCTGTTAAATTAATTTCTTTTTTTTCTTTTTCCTGTCGTAATTTTCTCCGTTGTTGAATAGCTTGATGAATAATACATTTTATTTTCTCCAGATCCTGCGTTAAGTGTTCATCATTAGCTAATAATTCGTCAGAGTTTGTTCCTATAGAAGTTACTTTACTAACTAAAGATGATTTTATTCTGCTGAATTGGTCTGCTTTATCGCTAGTGGTTTTTTTAAATTCAACTAGTTTCACTCTTTTTTCAAAGAGTTCCTTAGAAAGATGATCTAAAAATTTTAAATTTCTATCGATATCGGACTTCATAGATCTATTTTCTTTTTCAAGTTGTAGCGTGCGTTCGTAAGAAATTTGGTTAATTTTATGATTTTTTAATATTTCACTACGTTTACCTTCTAAGTCGTCTCGATCGATCTGCAGTTCCGTAATATTTCGCTGAAGGTCTGCTATATTGGTTTGTTGATCATCTCTTACATTATCACGATCGTAAAATTCTTTCTTAAGATTCGTGAAATCTTCATACTCAATCTTTATGGCATCCAATTTATTCTTCAAAGCACATTTCTCCGATTGTACTTGCTTAATCTCTTCGAGATGACTTTTCTCTTCTTCAGCGCTATATTGTACAAATTCACAATCCTCTAACATTATATTAATGCACTCAGCATAGTCCTCATCATGAGATGTTTGATCATTTTCATTCCAACTGCAAAACATTTTGAATTGTATATCATGAATTTTATTCTGAGTTGTTTCTGAGGAGTCTCTATCAATTCCCAGGTCCATTAACCAAGTTATTAGCGCTAGAGCATTTGGCCACGAATGTGACGTATTTGGAGTCATTAAGGCTGACTTTGTTATTATTCCCGGATAAAAATATTTCTTAACAAATATCAACATTTCATCTATATAATTTGCCTTAGTTAGATATTTTTTAGATCCGAGAATAGGTTCAATTAAATAATTTAAAACGGCTATAAACTCAGAAACTGGCATTGATTTTATCTGACCTTTAAACACTATATGGGACAATTCTGGCACACTCTGTACAAGTTCTTGTACTCTCATGGATTGTGAAGCCATCCATTTTTTGTCATGTATAGGTCGGGTATCTTTTCGTATTACCCCTGAATTTATTCGTTCTGAGGGTGACCTCTGTCGGCTTCTATCCGCCGAAAATGCACTACCTACTTGCAAAGTATTTCCTCTTCCAGAGGTTAGTGGTGTAGACGTGGCTTTAATAAGGCTTCGACTCCTTCTGTTGGAACGTACTGTTTCTTGATGTCCATCACCAACTGGTTTTAAGCTACCGCGCCAACCAAATGAATTGCGTCCATCTACTGACGTGGACCTTTTCTTTTCTTGGACAGGTTTTGGTAACAAAGACTTGGGTCTGCTGCATCTAAAATAAAACTTACATAGAAATATGTGCAACTTACTTGATGCAACAAGATTATTGAGATATTTTTGTACTTATATAGAGAAAATGAATAACGCATGCGAGATGCGAAAGAAATCTTAGTTAATTTACTACAAAATTTTTGTGAAATATTCAAATATTTTTTTGAACATTTAGTTTTCTGTTATTTATTAAGCTATTTATACGAAGGTCTTGGCATTATTGTTTAATGAAGATAATTTACATACCGTTCCGCCATGGTTAAATCCAAATTATAACTGATTGTAACGATTGTAACAATCAATTGCGATCGATATCAATTTCAATCACTTTCAAAATTTATAAAATGTAAAATTTTATTATTTATTCAAAATATATTTAAAACAAATATTTTATTTAAAATTTACAAGTTCTTTGTTTGTTCTTAACAAAAGTTTTTATAAAAATGTCACAGATATTTGACCTTGAGTTCAGTTCTTAATTTTATCAAAAACAAACAATGAGTTGAAATTTAGAAAAATTATACAATTGTTTATGATTTGAATCATTTTTGTAAACAATTATCTTCTGGCACTGATACGCGGGAGGGGGACGGACACTCACTAACAAATCTTTCGTACAAATTTTAACATTCGACAAGTGGAGGTTTCATAACGGATATCCAGAACTAACAGTTTTTTTAAACGCCGGTACCACTATATCGCATGGGTAATACTGAATAATATAATTATCGACAATTATCGGCAACAATCGTGAACAGCTGTCAAAATTCAAATATGCACATGGATGCTTATGTCAAATGATGTCAAAATTCAGCAAATGCGAAACTTGTGCATAAAAATTTTAAAATAAACGATACTAGACTTCTGAATAATGTGGTTAATCTACCAGTGTTGTGTGAGAACCCAAGCACAAGAAATAATTGTAAGCACAAAATTCCATATTACATTTTTCTATAATTAAATCACAAAAATAGAATCTTCCTTGTTTGATCAATGACAATTAATTTGGATCATGATCATGATTTTATTTCTATATCTTGAATAAATAATGTATAACACTTGTTAATTTCAAAGGATTTATCGTTCTTGCAACAGTATGTGACCAACTCAAAGTCAACATCAAAGCCAAGGAGGATTTAATGGCAGAAAGAGCTCGAAACAATTCAAATATTTGAGGTAATCATTTCTGCACTTAGTGTTTAAAGTAATACATTAAAAACAAAATATAAGACTTGAGTAATAACATCTTTTATCATTTTTATCAGGTGCAATACTTAACGATAACAGAGGTTCAATCTTCTGTATGAAGTTTCTCATGTTATGAAGTACATCCGTAATGACATTTTTGGATAGCAGTTATACTTATGTTTTAACACATGGAAACCTAATTGTGCAGTATATAGAAGAGTCATAAGAAAGCGTTCATACCAGAAAAACATTCCCGGGACACATAACTTAGTGACACGTCAAGAAGAACATAATTCCGAGATTGAAAACATGTAGTAGACATGCAGTATACATATTAAGTCAATGAGTAGGCATACATTTACTTCAAATGTCTTCTGGTACATTTATTTATATTACAAACAAATTTATTTTCTTCAACCTTATCGTTGACTCTTTTATTTTTCAATGTAGGTCTACAAGGCATCTCGTCGAAAAATAGACGTAACTATACTGGAGAATTCCTCCTCCTTTGCGATCGATAGTTTTAAATGGTTTGAATCAGAAACAGGAAGATAATGTGAGAAAACCATCCACAAGCTCACTAGAAGAAAATTCACCACACAAAGCGTTTTGAAATAAACATCTACGAACTATTAGAAATATGAAAGCAATACTTGGCCAAGTTAACCATAACATTACGTGTCTTAAGAATTTGGCATCGATAATGTCAAAGTATTTTGCAATAGACTACAAAGAACTTTTCGTTTTTATAAACTTTTATTGAAATATGTAAACCAAGACGCGTACTTGAACATTTCTTTGGACAGATAAGGTCCCTTAATGGTAGGAATGTTATGCCGAGTACTTTTCAGTTTTGTTTGTCATATATTTACTTTTAATAACATATTTAAGTGGACCTAAGGTATTTGTACAAATTGTGAATATGATTATGGCAAATGTCTTGATAAAGTTGATACTTTCCTAACACAGGCAAATTTATTATGGAACGACACTGGTATCTGTATTGCTATCAAAAATCCGATAGAGCACAGTATAATGTGCCCCTCAGGAGCACTCGGTATACGATGTTCTTACTATGAAAATTATGAAAGAACTGAAACCATAATGTAACAAATGTATTGAAGACTCTAAATCTGGTAAGGGTTTGACTAATATAATTCAATAGACCTAATCTTTTTTAAAGGTACCTCATGTTATATTTTTTTTAGGCGAATATTTGAGGATAGCTCTTGAAAATAATATTAGTATAAATGTTGACGCTGCCAGAAACCTTATAAGGAATCTGATACCGAATGTTTGCTACAACAAGTGATCAAGCCTGACTATGCTGCTTTATTTGGAGAACAAAGCAGAATACGAAACTATGCTGGTGAAGAATTTTTTTTTTAAACAGCTATTAGAACTCTGTCAAATAAATGATGTTGCAGTATGAATACCGATGAAATGATCTACCCTTTGATTTAGATTAAATGCAAATGGGGGCTACAGATTTTTATAAAGCTAGAATTAAAGATGTACGTGCCTAACTTAGTACATTATCATTTACATTATTATTTTCTGTTTAGTATTTCTTTTTCTATTGCTTCATACTTAATTTTTTTGTACGCAGTTTCCTTTAAACTCAAAATGTTAACTGATTTATTAATTAGTTAACGTTTTATTATTTACCGAAATTAAACATAATTCTGTTACATTATCATTAAATAAATGCAAAAGACGTTAATAACATATCATTTACTACTATAGTAATTTGATATGTAACATTATATAATCTTTATTTCGTTGTATTTATTAACGTCATAAAACTTAAATTGTTGTTTATGTATATAAATTTATGGTGTATAAAACATATACCTTTAATTCTTCGTCGATGTTTTATGTATTTACATATTCTTGGGTTTATAATACATACTTTTTTAATGAATTTGGATTTTTAACAGAATAATGTAACAGTGTATATGATTAATAAAGAATATATTGTAACTAAAATTAAAATCTTTTACTAAAATAGTAATAAGTTTGAATAAGTTGTAAATAAATATTTTTTTTAAGTACTAATAACTATCAAAAGTTGATGCACTTAAAATAAATATTTTTTATCTTTAAATTTTACAATAATTAAATTTGAAATATAGGCTCTCGCCATGCTGATATCTTAGTATAAAACAGTTGGTTTTGTGACTAACGCCAAAATCTATCGCATTGGCGCCACTGGTACGCTCTGAACTGCTAAAATATCAGAAATAATAATAAGATGAGATTTTGACTGTTGTTTACTGCAGAGCATAAAATTAAGTGTATTAAAAATTTGGCATTTACGATCGAAAATGTCAAAGTTCTTTGGAGCCGGCTGCAAAGAATATATGCGTTGGGAGACGTCTCTTTAAAGCGAATAAATCAAGACGCGTTAGAGAACTTGTTTGGTCAGATCAGATCAATTAACTTTAGGAACAATATGCCTAATAGTTATCAGTTTTGTTCGTCGTACAAAACACTTTTATTTAATAATTTAACAGGACCCAAGGCTTTTGGAAGAAATTGTGAAGACGATTTTGCCATAAGCCTTGGAAAATTATCGAATTTCATTATTAAGGCAAATAATATGTTACAGAAAGGCGCTGAAAATTGTGTAGTCATCCAGAAGGTATCAACAAAGAATTTCCAATGTGCGACTCTTGAGACAAAGGAGTACTCTGCACTAATAAAAAAAATTACAAAGGAGCTGAACAAATGTGAAAAATGCAATAATTACATTACTGCAGATGGGGAAAGCGGTATGATTATTATGATTATAAATAATGACGATTATTAAATTATCTTGATATGATAATATTTTCTTTTAGGTGGATATTTAGAGAAATCATTGAAAATGGAGATAATTCGTAATTTTGATGTGGTTCGTCAGATTATTCGGAATTTAATCCAACATGTTTGTCATTTCAAATACTCCAGAGCAACCATTCTACACTACTTAGAAAATTACGGAGAATATAAATCAATTATTAACTGCAACTGCAGCCAAATAGTAAAGAACCACATTTTCAAGACCGCAATTAGGATTCAAGCAAACGACTGGTGTCGCAACATTAACAATATCTTGAAAGGGAATACTTCTGCTTCGACATTAGATAGAGTAGAAATATTAGCAAACACTTTCTACGGTAAATTTCTAAAAACTAAATTACAAATTTAGTAAAAAGTAAGTATAAAATATTAATTTAATATAAATCAATAATATGTAATTTCCTTTATTCATAATTTATATTTTTCTTTAAATAGTTTTTCTGTTATTTTAGTATTTTTTTTTTATTATTAAGTATTTTAAAGTATAGACCACTTATATCACTTTTTAAAAATCTATTATTTCAAATTTCATAATTCCCACGTACCATATTTTTGACTTCACACATTAAAAATGCATTTACTATTAGATTATTATCCATTATTAGGTATTATTGGTGCATTATTATCTCTGACATTGATGTGAGTTGCATAATAATATTAACTGTTATAAACGATTATAAACCTTTCAGATAAGGAAAGAGAGATAAATAATTGTCAAAAAAAAATTATTATTGCCTAAATATATAAAAATATCTATTGCCAATCTTAAATACTACAACATTCTAGCTCATATGTACCTCAATATAATAACCTCATCTTCTTTCAGAAAAACGCAAGATGACCTTGGATCCTGTACCTAAGAAAATAAAAACAAATGAAGAAAATGAACTAGTGAACACTGATGTTGTGGACCTTCCCGTAAGAATATCTTTTCATAAGTATTTTAATATGAAATATATTTTTCACTATGTAATTAATTGAAATATCAAACTAGTTAGTACCATACTTAACTCCGATTTATGTTTGAAGTATCAGACCAGATGAAAATAAATAAAGTAAATAATGCATTGTATTATTTGTTTTTAGGTAATTACTATAATATTATACCACTGTTAAATATCATGCGAGGCTTCATGATGGCTGACATGGTAAATGGTCCTAAGGAAAACTACGCCATTTATGAACCTCATCTTGCTGCCATAAAGCAGCAAATAGCAGAAATTAACAGTAAGTATTCTCGAAAAGATTCTATTAATTTTGTATAGATATTAAAAACCATTCCCTTTTTCAGAGAGGGCACCTAATACATGAGTAATGACTGGAGCTACATGAAATGTTTTTAATCAATGTTTACTTAATACATATTCCATTATTTCATTTAAAATATTGTTTTACAAGTATAATTAGACGTTAGATTTTTTAAATATATGTTTTGTTTAAAATTATTTATAAATGTTGTATATTTTTAATGAAATGTTATAAATAAAAAATAATTGTAACCCTCTGAAATATATGTTTATGTGAAATATAATTACCCTCTGAAATATATATTAATATTGTAGTTTTATTTTGTGTTATGCTTTCTATCACTTTATATACAACTAGCTTTTACCCCCGTCGCAAGCGACGTCTGCTTTTGTGAGTGGCTTGAATTTCATGTCAAAATTTAATTCTATTTTTAAATTGAAATAATAAATAAAGGTTAGCATATATACAAAATTTCAACTTTCTAGCACAATTTTTACTCACGGAAAATACTGCCCCCGTGCCCCCAAATAAAATTTTGAAATTTTGAATTTTTTTTTATTAATACTATACTTAATTATTATAAAATCCAGAATATGAACTTTCTCCAAAGTTCCCTACCGGGCCCCCGAATTTCTTCAACCCCCCCCTTTGTCAATTTTTGAATTTCTAATTTTTGAGAAATGTCAGCATTAAATACCTTAATACACATGCAAAATTTCAACTTTCTATCTTTTACGAATTTAAAGTATTACAGCAAAAAAGGGCTCACTTTTTTTCCAGTTTTTCCAAAATTACGGGTTTCCAGGAAGTTCAGGGAAAAATCCGGGGACGCCAAAAGAATTTTTTTCTCTACGAAATAGGAAATTTTCAAAAACATTGATGGAGCCGTTTTCGCGCTATATAGAATATAAGAATATAAACAGTCAGTTGGAACATTATAATATATGATGATTATTTGCATTTGTTTAGTACTATTACAACACAATAGACCCATTATTGTAGCAGTATGAAAAAATCAAATAATACATATTAAAATTTTAAAAACACATTTATATTGAATCAAAATAATTCAGTATTATATATATAAATAGTATTGAAAAAGAAATAATAAACTCAAATGTATTTCTACCAACAGAAATTGTAAACGTAAAAAATATTATGTTTTAATATGTGGTATCACTGAACTGCACTGAACTTTAGCTCAGTGCACTCCCTTCACCCTTCATTCCCTTCAAATGTTGAGTCGCCGAGCATCTTAGTTCACTATTCCAAAAATGGCGACTTATGGCGCCTAAAGCGACATTGAGTCGCCGAGCATCTTAGTTCACTATTCCAAAATTGGCGCCTAAAGCGACATTGAATAATTGTACACTGAGTGAGGGTACCCTCCGTACTACTAACAACCATTACCACAGTAAATGTGTTTTTAACCTAGTCTCTTTGGTGTTTCGTCTGTGACGTCATAATTGGCTTTATAAATTTAGCGGCAACATTCCACTTCAAATTTCAAGCAGCTGTATTTCCATCAATTTATGATAATAAAAAAAAAATAAAAGCGCAAATATGTATTCATTAACATCAATTTCAATAATCAATTACAAAATCGACTCCTAAAAAATGAGTACACAACCCAATTTATCGGTTCACGTATGGATAGATTGCCTAAAATCACCGTGCAAGCATTTACAACCGCAGCAACTTACCTTCTGGCGGAAATAAAGAGGGAATGCTACTTAATTTTGGAGCAAATCTATTAAAATTTAAGATTAGGTCTTCGTCCCAAAAATGTCTTCGACAAATTACAATTTGCTTTCGGTATAATTCATTCCTACTTGAGTTGGCATATATGGGTTTGTTGATAAATTTAATCCATGCATCAAAGATGTTATGATTACTTATTTTAGTTGGATCAGGCAAGCGAAATTTTGATACCCCCTTCGCTGATTTACAAACAGAACATTACGTCGGCATTTTGCTATTCTGACAAAAAATTGAAAGCAAAAATTTTGAATAATGAAATATATTATAAGGATATAATATAACACTCACCAATGAAGAATATCTCACTATATAATATTAATTCAGTATATTTACTGATACCTTTATATATAATAAAACATTTTTTACAATAAATTGATACCAAATGTCACTTTTAGATAGTAAACAAATAAATGAACTCATTTTTAGGTTAATGTAAACAAATTTCTATTGTCAAAAATACAAGTTTTCAAACAGAGAGGTCATTCGCAATGCTTTACAACTAATATAATGAGGAAGATTGCTTTCCCCTGGTAATGGATTCATACCACCAAAATGGAAAAATTTATTTCTTCACAGCACAAATTAACACAAAAATACATGCATAACTGAACAAAGTTCACTCTCTAGTATTTTGGTGAGGGGAGTTCCATTGTGAATTGCAGGGGATTACAGCTTGCACCTAGTAGGTATGCAAGACACTAAGCTCTATTTAATTATAAAAAGAAGAAGAATAATTTTAATTAGTTCAATTAAAAAAAGATAGATGTTTTATAAATTATATTTATTTATCAAAAAATATATATAGCAATATATAGTATATATAAACGGTAATCGTGGGTTACTCATCCTATTGAACTTTTGATTTTCGTCTAGCAGCAAGTTTCACGAAATCCTGCACTGATGGTGGTAGTGTTCCTGGGTCTATGGCAACGTTTATTGTCTTTTATTTTAAATCACTGCTATGAACTCTACATACACAAATGGAAAAATATATAGCATTTCAATTACAATATTTCGCATTATTGGGATATTGCAAGTTTTGTTGTCCATTTAATTATCTTTTTGCAATAAGTTTGTGTATTTCAACTGGACAATTTCCTGTAAGGGTGTTTAGGCATTGGCAACAATTCCCAAAACACAAAGACATTTTCGTCCACAAAATATGCTATTTGAAATTTGCGCACTTGAATTAATTCGTTGGCAGATTCTTTAATATTTAAGGCAGAATAAACGAAATCTTTTCCTAAATAACATTGACATATTTTTGCAGTATAATAACATTCACTTGGAAGAAATTTTGTTGACAATTAAGGTGTTAAAAGCATTAGCGAAATCGTTTGATGTAGGTCTTGTATGCAATCTTCCATATGACCTGGTGGTGGCAAAAAAGTTCTTAAGCTTCATTTCATTTCATCATTTCTCTTCTTTATCAGACAATTTTTTAACACATTTATAATCCTTGTAATAGAAGACATGCCATGTTGTTCACATGTTCAGCCACGGTTTATAAAATTATGCATTTCTAAAACTAAAACAAGTGTAACGGTGAAAAATATATTTTACTTGTCTAACGCATCTCGTTTCTCTCTCACTTTGGAATAAATGAGATGAAAGTGAACTTAAAAAAAATATATCCATGTGGGAAAGAAACAGAAATACTTAATGAATGATGTTGGAAAAAGAAAGAATACTAGAAAGAATAACTAACACAGAATCTGTGACAGGTAGAGAACTTGTAAAGCGTTAGAATAGAATTGTACGAGTGACTCGAACTTCACCAAATAGGGCACTTCACCAAATTGTTTACTGGGTAGATATTATTAGAATTAGAATATATAGAATTATTAGATAAATTACTATAATATTTATGGAACATATATAAAATAATATTTAAAACACTTACCCTGTTTACTAACCAATTAATTTTGCAAAATATCCTCATGTTTAATCCAAAATGCAGAATAATGTAAAAGAAATCGATATTATATATAAATAAATATATAATATAAAATAATATATAAATATATTTGAATTAAATGTCAGTACAGATCATAAAACATTAAACAAATAAATAATATATTTGTAGGTTAATGTAAACAAACTAATGTCAACAATTCAAGTTTTCAATTAGAGAGGTCACTCGCAATGCTTGACAACTAATAGACAGACATAGATTGCTTTCCCCTTACCCCGGGTAATGGATACATACCCCTCAAAATGGAACAAATTATTTGTTCACAGTGAATCGTATATTTAATATGTGGGCTATTCATTAGTTACGTCACACGCAAAGAGGGGCTACGTTTTTTTTGTTTGATGTTTTGCTCTGTTTCTTAACTGTTTCGTATATGTTACACTTAAAAATATTTAATAAAAGGAATTGTATATCAGAGGTCTTCGGCCAGCCGGAGGCCTCGAGGAAAAAGTAGTTTGTGACGATAGAATTGAATGTAGCGTGTGAGCAAAGAAAACGTAGTTGAAACGAGAGTAGATAGGTGTTTCACAACAATGTTTTATAAACCAATATTCTCATAAATAAATGGTCTTGGTGGTTATGTCTATCTGGAAAAACCGTCACATAGCAAATCGACCTAAACAGTGCAGTTCCCAAACTCGTTTACTACGATATAATTATTGCTATATGGCTAGAATATTTTTTAACGTTAGCCGAAAAAAGAGAATCATAATTTATAAAAAAATACAGTTATTGGTTTTAATTAAATTTGTTTAATAATATTTAATAATAAATTTAGTATTTAGTTATAAATTCATTCTTAACACATAATATAAATATTACTAACTATACATCAATTTGGAAAATATTTTAAATTTTTAATAAATTTACACAAAACTTTTTACTACAATAAAATATAAATAATTTAAGAATCAATTTAAAACTAATTACTTTTGACATAGAATTTACATTTACCAACAACCTGCCATCACGGACAATTGTTGAACGGCACCACATCCTACTGTGTTTTGAATGTAGTCAGGGAAGTTGCTCTCCAAAACGCGCATCCGTCCGCGCTTGTAATCGGCAATGGCGTGGGTGGCAAGATGGCAGCTCATGCAACGATAAACTGTCAAGAAATTATTCTCTTGGAAAGCTGTGTTCGTGTCCCATCGGAACACATCGGGTAATCCTTCGTGACGGAAGAACAGAGCTGATCCATTATCAGTTCCGATAATAACCAATTTAGCTGGCTTAGGTCCAACGTCTGTAATAATCAATATATCGTTAAAAGATTTCGTTAAAACATACAAATACGAGTATACTTGCTAAGTAACAGGTAAACTGTTGCAATTGTGTACTCGTATTGTGTACACGTGCGGTAAAAGTTTGGTTCAGGAAATTCGTTTACCTTGGATCTTTCCTTGTGCGCTTCCCCGTCTTAAGAATTCAGTCTTGATAGAGAACAATCTGGGGCTGCTGAGATACGTGAAGTAAAGTACGGTGCTTCCACATGATTTTCTGACAAGAGCTAGGTAGAGAACATCTTTTCTTGCACATCCTGCAGCCACAGCACGTGGTAGAACAACGCGGAATCCACGAGAAGCTTGGGTATCATATACTAAGATGGCGCGGGTAGCAGCGTCAGATACATAAACAAAACAACGGCCGTCAGGAGTATAGTCGACCACCAAGTATTGCAGTCTAGAGGTGGAAGTAGTTAAGCCTTCGAGTTCTAAAACTTTTAGAACTTTGCCGGTCTTGATACTGAAAGCAATAACTTTAGGTGGACAGTGACGAACTGGAGTTTCCAGGGTGTTTACGATACCGACGTCCAATGCCCAGAGGATATCCTAAGAAAATAATATTATTACATTCTTGGAATTTTACTGACCTATATTTTACAATATATTTAAAATTTAGAAGTAAAATCATTCATTTCTATAATGCAAAATATATACTTACATTGGAGTCCAAGACAATATCAACAACAGACTGCAGAGCGCTGCATTTTCCTTCTTCTTGCATGGACCAGCAAGGGAACGGAGTGAAGCTAGCGTGGCATCCTTTACGCATGGAGGTCTTACCCAACGTTACAGGAACACCAGGCTTATATCTTGGCAGTGCAACAAACACTTCATCCTTGAAGAGTTGAGCTCTGGTGGCAATAACGTTCTTGCTTACATATTTTCCAGAGCTTTTGAAGATGCTTTTAGTAGCTGGGCAAGGCCATTCAAAATAGCCACCTGTCCATTGGAGGGTTGGAGCTTGTGATATTTGCGTATCTGATGGATCTAATTCATGATGAGCGAGAACTACAGCGCATACAGAAAATAAACAAATCACGCGCAGCATCTGAAAATTATTAACAAACAATAAACATCAAAATCAATTACAATTAGTGATCTGTGAAATATGTTAATTGCTTACTTTAGTCGGTGCTGAAGCCTGAAGAAAAATATGTGAGTTTGATAAAGAACCAAAGTGAACGCCTTTATATACAAGCACACTGAAAATGAAAACAAGAAGTCATTGACTATGTTTGCTAAAAAGTATTTACAAACAAAACGATGTTAAAAGCAACATATAAATGTAGTGTAAGTGTTCGCGCGGGTTCAAATGTTTAGACAACAACGATGTCGTAATGCAGGAAGCGAATTTATTACCAGATGGATGGAATTATAGTCATAATATTATGATATGTTTTCAAATAAACACCCATATGATCCAACATACTTCACACCATGACTTGGTTCCTCAGTTTAGGGAAAAACTCTGTAATTTGTTTGATTAAAAAAGAAACAATGTAAATACCTCTCAAGAAACCTAATTTCTCAATATCGAAAGGGTTCTTAGTTTAACATAAAACACGTGGTGTCAAGGAAATGAGGAGATGCTGCTCACATAAGCCGCAAACCCATAAAAACACGTGCAATATTTATCCAAGAACATAGTCCAGGCATGTGTGTCACTGGATCTTATTATTTGCAAATTTCTATTTATAGTATTTCTTCCAAGCTATATAAACAAATGGCTACAATAGCAGCGTCGCAACAATATTTGACTCGCCGAATTGCAGAATGCGCTTTATAGAAAAGCTCACGGAAGACTATTAATATTATTTTCAATTTAAAATAAATTGACAATTTTGTTCTAAAATTCTACTGTAATGTGATGATTGTTAAATTGATTATATACTCGTACATACATAATCATAAACTTATTAGGCATCAGTGTAGTTCACATGCATGTCACCACAAAAACTGTCATCATAGTAGGAGGCCGTTGGGGATAGGACATCGGAAATAGACTGACGTTAAATCAATTAAATAAAAGAACGTGATGTTTAAATTAGGGCCCTCTAGGTAAGTAAGCATGAGTAAATGAAGTAATCATTCTGAACTTATCACCCTTACGCCACGTTTTTACGAGGCAAGTTACATAGGTCTAAGCAGCTATTTTATTCAACAAAAGTTGAATATTACTTGAATCTGTTTTTGTACACACATGAAATGTCTGTCTGTAAGTCAGTTTCAAGTAATATTAAACTTTCATTCAATAAAGTATCATGGCACCATTCAACTCATCTCGTGGAAACGTGGCTTTAAATAAAGTACCTGTTACTAGATTTATTTTATCGTATTTTGGACTTTTTGGCGTATTAAGTTGTACATGTTATTATGTATAAAGTATAGTATGTTTATTTATTTATTATTAACAAATGTTTTTATTAACTATGTTTCTATGTATACTACACTTAGTTCAAGATAGAAAGTGGCAGGGCAGTGGCAGCACAGACTTTGCCGACTTCCTCCAATTATGTTCCAATTCGAGTTTATAAAACTATGTCTATAATATTATGACATTGAGGAAGTAAAGGAATTTAGGGTACACATTAAAAAAAACAATGGAGAAGAGGCGCAGATAAGGGAGGTAGCGAAGAAGGCGGATTTAGTAATGAGAAGGGTGTGGAGATTAGGAGAAAATGTGTTTGGTGCGGATATGCAAAAGAGCCTATGGATGGTTGATAGACTAATAACGAGTATGATGATATACGGAACAGAGATATGGGGGTGGAAGGAGCAATAGAAATTGGAAAGAATCCAGGAGAGATACATTAAATGGATACTAGGGTGGGACAGGTGCACGCCGGGATACATAGTAATGGAAGAATTAAAAAGCAACAAGATAAGAATGGAAGCGAGAAGGAGAGCAGTCAAGTTCGAGGAAAAAATGAGTAATGATGAAGGCGACATCTTAAGGAAAATGAGGGAGGAGAGTAGAAAGGAGGAGTGCCGAAAAAGAGAAAGGAGTATTAAGAAGAGAATGGAATGGCGACAGAGGAGGCAGAGAGAAGGACAGAAGAAGGCACAAGTGTGGAAGAGGAGCTAAGGAGAAGAGACAGGAGAACAGATACAATAACAGGAAAAAATTAAGAAGAGCAATTATAACAAAATATATAAAAGGATTTGGGAGAGAGAGATATCAGAATACATAAAATAAAAAGACACAAAAAATATGAGAAGGATTGCCAGATTCAGATTGGAAAACGAGGAGAAAGGAAACAGATACTGGGCAAATAGCGATAGAAAGGATGTGCACAGTGTCCAAATGGAGATAGAAACGTTGGAGCACATTAAGTTTTCATGTGAGAAAAAGGTAAAAAGCGAAAAGAATATTGTGCAGTTATTAAAGGGAGGCAGTAAAGGAAGAAGTGGATGGTGGAGATAGAGAAAAGGAGCGAGAAAGAGAAGGAATGGCAGAGTAGAAACAGAAGGGAGAGTAGCTGGAGGAGCGAAGCAGTTGCAGTAACAGTTTTGTTTTTGTTTTTATAAGGATATATATATTTTTTTTCTTTTGGAAGGAGTGAGAATGTTTAGATATAATAAGGATCAAAAATGAATTAAGTACAAAATGGCAAATACATTAATAATAATAATGTCTATAAAATTGTGCTGTTTTTTGATAAAGTTGACTATCATACTATACACATTTATTTTTTAATATACATTTATTTTTTAATTTGTAATAATATTATGACGATATTATCACTTAAAATAATCCACACCGCTGCCTAATAAATTTATGATTATCAAAAACTCTTCTTTGTAATAATTTACCATTTTTAACTCATTTATACTCGTAATATATTTAGTGGCAATTCTACTTCTTCTAGCTCCATGTTAATTAACATCACTATGCTTTCAATAATTTGTGAGGTGGTAGAAATTCTTATTATTATTGAAAATAGGCGCATTAAATCACTTGTCAAACAGAGAAACAATAGATGAAAACGGTGCATCGCCCGACTGTTTGTCACCAAATAAAAATAACCACTCAACGCTGGAGTGGGATCCAACCCAAAGCATTCGTCTGCTAAGGATAAAAATAGGGTTCATTATTCCATTATCTACCAAAGATCAAGGGTTGTGTTTGTGGGTGCACAACTGTATACTCTTTGAAGAAGAAACTGGAAAGTTTTGAAAGGCTTAGCCGTAATATTACACAATGGAATATTATTAGCCTTGTGTACTAGCCTCAATATTTAGATAATAATAAAAAGTTATTTTACAAAAAATTATAATTTATGTTAGGTATATTTAAAAGTACTAGAGTTTTCCCCCGTCGCAAAGCGACGTGTTTTTAGTGTGTATGATTTGAATCCAACAATATAATTCGAAATTTCATTTCAAATTTTAATTCTATTTTTAAATTGAAATAATTAATTCGTTCAATAATAAAATATTAATTTGTATAAACTGACTAAAAAAAATTTTTTTTTTCAACAAAATATAAAATATTTTCAATTTATTCGTTATTTTGTCAACTTTTTTCAAAATTTGAGATTTCTTTTTCGATTTGTAAATTAGGTACCAAAGATAGACCATATATAAAATTTCAACTTTTTTGCCCAATTTTTACCCTTGGCAAAAGCCGCACCCGTGCCCCTAAATAAAATTTTTGTATTTTGATTTTTTTTCTTTTAATAACTTATTTTATTATTAGGTACTCCAAAATTTGAGTTTTCTCCAAAAGTTCATGCCTCTTAATTTTCTCAACGCCCCCTTTTCCAATTTCTTAATTCTTAATTTACAAAAAATATTAGCATTGAACACCGTAATACACCAAATGTCAACTTTCTATCTATAACGAATTAAAAGTTATAATATAGGATAATTTTAGTCACATTTTGACGTCACTCGACTATATTATTGTCTGTAGCAAAATAAGTAATTGATTTTATTAAATTTAGTTTACTACCTGTATAATATCAAAAGTTTATGTCGCTCGAAAAGCTATCTCTTTTACATTCTGTTAAAAATTCATAGAAGGAAAGAGGGTAGGACGACGTACATGACGTCGATGGATCAATGATGTGTTATACATTTTGATGCCTGTGATGGTTAAGGGTACAAACATGACTATTTTAATTGATAATATCATTTATAATATTACGACTTATAAAAAATAATTGGATATTGGAGATTCTGATGACAATTTATAAATATATTATACAGATTTATAATAATTAAGTCATAGTTCATAAAGTAAAGAGATGGACAAGTGACCCGTTTCTTCTACCTGTTGAGATAAGACGTAACTATGTTATTTAATTGCTTAAACTTTAAGTTGCTTAAGAATATTGCTTAAACATTATAATCTTGTTAAAATTAAAAGTTGTCTTACAACAATTAAACATGTAAAGTTGTAAAACATGACTGTTAATTAGTTCGTAACCTTGAAATATTCAATTAGCGCTAAGTCAACCATAACTCATTATACAACACCCATGTGGGACACTGCGAGTTGTCGATTTGCAGAAACGAACACAAAATGCGGAATCAGATAATAAAAAGAGCACTACTAGCACTTTGCTGATTGTTGTTATGAAACTTTATCCAAATAGGAAACATAATTAAAAAATATTTTAGATAATTATTATAAAATTATATGCTTTTATATAAATAAATAAAATGATTTATATTTATTTAAATATTAAATAAGACTTTGTTCTGAAGTATATAAAGTCAGTCTTGTATTTTTGGATTCCACAGTTGAGAGTGCATTACATTTATTCATAAGGTATTGTTTATTCGCTATTCACAATTGAGGTTAAGTTTATTAAGGTTATTAGGTGACATTTTAAGGTTATGTTACAATTACTTTACGCCATTTTGTTTACGTTGGAAAGAAAATAATAAACAAATAATTAATTAAATATCATTTATTAAATTCAACTCAAGCTAATTATTTTCACTGGTTAATTTAACTATTAATTTGTATTGTATTGTAACTGAAGATTTATTACTTAAAAGTGAAGCGATTAAAATCGGTCCGTTAAGAATGCTTGCATCTTTTATTATTTCTTAAAGCAACTGCGTTATTATAAGTTCATGTATGAATACCATGCTTGGGTTTCGCTCTTCAGAACCAAATTTATTATACAGACTTAGTATCAGAAGCAATTTAAAACGTTTTCATAGAAACGACTTTGTGCTATTTCAAAATACTTAGCAGGCCATCTTTTATTTGGCTAAGGCACTTTACCGAAGTAAATAGTCTTATTATTATAATTTAGAAAAAATCAAGATCTGGTTATGTTTTGTATTAAACAAAAATAAGGGAATTCCAGACCTAACATCTCGCATTCATTTTAAGTTAACCATTATGTTTTCTTTTAGAGCTCCTTGTCAATTACCGCAATGTTGCGCGAAATTCTATTGTCTTGCGTTCTGGTAGCAGCCGCACAAGCATTTTGTGACAAAACTCTTCTACCTGAGTTCACATTCAGATTATCTGGAAACAATCTAGAATGGCCCTGTGTGTCTACCAGAAATATATACAGAACATCAGGACGCTATCGCCCACGAAACATCATCGCCACTAGATCTCAAATCTGGAAGGACGAAGCAATTGTTGCCATGCCAAGATATAAGTCAGGAGTTCCATTCACCTTAGCAAAACTTTCACTTCGTAAAGGAGGATGCCTGACTCCATTGGCTCCTTTCCCTTGCTGGTCTATGCAAGAAGAAGGAAATTGTCAAGCTCTTCAATCTGTCGTTGATGTGTTCTTGGATGCTCATGTAAGAATGTCATTACTTCATATGATGCTTCTTGCAACTAATATTCTCAGTTTCAATATTAATAATATATTTTCGATAGGATATCGTCTGGGCTCTAGATGTTGGTATTGTCAACACATTAGAACAACCCGTCCGTCGTTGCCAACCTAAAGTAGTGGGCATTCATGTAAAGACTGGAAAAGTTATGAAGGTTATTGACCTAACTTCTCTCGTCGGTCCAGCTTCCCGTCTTCAATATCTAGTCGTAGATTACGATACTGACGGCAAGAGCTATGTGTAAGTATCTTGTAATGAAAGTTTGTTGCTGTAGACGTGACCAAATATTTTACTCTGAAATTTGTTTAACAGATACATTGCTGATGCTGGAACTCGCTCTATTTTGGTATACGACGTTCACGACAACAAAGGACATCGTGTTGTCCTGCCACGCGCCGTTACTGCAGGATGCCAAGCCAACGATGTGCTCTATCTCGCTCTTGTTCGTAAATCCTGCGGCAACACTGTCCTTTATTTCACCTACTTGGGAAGTTCTCGCTTGTTCTCCATTAAAGCTGCACATTTACGCAAAGGACAAGGCTCTGGAGCCGTGGTTGATGTGGGACCTAAGCCACAAGGCCGCTCCATCGTTCTCTTGGGTACTGATAATGGTGCTGCTATCTTCTTCCGTTATAAGGGACAAAGTGATATCTACCTATGGAACTCAGAAACGTGTTTCAAACAGAGCAATTTCTTAGAAGTACAAATAGGTGGAGAATGTAGGTTGGCCACGCAAGTACTACCAGGTTATAAACGACTTATGTGGGCATTGGAAAGCAACTTCCACGACTTTATCTCCGATTCTGTTGGGTGCACAGGAGCCAGTGTTGTTCTCCATCCAGTAGTCAAGGATTGCTCGGATTAATCCTAGCCGAATATGTATAATGTAAATAAATTAAGAAACACAAAATTAGATGAAGAGACACATTTTGGGACAAACTTCTGAATCTAAATTTCAAAATTGATTTGTACTCGCAAAGTTTTAAATATATTTTCGAAAAAGTATGACAGGTTGGAAAGAACTAAGTAACTGACAAAGTAGTTAACTGACTGACTTATTGATTACCGGACTGACATGCTTTACAAATTAGTAGAATACACAAAATATTCGCAATGAGGAGGTTCCAAAATACTATTTTAAGATATTTATCAAGTTTTAACATCGTATGTAGTATTAATATTAATAAAATATTTAATTAAAATTAAAGGATTTTCATTTTAAAATATAATTACAAAAAAGTAAATTGCATAAGAATTCATAATTTTGACTTATTATTTTAATGTTGTATATATTTCATTGCGAAGAAAGTATGATGGCATATGATGAATGACTCATATTCTTCACAATATATACATATTGAAAATTGTCACTGACTGAATGGTTGAATACGAAGGCCAATGGGTTAATCAAAACTAGTACAGCATTGTAATTGTTCGGATATAAGTTACCGCAACATCAGCAATTCGTTCACTGTGCTATTTCATAGTAAGTCTTTTTGATTTGCTGAATCGGCGAATTTAACACATTTAGACCACATTTATAATTTTATTTACAACCTCATTAATACTCGTATCTGGGCAATGACAATTGTGTTGCTATACACAAATACGTAAGAACAATAATATTGCATTAATACTGCAACCAATTTCTAGAGAAATTGCCTGTACAATAGTAGTGACGACAATGATGCAGACTGATATATTATTTAAATGCATTTGCTTAAGATTGCTTTTGAAAAACTCCTATAACATGATGCCATTGAAACACCTAAAAAAGAATCTTAAGACTAAAGTCATATATGGTGAGTTTGATATCAGCTCAAGTAGCACTCCTCCGAGAGACCGAGGTAACTAGGTCGTAGACTTTAACTTTCGATTTCTGGAAGTGGAATAAATTTATTTCATGGTTGGCATAGAAATAACTCACCTAATGATAAATATATCAACTATGTATAAAGCCTTATTACAACTAATGCTAGATCTAACATAGCTGTTGAAATTGCAGTAATATGACAAAACAAATAAGAAAGCTCAACATAGCCACTACAATTCGTTGAAAGTCATTCGAAAGAAAAATAAAATTGTATTTATTATTTTTATTATATACCATTAAATTAAACAAGTATTGATAATACTAAATTTGTACATATATATAAAAACAATTTCAATGTGATTATCAAAAAATAAAATATTCCAAACAATGTAAAACCTCATAAATAACCTAAAAAAGAACATTATGAGAGCATTAAAACTGACATGTAATATGTCTATAATGATTTCTTATAAAAAAGAGTAAAAGAATAAAAGAAACAGGGGGATAAAAATTAGATGGGCTCTATTTGTAGCAAAATAACATTTTCTTGATCTTCTCTGAAAGGAACAAATATTTTTTCGAATTGTATTTTCTATACACAAAGTTGCATGAGAAGTTAATGTCTTGGACTAGCTTCAAGGTCTTAATTATTGTACGACGGATATGTTGCAACGATTCCTTTTCATAGAATCCAGGATATCCGCGTAGCAACTCTGAGAAAAATAATTAAGATAAAGATAGTTTTAGAAAAATACATGAACATAAACACATTACTTTTGCAGCATAAAGCACGACCTACTTCATTTAGGTTCTAAGCTACCTATTTTGTAATTTTTTTAGGGCGCCCTTTAATATTCTTTTTCGTATTTTTTCGACAATTTTTTTACAGTGTAGAATTTTCTATTGTTAAAGGGCGTCTATAAAATATTATACAATAAGTATCTTAGAGTGAATGACATTTAAATTCAAGTTAATATGTAAAGAATTACCCCAGTCGTATGGTTGGTGGAGAATTTCTAAGGCGAATCTGACAGCTGCGGCGGCCATCTTGGATGAGTTGTTTCCGCAAAATTCAATGTCGAGTGAGATCACTTCCAGCAAGTATTTTGAGTATGTGTATACGAGCTAAAATTGTTAATAAAATGTATATTCTGCAAATATTTATTTCCTCTATTTATATGTTGCCACTTCCGGTTGAGTGACCAAACCAATAACAATAAAGTACCTTACCGGAATGACGTATAAAGAAATTGGTCGGGAAAAATAATTTCAAATTTAAAATAGCTATATCTTCATCAATTCCTTGATTTTTAAAAACTCATAAGAAAGATATGTATAAAACACATCTTTAAATGAAAGGTATTCTAAAATATAGATTAAAAACCCTGTTGTACCACTTATTGGTTATCCTCAACAGAAAACAATGCAATGGGCTTTTGTCCTCATTTTTTAGTGGTCGATTTTTCAATTGTTGATTGAAATTGATGTTAATAAATGTGTATTGGCGTGTCTATTTTATTAAATATTTAAATGTTGACAGAGATATAGCAATTAAAAATTTGAATTGTAGTTTTAGCGCTAGAAATGGTCGGCCATATTTGTATGACGTCAAATGAATTTTAACGTCAGTTATTTGTTGAGTAGGTCAGTGCTGTGGTAATGTTCTGTAGCTGTTGGTAGTCGAAATAATCAAGTCAAGTCAAAGAATAATAAGTTTTTATTTTATTTAACCCTGTTACGGCAGACATAATATTGGAATTTTATTGTTCCTTGAAATAGCTGTAAATAATATTTGCTATTTTGATATATAAATACATATAGCAGAGGTTTATGAGCTGTAAGGTTGGTAACCTATAAACTTATCAGAGTTCTCTCAAGAATATATCTCTTTTACGCTCTGTCATATAAAAGAGATAGCAACTAGCGGTAGTGATGTCACATGCATTTAGAATGTTGTACAATGTTAAATCCCTTTAATAATTAAAGAGATAAAATGACTTTTTTAATTGTTAATATCTCTTGAAATATAAGGAGTTATTAAAAAATATTGCGACTTTTGAAGCTCTAGTAACTAACTCTATCAATATATAGTACAATTTTATAGAAATTAAGACATAGGGCACAAGCCCATTAAATTACAAATTTTTAAATATATTTAAATGAATTGTTTTTACTTACAGTGGCTGATGTTAACCTCAGTTTGAATATGTAGTAGGACAAGAATGTTATTGGATCGGGAAAATTGATGTAGAAGTTACAGGTCCTTAACACTGTTTTCTCAATATTGCGAATCTCCTCTTCTGTGCATACGTTCTTGCAGAGCTCTCTTAGCTCGGCGCAGGTAACGTCATGCGAATATACAGAAAGGTTCTTATGTGCCACCTACATTATTTATAAGAAAAAGTTGGTTGGTGGTAAGATGTAATAAATTCCAGTTTACGTTAAAATTAAAATTATAACATAAGTTAATCATATCCCAAAAGTCCCGTTCTATCACATCCCCTTCTAAGATTTATATCCCCTAAAAAGGTATAGGTTTCATTATTTGATTAATTACAATGTGAACTCATTTTTTAGTGGTTGATTTTTAAATTGTTGATTGAAATTGATGTTAATAAATGTGTATTGGCGCGTCTATTTTATTAAATATCTAAATGTTGACGGAGATATAGCAATTAAAAGTTTGAATTGTAGTTTTAGCGCTAGAGATGACGGCCATATTTATGACGTGAAAATGCATAAGAGAGGTCCATATAGCAGAGATTTATGAGCTGTAAGGTTGGTAACCTGTAAATTTGTCAGAGTTCTGTCAAGAATATATCTCTTTTACGCTTTGTTATATAAAAGAGATAGCAACATAGCTGACGTGAGGTTACATGTCTTGCAATATTCAACAACGTTGAATCCGTTTAATAATTAAAGAGACAAAATAACTTTTTTAATTGTTAATATATCCTAACATATAAGGAGTTATTCAAAAATAATTAAACATTTGAGTATCTAGTAACCCACTTTATCAATATATAGTACACTTTTATAGAAATTAAGACATAGGACACAAGACCATTGATTTCGCGTAAGAGCTAATAAAAAAATTGCGAAACAATTTGGCAGCAAATCCTAAAATATTGTTTTATACATTATTAGCTCGTACCACCTCGATGGCCAATCATCTTTACATCAGTATACATCTTTAAGTCAGTTATATCAATCTATATTTAGGGGCCTATTTTGTAACTGCTCACCTTACGATTTTTCAAAGGCCTATAATTTCTAAACTAAGTTATGTAAATGTACAAAAAACTATCAGAAGACCTTGAATAAAGAGCAAATGGATCCTATATTTTGGAACTGGCATAAGTAGCCTAATTTGTAAATTATAGGGCTTTGAAAAATCGTCAGAAGGTAACAGACGTCAGGTAAGCAGTTACAAAATAGGACTCTAAGTCTACATTTTGACTACTCTTGTATGCTTATAAGTACAGATTTTTAAAATTAGACAGAAGCTTGAGAATTGCTTGGATATATGATTTCAACATCCTCTTATATTTTTTGAGTTGAATCTCATATAGCTCCATTACAATTTAGAAATCAAATTCTGAGTGATAAGTCAAATGTGTAACTTATTTGAAATTCTTAATTATTGAGAAACTCTTACTGGATTAAAAAGGATACACCCATTTTAATAAATAACCAGTGGAGATTAAGCCATCTAAACATTCAAAGGAATTCTAATTCTCCTACTTTTTCCATTACATTTGGCTTCGTAATTAAAACCGTGGATCTATATCTGGATCTATATTATATATTACCACTAAATTAATATCGAAGGAATTTAGATATTCTATTAATAATGAAAACTTTAAAAATCAACAGTTTAGAGTTAGCGTTAGAAACTTATAAAAATTTGACTAATAATGATACTAACGGATTTCCTTAGTGTGCTAAGAAATTTAAATTCAAATAACTATAAAGCAAACAACCTACATAACCTACAAAATTAAGGAACTTTACATCAATTTAATCTCAAAAATATGAAATAAAAATTGGATACCAGAACATAATGCAATAGCAGGGAACGCAAATTACTGATAAATTAACAAAATAATCTATTTATTTGTATAGGGAGACGAATATAAACATTAGTGCGTATGAACTTTTTAGTGTAACAAAAACATCAAACCATAATTTGTAGAACGAAATATATAAATAAATGCCAGGTAATAAAGGAAATTTAATAAGAGATAGATGGTTCAAATATGAACTTCGCAAATTCATTTCAACTATAATTAGAATTAACACCCACTGCAAAAAGGTTGCACGTTTCACGTTTGCAAAATTAACATTAAACTGGACCGTTGGATCATATTATATTCGATTGTAAAATAATAGTGTTCAAAGTGATAAATTTAATAAGAAAATTAAAATTATATCCAAAACGTTCCCAGTTAATTAATACTAAATATCTTTCAGGTGATTATACATTAATAAGTGAACTGCATATTTAATTTTATAGAAAATGCTAAAACAGCAGTAAGTAACGGTATTACTGTTACAAAAACATTAAGTGAATTTTAAATGTATTTGAAATTCCTCTATATTATAAATTGAGAAATCTAACACTTTCGGAATATGATAAATATAAAAGACATATGAATCTTATAAAGTTAATTTTTTTTATGTAATTATATTAAATGATATAAAAGTTAAGTTAAACATTTGATGCACCAACAAAATAAATAAAAAAAAAAAAAAAAAGTAACATTGTAATGGAAGTGTTTTCTAATTTTAAGTTTGTAAATTTGTCTGAGAATAATTGCGTTAATCATTTACTTTAGTACATTCACAATTCTTAATCATGAATACAATAGTCGCGACAGTTTAACTCTTAGATGCAGTTATAAGAAAACATTCCGTTACCATAAAAGTCTTTTACACTCGTTTCTTTCTCAAATTCAACTTACCCACATGCATACAATTCCCACCAATTGGACCTGGTCGAGTGGATAATTCAACTGAATCACAATGTCGAACATCCTTAAGGCACTGAAAAAAGCTGCAATGTTTGACCGCCAAGTTTTCTAGAATAAAGAATAAATATAACTAGTACCAAATTTCTGTATTATTTCCCTTTCTGTTCTATACATTTTGAAAGAGATGGGCAAAATAGCTAATAAGTAATATATTTTATATTAAAGGTAATTTCTTATTGTTAAATAAATTTGTGTTTAGAGAGATACATACACATATGTTGTAAGAAAATAGCTTTTTACACTGAAATACTATATATTTCTAATGCTCATTTATATCAGACGTTTTCCTGAAATAAATAGTTGTCTGCAACATATGAAAGTGAATCACAACATCGTCGTCCAGTTTATCATCTTTAGGCATCTTTAAATATTAATAATATTGATATTTGTGAAAAAATGACATGCTGATGAAGTTATATTCATTTTCATTATTAACAATACATTTCAAAGCGATCTCTAATCTGAGTATCGCACAGTATTGTAAGGAAGCGCTATTAGACAGTAACAGAGGCGGTAGGCACTGGCGTAGCTAGGTATGGGCCAGTCGGTGCTGGGCACCGGGGCCCTCAAGTTCAGACCCTGACCAGCAAACCTCATATTGTACTAGCTAAAAATTCTCCCACCTTTGGAATGTAAATAAAATAGGGTGCAACACGACTTTAAGGTAGTACTGTCGGTCAGAGAGTTACCGTTTAATATTTTCTAAAATTTGGCATATTAAATTTTAGAAAAACTGCAGAGAACCAGTAAAAAGATATTGAACTTTGAATTTTTTAATTTAACATTGAGGCTTATGAGAAATCACAGTTTTTATTTCATTTTATAAAAAGAACAGTTTAGATTTAGATTTATCGAAGGTAGACCGGCTAAGCATTGTTGTGAGGTATGCAGTAATAACCGGTGGCCGTATTCCTGAGTCTTGCGAACAATGATCGTGATCGAACAGATCTGATTTACATGAGTGAAACATTTTATGAATTACTTTTAAAAGATTATTGATTTAAAAAAATGTGTGGGTCAAGGTTATGATGGAGCGGTGTGTATAATGGTGTACAAAAACAAATTAAGGATATCCAACCTAACGCGGAGTACATACATTGCGCCACTCATAATTTAAATTTGATAGTAAATGATGCTGTTAGCACTTGTATCGAATTACACATTTTTTTCGCAACGTTGTAAGATTTGTATAATTTTTTCGGAAATTGCATCAAAAGTCGGGATCTGCTGTCAAAATTCATTGGCGAATCGGACATCTCTCTAAAAAAAACTAAATTTTTATAAAAGTATTTTTATACTTATCTGCACCGAAAGTTTAAATCTATACTCCGTTTTGCGGAACGAATGTGCCTTTTTACTCTTATGATAAAATAAATGAAATAGTTTGACATTGCACTAACCTCCCCAAACAGTGGCAGAAATTTAAAATTTCGGTTACAAATATGGCAAGCTTATTTGCTGTTGGCAGGGTGAAGAGCTGACGATAAACTAGTAGTTCTGTACCTTTAAGGTATTATCAGACTTGATAAAACCCAAACAGTTTAGCTAGGGCCCCAGTTTCTTTTTGCACCGGGGCCCTTGGTTACCTAGCTACGCCACTGGCGGTAGGCACAGTGGATGTACGGCCAGGACCCACAAAAAGAAAAGGATCTCAACAGAAAGGTAAATGTGAATAGATATCGTTGAATTTGCCATGAGACCATGAAACAGTTGTCATTTCATGAGCTGGAGCAGCTTGATGTGCTCATACGACTGGCAGAGAAACTTTTTGGGTTGCATACTATTTGAGTTTGAATTAGTAGTTGTTAGTATATTAACTTGCCTCTATAATAAGAAGCCAATTCACTATAATTGCCCGACTTGAGATTGACACAGTGGTCATTTTCTTCAGTGAAAATGTGTAAGATTTATTCCACAACTTCTCACGCTCCAGCAGATAGACGATGTTGTTCTCTAAGTAGGGTTGGTTGTATAAAACCGAATGAGGGGCTGCAAGAATTTTGGTATATTAGCATAACATTCCTTTACTAACCTTCAAATCAAAACATATTTAATTATAATTATTTTTCACATTTATCATCAAAGGAAAGGCATCACTCTTACCTTTCTTACAATATCACAAATATAAAAAATAACGTTGTAACTTCAGTTTCCGTAAATGATCACATTTTGGTAATGGGCTTGTGTCCTCATTTTTTAGTGGTCGATTATCCAATTGTTGATTGAAATTGATGTTAATAAATGTGTATTGGCGTGTCTATTTTATTAAATATCTAAATATTGACAGAGATATAGCAATTAAAAGTTTGAATTGTAGTTTTAGAGCTAGAAATGGTCGGCCATATTTGTATGACGTGAAATGCAATTTAACGTCAGTTATTTGTTGAGTAGGTCAGTGCTGTGGTAATGTTCTGTAGCTGTTGGTAGTCAAATAATCAAGTCAAATCAAAGAATAATAAGTTTTTATTTTATTTAACCCTGCTAAGGCAGACATAATATTGAAATTTGATTGTTACTTGAAATAGCTGTAAATAATATTTGATATTTTGATATATAAATACATATAGCAGAGATTTATGATCGGTAAGGTTGGTAGCTTTACACAAGGATTGTGATGTCACATGCACTTGGAATGTGTACAACGTTGAATCCCTTTAATAATTAAAGCGAAAAAATGATTTTTTTAATTGTTAATATCTCCTAACATATAAGGAGTTATTGAAAAATAATTGAACATTTGAGGATCTAGTAACCCACTTTATCAATATATAGTACACTTTTATAGAAATTAAGACATAGGACACAAGCCCATTCTTCAAAAGAACAAAAGTAAGAGTAGGCAATCCATGTATTGAACACTGTTTAATAATACGTGCTATTTTGCTATTATGTAACTAACCTGGTGTCTCATTTGGGTCAGCATTAATATAACCTCTTTGTTCCTCAGTTTTCCTAATTTTTGACGTCTTACATAACTGTGATACATCAGTAGGATTAGTTTGCTTTACTGGTAAAGTGATATTCCTTGAAATGGTATACTCAGTCTTCTTTATCGTGGGACTCACAGCTGCTCTGAACGTGCCCCTGCGCTGCATCTTAGGCTGAGCTGCAACCGTAGCATCGTGAATACGTCGTATAATTCCTTTAGGCTTATTTGGATTTACTAGTACTGCTGCTTTGGTTTCTTTCTTTTGCTTTCCATCATCTGCACTTTCTGCAGCAATATGATTCCTCACTGGTTGTTCACCTGAACTATTTGCGATTTTCTGGTTCCGATTTGTTAAGGCAGCAATCCGCGGTGCAGGTGCAGGAAGTTTAAATTTTGGCGGTCTGAGTAATGACTTGTGTGGTTTGTGGGTTACCTTCATTACACTATTTTCCTTATCACTTTCTAGTGACTCCCTCGGTACAGTCATGTTTAGTTGATTGTTATAATCATTTACAGATTGGTTAGCCATTGTCCAGCAATGATAGTTGAATGTTGTGTTCTAAAACATATATTGAAAATATCTATATATTCAAAACATAAACAAAAGATAATGAAATAAACATTTGAACAAGATGTATAAAATAATTCTCGTATTCCTATAACTTGTAAACATAGCATGCTGTTTAAAAATGATGACAATATCTTTTTCACTAATATTATGGTTTCTTTTTTTAATGAACATAAATAATAACAAAATTATATTTACTAATTAAAGGAAATAATTACTATTAGTTTAGTAAGTTTAAAAATTATTCGTCTATATGTTTTATTTTACTTACTCAAAATTATAGAAGAGACATTCTTTAATGATATCTGACTGATAACTGAACTGTTCTGGGTTCTGACGGTTGTTTGTTGCTGTGGTTGCTGCACTCAGTACAACACGCTACTATATCTATTGTTTATTGTCTTTTGTTCATATAATGTGCTTAACAACTATTATCAAAATAGTAACATTATAAAATAAAAAACACAGATAGCAAGTCTGCATGATGCTGTTCTGTTTCAACCATATTTGAATCGGTTACTTCAATTTTAAGTTTAATGTGTCATTACTTTATTCACGTTCTTCCCAATACAGATATTTACAAAATAATTTATAATCATAAACATAAATTGTACATACACATTAATCCTATTATATTCATTATATGTATTATATACTCAATTCCAAATTTGTCTAAGCGACATACTGGGCGAAAAATAAATTCTTTACTCAGTGTTAGCAACCATACTATAATTACATTTGACATACTACTATAATCGAATATACATATATTTATTTCAAAATGGTTTTCATTTGCCGCCAAAATGATGACTGTTGATAGAGTAGGGTACATTTTAAATTTTGTTGAAAATAAAATAATAAAAGAAAATTTACCGAAAAAAAAATGTGGCCATGCACTTAAGTAGTTCTTAAATCCAAAACTGAAAATAAAAATATTTTAAATATGAATATTAATCCTTAAATAAATAATAACGAACCAAATTTACACTAGATATTTAAATGCGATTTGTACTCGCGCCTTGATCTGAACTAATCACGGCCAGTATTCATATTTTCAATAATTTGTTGTCTTTCAATGGGCTTGTGTCCTCATTTTTTAGTGGTCGATTTTTCAATTTTTGATTGAAATTGATGTTAATAAATGTGTATTGGCGTGTCTATTTTATTAAATATCTAAATATTGACGGAGATATAGCAATTAAAAGTTTAAATTGCAGTTTTAGCGCTAGAAGTGGTCGGCCATATTTGTATGACGTGAAATGCATTTTAACGTCAGTTATTTGTTGAGTAGGCTGTGGTAATGTTTTGTAGTTGTCAAATAATCAAGACAAATCAAAGAATAATAAGTTTTTGTTTTATTTAACTCTGCTAAGGCAGACATAATTTTGAAATTTGATTGTGCCTTGAAATAGCTGTAAATAATATTTGATATTTTGATATATAAATACATACTGCAGAGATTTAAAATCTGTAAGGTTGGTAACCTTACACAAGGATTGACGGATTGAAGACGTTGAATCCCATTAATAATTAAAGAGACAAAATGACTTTTTTAATTGTTAATATCTCTTAATATATAAGGAGTTATTAAAAAATAATTGAACATTTGAGGTTCTAGTAACCCACTTTATCAATATATAGTACACTTTTATAGAAATTAAGACATAGGACACAAGCCCATTGAACTCTTAATTCAACAATTTCATCATATATCATTTATAAACAGTTAACCATTATTTAATGCGATCAAATTAAATTTGACGATTTTTTTTTCAAATTTACTATAATTTTACGGGTCTGCCACAATAATCCCACTCTCTGGAGTTGCTAACACTGCATTTATCCTCGGACAAAATCCTGGACAAAGATGTAACATGTTACCCTCCAACATGTTTTTCTAAAAACAATTAAGGCTTTATAACCGGAAGGTAGCCCTTATCCCTTGAACTGTATTATAAGACATTTCTGGATATTAAAAATGGCATATAGAGGCTCGGTCAAAGGCAAAGGCCTATTGTTTACGTACCTTTACTTCATACGTGCGCTTTCTTGTTGCTTGCATTTAAACAAGGCGAGGCTCTGTTCACGGAGCTACAACGTCGCATTTGCTTAGTGTCAAGCAAACGTCATGCAACCTGAGCTGCACATGTCATAGCTCTAGCGTACTGCACTACGCATAGACGTAATATTCTTTTTAAAATGACAGATCCGGCAGTCAATTTCATATTATTGAACGACAGTCATTCTGTATACTGATTGAAATACTGAATCATAACTCTCTTGCAGCAAGAAATAATCTGCGGTTAATGTCCTTTCGAAGTATGGATGAAGCATATACATTTTACGTCTGATTCGCCGTGTTCTCATAAAAGCGTATGCTATAATCACTTAACATTTTCCTAATGAAAAAACCTGCTTTCTCAATGCTAACCTTAGTGAAATGACCCTATTTACAGCTTGCATGAAGCTTGTATGACGTTACGTGTGGAACTGAGACTCAGCTTGCATGCATCCTACAAATGAAGCTGTCGTGCACAGTAGCCCTCATACGATAACGGATAACTACTTGTGCTGTATGTATGTGTTAGCTCAATTATACGTGAAATTATTTTATTATTCGTGCACAAAGCACTTTTCGAATTTTAACGATTACTAAGCAGAACAGCGGAACCTAAGCTCGCTAATAATTCGTCTACAATGCGACACTAGCGGTTGATGTATAGTACCTTTATATTCCACCGGTAAAATAGGTACCTAATAATTCGGTTCTGATATTGAATAACGATTTAAGTGTGTGCTCAAACCAACATGATGAATCGTTTCAACCTCTTTAGGATTCAAGTTCAACCCCGGACTACCACCATATTTTCTGAGTGTAGTTGCTATCAAAATTAATTTGAATAAATACACACACACATACGAGACCACGATAGCAAAAATACTCGGTAATTGGACTCATCAGCATCAGAAAGAGCAAAATATTAAATAAATATAGTGTAAAAAATGATTAAATAATCATTAATAATAAGGATTTAGGCTTGATAACTTTTTATTCATTTTTATCTAATATTCAGTCAAGAACAAAAGATATATATTAGTAAAAGTTATATATTGCTAATATTTTAGGAGTAAATTTTATTTCCTTCATCCTATAGAATGAGCTTGTGAACCATGACTTAATTTCTATAAACCCTCAAATGTACAATTGTATTTTAATAACTCGCTATATTTCAGGACATATTAACAATAAAACAAGTAACTTTCTCTATTAAGGAGGTACAGGAAGTTAACGTAAATGATGAAAACGTTGTGAAATTTGGAGGGTCGATACAAATAGTTAAAATACATGCTGTTTCAAAATTTTAAAGACCTAGGGTTATTAGTTTTTTTTTTTATACATGATTAAAAATAGTCATTTTCCATACAAATCATAATTTTTACCTCAATTTCACCACATAATATAACTTTTAACTATAAAAAAATGGTGACACAGCTATCAAAAAATAGGTGTATATAAAATAATCTTTTCTGTAACTATTGCAAAAAGAAAATTATCAAAAGGATACCTATTTACGAAAATATTTAAATAGAACCTTTAAGAAACAGTAAATGTAGTTTATAAGCCGACAACGTTGCAAATGCTAATTTGAGCGGGAAATTCAAAATCGGAATAAATGTTATATAAAATATAACAATTTATTAATCAATGAACCAAATCACGCATGCGTCAACACACGTAAATTTGCAGCGTTGCAAAATTTATTATTCCTTTTTCAAAATATTTAATTTGTATTTAAATTGAATTAATATAAATTTGATATTAATTACAAGTAATTTTTCATTTATTTAACTATTATATGCATAAAAAAATCATTTTAACTAGCAAGTAGCAGTTTAATAGGGAATTGAAAAATTAATTTTCAAAGATACAGTCCCAATATTTGCTCGTCCCTCATGTACTTCGTATTTTGCATTTCGTATTACCGAGAGATAAACTTTTTGCATTGACGGTACGTCTTGTACCTCCTTAAATATTTAAAGGGATCTAAAGTTATATCCACTAATTTGCCATCTTTTTTATACAACAGAGAAATATACGAGCGTGTGTGTGTGAATTGTAATTTACTACTAACAACTGAGTTATGCTTCCCATTAAGTTTTATATTACCATGGTTGTGAAAAAGAAAAAATTATCTCGATTACTCAGAAACGTTTTACGCAGAGCTAAAACATGCAGCACAATAGTTCCGTCAATTTTTGAATATTTAAAAAAATAAAAACAACAGTGTTCAAAGTTAATTTTTTTTGTGCTACCTTCTCAGTTAGTATTGTCGCCAGGATTTTTAAAAACGTGCTTACATTTGAGGCGACTGATTGCAAACCTTTCTCCGAATCTGCTTGAACCGAATGAGAATGCAACTGTGTTGTTAGTGAGAGAACGCACGTGTATATGAGTGAGAGAACACACACGGAACGAATGAAACTAAACTGATTTGATATTGGTTTTGAGCACGTTTTGAGAGTCCATGTTTCTTGATCGCAGAGCAATTACATTGCATGCCTTTGATGGTGACATCATGAGCAGAGATCGTTTTCGTTGGAAACTTCGTCGCGCGACTAGTTTGCAATCAGTCAACCCGTGTGCAGACGGCCTTAGCCACTTATGACTTTTTAGTCATGATCAGCTCATTTCTATTACCAACGATTTGAGGTTTTTGACAAATCATCTTTTTGAGCGGCATAAACCGCAAAACCGATGGGATAAGTATACCGAGATAAAAGATAGATATAAGATAGTATATAGTAAAAGATAGTTCATATCAAATATTTTTCAATAATATAAATAATTAGTATTCGTATATATGTTAAATGCATTGGTTTCTTCCATGCTTTTAATTCATATTCTGCACATTTAATTCTTCATTGAATTTAATTTCTTAGTTATTTACAAAAGAGTCTGCGGTTACTTTAGAGAGCCGAATCGTACCGGGGGCCCTAGTGTGTGGAGACCCCTGGCATACAGGATTACTAAGTTAAAATGTAATGCCTAGATCCCACTACCCCAGTAAACATTTTGGAGCATTTTAGAGTCACTTTGACATAATATTGGAAATACGTATGATTTTTTTGTCATGAAAGAGTTCATTTATAGTTCAGTTTCTCACAATCGTTCATATGAAATATATATAATAGTTATATATTCTTATATCGTTTGTTATATAGTTATATGTACAGGGTGTCCTGTCTCCGACTACCGTTGCTTTAAGGACGTGTTATACACGTAATTTTCTCCATCTCTCCTCCTGTATGAATGAGCGCCTTTTTAAATTTAATTTTTTATTTTAGGTGACTCTTCCAAAAAATATCGATTTCTCTGGATTTCAAGGTCCTACGAATATGAAAAGAATTGTATTTGGGAGGTAATTATACCACTTATCAAGTAATAAAATCATTGTATAAACTTTCAAATTGAAAATGTCATAAAAAAAATGATTTATACGATTATTAGTTCAAAATTTGTATGTTTTATTTAATTTTTTTTACATATCTCAAGAATTGGCACATTGATGTACATTAGTTTTACAATTTTTGCTTCATCACCTCCCATAAAAAATAATCTAGCGGTTTCAAGGTTGGAGCGTGCGTTGGCTAAGCTATGTGCTCACCACGTCCTATCCAGGGCGGATAATTTGCATCTAAATGTGCTCTCTTCACGAGCTGAATAGAATCTTATCTGTGACTTCTGCATTGATAGTATTTTTTACCTGAGCCTACAGACTGGATCTTCTTTCCTACTCTGTCACTATCCAAACAAATCGTAACATTTTACAGCCTACTCACACATACGAACCTATTCAATGTAGCAAGTAGCTACTAACTGATATTGGGCACTCGTGTAAGGGTCATATTCAAACTTCAATAACTTTCGAATTATGCAACTCAGAGCAATGATTTTGGTGTCATTTTGTAGATAATATCTCTGTATATCAGAACATTGTTAAAATAATGTACATCAATCTGCCAATTTTTGAGATATATGAAAAGAACTTAAAGAAACAGACAAATTTAGGACTAAAAATCGTATAAATCATTTTTTTTATGACATTTTCAATTTGAAAGATTATAAAATGATTTTATTACTTGATAAGTGGTATAATTACCTTCCAAATACATTTTTTTCATATCCGTTTGACCTTTAAATTAAGGAGGAGAGATGGACCCCCATGACCCCCACATGTTGATGTTTTTGTCGATCAAATTACGTGTAGAACACGTCCTTAAAGGAACGGTAGTCGGAGACAGGACACCCTGTATATAGATTATAGTATCTTTGTATAGCCCGTCCATGCACCGGTAATGTATGTTCCTATGCTGCAAAACTCCGAATTAAAACTCGTTCCGTCCGAGTTAAAACACGTCCCGTATGCAGCGGCCTTTAAGTCCACGGCCACGTGTGTCACGGTGCTTCAATAACATTCATGCGTTAATAATGAATCACGAATAACGAAACACAATATAAGTATTCAGCAGTGAATTAAGGTCTTGAAATTCTTTTTAATTACTCACACTTTATTGCTGTAGATGCAGATTTATTTTGATATTGTAATAATTCCTTTTATTAAGTTTGATAAGCGTATTAAAACTTTTTGAGATTCAAGCCTTTACATTCGGTAACTCACAATGCTTTTTCACGCGACTAAATATTCGTTTACAAACATTCTTTTGTTTTCGTAAATCAGATTACATGATTCATAAATGAAAATGTTTCAATTGAAATTATAAAGTTAAAAGTTTTGTTAGTGTTAGCGATTTGAACATTTAAGAAAATGTTTGAAACTGGTCATGTTTTAAAACATTATTTAGATCGTAAAAGTCGTAGTCACAGAAACATTAAACATTATCGATATTACATAGATAGTCACATAAAAACATTATCGAAATTATTATTTAAAATGTGAATTTTGAAATGAACTCCTCTCGAGTTGAATGTAGCAACAGTGATTTCATATTGCTACGAAATAAGCGCGGTTATTTGATTATGTCGGAAACTGAACGAAATCAACATGCACGGCATGCACGGAAGCCTTAGAGCATATATACAGGGTGTCCCAATATTCAACAATAAGCGGGCACCAGAGGGTGGTCCTGCTCATGACTACGCGAGAAAAGAAGAAAAAAAGAAATTATCTCATTTTGTTTAGAAATTAGAAAAAAAAATGAAAAAATTTCGAAAATTGAAACACCTTAAGATGTTTTTAACTACCATGACCACAATTTTTCAAATATTTCGAATTTTTTGTATCGACAATCTAAATAGCACTGCTATCCTCCACAACCATTGATCCCAGAATGCTAGTAGTTTTTACACAAAAATCAATCGAAATTAGGTTTTTCCCTAAATTTTTTATACATTTTTACTTTCTGTTCACTTTAACTCATCGTGGTGTAAAAAAAAGTATAAACACTACTATGGCAAGTTTTTTTTAAAATTTGCGAAACTCTTCAGGATTCCAAAATAGTATAATACTTCAGGAAAACTAGCAATAAAAAAAAATTATGCATCTATTTCGTTGTGATGGAGCAGAGCTATTTAGATTGCCGATACAAAAAGAAAATCAGAAATATTTGAAAAATTGTGGTCATGGTAGTTAAAAACATCTTAAGGTGTTTCAATTTTCGAAATTTTTTAATTTTTTTTTTCTAATTTCTAAACAAAATGAGATAATTTCTTTTTTTCTTTTTTTCCTCGTGTAGTCATGAGCAGGACCACCCTCTGGTGCCCGCTTTTCGTTGAATTTTGGGACACCCTGTATATGGAGTGTGAACAGCCTATGTTTCCTACAGATTAAAAGTGTGGCCAGAATGTGTGCGAGAGAGAAAGATTATATTCCTATTTATTCTCTATGCGCATGCGTCGAAAGTGGCAGCTGTATAGATTTAGTAAATATTAATATTTTATTATGATATAATAAATAATATATATGTAAAGAAATTATATTTCTTTGTCGGTAAAACAGTGACCGTTCAGTGAAAACATATACTCATGAACGCCATAGATATCGCTGTAGGGATAACGAACAGAACTCACATTTTTAGTTATATTTATATATAGTTTATTTATATCTATACATATCTACATCAATATAATATCATATTTAACAACTGTCACGTATTTTAACGCCGTATACATGCCTTGACAACTGTTACTTTCGACACATGCGCATAGAGAACAAATAGGAATATATACCTTTCTCTATCGCACACATTTTGGACACACCTTCAGGTCCAGCATTCACTCTACATATATATATATATATATATATATATATATATATATATATATATATATATATATATATATATATGCTCTAAGTGTAATACTCAGCGTAGTTGTCCGTTCAATTCTGTATTACTATGGATGTGCGTGTACAAATATCTTATGATGTAATGAAGCTATTAGGCCGTGTGTCAGAGCAGTAAGACTGTATTGCAACAAAAGATTTCAACTGGGACTAACTAAACCCTTTTGTTATTTTTATTCGGGCTATCAGTGAATGACTTATCAAAAGTTACGGGACTCTATTTTCAATACTGAGACCTATCACCGACGACCTCCTACTATGTTGACAATTTAAATTATAATGTCGTGACCTCATATTCGGATTGTTTTCATTTTCGTTCCATGTTTTGTTGCGATTATAGTGAAATTAACCTAAGACAAATCGACTTGGTAACACCGGATACCGGCTCTGATAACCCACTTTATTAATGCGTAGTACAATTTTATTAAATGTAGGTGCACAAGAGCCTCCCACACAGATTGCATGACTCCATCAAGGTGAAGAGGAGCGGGGACAGCTGTGTACATTGCATCCGTTGCTAAGGCGACAGTGGGAAGAGTGAGTGAAGAAGATTGCTCCCGCGGATCCCCGATCCCCCGATCAGCCGCCCTCACCAGCAGGTAATAAAGTAGAATAAATATTTTGTGCGGAATGGTAGAAGAGATCAAATGTCATATTCGCATTCATAATTAAATTAAATACTAGTATTCACGATGGACCAAAAATGAATTTCAATTTACATATACTTTAATAGTCCAAGATCACAGAGCCACCAGACATCACTTATTTTCTGATGAACAAAATGTGTAAGATTGAGTAGTGTTAGTATGTAAAATGATCGTATGCCTAGCTGCTAGATTGACCAGGCAGCCATTTTCCAGGTATCAGGTAATCAAGGTACGAAAAATAGCTATCAGCCATCACAAAATAGGTGAGATTAGCAGCGATTTTTCGTACCTTGATTACCTGATACCTGGAAAATGGCCGCCTGATCAAGCTAGCCAGGTAGGCATATGATTATTGAATACTAATACTACTCAATCTTACACATTTTGTTCATCAGAAAATAAGTGTTGTCTGGTGGCTCTGGGATCTCGCTCTATAAGGAATTGAGACGACACAATGGGCGAGAATATTGATACGTGACGCTAGACTCCTGTGCCTTCGGGTTAGATCCCTGGACCAGATTTCTTTTTTCTGGGTTTGCTTGTTATCAAATTAAATTGATTATGTTTATACATAATCGTAAACTTGTTAGGGAGCGGTGTAGTTCACATATATGAGGCCACAACACTATAAATACTGCCAACATAATAGGAGGTCGACGGTGATAGGACTTAGCATCGTTAATTAAATTAAATCAAAGAAATAGATATTAAAGAATTGAAGTGTTTTCCAATAAAATGAGACAAATCATGCTGAAAAGCGTTTCTTTAAAGGATTCTATAATGTATTTTCAACTGTAACAAAACCTCCTTGGTATATGAAGTGTAAGCCTCATTTTTCTAATCAAATATAATATATAGACCATAACATATGTATTAGCTAAGAATATAGCAAAACTGTGTAATCTTTTTCGAAACGCTAACTTTTAAGTATTAATGAGGTATAAGACCTTAACGTAAATGAAACTTAACGTTAAAATTGGCCTCAAAATTTTAGAGACCTATGGTTCATAGTTTTTTTTTTATACATGATTAATTAAAAATAATCAATCTCCATTCAAATCATAAGTTTCTGCTCAATTTCACCACATAATATAACTTTAAACCATAAAAAAATAGTGACATTTTACAAAATTTCATATATATATATATCTCATTATAATTCATATAATTAAATGTAAATGTAATGTTTATTGTATTCATATAATAAATTTTTGGATTTTATATTTTTAGATAATTCAACAGGCTAGTGATAACTCTTTTTGACTTAGACGCTGTTTTCATTTCATTGTAACTTATGTCAGCTTCTACTAACTTCCTTTACTAGCTTTTTTTTTTATTTTACAACATACATAATTTACAATCTGTCCTCGAAGAACATTAATCAAATTTTGGGAATATATATAAATATGACATGCGAGCTTGCCATCCATCGATGACACACCCTTTGACTTAACCTATTACATTAATATTAAGTACATTTGGGACCTATTCTACACCATATTTGGTAGGTCCATTGGATTTTTACGTTTCAGTCGTCTAACCGGTTTATGCTGGAAAAGTTGGACAGCTGATTCATTTGGATGAACTTCTAATCTTTGTACGTACTTCTTGCTGATATCCTTAATTTCACTTCTTATGTATGGAACCCCAAGATCTTGATGTGTTAACCAGTTTGTAACGAATCGCGGCACGTTAAGGATTTGCTTTAGCAGTTTATTTTGAAAACCTTTGTAGGATTTCTATATTAGAATTGCTGGCACTGCCCCATAACTCTATACCATATGTCCATATTGGCTTCAATATGACCTTGTATAACAGTAGTTTATTGCTGGTTGATAACTGAGACTTCCAGCCCAGGAGCCACTCCTTTTACCTTCTAACTGCAACCATTTCTTCCAGATATGCGTTCTCCATGTTAAGCGTCTGTTCAAGTGGATACCTAAGTATTTTACTGTCTCTGCCTGTGGAAGTTGTAAATTATTTAGTGTGCCTGGGGGCAGGAATTCTTCCTTAGTGTGAAAGTTACGTGAACTGATTTAGTTTCGTTTACTTTTATCCTCCAATCTTTTAACCAATTCTGAATCTGTAGTAGATATTTCTGCAGCTTTGCGGAAGCAATGACGGAGTCTTCATGAAGTGCCAGAATTGCGGTATCATCAGCGTAGGTTGCTACAGTTGTTTCACGCATGGTAAGAAGGTCAGAAGTAAATAATAAATATAGTACTTGTCCGAGAACACTACCTTGGGGAACGCCCGATTCAATATCACGTATCGTTGATTTTTCATTCTGATCATTCCAACTAATATACAATTATTTAATGGAATTAATGCATTTTCTGCATTTTGAATATTAACAATGAAATCATTTCAAGTAATTTTACTTTCAATGATCTGATCAGTAGTTACTTTAAGATTTTCACAGATTTTCGCTAACATTAAAACATTTCACACAGCATCGCCAATTGTTAAACTGTCTCCATTTCCAATTAAGACTCCTAACTCCATTTTTAAATCTATTAATATAGTACTATTCAATCATTCAATCATTTTAATATGATACGAACTGCAAAAAAAGCTCCATAAATTTCGCACTTCCAATAAAATTAAGTCTGCAGTCATGGTCGGATTATGGATGACCAAGTGAACATTTTCTACAGCTGCGATTTGTAATGAAATAATCAATAGGTTTTCCAGTTGCTCTGCCTAAAAATGCACCGTAACCATTTTTGCTGTCATATGTACGTCCACATCCTTTGGTACTGTAACCCATATCATATAATGCAGCAACACGTACAACACCATCATACGTTTACTTTGAATTTTCAACATCGATTGACCCCTCACAATAATTGTTTTCAACAAAATTATCAATATCAACCGAACATGGTTTCTTCATTGTTGTTCAATGCTGCTTTTATTGCAGGCTCTGTCAGTCCTGTGTTTAATTCAGGCAGAATGAATTTGGACGGTGCACTTTGTGGTCTGTAAAATTTACTTTTAAATGAACAATTAAACAGAATGAAAATATTCATGTCTAAAATATTTAAATACTAATTTTCAATCGATTGCCAATTTTAAAGATGAAAGAATTGAATTTATAATGCTTACAGCAGTTGAATTTTATCAGAATTTTGAATTGTCATTCACGACAACTATCCTTCGCCACCTCCTCAATAGCTGTTCCTATTTCAAATTCATATTTTTTTTAAGTTTTTCCATTCCATTATTCAGTGAGGCTAAAAGGTTGCTTACGTGTGTTGATCCCATCCCAGCATGTAGCGCATCTAAGAAAATAGTACATATAAATTACATACACAATACATATATATAATTATTTCTAATGTCTAATTTATTTGCCAATGACAAATCTGGAATTGACGTCAAAGCGTCTTCTTTTTGTAGTAGAATCAGCCACTTTATGCTGTTTGTCAGTTGGCACAAGATTATTTATATTGCACAAAATGTGAAAAATTGAACCCAAGCTTTGCCGTTCTTCTGATGTAATATATTCTAAATCCAATAATCTAATACATTTCATGTGTATAGCCAAATGATTTATTTTTATTAATCTCTTTCCCTGTACGATATTACACATAGCAGAAATTAGGTTATATATTTCTTTTCTTTTTATCTTATTTATTCTAAGCGACTCGTTGGTTAATTTTTTTTTCAGTAACTCTTTTGCCTTTCCAAAAATAACGTTTTATTTCTTCACTAATTTTTATTGCACTCAAACAGTAAATAATATTTTAAATATTTGTAAACAGTAAATAATATTTAATATATTCATAAATATTATATAAAATATAACAATTTAGCTGTCAAAGGTCCAAATCACGCTTGCGTAACATGTACACACGTAATTACAGCGTTGCCAAATTTATTGTCACTTGTTCAAAATATTTAATTTGAATTTAAATGGAATTAATATAAATTTGATATTAATTACAGGTAATTTTTTATTGATAAAATTATTATATGCATAAAAAAGCATTTTAACAGACAAAAATCCATTTGATTAGGAATTGAAAAATTTATTTTCAAAGGTACTATTTTATATTTCGTATTACCGAGAGACAAACTTTCTGACGGTACGTCCTGTACCTCCTTAAGACTTACAACTTTTAAATTATTTGAAAAGGAATTGAAACTATACTTTTTCGAACATAATACGTGTATACATTTTTAAAGTTAATTTTCTATTTGAGTATCACATAATTTTAATCATAGTACCCTTGTTTTGTAAACAACATTCTTTTGTTTTACATTTAATTTCATACTTCAATCCCTTCAATCACCAATAGCCCAAATTACTCACATCAATTCAATTTTTCAAAATTTTCAGTACCGTAAAAAATCGTTTAAAAAAAATGTCAAATGAAAATCCAAACAGAACACTTTTTAAGAAGCGGCAAGAGCTCGATAGACAAATGCAACATCGACACTATTATGGGTCAACCGATCCGTCCAATATACCCTCAACTTCTGCTAATGGCGTTTATAGCGGAGCTACTTCTAACAGGGTGATATGTAACTGCGGGCAGAGGAATTGCTGGAACTGCAACAGAGAAAGACCAATAGATCCAATTGTCTCAAACAGAATACTTTATAAAAAGCGGCAAGAGCTCAATAGGCAAATGCAACATAGACACTATTATAGGTCAACCGATCCGTCCAATATAACCTCAACTTCTGCTAATGGCGTTTACAGTGGAACAACTTCTAACGGGGCGATATGTAACTGTGGGCAGAGGAATTGCTGGAAGTGCAACAGAGAACGACCAATAGATCCAATTGTCTCAAACAGAACACTTTTTAAAAAGCGACAAGAGCTAAATAGACAAGCGCAACATCGATACTATTATCCGTCCAATTTAACCTCAACTTCTGCTCATGGTGTTTATAGTAGTGGAGCTACTTCTAACGAGGCCATATGTAACTGCGGTCAGAGGAATTGCTGGAAGTGCAACAGAGAAAGACCAATAGATCCAATTGTCTACTCAGCTACAAGAAATGTACTGGAACGAGCTGTTCAACGGAAGCGAAAAGCAGAGAGACATGTTCCTGTTGTAACCAAAAAGACTAAATCAACTTCTATGTCGAGTATACACTCATACACATCAGCACGAAGAACAGCAGAAGCTATGTACGATACCGATGAAAATTCCGATGATTGGGAGACAGTAGTGTCTGAAAGGTATATTTCCTTATGAAAACACAAAACTTAATAAATATTATTTTAATGTACTTATTGCTAACTGTAAATTTGTTTTTAGTTTTGCGACAAAGCGTTCAAAAGTTAGGTCAAAGCCGAGAGCAGCAAAACGTAAAAGACAATCCAAAACAAGCTCTTCAAGCAGAAGTGGTAATAGAACACCGCGATCCTCAATGTCGACACCACGGTCTGGGAGAAGTAGAAGTCGTCCTAAGAGGAATCGTGATCTAAAGATAAAAGTAAGTAGTAATAAAAAAATGAAACGAGTACCACTAGTACCACTGATCAAAGAGGTGCCTAAAAAGAAAGTACTTCAGAAGGCAAAGAGAAAACAGCAAAGTCTACCACGAAGCGAAGAGGCAAAGCCTAACAAACCGACAATAGATACTCAAAATAATGTCGATACAAAAACAATTCAAACTAGTACTGCTCATCTGATGGATAAAGGTACATCAGTACCAGTTATTGTAGAAGATAAGCCAATCACCAATGAACCAATGAGTAATTCTCGAGCTCCGAGCATACAGAAGCAATCGGTGGAAAACGTGACCGATCCAATTGCAACAGAATCACATCCACAAGAAAATGATGTTGCAACGACATTGACTGACACAAGTCTTGCGTTAAAAACCGAAAAACCCGAAGATGAATCTAAATGCCCAGATACCAATTCAACGGCACCTAGTACAAGTACTAATAACGTCTGCTCATCGACCGGGGAATCCTCAGGAACTCCTCAGCCAATGAAACCACAAGAGGTGTGCATTCATATTGGTTCTCTTATTATCACAATAGACCCTCAGATAGCACAGTCTTTGATTGGTCAAGCGACGAAGGCCGAGCCACAATCAAATTCACCAGTTTGTCCAAAAAAATAGTATATATGTGTAATAATATATTTATCACCATAACTTTTAAATTATTATTGTCCAAAAATTGAAACTAATAAATTTATTTTATTTAAAAAAAAATACACACTTTATGTTTTTCAAATACTTAATTTATGAATTTACTCGTATCCGTAAAGCTATTATTAATTAAACAAAAATGAGCAACGAATTGTTCATTATTGTGTTTTAAGGTTCGCTTTTCGCAGCAACTTCATATCTTCTTGGCTTCTATTTTTCTTATTTTAATTATTTCTATACAATACATAATAAAACGTTTATTATGCAACGCTGAAGTTCACACACGAATCTATGAGGTCTTGAAAATATAAAATAGAAATAAATAAGTTTTTATTTATTTAAAGGAGAAATATTATTTGTTATAGGTATAGTTTAATAATGAAGATGACAGGCACCTAAATATTATTTATACATTTTTTAAGCATAGTATATCGAGCAAACACGTTCATTCATGTAGTACTTTGGTTTAAACAAAAAAAAACCACTTTGCAGCTACAAATTTTGTAACTTTATATTTAGTAATATGTCCAGTAGTATGACCAGTAGAAAAGAGTATCGAGATTGAAGATGTTCAATTCATTTTCTGCGGTTGATTGTTATCAAGTTTAACTCTACTTAATAATACTTATTTTCGGTATAGTTATTTCATCAAATTATGATTATAAATTACATGTCCATTCTATTTATTGATAATTTGTGACAATTTCCAGCCCCACCCTGAACCTTTTCAGCCCTGCATATTACACTTTTACATTTAATAACAAATCATAATGTTCCAGGTGTACTCTTTATATGTTTGGTACTGAATTTTGTATGGTAGCTCGAAAACGGCTCCAGTGAAGTTTTTGAAAATTTCGTATTTCGTAGAGAAAAAAATACTAAGACTTTTGGCGTCTCCGGATTTTCTCCTGAATTTTCTGGAAACCCGTAATTTAGGAAAAACGTGGGCCTTTTTTGTTGTATAAATTTGTTTTTGTAAAAGAGAGAAAGGTGAAATTTTGCATGTGTATTACGTTATTTAATGCGAACATATTTCAAAACTTAGAAATTCAAAATTTCATAAAAGAGGCGCCGCGAAAATTAGGGAACTCGGTAGGAAACTTTGGAGAAAGCTCAAATTTTGGATTGTGTAACAATTGAATATCATATTAAAAAAAAAAATTAAAACTCAAAAATTTTATTTGGGGGCACGGGGGCGATTTTTGCCAATGGTAAAAATTGTGGTAGAAAGTTGAAATTTTGCATATGTGCTAACTTTGGTACCTAATTCACAAATCGAAAAAAATATATTTTTTCAGTCAGTTTATATGAAATATTATTAATTTTTATATGTAAAATTAATATAGAACGAGTTAAATATTTCAATTGAAAAACGGAACAAAAATTTGAAATGAAATTCAATTCTCATACAAAAGAGAGTCATCGCTTGCAACGGGGGTAAACTCTAGTTTACATTATATTCGTATTATCTGAAATGTTTAACGTTTAAGATATAACTGGGTACATACTACATTCTTAATCTCTTATATTTTAATGGTTCAAACTTATCAGTGCAAATACCAATTAGCTATTGCAAATACCTATTATCATAATTAAATCTCTGAATTGAAATATAAGATTTTACAGACTTTCTTGCGCCTGAACATCTGCAACCTATCTTACGACTTCATACAAAACGATTTGTATAGCAGGCTGTGGGATCTTTCATGATTTGGTAAACATATATATCTACTCGTATATTCAGAGCCGCCATGTGAAATGTTTTTTACTAAGCAAACACTGGTTTTGCTGACTGAAATGGCAGTCTCACAACGGAACTAACAGATCAGAACTAACAGATTTTTCAACACTGGTACCACTATATTGCATGGGTAACACTGAAGAATATAATTATCGACAATGATCAGCAAAAATCGTGAACAACCATCAAAATTCAAATACGCACATGGATGCTTATGTCAAAATTCAGCTAGTGCGAACCTTGTGTATAAATATTTTAAAATAAGCGAGACTAGAATAATGTGGTTCATCTACCAGTGTTGTGTGAGGACCCAAGCACAAGAAATACTTGTAAGTACAAACATTTCACATTACATTTTTCTATAATCAAATCACAAAAATAAAATCTTCCTTGTATAATCAATGACAATGAATTTGGATCATAATCATTTCTATATCTTGAATAAATAATGTTGAACACTCGTTATTTTCAAAGGATTTATCGTTGATGCAACAGTATGTGACCAACTCAAAGTCAACATCAAAGCCATGGAGAATTTAATAGAAGAAAGCACTCGAAACAATTCAAATCTTTAAGGTAATAATTTCTGCACTTAGTATTTAAAGTAATACATTAAAAACAAAATATAAGACTTTAGTAATAACATCTTTTATCATTTTTATCAGGTGCAGTATTCAGCGATAACAGTATATGAAGTTTCTCATATTATGAAGTACAACAGAAATTAAATTTTTGGATAACAGTTACACATATGTTTTACCACATGGAAACCTATTTGTGCAGAATATGAAAAAGTCATAAAGTCATACCCGAAGAACATTCCCGGGACACTTAACTAACCGACATGTCAAGAAGAACATAATTTCGACATTGAAAACATGTAGTAGACATGCAGTACAAATATTAAGTCAATGAGTAAGAATACATTTACTTCAAATGTCTTCTGGTACATTTATTTATATTACAAACAATTATATTTTCTTGAACCTTATCCTTGATTATTTTATTTTTCAATGTAGGTCTACAAGATAACTCGTTGAAAAATATACTAACGATACTGGAGAATTCCATATCCTTTGCGATAATTTGTTCGATCGTTTAAATGGTTTTACTCAGAAACAGAAGGATAAAGTAAGAAAACCATCATGGATCACACTACAAGAAAATTCACCACACAAAGCGTTTTGGAAGAAATATTTAAGCACTATTAGAAATATGGAAGCAACGACTTTAAAGACTGGCCAACAGCAATAAAATTACGTGTCTTAAGAATTTCGCATCGATAGTATCAAAGTTTTTTGGAATAGGCTGTAGCCTATTTTAGGTACTTTTGGTTATTATAAATTTTTATTGAAACATGTAAACCAAGACGCGCACTTGAACATTTCTTTGGAGAGGTAAAGTCCCGTAATGGTAGGAGTGTTATACCGAGTACTTATCAGTTTTGCTTGTCCTCATTTACTTTTAATAATATATTTAAGTGGACCTAAGGCTTTTGGTACAAATTGTCAATATGATTTTGGCAAATGTTTTGATAAACTTACTAGTTTCCTAACACAAGCAAATTGATACTGATAACTATATTGCCATCGAAAATCCGATAGACCCAGTATACTGTGCCCCTGAGGAGCACTCGGTATACAATACTCTTACTATGCAAATACTATGAAAGAACTAAAACCATAATGTGACAAATGTATAGAAGATATGTATATATCTGGTAAGGGTTTGATTAATATAATTCAATAGACCTATTCTTTTTTTTAAGGTGCTTCATGTGATATTTTTTAGACGAATATTTGAGGATAGCTCTTGAAAATGATACTAGTACAAATTTTGACGCTGCTAGAAACATATTAAGGAACCTTATACTGAATATTTGCTACTACAAGTGATTTGCTCTAACTATGCTGCTTTATGTGGAGAACAAAACAAAATACGAAACTATGCTGGTGAAAAATATCTTTCAAACAGCTACTAGAACTATGTCAAATAAATGGTGAGGCATTATGTATACCTTGCTGAAAGGAAATGATGTACGCTTTGATTTAGACTAAATGCAAATGGGGGCTACTGGTTTTAATTAAGCTAGAATTAAAGGTATACGTGCCTAACTTAGTACACTAACGTTGACACTATTATGTTCTGTTTAGCATTTCTTTTTCTATTGCATTATACTTTTTTTTTACACAGTTTCTTTTAAACTCAAAATGTTTTTATTTTTTTTTATTTTTCCTATGGTTTCAGGCAATAAGCTTCTTACATAATTAAGTCAATAATTAATTAAGACATGTAATAGAAACATTCCAGTGAATGCTCTTTTGTTTTTATATACAATATGCTGCTATAATTGAACATTATTCCCTATCGGGGACCTAAAACTAAATCTACTGGTTGATATCGCCTTAATCTGCGGGGTTCCCTGTTCTCACACACGTTCAGTTGATTCGCCAATGCATTGGGATGGTTAATTAGTCTATCACTATATTTTGCACTGTATTGGTATATTTCATCTTTGATGGATGATATTGCGATGTCTTTTAGGATGACTTTGTTAGTGACGTAGTATGGTGCATCTACAATAAGTCTTAGTACTTTATTTTGGACACGCTAGATTATGGCTATTTTGGAGTTGCATGCAGTACCCCAAAGCTGAATTCCGTAAATCCAGATGGGTTTCAGAATGGTTTTATATATAAGTATTTTGTTGTCCAGAGAAAGTTTTGACTTTCGACCAATTATCCAATACATTTTCCTGATTTTAAGACCAAGCTGCTTACGCTTTGTAAAAATGTGCTTTTGCCAGGTAAGCCATCTGTCCAAATGTATTCCGAGATATTTAGCGTCATTGGATTGTGGAATACACAATTATTTATTTTCACTAGCGGGCAAGTTTCTCTGCGTGTGGAAAATGTTACATGCGTTGATTTAGTTTCGTCTCCTTTTATTCTCCATTTCTTGAGCCATTCTTGAATCATATTAAGGTTAATCTGTAGATTCCGTGATGCTGATACTGGGTCTGTATGTGATGCTAATATATTGCAGCATCGTCTGCAAAAGTAACAACTGTATTTTCTGTTGTAGTTGGCAAGTCGGAAGTGTACAGAAGGTATAGTGTTGGTCCTAGGACATTTCCCTGAGGGACTGCTGATTGGATTGGTTTCAATTCAGTACATTCACTACCTATTTTAACCATGAAGTGCCTATTAGTCATATATGATCTCAATAGTTGATATTCCTGGTACGGAAGTATTTTTTTCAGTTTGTATTGAAGGCATATGTGGCACACTTTGTCGAATGCTTGGACTATATCTAGAAAATATTTTCTCAAATAATTTCGATAGTATCAGCATTAAACTTATGGGCCTATAGGAAGTCACCTCTTTCGGTTTTGTCCCAGGTTACGGAGTCATGATTATTTGAGCAACCTTCCAACTATTTGAACAATAGTTAGTTTTAAGAATTGCATTAAAAATGAAAGTAATTAGTTTTATACATTTCTTAAATAGTTCGAATATTATCTTTCCCGTGATTAGGTCAAAACCGGGTGATTTCCTAATATTAATTTCTTTTACTATTGTTTCACAAGTTTTCTTGATTTCAATTTTTCTGTGAGGAAAATCTAATTGGAAATGGCTGTCCTGAAATTCCAATATAACATTTTCTTCATCTGCTGTCGTTTCTGAAGGATACGGTTTGAATACTTCCTGCAGATGATTAGCAAACATCGCAGCCTTTTGTTCCGTCATTCCTTGCCCATTTATTTTTATCATCTTTAATAGGAGAGTTGTGTATTTCTGGTTTTTTAAGCTTCCTTGTAGCTTTCCATAGCGAGTACTCTGTAGCTACAGATGGTGTTAAATGTTCAAGGTATTCTTGAATACATTGATTATTGTGCTCCACTATCAATTCCTTTAGGTCTTTTATTGCTCTATTTAGTTTATTTTTATTAGCAGGTGATTTACATAGTTGCCATTGTTTACGTAAATGTTTTTTCTCAATTATTTTCTCCTTAATGAGTAGGGGCACATCATTCTTCTTCCCTTGCATAGCTTTATGCGTGGGAGTAGCAAACCATGCTGCTTCTTGGATGTTTCTGGTAAGGTGTTCTAATGCTATTTCAATTTCCAGTTTAGTTTTCAGTGTTATACTTAACGAAATTGACTCATCTAGCTTTGATCTAAAAAGGTCCCAGTGAGTTCGATTATTGTGCAAGGATGGCCTAGTTTCTCTACTGTGTATTTCCTCGTATACAGTAATAATCAGTGGAGAGTGAACTGATGACAAATCCAAGCAGGATTCCGCTGTACACTTTTTCGGATCAACATATTTAGTGATACAAAAATCGATCACATCCGGAACTTTCTTTTAGTCAGAAGGTCAGTAAGTTGGTTCGTAAGTTGAGATTGATTTTAGATTTTTAGCACTCATTGCTTTTACTAGTTCTTTACCCTTTTGATTAGTTAATGTCGACCCCATGTTGGGTGCTTGGCGTTATAGTCACTCCCTGCCACAAATTTGTTACCCAGCGTTTCAAGAAAGGTCACGTAGTGTTCCTTCTTGTTGTGTTTTGATGGATAATAAATTGCTCAGATTGTTACTGGGCTCACTTCATTTTCTATAGTAATACTGGTGGCCTGTAAATTATCTATTACAAACTTCTCTCTTTCATGATGTGCAAAACTATATTTTATAATTATTGCACTTCCACCATGTGCCTTACCATCCGGATGTCTAGTGTGATATATTTTATATTTTGGAATACTAATGTAATGCCGTTCAGTGAAATGGGTCTCTGATACAATCACGATATATATATATATATATATATATATGTCTTCTTGGTCAAATAAAAAAGTTTTTAGTTCTCGAGAGTGTTGGTGTAAACCGTTTGCGTTCCAAATAGACAATTTAACTTTCGTTGTTATACTGTCATTAAGCCAATTTACTAACTACGATAAGTAGGTTGAGCATCGTCCCATCTGTTCTATGAGTCTGGTAAGCATTTCTTTAAGCTTAACCATATTGCTGTCTGATTAGGTGCTTGTTGGTATTATTTGATCATTAACAGCTCGGGCATATGATACTCCAGTTCTTATTTGGCTTTCTAGGGTGGGTTGAGCTTGAGTTTGATTGTTCTTCTTTTCACGTACTGTAGGACATAATTTCTGTTGCAATTGGTTGTGAACTTCGCATCCTCTGTAGTTTGCTGGGTGATTTCCTCCACAATTGGCGCATTTGACTTGGTTGTCTTTTATTTAGCGGAAGCAATTTATTGTCTCATGTTGCTCAGCACATTTTACGCATTTATATACTTTGCGACTGTATGCTTTAGTATGCCCAAATGCATGACATCTTGTACATTGGGGAATTATTATTTTGGTACGTGGTAGTTCGCATTTAATAATATTATAATCAAGTTTTTCTATGTTGTAAACTTCTTTGTTGTTTACACTAGTTTTTAGGTCTACATAAAACATAGGTAGAGGTAATTTGGTGACTCTGTGTTTTATAATATGAATGTTCACTGCTTCGTCGCCAAGATCCAAGAGCGCTGATTTTATTGCTTTCACTTCTGTTCCGTGGTATGAGCCTCTTAGTACAAACCTAAATGTTTTTTCACTTTTTGGTCTAAAGGTGTGGTATTGGGTGTTCTTATCATTCAACTCCTTTATAAGTGTTTTAAAGTGTTTGGCCTCAAAAACTTGAACTTGAACTGTTTCAAAGCTAGTGGATTTGACTTGTAATTTATAGCATCAGTGTATGGAGTTACGGGTGGAGGTTTGGGTGTAATGGTTGTGTTGTTTGATTCATTGGTAACACGCTCTTTTCTGATTTCTATGTTTTCTCGTTCCTTTTCTGTCAGGCATTCAAAACTGTTATTGGTTTACTCAGCCAATAGTCGGCTAGTTTTGTTTGTTTCCTGGCATTCAGCACTTCGGGACTTCTTAGTCTTTTCTTGTGTTGGACGGTTATCCAACGGTTGGATGGAGATTGCACACTTTGGGGTATTGTCTCTGGGATAGTGTCCGTTTTATTACAGCTGTTTGTTTTATCGGTTTACGGCGGACTTCTGATCAAGATTTTAATAATTATTGGCTCACAATCACTGGCGTTGCTAGGTATGGGCGAGTCGGTGCAGTGCACCGGGGCCCCCACGCTCAGGGGGCCCTCAGACTTTTATAACTTATATTTATATTTTAACGGTTTCACAGTGAAGTAATACTCTTAGTAAATAGTTATTCCCGACAATATATACAACACTTTTATAACAAAAACATAAACAATATGAAAAATTCTAAATGGGAATGAATTTTTTTTATTGAGAGTGTATTTCATACTCACTTGTGTACAAATTTATCGCTGAACATGAGGGAGGGGGGAAGCACGGGCCAGGCAAGGGTCTAAGTCTATTACGTAATTCTCTCAGGCAGAGGTACGGTTATGTTGAGATTAAGCTGAAACAAAAGTAGCTGCAGGATTGTACTTAGAGTCTTAGAGCCCAATATCGCTAACAATATACAGAAAAGGCAGATGTATATTTCCTTTGGTCTACTATTAAAACATCATAATAATTGATCTGGATAAGATAGAAAGAGTGACATAAGTGCACATAATTTGGTGCAAAATAGTATACCCGGTAGTGAAGAAAGTAGGATATTTCAGTCCGCGTGTTTGCCACCCCTGCCTTCGGATAGGGGTCAGTTTTACACGCGGGTTGAAATGTCTTACTTTCTTCCCTCGGTGTGTAATATACTATTAATGTTTTATGTACAATAAATGTTTTACATACATACATGCATACATCTTTTGATTTACTTCGTTTTATTGCAGCTGATGATAAACTAATAGCTTTGTACCTTTAAAGTATTTATATATATGTATTTATATCTGACTTGAAAAACCTAAACAGTTTAGTTAGGGGCCCAGATTCTTTTCTTGCACCGGGGCCCTTGGTTACCTAGCTACGCCACTGATCACAATTAATTTAGATTTGATTTTATTTTATTCTAAATACAATACACTATTATTATCAGAACAATAATTGTTCACTGCATTTTTTATAGGAATTCAAACTCAAAATGTTAACTGATTTATTAATTAGTTAACGTTTTATTATTTACCGATTAATAAATGAAATAAATGCAAAAGACGTTAATAACATATCATTTACTACTATAGTAATTTGATATGTAACATTATATAATCTTTAATTCGTTGTATTTATTAACGTCATAAAACTTAAATTGTTGTTTATGTATATAAATTTATGGTGTATAAAACATATACCTTTAATTATTTGTCAATGTTTTATGGATTTACATATTTTTGAGTTAATAATACTTTTTTAATGAATTTGGATTCTTAATCGAATAATGTAACAGTGTATATGAATAATAAAGAATATATTGTTACTAAAATTAAACTGTTTTACTAAAATAGTAATAAGTTTGAATAAGTTGTGAATAAATATTTTTATCAAGTGCTTAATAACTATTAAAAATTGATGCACTTAAAATATTTTTTCTTTTATTTTAAAATTTTATAATAATTAAATTTGGAATATAGGCTCCTCCTACAAAAATCTATCTAATTTTCCGTTATGAGACCGCCACTTGTCGAAATGTTTGAAATTTTGTACGAAAAATTTGTTAGAGAGTGTCCGAGCCCTGAGTGACTCAATGTCGCCGTAGCAAACCTTAGCCCCGAATCTACCCGAACCGAATGAGAATGGAACTGTGTTGTTAGTGAAAGAACGAACGTGTATACGAGTGAGATAAAACAGAAGGCACGAATGAAACTAAACTGGTAGTTGAGCCATGTTCCGTGACTCTATAGAATTTGTAACAATAGCAAAACAGGGGATTCTATTGTGTTATATTTGATTGTATGTATGTATTTAAATACTTTTCAATAGTATTCGTGAATATCTCTGTTGATGATATCATCATCAAAAGCATGCAATAACAATGCCCTGCGACCGAGAAATATAGTCGCGGAATAGCACATGGGCTGAAAAGTCCCCAAAGGGCCTAACACATAGATGGCGCTAGTTTTATTGCAGTCAGTTAATACTAACCTTCAAAAGACAGCTGTTAAAATTTCATGATATTCTATTCATTAGTTTGTGAGTTATTGTGCTAAGAGTGACGCTACTTTTGTTATTTTCAAAACAATGGATCAAAAACAATTTCGTGTTTTAATTTTACACTGCTTCTTGATGGGAAAAAATACCGTTCAAGCAAAGCAATGGCTTGAAAAGCGTTATGGAGACTCCGCTCCATCAGAAACAACAATAAACCGTTGGTTTGCTGACTTCAAACGTGGTCCTAGAGACACCGATGATGCAGAACGCAGTGGACGTCCAAATGAGGCGGTAACACCAGAAAACATAAAAAAAATCCACAAAATCGTTTTGAATGATCGAAAAGTGAACTTGCGTGAGTTAGCTGACATCGTAAAGATATCAAAAGAACGTATTGGCTTTATATTGCATGAGCATTTGACTATGAGAAAGCTCTGTTCAAAGTGGGTGCGGCCGCGTTTGCTTACTGTTGACCAAAAACGAGAACGTGTTGATGATTCTGAGCAGTGTTTGGCCATGTTTAAACGTAACAAACCGGAATTTTTGCGTCGATATGTGACAATGGATGAAACATGGATCCATCACTTCACTCCGGAATCAAAACGATCGTCATCTGAGTGGACAGCAACTGGTGAACCTCGTCCAAAGCGCCCGAAAGCACAACAATCGGCTGGAAAGGTTATGGCCTCGGTATTTTGGGATGTGCGTGGTGTAATATTCATCGACTATCTAGAGAAAGGAAATACCATTAACAGTGAATATTATATAGCGTTATTGGAGCGTTTGAAGGCCGAAATTGCAAAGAAACGACCGCATATGGCAAGGAAAAAATTTTTGTTTCATCAAGACAACGCACCGTGTCACAAGTCAATCAAAACAATGGCAAAACTACATGAATTAAACTTCGAATTGCTCCCACATCCACCGTATTCGCCAGATTTGGCTCCCAGCGACTACTGCCTGTTCGCAGACCTGAAAAAAAGGCTCGCCGGTAAGAAATTTCGCACCAATGAAGAGGTTATCGCTGAAACTGAGGCCTATTTTGAGGCAAAAGATAAATCGTTCTACAAAAGTGGAAATGAAATGTTAGAGCGGCGCTGGAATGATTGCGTTGCTCTTGATGGAGATTACGTTGATAAATAAAGCTAATTTTGAACTAAAAAAACTGTGTTTTCTTTGTTAGGCTTTTCGGGACTTTTCAGCCCATGTGTTATATGCTCAAAACCAGTTTAAAATCAGTTTAGTTACGTTCGTGCCGTATGTTTTATCTCACTCGTAAACACGTTTGTTCTCTCACTAACAACACAGTTGTAATCACATTCGGTTCGACCAGATTCTGGGCTATAATTTGCAACCGCGTCCTGTGCGGAGGGTCTAACTCACCCATTTAATTGAAATTGAATATTCTAATTATCGAAATTGTAAAAAACATTACGTGATGGAAACAGATATTTTATTTTTTTATTTCTCCTATTGTTTCAGCAATCTGCAATAGTAAGTAGGCAATAAGCTTCTTACATGATTAATTAATTAAGACATGTAAGAGAAACATTCCAGTGAATGCTCTCTTGTTTTTATATACAATAAATTAGTATAATATTCGCAGTTCGTTCAGTTGATTCGCATTGGGATGGTTGATTAATCTATCACTATATTTTGTGCTGGATAGATATATTTCATTTTTGATGGATGCTATTGGGATGTCTTTCTGGATGACTTCGTTAGTGACGTAGTATGGTGCATCTACAATGAGTCGTAGTACTTTATTTTGAAATCGCTGAATTATGGCTATATTGGAGTTGCATGCAGTAAGTCCAGATGGGTTTCAGAATGGTTTTATATATAAGTACTTTGTTGCCCAGAGAGAGTTTTGACTTTCGACCAATTATCCAATACATTTTCTTGATGTTAAGACCAAGCTGCTAACGCTTTGTAAAAATATGCTTTTGCCAGGTAAACCTTCTGTCCAAATGTATAACGAGATATTTAGCGTCATTGGATTGTGGAATTACACAATTATTTATTTTCACAGGCGGGCAAGTTTCTCTGCGCGTGGTAAATGTTACATGCGTTGATTTACTTTTGTTTGCTTTTATTCGCCATTTCTTGAGCCATTCTTGAATCATATCAAGGTTAATTTGTAGATTCCGTGATGCCGATACTGGGTCTGTGTGTGATGCTAATATAGCAGCATCGTCTGCAAACGTAGCAACGGTAGTTTCTGTTGTAGTTGGCAAGTCGGAAGTGTACAGAAGGTATAGTGTTGGTCCTAGGACATTTCCCTCAGTACATTTGCTACCTATTTTAACCATGAAGTGCCTATTAGTCATATATGATCTCAATAGTTAATGATCTTGGTACGGAACTATTTTTTTTAGTTTATATTGAAGACCTATATGCCACACTTTGTCGAAGGCTTGGGCTATGTCTAGAAAAGCTGCTGAACAATATCTTTTGGCATTTAAATCTCTATTAATTGTGTTAACCAACCGATGTACTTGTTCTACAGTACCGTGCTTATTGCGGAAGCCAAATTGATGTTCGGGAATTAGCTTTTTTTCATTAATGATACATTTTAACCTCTTAACGTATATTTTTTCAAATAATTTCGATAGTATCGGCAGTAAACTTATGGGCCTATAGGAAGTAACCTCTTCCGGTTTTTTCCCAGGTTTCGGAATCATAATTATTTGAGCAACCTTCCAACTACTTGAATAGTAGTTGGTTCTAAGAATTGCATTAAAAATGAAAGTAATTAGTTTTATACTTTTCTTAGATAGTTCAAATATTATCTTTCCTGTGATTAGGTCAAAACCGGGTGATTTCCTGATATCGATTTCTTTTACTATTGTTTCCCAAGTCTCCTTGGTTGCAATTTTTCTATGAGGAAAGTCCATTTGGAAAGGGTTGTCCAGAAAATCCAAAATACCATTTTCTTCTTCTGCTGCCGTTTCTGAAGGATACGGTTTGAATACTTCCTGCAGATGATTAGCAAACATCGGAGCCTTTTCTTTGTCATTCCTTGCCCATTTATTTTTGTCATCTTTGATAGGAGGGTTGTGTATCTCTGGTCTTTTAATCTTCCTTGTTGCTTTCCACAGCGAGTACTCCGTAGCTTCCGATGGTGTTAAATTTTTAAGATATTCTTGAATACATTGGTTATTATGCTCAACAGATATTTGAATAACAACGATTTAATATCAAATTATTAATTTATTTTTCTGCTTAAAAATAATTTAATTTAAAGATGGATTTTCTTATTTTTATTTTTACATGAGCATTTGTTGTATGTAAATTTTTATATAAATGTTATAGCGGATTATAATTAGGAAATTTCCTATGCCTTTATTGAATAATTTGCCAATTCTTACATGTTGTGCTTTTTTTATTTTCTTTAAAATCGGTATATGGTATAAGTACTATAAACCGTAAAGCTTCAAAGCTCTCGCTCACTGTGTCGTTAATATAATGAATTAAAAATAAAGTTTTATTATTTCCCATAATTCCACCATGATGAATTTCTTAAAGTGTAAAAAAATGATAATGAAGCTATTCGTTAAACATGAAGAAATCGAAAAACCAGTTAAAATATATTACATGTGATTATAGTGTGGCATATATTCCAGGCGTACGGAGTGCAAATTTTTACAAATGTAACATTTTATGAAATATATACGAGTAAATTAATTAATAATTAATACAAGTATCGCTTGCTATTGATTGAATCTGGCATATGAATAGCTATAAAGTGCAGACCACATGTAAAAGAAATCGAGACGGTTCACAAGTTACACAAGTGCCCTTTACACCAATGTAAGTTATACGTAGTACAAACAACTAATATGTTTTTAAGGGATGTTTTTTAAATTTTGATTGAAATAAAACTTAATATATGTATATTGGCGTTTTAATTTTTTGAAATATCCAAAAGGTGACGGAGTTATATCTACATCATATTTAAATTACAGATTTGGCGCATGTTTTAGCTTTGCATAAGACGTCACAGAAGAAAAAAGTATGGAGGTTATTTTTCATTTTTCACAACCATCGTTATATAATACTTCATGTGATACACAACTTAGCTTTTAGTAGTAAATGACACATCACACATACACTCGTTTGTTATTCTATTTTATAAAGAGATAGCAAATTAACGGACGTGATGTATTATGAATTGTAATTTCCTATAACATTGGGACAAAATTACTATTGTAATTGTTATTATCTCTCAAAATATAGAAAGGTATTAAAAAATACACATAAACAGACATTTGAAGTTCTGACAACCAAATTTATCAATAAACGAGGTGCGGCTACTTTTTAACGAGACTGATGCTGCTACATACGAATTACACATATGCCAAAGCTGTATGACCACCTGCTGTGTAGCGGAAACCCTTCTATTTCGATTGCCGGCTCTACCGTGAATATTTGACTGTGCTGAAATTCTTCTTCTGTGAGTTTGTTCATGACGCGTGCCGTTTTCCTTTACAGCTACAATAGTCTGAACTCTAATTTCTTTAATGCATTCAACCTTTGGTAATAGATAAAAGTCACATGGTGTTAGTTCAAACGAATAAGGCGGATGGTGTAACACTGAGATGTTAGACTAGATCTTATACTTAAAGTAAAAATAGATCTTACTTCGCTAGAAAAGTCTTTGATTGTGAGAATTTTCGGCACCATTTTCACACACACATTTTGCACGTTTAAATTTTTATGTAAAATTTGCCTTAAGCCACACTCACCCATTAAACAATTTGGTGAAGTGCCCTATTTAGTAACGTTCGAGTCACTCGTACAATTCAATTCTAACGCTTTACAAGTTCTCTACCTGTCACAGATTTTGTGTTAGTTGTTAGAATTTTTTTATAATAATATTCTTTCTTTTTCCAACATCATTCATTTAGTAGCAGTTATTTCTTTCACACTAGGATATATTTTTTTTAGTTCATTTTCATTCCAAAGTGAGAGAGAAACGAGATGCGGTTAGACAAGTAAAATATATTTTTCACCGTTACACTTGTATACTTGTATAGTATTTCGTTCAGTACAGTATGTTTAAAGTATATGCTATCCTTTTTCAACAAATATTTCTTTAATGGTAATAGGCACACGCTGTCTCCCTCAATCTCCGAATATAATGTGTTTAAATGAATACTCTAAGCAGCGAAGCTAAGACAGAGGTTTTAAACCTAACGCAGACCTGCCGATCGTGGATTTTTGAATCACCAAAACAATGTAAAAAACTAATATAACGAGTATTGTTGAAGATGAATAATATTCATTAAAAAAATCACGATCCGTACTAAAGATTACATCTATTTATTTCTTCATTTAAATATTTATATTTTGCAGACTCTAAAAAGTAGAATCCCATTAAGTTTTATACCCCTGCCATCCCTGACGAAGACAACAGGCCTTCAACTAGTGTCAAGTTTATAACTCCGGTCATAAATCATAAACTGGAGTCGCTTTTAATTCAGCAGTGAACCGTCGTTGCAATGTCTGTAACTCATAAAAAGGGCCTTTCCTATGAACGACTGAATAGAAAACGAACACGTTCCAGACAACAATAAAACTCATGATATGTAATAGAAATTAAGTAGAATTTACTCCAAAATGTTTACTGGGCACTCACTGAGTTTTAGTGTTAATTTAAGATTTTAACCTAAAATATAAATTCAGCTTGTGAAATATAAAGAAATTAATTATATTAATTACAATGATTTATATTAAATAAAAATAGTAATTATTGCCAAATAATGTATATTACTGACGCATGACGCATGATTTCTCAAGTTCAAAATTACATTTAAGGTTATAACCTTAAATTAAAACTAAAGACAGTGAGTGCGAATTCCATTTCTTACGCATTTTTTGTTCTTATCTGATCAGATACTGATTTTTGCCATATTTTTGATCGTTTTTGACGTGCAAAACCATCCCGGGCGTGCATCATCTTCTACGTCTTCTCGGCCAACTTGGAATCACATAAATTTTCCCTGCCAATTTAATAAAAGATAAGTTTCAATTTGTTCCTCTACTAAAACACTTATCATTTTTCCGGCATCAAAAAAAAATAGATCTTATACAAACGAATGCTGCTATCAGACTAACACGTCCACTGATATGAGAAGGGTTCCCACTACACAGTAGTCAGTCATTAATACTTCCGCGCATGCGTAGTTCATGTGTAGTAGCATCAATCTCGTTTACAAATAGCCACACCTCGTATAGCACAGTTTTATGGAAATTAAGACATGATTCACAAGAAAACTACAACTACTACTACTGATGGATTGTGGAACAACTTGCTTTCTGTAATAATTATGAGTTTGATTCCAGATATTAAATTTATTATAAACAATAACATTGACATATAAACTACACTTTTACTTTTTGTTTGCAAAATTTGCATCATACATTTTAATTTAATTAACCCATAAGTGAATTTTAAGTAGTTAACACATTTTATATTTTATGTATCTATATATTCTACGTCTGTGTCAAAAAGGTTGAATAAAACAAAGACTAATAAATAAAAATGAAAAGTAATTTACTGAAGTATTTAATATGTTAAAAACAAATGTTTTTTTTTCTAGCCAAAGCAACACAACAACTTTAATTAATGCTGTAGTTTACTTTAAATTAGCAGCAGACGGTTTGTTTGATATCGTGAATTGAAAATTGTTTGAATTGTTATTTCATGTAAAAACACCGGGCCGGGCCCGGTACTGTGTCTTGTGTCACCTTATTTATTATTGTTAGCTCTTTGACAGTGCAAGCTAAAAATCATCTCATGCCATTAGGGTAGCCAACTTTCTTAAGTGTCATTGAAGGTCAAAATACTAAAATTGTAAACTATTGTGTTTAGCGGGCAGTTTATTGGTTGTATATAGGGCAAGTGAAAATATAAGAATGACTTTAATCGTGCAGTGATATATTCTTTTCGAGATCGACGAGAACGGTTAGTCAGCCTGACTAACTACGAATTGTTCAGAAAGGAACTACGTTTTTAATCCTTCTATATTATAATGTTTCAACTGTATGTTTATATGTTTATTTGTTTATATGTTTACGCGGTTCGTATGGTAACTCGAAACCAGCTCCAGAGATATTTTCAAAGTTTCCTATTTCGTAGAGAAACAAATCCTAAGACTTTTGGCGTCGTCGGATTTTCCCCTGAATTTCCTGGAAACCCGTAATTTTGGAAAAACTAAAATATTTTTTTTTACTTTTGGCCCTATAACTTTAAATTCATAAAAGATAGAAAGTTGAAATTTGGCATGTGTATTACGGTATTTAATGCCAACATTTTTTGAAAATTAGAAATTGAAAAAGTGAGCGTTGAGAAAATTAGGGGGCCCAGTAGGAAACTTTGGAGAAAACTCAAATTTTACATTACATAATAATCAAATATATTATTAAAAACAAAATCAAAATTCAAAAACTTTTTTTTGGTTCACGGGGGCGATTTTTGCCGAGGGTAAAAATTGGGCTAGAAAGTTGAAACTTTATGTATGGGCTAACTTAACGTTATATGTATAATAAATATGGAACGGGTTAAATATTTAAATTTAAAAAGAGAATTAAAATTTGAAATGAAATTCAATTCACACACAAAAGATAGTCGTCGCTAGTGACGGAGATAAACTTTAGTATTACTATAGTGTAGTAGCTAAGGTAAAGTTCAAATTTTAACCTAAATTAAAATACATACTACATGGCAGACATAACTAATTTTCGTATAGACAATATAGGCATTTTTTTTACTTTTTTTAGGAAGTACTTGAAAATTTCTTGGAAAAATTACCTTTCTTCTAGCTATCGCGGAAATTTTCGGGCACAAGTACCCTATTTACCCTAAGCACCCTGTTACATTTTTGTTTTACTTTATTCTTTTTTTCACACATGGAAAAAGATATATTAAAAATAATCTAAGAATTCGCAATATGTAGGGGGCAGGGAGGGCTCCCACCATAATTTGTGCCTAAGGGCTCACCGATCCAAAAAGCGCCCGTTACAAGATATATTTTTATCTTTATATTTTATACCACAAGCATTTTTGCAATTTAGAGACAACACATTTAGTGAAATGTTAATTATCGCTTTTTGTAATGAGTTATCTTTCTCAAAATACGAGTATAACGCGATTGCAAAACAACGATGCGTTCACATGCGCTTCAATGTGATTAATACATCCGCTTATCGAACAATGTATTTTAGTTTCTATCTTTCCCATCTGTTCCATAAATTCCTTACTTATATCGAAGAGAGTTACGTTTTATAACGTCACATAACGTCACATATCGTTACATAACTTACGTTTAAATGTGTCTGGTACATAAATGTGACGTAAATCTCTGCGTTTTCAAAATATTCTTATTATTAAATTGCAAAATCATTCTGTAAAACAGGGTCCCCTACTAACAAAAAGTTCAAAATAATGAATTCCAGTACAACTGTAGAGTCGTAAATATCTGGATTTTAGTTTGCCTTGGATTTCTGTCGTTCTGTCTTGGCTGTACGAGTATTTATGTCACGATATTTCTCATAACCTCTTTTGATTACAGAACGAAACTGAAATGAGGTTTTAACACGATAGAAATAATTTAGTATCGATTATTTTCTACGCTCTAAAAACAGTATGTCTAGTTATAAAAGTTTGTGGTTTTGTTCAAATAACACAACAGCTTAGGCCAAGTGGTAGGTTCTAGGGTTCCGTCGAAACGTCGGCTCTTAGTGTGCCCAGTGCCCTTCGTCCTTCCTTACGTCCAAGCAGCTACCTTATAAGTCATATGTCAAACGTACTCGTACTACGTAGTCAAGTTCTACTATCGCATAAACAGTATTTACCTTTTACATAAATTAAATATTTTGCTTTGTAACTTACTATAAGAAATCAAGTATACACATCGTGTGTCCTTGATAAAAAAACACCGCGTTTTGTACTTTGGTATCTGAGCAACCAGCAACGCTAACCTGTTCAGTTCACAATTGTATGTTGTCGAATTAGCGATAAGAAAATGATAACAAAACAAATCAGACAAAAGTTCAATTTTTTTGAGTTTATCTAATACGTCATGATGCGGATCGAAGGTTTTTGTAATTACTATGCCTATGCATTATCGTCAATGGTAATAAGTTTATAAGTTCTGCTTTGTCCATAGTAATTGTTAATCCATTACAAAGAAATGTTTAATTGATAACATATTTCAAATTTGTCCTTTGGACGGCAACATCAGATAATATTAAGTATGGCAGGAGGATTTAGATAATTTCTGGATATTGGACAAAAATCGTCATCTCATGAAAAAATACATATTAATTAGGTTAGCTGACTGACGAGTTGGTAGCCCAAATATTTAGTGCTTAAATAAAAGTCTGTTAGACTACCCATCAGGAATGGGTTATCTGCAAAAAGTAAATAAAATAATTAATAATATTTAATTAACTTCTAGAAAACAAATATTTATGTATAAATATGGAATTTTAAATAGTGCAATGGTTTGTAATTGCATTCCTGAACTATTATTAATAAATTAGTAACTAATAAAAATGCAAAATATTTGATGTATTTAATATATCTATCTTCTATTTGTCTTATACTCGTATCTATATTTATTTAAGTTCGTCAGTGACTAAGTTCTCCACCAACGTGTTTTAATGTTTCAAATATTTCAGGAAGATGATTCCTCAATGGAATGCATAATCACAAAAACCATGTACGATTAATTCTATTTGCATTGAATGCTTTTGGTGATGCCAATACAACATTTTAAAAAATTGAAAACACTGTAAGATTTACTGGTGAAAATCCAAATATCTCCATTACATCATGATAAGTAAGAGTTTTTTACCACTGTATTCAGTAATAGTTTGCATTTGACAACGATAATGATCGTGTCCCTTATAGATAATGGAGCTAAGAAAAGCTTAATTTTCACGGACGAAACATCTCATTTCGAAATAGCGTATACGTGTTCAGCAGAAAAGAATATAAAAAGCAGCTATTATTGTAAACACAATTATTGTGCCAATTATTGTGCAAATTAGACAGAATGCAATGCGGCAAAAATTAGCAGTCTAACAAAGGGCAACCATAGGAAGAAGCGGAAGAAGCATTTCCATGCCTACTAGTGAATGTCAAAATTCTCCTATTTGCCTGATTTAATAGTGGTAGAATGTTTTTTTGTAGCGTATACCACAAAGGATAGTGTCTGTACCAACATACAACATTTGAAGTGGCCAAAATTTTGGCAAAATGTTAAATTAAACATGTTTCATTTCAAACATTGCGCACGATGGGTAAGGTAGACAACCCTGGCAAAGGAACTCAACTAAGAACATTTGTAACTGCATGAAATATACGTGAAGGAGAAAAAATGGTAATTTAAAATCTTAACTGGTAATCGTAAATATTTTTTCCAAAAATCCATAGCAAAATACCTTACAAAATATTTTTGCTTTTAAAACATTGAATAAAGCTAAATTGTGCACTGCTGTCTTCAAATGTAAAAACTGACTGATTTTGTTAACGGTTTTCTAACGTTTTTCAAAACTGCTAAATAAATGTGTGAATGAATGTACTTGTTATCGCGTCTCTTACAACTGCGTTGCATTGTAATTTGTAATGTCTTTTCTCTGGGTAAAAATAACTGCAGCATTTTATTTCGATTTAATGTTGAACAATGGCATTACGGAGCTGAGGATAATCACCGAATCCTAATGTCCTCACACAGCAATAATAATTCACAAATCAATTATGAATTTCTACAACAAAACTCAAATCCAAAGATAAGTGCTCATATACATATTTTACATTTAATTCTCTTGGAATATTTCCTATTTGTAATTTCAAAAATGTTGTGTATTTTGAACAGTTTATGAAATCGTAAAAATTCCAAATATCTGCAATTTCAATATTATGAATATATTTAAAATATAGTCATAGAAATTATTATCGAGTTCTTAGATTACAATTAAAAAATAATAAAATAGTTTTGGAAAAGTTGTCAGAATTACATCATATTTTAAGAGGACGTAATATATACAGAGCAGAACAGATGTTACGAATAACCACCGACAGGACATGACATATGAAAACAGGAATTCAGTGCTGTATTGGATTTTGTTCATATGATAATAACTTTGAATAGTTATTAGCACTAAAACAATACATACATTTTAAAATACATTTCATTTATAAACAATAATCAAATTGTTCAGACTTTCTCTGCCTTATCTTGTTTTGCGGCCTAGTTACTTTTCGGAAAGATGGCCGCGAAAAGCCGTATAACTAGGGTTGCCATAATTTTTTAGAATCAAGTTCGGACGGTCGCGGTTTTTTATTTGTTACTAATTTCATTGAAATGTCGATATTAATTTCAGTTTTATTTATTGGAGACATCGATAATAATGGATACAAATTGGGCAACTTTCAGTTCTTCTAAAACTTCGGAGAAAATGTATGGTCCAATCACACCTATAGTTAATGCTTCTAACTTGATTTTATCTGCACTACACTTTGAGTCATATAGTTTTGCTATTAATTGAGATGTGCAGTCTGAAGCATTGAAGATCCTTTGGGGTTGGTTCTTGCTTCTTAAAGAAATTTGCATTCCAAGCCATTTGTTCCATTTTTAAAACATTTTTGTGTTATCGGATTGTATGTGATGATTAATATTTATGCTTGATGTTGAAAATGCTCTTACAAACCGTACATATCATTTTGGTTTTCGAATTTGGTCAGATTTTAATAATAGGTACTCTTTGGACCACACGTACCGAGTATACGACCAAGTGCTCGGTATGTGTGATCCAGCCATAAGTCACAGCGTGTTGTACTGGCGGTGGAGATGCGGATTGTAGTCGGTAGTCCATTAGCAGCGTGCGAGAATATTAGAAAAATCCGGACATAATTACGAGTCCGGACAAAAATCCGGACATGGTTATCAAATCTGGATAATCCGAACTAAATCCGGACGTATTGTAAACCTACGTATATCGAATCAATTATTTGGATTCGTACAACAATGCAACTAGTACACTAGTTGATTAAATTGGTGTTTTTGTTTTATTACATATCTAAATATTGAGGAGATATAGCAATTAAAAATTCGAATTGTAATTTTAGCGCTACAGATATCGGCCATATTTATGACGTTAGGACAGTTATAGGATTAGGACAGTTATATTTCTTATATGTAAAAGACTTCTGTGTTAAGTATGCTATCTCTTTTACGCTCTGTTATATAAACGAGAAGATAACTGACAAGGTAGTGACATTACATGCATTGGAATTTTCTATAACGTTGGATCACTTTAATAATTAAAGTGAAAAAATGACCATTTTAATTGTTAATATCTCCTAAATTATAGCCAGTTATGAAAAAAATAATTGGACATTTGAGGTACTGGTAGCCAACTTTATGAATATATTATAACAGTTTTATAGAAATTAAGACATGGTTCACAAACCCATTACGAGGTACAACTATTAAATAACGAGACTGACGCCGCTACAGAAGAAATGTGTATGCGCTAAACGCCAGTGCAGCCTTCTCTTTCGAATTCAGTACCTCTTGCTTCTGTGAAAAAATTAATATAGCCGTAGCATTCGTTTCCATTAAAGTTGTTTTTTTGTTTCGCCTGAAAAATGTTAAGTGTAACAATAGAGCAATGAATTGTTGTGAAATTTCACATGAAACTTGAAAAACCGCTATTGAAACTTATAATTTATTGAAAGAAGTGTATGGCAATTAATGTTTATCGCGTACACATGTTTTTGAGTGGTTTAAGCGTTTTCAAGATGGCCGAGAACACTTTCAAGATGATTCGGGTTCAATATATGAAAATTTATCGTGTTCCGAGCATGAGGAAGCTAATACAAAGATTGTATTCCATGTTTGCAACATTGATGCCTACGTTAATTTTGTGATACGATGTTCAGATACTGATATTGCAGCGATAATTCTGTGAAACATGCATCATTTGAAAAATGATAATTCCCACGTGTGTATATACGATCATAGTACATACTAACACTACTCAATCTTACACATTTTGTTCATCAGAAAATAAGTGACATCTGGTGGCCCTGCGATCTTCGACTATAAGTTTTTAAGATTATATGACCATATTATCAATATTGTCGAATTGCTTGTCGAAGTAATGAACACAAAGACACAGCAGTCTAATGTCAAACAGATGTATTATCAACCATTTGTATGTAACGATCTACAAAGAACCTACAAAGACATTTCCAAGAAATCTTCAAAATATTTTTTACAGGGTAGGCTATACATTTTTAAACATTGGATATAATCATGAAATAAAAATATATAGATTTTATTCAAATAAATGTTTATTTCTAAGAACGAAAACATTCTGGAAAATTATTTTCTAAAAATAATATCGTTCAAATAGCCGCCATCTCGGCGCTGGCATTCCTCAAATCTTGTCTTTAGATTTTCAAAAGCTTTTCGATACAAAGCTCGGGGTATGGTGATAATTTCTTTGGAGGCAATGATTGATGAAATGGCAATGAAATTTCTTTAAGCATAGGTATACTCTCGTAGAAGTTCTAGCAGGTTACGCCGTCACGCCATCCACGTCACGCCATCCACGTCGCGGCATCCACGTTGCGGCATCCACGTCGCAGCATCCACGTCGCGGCATCCACGTCACGCCATTCACGTTGCGGCATCCACGTCGCGCCATCCACGTTGCGGCATCCACGTCGCGCCATCCACGTCGCGCCATCCACGTCGCGGCATCCACGTCACGCCATCCACGCGGCATCCACGTCACGCCATCCACGTCGCGGCATCCACGTCGCGCCATCCACGTTGCGGCATCCACGTCGCGGCATCCACGTCGCGGCATCCACGTCGCGGCATCCACGTTGCGGCATCCACGTCGCGGCATCCACGTCGCGGCATCCATGTCGCGCCATCCACGTCGCGGCATCCACGTCGCGGCATCCACGTCGCGGCATCCATGTCGCGCCATCCACGTTGCGGCATCCACGTCGCGGCATCCACGTCGCGGCATCCACGTCACGCCATCCACGTCGCGGCATCCACGTTGCGGCATTCACGTCGTGGCATCCACGTCGCGGCATCCACGTCGCGGCATCCATGTCGCGCCATCCACGTTGCGGCATCCACGTCGCGGCATCCACGTCGCGGCATCCACGTCACGCCATCCACGTCGCGGCATCCACGTTGCGGCATTCACGTCGTGGCATCCACGTCGCGGCATCCACGTCGCGGCATCCACGTCGCGGCATCCACGTCGCGGCATCCACGTCACGGCATCCACGTCGCGGCATCCACGTTGCGGCATCCACGTCGTGGCATCCACGTCGCGGCATCTACGTCGCGGCATCCACGTCACGGCATCCACGTCGCGGCATCCACGTCGCGGCATCCACGTCGCGGCATCCACGTCGCGGCATCCACGCCATATTCTTGAAACCAACGAACGCCTATAACTGTGGTTGAACAAATTCTCGTAGTATTTTCACATATTCGGTAGAATTAACTGTTACAGAATTACCTCGCGCATTTTAGTAAAGGACGATAATGCTTTTTGAAGAGATCGTTGCCTAAAACCGCCATGTTTGGAGAATGCAAAAGTCTTTCGTATTTTAAAGTTTTCCCAGCTTCAGAATCTGCAATTTCGTGTAAGAATCATTGTTTTTGTAAAAATGTTTTACACAGAATCCGCTTTGTTCTCTCGTGAAGCGATCCATTGTAACAATTTCCAAGAAACGAAGAACCGCGCGTGAATGGCCCCGCTCCCCTCATCCGTTCGGAATCACCGCTAGCACGACTACAAAGTGCAAAAATTTATTTATGGACCACTGTAAATAAAAGGGAAAAAAATAATTTAAAAAAATTAGAATTTTCTAGCAAATTGAATTTTTGAACTGTTCGCTGTATGAAACTTTTGTACTCATTCTCAAACTATATAAGTCGTATGATGTGGTGTAAAAAGTTATGTATGTGTTAGTAAAAATAATCATGTGAATTTCACAGAATAGGAATACAGTTAGTCATGGTGGTTCATTGGACGCGAAAATACATTATTTATAAGTTTAGCATAATTTACTTTAAGTTGCGTTCTTACGTTGCAAATTTTGTAATTATGTTTAAACATATCTAAATTAAAAGTCTCTAAAATCCTAATCAAATTAAAAGCAAATAAAATAATCTAACTAATCGATTAATATGTGTCACACTAGATTATAAAACTTAACTCAGTTCCAAGAAGTGCTTACCTAATGTTTTGTCCACATCAATGCGACATCTAACATTTGTTGGAGCAAGTTGCATAAACACGTCCATACCGAAGTCACATGTAATTAAATATATCGGCATTTTTTATCAATAGTACATATTCACTCAGACAGTTTCATCCTGATTAACATTCAGGTCAATTCTTTACATTTGGGTCTAGGTCCACAAAAGAATATGTTCTTTATTTTTTTTTTTTTTTAATATTTATTTTTATTGCATCAACTATTGGTAGTTATTATCACTTTTAAATCAATATTACATTTTTTATATAAATTTTCTTATAACACATAACTTATACATTCTTATTACTTACATTATTATTTCTTTTTTTTCCATATATCAGCTTCTTTCATTATTACATTCCAAATTCCTCCATCGATGCTTCTCCAATCACCTCTTCATTCAACGTTCAACATCCGCATCTTTTTTCTATTTCAGCATCTCGATATGGCACAGTAATCGCCTCAACTATGATGTTCCCAATTTCATCAAATCTCTTCTAAAGCTGTTCTTTTCTTCTTTTTTCCTTTTTCTATTTTCCTTTACGAATTTTTCTCAATATTCAATATCATTTTTTTCAATATTCATTTGTATGGTTGCACAGAACCTGATTTTACCAAACCCAGAAAATATATCTTTATTTTATTTATTCTTTTATATTTATTTTTAGTGCATAAACTATTGAGAGTTATTAGCACTTTAAACCAATATATATTACTTATCAACAATTTATAAGACATAATCTATACAATTTATAATTTTCTATTTTTCAGCTTATTTCAAATTCTTCAATCGTTGCTTCCCTAATAACTTCCTCATCCATCTTTCAAAATCCTCATCTGTTTCTATTTCAACAATAACTGCATCACGATCTGATACAACGTCTCCATTATGATGTCACCCATTGCATTCCATGATTCTTTCTTCTATTAGCAGCACTTTTCTTTATTACTGTGTATCACTTTTCCACATGTCTACCAATTGTTTACTGCTAATAAAGTCCTCCCAGTGCACAACTTATATTCTTTCAACTATAATCCATTTCTTCTTATATAGCAGTGTTTCATATTCATGATTATGGTTGCACATAACCAATTAAATCTGATTGTAACCAAATCCGGATAATAAAACTCTGGCCCGGGGATCGAACCCAGTCAAAGTCAGGCATCAATGCTCTCGCCTACTGTGTCGTCTTTCTTTATTTTAATTTTTCAAGCTCCAGTCACTTATACCATGTACAATAATCTAAACATAAATAATCTTTTCCTTATAGTTTACAAGGGATTTTGTCATTTACCGTCTCGTAGTCGGTAAAAGGATATAATAAAAAATGTCGCATTGGTTTGGATGATAAAAGTTCAATAAATTTAGTACACTCGTGTCTAAGAAACATCAGCTTATGAATGAAAGTAAACGTTGGATGTCGCATGTTAGACTCGCAATAGTTTGGACAAACCATAAGTTCATTTGTTCTCATTTAGAGTATTTGATATAAGATATTATATAACAAAATAAGGCATATTAGCAACTTCAACTTGTGATGTATAAGACATGATGTTGTCTTCTTAACAGCGGATAAGTGAACGGATAACGGATATGGTTACTGAATGCCCACTATCGAATAAATTATGAGAAATATTTGAAACTTTGGCGTGCGAGAAACTCTGGCCCTTTTATCGGTATACTGATCAATTGAATTTGGTATGAAACTGAAGAGAAAGTACAATTTGAGATTGCTGCCTATTTTTGCTAATATTCTCAAATGTAAAAATTAAAGAACAATTGATTGTTTAAATTATATTTAATCAGTAAATAACAATATCTCAAATACAGGTTTTATTACACTTGATAACGTTAGTAATTAGCAAACTATTAAAATCAAATAAACCGAAAAGTTGACATAATATATTATAAATGTAAAAAGTGATTTTATTTTTAATTTCTTTATGGAAATAAAGTGGCCAAGAATGGTAATACTTGATGCCAGACAGTTTTGTCATCGCCTTCAATTTACAGACCAGCTGTATGTTTTCTGGGATTGGTGGTTATCATAATTAATTCCATTATGTGCTTTAACCATTGTGTCATTACCATAAAGAAGACCAAGAGCATTAATACTTACAACATTGTAGGTGGTCGTCGGTGATAGGACTGACCATCGGAAATATACCGATGTTCAACAAATATAAATTAAAAAATAAATAGAAGTATAAATAAATCAAAGGATGAAGTTAAATATTTCATATAAAATGATATTGTTTATGGAAATTACACTTTGTTTTAACTGCCGAATAATGAACAGTTTGAAATTTTTCAGTTTTGCATGGAATACGCTTATTATACAATTGAATAATGAAGATTGGCAATCACCTGTTGGCCATGGACTTTTTAATTGTTGTTTATAAATATGGAGTTCAAAGTAACACATACTAAAAAAGAAAATAGAAAACTCAATGACAAAGCTGCAGTTTGCTCAGTTAATGAGTGTTACTGTTAGTACGAATAAATATACTAAAACCTGCCATCAAGACGGTTTTATTTATTATTTTACTTCTTTATTATTACTTCTTGAAAAATATAATGAGAATAATTTCGCAAATTTAATTTCTAAAATTATTTAATTAATTTGAAAACTATAAATGACACAACAACGCAATTTTTGCAACGCCGCTTTTATTAATTGTTGAGTTTTAAATTTTTTAAATTTGTTTGTATTCAATACCGTAAAACACATGCAAAATTAAAACTCTCTACCTTTTACCTACCTTGGGATTAATAGTTATACAGGAAAAAGTGATCCTTTTCCCGCAGTTTTTCCTAAATTACGGGTTTCCAGAAAATGCAGTGAAAAGTGAGGACGCCAAAAGTCTTAAAATTTTTTGCTCAACGAAATAGGAAATTTTAAAAGTAAAGTTATTTAAGCTTAACCTATAATTTATTTCTAAATATATATACCACATAAATATTAATAAATAAATTTACTTTTATACGTTTTAATTACAGAAATCTAATTTACAGTTTTTATATTTAAGGACTATCCCAAGAAAATCACTTGTCTTACGATCATCTTGAAAATTTAAATACATACATATTTAAAATGTCCTTTATATGTAAAAAAGTTTTAAAACAATTTGCGGTACTAAATTTATAGATATTGACTGTTAAACTTTACAATTTTATATCTAATCTTATACCTATGTTAAAACGGATATTTTGTGATATAACAATAGTAATTTTCTTACGATTGTTTTGAAAAACTTAAAATCGTTAATTGAGAGTATGAGATTATTTCTGAACATTTGAGACTGGCTATTTTTTTAATGTACACAAGTTATAAACATGTTACTTTACATAGTCAGACCTTTCCGTACCATGACTGCTCCTTGGGAACGTCCTTAAGATACATATTGACATTTGACTACTCTTAAGCTATGAGAACAAAACTTTAAATGATAATTCTTTTAAATAATTAAACATTATATTAACGTTATTTATAGTCCAGTATGATACAATAAACTTAGTTTGCCTTTTCTTAGTTTTTTAAATTTGTCCTATATTATAATGTTCCAAGTGAAAGTTTATATGTTTATTTGTTGCGTATATGCGTCAGCGATTTGTATGGAGGCTCGAAAATAATTCCGCGCATTTCCTTGAAAATTTCCTATTTCGTCAAAAAATAAATAAAACAAAATATTTCTTTTTTGTGTGTATTACGGTGTTCAATGCTAACTTCTTTTGAAAATTAAAAATTGGAAAAAGGGGCCTTGAGAAAATTAGGGGCCCGGTAGGAAACTTTGAAGAAAACTCAAATTTCGGATTACTTAATAATAAAATATATTATTACAAAACAATAATCAAAATGCAAAAATTTTATTTGAGGGCACGGGGGCGGTTTTTGTCGAAGTCTTCTGTCGAGGTCGGGAGGTGTTTCTGTCGAAAAATTGGGCTAGAAAGTTGAAATTTTATATATAGGTTAACTATAGTACCTAATTTACGAATCAAAAAAAAAATTCCAAATTTTGAAAAAAAGTTTGTCAAATAACGAATAAACTGAAAATTTGTTGAAAAAAATATATTTTTTTAGTCAATTTATATGAAAAATTATTTTAATATTGAACGAGTTAAATATTTCAATTTAATGAATTTTAATTTGAAATGAAATTGCGAATTAATTATTTTGTTGGTTGAAATCATACACATCAAAAAGTCGTCGCTTTGCGAAGAGGATAAACTCCAGTATGTATTAAAATAAAAATGTCCTTGAAAACTTATCGCTACGTTAGGAATATATTAGTGATTTAAATATTTTCAGATACATATAATAAATTAATTAATAGTGTAGCATATAAAGACATGTACCTTCGACTTAATAACATCTTGCACTATTCTCTAATATTTTATGGGTAGAGGGATAAGTTTATTTAAGGTGTATCTAATAGAGTAAGATCATAGAGTCCCCAGACCTACGTACTCTTAGCAAAGCTGATATTTTGGTAATTAAATGTATTGCTAGCTTAAAATTGGGGCACATTTATAGGTAGCAGGTCCAAAAGGTACGTAAAAACCTCACTCACCTACGTGAAAGTATGATGGCTAATTTTTAGTTGGTACAAAGCTCGTCTATCGGTAAAACAGTGACCATATACTCATGGACTCCATAGATGACGTTGTGCGGAATAATGGCCAAGACAGTTGATATTTAGATTGTTTGGAGTTAATTACTAAAATAAAAGTCTGATTTCAGAGCAACATATAAGTTTGATTAAAAATTTACAAATCATAATTAAATTGGAGATATTGTCTTATATATGTTTTACAAAATATACATTCACTATTGCGAAATCCTTCCCGTTGGCTCTTACTTCCGCCCGACGGTTTAGAGCTCTTAAAAGTAAACTACGTCATTGTACCAAGCCTACATTTTATATCTGTTGCTTAGGGTACTATCTCATGACGTAATTTACCCATTTTTGTAAGAGTTTTAAAGCGTTTGTGAAAGTTAGGACCCACGGGAAGGGTTCAACAATAGTGAATGTTAATTTCTAACAATATTCCGTAGAACATTAAATCCAGCCATCATACTTTCATTTAAGTGAGTGAGATTTTAACACACCTTTTACACATCCGTCGACAGGTAGCCCGACTTTCATGCTAGCAAGTACGCATACGTTCTTAACTACACATTACACTATTTATTCTCAAAATGTTAGCTTTGCTAAAACGACGTAGGTCTGGGGGCCTGTGATCTAAAACTATAAGATTAAGAGGTTACCATTTACGTAAACTAAGTTAACTAATATACAGCGTTTTATGTTATATACTACTTCTTTTGGAAAATAAATCTACTTTTTTGCACATATTTTTTAAAACAATTTATTAAATATCAAAAATAAATTACTTTAAGAATAAGGGTTAGAAATTTCTTTATTGGAAAATTAATAATTTCAATTCAATTTAATGTTTTTATGTCATAGTTATGTAGCAGATATGCTTGCACCTAAATTATAACCAATCATTACGATTATGTAGTAGGAAATTTGTGCAAACCTTTAATTGAAACAAAAAACGTTAAGCAACCGTTATTACTTCAAAAGGAATAATTCGAAGTCAGAATTCATTAATTCGCGTGGTCTGAAAAGTTATGTATATGCAAAGGTCACTTTACTGAAAAAAGAATTTTACCATTAACGTTTTAGCTATTTGTTGACTAATTCAAGCAAAATTCCAAGACAAAAAATTAAAGACTCACAAAAATAGCATGCCACCTGATCATAAACTATGAATGCCATTTAGACATGAAGTGATACAGTAAAGAAGAGCATACAAAAAAGCTGCTTCAATAATGCAAAATTGTGAAACGATTCGGACTATCTCAGAAGTAAGTTTGATTTACTATAGTAAACCGTCAAAAATCTAACAAACACCAGTAATTGTTAAACTTCAATAAATAGCTTGTCTGAATGCTTAGACATATATAGCAGAGGAAAACGTATAACTTCAATTGTGCCAATATGAAAAAATGTAATTTTTCGTGTCTCCGACAACTCTACAAAATAAGGCTTAAAAAATGATGAACATGGTTTAGACAGGTGTATCTTTACAATGACTAATAAAATAAATTTATCTTTTATTCAAACAAATGTGTACAGCAGATTGTATATGCAGAGCTGTAATTCCAAATAAAACAAACAACCAGAATTTAATTTTCTATTATTTCTAGTTAATTATGAAGCAGTGCGCAATATTGAGTATTAACCAAAAAAACAGATAAAATAATTATCAGTTCTTATTGTCTATCTGCAATCAGTAACACAACCATTGTGAACTAACTAATGCTGATATTATCACATACACTAACAATCCTTTACTTACACAAATACACTTCAGGCAGGCTTAGTGTTATACGAGACGTATAAGAGTGTATAAAACAAGTTCTATCGTATGTATTAGTGCGGTTGTGTACAGTGTATGGTGTATACTGTACAGTGTACTTTGTGTATGACAATTCGGTTTGAAAAACTCAGTTCGAAGTGCGGCTTGGAGTTCGGACCACGACCACGACGACCACGACGACGCGACGGACAGTCTTAAACGATCCGCCACACGCAGCAGAAGTCGGCACTAAACATTCATTGGCAGTGCTGAACGGCAGTTCGCGCCACTCGTTAAAATATATAAACAAAATAATGTAATAACAAAGAAAGTTATTAAATGTTTATTCATTTAAACTTTCTATGAACAACAGATATTGAAGTATCAGTGAATTTAATAGAATTGTGATATCAAATTATTTAATTTCTTAAGCGTATTTTTAATTATTTATTAGTGATTCTTGTGATTTTATTATGTAAGTATTATACTTTGAAACTATAATTGCAATATGCCTGTCATTTATGTTATGTATTCAACCAGTTTTTATTAAATTTCAATATACTTAATAATTGATAATTATTGTAATTTTTCGTAATGAAACAAACATTTGTTAACATTCATTATTGTAAGTAATCCTGTTAGTGCTGTAGTAGTAATTAGTCATCAGACATAAGCAAGCAATCATTAATCAACCGTAAAACAATTCAAAACCACGTACTCGATTTACCCTTTATAAAAAATAAAAACCCTATATTTAATTTAATATTAACCCCTTCCTTTAGACCGCACAGCTCACAAATAGAAACTAGCCCACTTAGGCAAGCATTTTAAATAATTCCGCAACTAACTAATTTGGTTAATACTTCATGAAAACACCTAGGGTATACATTAGGGAAAATACATTAGGGGGTGTTAAAAGTATCAAATAAAAAAATAAATATTCATTTGGTTCTATTTGTAAAACTGTTTTAAAACAATAAAAAGGTATCTTTTATCTTTAATTGATAATTCATTAAACTTATGACAAGTTATAAAAAGAATCATTAAACACAAATGAAAATTATCAACAAATTATATACAAATTGAAACTAGTTGATAATAATCGTATGTATGTAAAATAACATATATATATGTTATATATATTAATAATAAATAAGATGGATTTTCTCTTAGACATTTATATTAATTACAGTAATACAACTAATAAAATTATTTTTATATTCAATCTATTTCATTTATGAAATATCCCAATCTGTCTAGTTGGAATTTCGGTATCCGACGGGGTGTTTTAATACAAAAACATGCAAACTACCCTAAACATAAAACCTTCAAAAATTGATGGCAAAGTGTTAAATAAGGAAACCTTCTAATATTTTTCATTTTATTTATGTAACACAAGTATGTTACATTTTTTTATAAACTTATATTTTATATACATATGTGATAATATGGAATATCTTTTTTCATAATATATTTAGATAAAATTATTTTCATTTAAGGGTAAATTACGTATAAACAAAACTTTTACTAGTATGCAGGTTAGATTAATATAAATGTAATGAAAATATTACATAATATGAACATACCGTTTTTATGTAAATAAGTCGAAAAGTTTATATAAATTTTTATGTTTCTATAATATTTATAATATTCTATAAAACATACACAAGTCGGTAAACATGTAAAATTATTTACTACCTTTTGTTTATTATTTATATTTAACGTTTTACTAATTAATTCATTTTCGTGAATTTACAGATTTAATAGACTATTGGAATATGTAAATTAAAAACCATCAACGTCTCGCTAAACATAGATACAATTATCAATAGATCAATATAAAAATACACAAAATTGATATAAACATTAATGGTAATTAATTATATTTGAAATATTGGTAGTTTAGTATTTTTAAAAATGCACGATATTTACTATATATTACTGTGTTTAATCCGATAATATTTAAATAAACATAAATAAGATAATAAACTAATTGTAAAAATTTTGACACAAAATTATAACTTCGTAATAGTTAAAGTTTTGGAACTTCTTCATAAAAATATGGACTATTTATTATACCAATTAAATACCGTAATATAAATATTTGATACATTTATTCACATAATATTATTTGGTTTAACATTTATAAAATCTACAATGTTTTAATTATGGATCTGCTTTGTTTTGTTAGTATTATTAACAATTTCATTATCAATAATTTTTATTAAATTCCACAAATATATACGGTACAAAAATAACGCAGTTTACGTACGAAGTTCATTATTTGAAATAGAGATGAGTAATATGTATTTTACTATAAATATAATATAATAAACCAGCAAATAATAAACATTGCACGTAAGTTAGTCATACAAAAAATTATTTATGACTGATTATCACAGTCATGTTTTGATTGTGTTATAGCTCATTGATTATCTATCTACAGATAAGATTGATTTTTTTATTTAATTTTTTTACCGCTGATATATTTCCAATGACCTCCTGCAATGTTGGGGGTCTTTATAGTTTCATAGCCTCATATTTGTGAAATACATTGCTGCTTAATTTTTATGATTATGAGTACGCATAATTAATTTAACTTTGATAACAATCAAACTTAGAATATATGGTGCAAGTCAAGTGATCCAACCCGAAGGCTTTTTTTACTTTGTTAAACGAGTATTAGATCGATTTTCTTTAATCAAGAATAACTTTTAAAAATACACACACCCCAGAGAATACAAAATACAAGAGAATTACAAGGTTTCCTTTTTCTCAATTTAACTGAACGGTAATTGTTACTTATGTAAAAATCTCAAAAAAAGAAACAGTCGCAATTGTCCCGTGCCCCGTTAACTCGAAGCGATTGGAGCGACGGCGACGCGGCGAAGGGGCTTGTTGTCTTGCGGTGGCGGGTTACGGGTTACGGGTTGTGGCTCACCTTATTGGGGTGGTGAGTGGTGGCGGGTGGGTGAGTCAGCATTCAAAACTAAATGTTTATTTTAGGGTTGTATATGTTGCTTAAGGATATTACTTTTTGTCAAACAACTAATATTTTTAGTCGATGATTTGGTGTCTGTTAGTACGAGTATATTCGATTACCAAACACTGTCATCGGTTTTGCCTATACCATACTCGTACCTACTAATATGATTGCATGTTGCAAGTAACCTGATATTGCAAATATTGTAATGGATTACTAAAAAACAAATTTTGTTAAATTGTTGTTAAAGCATAAAAGCAAAGCTTATGGTAGATAGAAATACATGAAAACATTTAGAATTGCAAATACCATATTAGACGTTTTATTTCCTAAGAACGTAATTTTATTTAAATAATTTGAAAAATGTAGGAAACAAAAATATAAAAATGTTTAATGCCGGTGGCAAAATATTTACGTTGTTGTAATTCTTAAGATTACTTCGGGAAAGAATATATAAACTCGTAACTTTTTTAAAAATATTTATTTTTAAATTTGGGTTTGGGTACAGTAACAGCTATATATTTCATAGCAGAGTTGAAGTTAATTTGACATTCGACGTTCAACGTTGGAAATTTCGGGCAAAAAGGCGATCCCTTCAAGAAACAAAACATAAATGTTACATACATTCGTGTATTATTTTAGTAACTAATCATATGTAATCTAAAAGACTCTTAATTTCTTATATTATAATTTTTAAATTGTTTCTAATTTAAAAAAAGTTTTGAGTATGACAATGCGCATAAATAGGTAGAGTTATCTTTGAAAGGGAATAAAATAAGTAACAAAACGTTGTATATTGGAAAAAATCGTTTACGTAATAGGTACCTTTTGTTATGTTAGATAAACCTTAAATGCACGTAAATGTGTTTAGAGGGTTAGTGCTAGTTGTAAAGGCTTAATGTTGCCATTTAGAAAATTCTAAGTCACTTGCATTTATTAAATACCTATAATGTTGAACGTTTGTTAAGTATTAATAAAAATAATAGTATTAATAAAATAAAATAAAAAATATAATAACACAATATAAATAATATTGTCAACTTATTAAATTGAGAGATGTTTTATGACATCATACTCTAAAATGTATTTTAAATATTGTATTTGTATTTATTAATTTAATATGTGTGTCGTTAGACTTTACATTCTTTTAATATTAAATCACGTAATTACATCTCATTGCCAACCTAAATTTAAACATTAATTAATAAACATTAAACTTTATTAAAAATTATTTAAAAAATTAAACATTAAACATTAATTAAATTAAAACTATTCTAACATTTTCAATGTTAATCAATTTCGATTTTACTCAATTTAACATGATAACAACCAAATCCTGAAAATATACTTTTGATGCGGGGATTGAAACCGAAGACACCACAGTCTGTGTCAAGTATAAACTATTTTGAATTTAAAAATTTATCGAGATTCAAGATTTAATATGTTTACAAATAAATATATTTTGGAGAGAATACCAAAAAAAAAGTTCCACGACTCCGGCTTTAAATCATAGTATTTTAAGCATAATAGGGTACTAGTAATATAAAAATATTAAAAGAAACACAGACCGAATAATTTGAGTTGAGAATGCTTCAAGGTAATAATGCTTACCACCGGAATAGGTGCGGGAAAATTTTTCTAGTCATCCAAACACTGGAGTACCGCCCACCTCCATGTCTCTAACACAAACCACATAATATGTGATTTCTGGTTTATACTCTACAATTTGTAATAAGAATTAAAAAGAAAACGTTTTAATAATTAAAGGCGCACATGGCTACTCTCTGCGTATCTGCATTTTATGCTCAGGTAGGCTAGGGCTTGCCAAACTGATTTTAAATCAGACTGCTCTTATAAATTTTAAAATTAATTTTGTGTATACTTGTCATAGGCTTCATAAATTTCCGTTTAGAAATATTAGAGTTTAATTTAATGTAATAAATGCATTAGAACGATAGAATAATGTTATGAGTCTTATGGCAAATATAAATAAAGTTCATTTCATAATTTATAACTGCACCCTCCAAATCCGATAATCTGTAACTGCGACTAATAGAATATCAGAATTATGTTATTTTCATCGAGCCCGTGGAGACTTCTGACAATGTTGGGTTTTGTATTACATTAATTGTATTTCTAATTATTTAATTATAGTTTTCATGAGTAAAAATACTAAAACCAATAACATATCCATTACTGCATTTTTTATAGAATATATGAAGATGGTAATGTTTTTTCTTAAATACGAGTACATGCTCGTAGTAATACATCCCTGAATCCCTGAACTGGCTGGCAGAGTGTTTCGGCCGACGGATTTAAATTATAACTTGGTTATTAAGTGCCATTGATGATGAAGTGGCGCTAAAAATGGTTTTGCATTGAATTAAAGAAAACATTACTAGTATATTGAATTAAAATAGAATTTTTTTTTTTTCAATATAAAAGCGATATATTTTGTAATACATGTATATGCATATTCTTTGTATTTGCACAATTCAATAAAACATTCATTTGTCGAGGTTTCTTTATTGTTCAAATCTTTTGTGTTAATTTCTATGTTTTCAATGGTTCATGAAGTTTTCACTGTGGTTCATGTCAGAGTTTTCTATGAAAAAGAAATAAACAAGATCAAGGTGCCCTCTCAATAATAAATGCAATTACGAGTAGATACTTAATATGTACTAGTATATAATTATGTACCATGTTACATTTCTATCTATTACGAGTATATAAAAGAAAAAGGTGTATGAAAAATAGCCATATTTTATAAGAATACGTATTTCGTACTATTTATAAAAGTGTAATTATTATATTTGATGGACATATTTTTATCCTACGTATTTTATGTCTTATTTACGTAACATTTCTTAAGATTTTATATTATGTTGTATTTTTCTATATCTAATTTTTTTTTTAAATTTACATAGAACATTTATAGATATCCTATTTATCAGTAAATTAACGGGGTCAGTGAATTTGATTCTTATTTTATAAACAATTTTTTTATAATTAGTAATTTTAATTCAATATAGGGTTAATTTAATTTAAGGAAACAGATTATATATATATATATTATATATATAAGGAAAGATATATATATATATATATAATGTCTTTCCGAAGTACATTTTGAATATTTTATATTTGACTTGTTCTTACAAATAGTGAGAACATAATAATACTCTGATTTTTAAAGTCTGCAAATCTAACGTAAACATGTAATACAAGTATTACATAAAATAATTGTAAAAAGTTTTATGAGTTATAAGTTTTTTCATAAAAACGTTTTTCGTTTGACTTATCTTTCAGCAAAGTTTTATCATTATATTTATTTTATTTGTGTAAAATCACAAATTAAATTCTTTTTAGTAAAACTTCTCTGTCCAACTTACCTTTTTGGAATTTTTATCAATTTCATTTTATTTATATCCAGTGACAATTTGTCTTATCCAAATTTCAATTTCTTCCAGTGACAATTATTTGGCAAAGATCCGGGCCCCGCTAAGAGGCTGCTACGGCACTGGTAAGAGTACAACATATTATGTATAAAATAATGTGTTATATTGAATTCGTTGTTTTAGAGTACTCAATTGTAGACCTAAACGTTTAATGCACGACTTAAGAGTATAGTCCTAATTAGTTTCTCGTATTGCCCCGATCGCACATTGCACGTGCATCAATTACGGGCATACCCACTATACCCACGAGTATACCACAGCTTGTTAATGAGATTTTTAAGAAGAGACATTAACAATTGCAAGGCTGTTTACAAAAATAGACGATTTCATAGTATATTCCTGTTATTTTTGTTGTACATAGTTTTGTTTGTTTGGATTTTGTTGGTTGTCCTTGTGGTTGTTGTTGCGAACGTGATAACAAATATAACGAGCTAAAAATGTTATTGATAACTATGTGTTTTGTGTTGATGAATTGTTAGCGGTTTTTTATTTTCTACTGCTGCTGCAGCGAGCACTTATAAACTATTAATACCTCTCCTTTCTTGTGCATCCACAATACAATACCTTCAACAATAAAATACTTTGTAGTCTAAATTCTATGCAAATACCACTAATGAATATGATGACAGAATAAAAATGTACTTGTGATATAAAAATATGATGATTACAGAGTCGTTCAAATTCTAAATATTCTTTTCTTATGAGTTTTATATTTATCTGTTGCGTGTGCAATACAAGGAAACTCGGTTCCATAATTTACCACTCACAAACACTGAAACGCGTACATAACAAACCATATATCATACGTAACTACTGTCACAATAGATATAAAATAACAATAATTCACGTATTTTGTGCATGTTAACATAGTCATACCGATATTATAAATTACGTTCGAAACATAGTTATGCAGCCTTTATAAATATACTAGAGTTTACCACCGACTGTTTTTTGTGTGTGAATTAAATTTCATTTCAAATTTTAATTCCATTTTTAAATTGAAATATTTAACTCGTTCAATATTTATTTTACATAAACCAACAAATAATTTTTCATATAAACTGACTAAAAAAATATATTTTTTTCAAATTGTTCATGTTTGACTAACTTTTTTTTAAAATTTGGGATTTTTTTTTTATTTGTAAATTAGATACCAAAGTTAGCCCATGTATAAAATTTCAACTTTCTAGCTCAACTATTACATTCGGCAAAAATCACCCCCGTGCCCTCAAATAAAATTTTCGAATTTTGAATTTTCTTTTTAATAACATATTTCATTATTATGCATTCCTACAGGGCTCCCTAATTTTTCAATGTTCTCATGTTAGCATTGAACACCCTAATACACATGCCAAATTTCAATTTTCTATCTTTTATGAATTAAAAATTATTGAACGGGTTTCCAGGAAATTCAGGGAGAAATCCGATGACGCCAAAAGTCTTAGAATTTTTTTCTCTACGAAATAGACAATTTTTCAAGAAAATGCGCGAATCGCGTAAACATATAAACAAATAAATGTACACCTGGAACATTATAATATAGGATCTCCTCTTAGCGTATCTTTATAGTCCAAATCACGATAGTTCGACGGCGACTTATACTTAAAAGAGGTTATAAGAGCGGTATAAATCTATAATACGATAATGAATTTTATCTTATTCGTTTCTATATACATTATAGAAAAATAAGTGATTAAGTGCTTTTTAGTTATATCGGCAGTTTATACCCCTCAACTTGTTTTAAATATGAGTCGTCGCCAAACTCTCGTAATTTAAACTATACCATACATAAATGTTACGTTAACACTACATTACTACTAGGCTATTTCTTATTAAATAACATATTTGGTTTTATAAGATTTACACATTTAAAGGAATACAAGCTTCAGTTGTATTATTTCCATTAGTAAAAAGTCAGTAGATTTCTAATAAATTCCTATGTCTACAATATTCTACAAAAATAACATGCCGGTTCAATGGTGATGCATTTAATATAATTTAATATATAATAAGTTCAATATATAATGGGTTCAGGACATATCTCTGGCTGTGTCCTGGACCCATAACCTTTCATAATTCTGCTCGGTCTATAATCTGTGAGAATGTAGCACGTGTAAGGATTACAATTGAATAAGAATACTCACACATTACCATTTATTGTGTTATACATTACAACAAATTTGATAAGAACAATAAAAATATATTATAAATCCAATACAGTGATAGTAGTAATATGTCGTTCCACGTTATTTTAAAAAGAATACCTGATTAAGGAACTTCTAACATCTAACGTTGCTAATGTGCATAATGGCTAGTTATGCGAGATATTGGAATCATAAACTGTCATTCATTGTATTGTATCTATTACGTACTATTTTAGCGTTCTGGTAATGACTGCATTCAAATACTTCAAATGACTGCGTTCCAACATATATTATACGGTTGATGAATTAAAATTAAGAAAGAGAATTCGTGCATGCGACGGATATCATTATGAAATCTGTTGCTACAGTCAGTGTTGTAATGTATCTAATTACAAGTAGTTAGTATGTAATTTAATGATTTTTTCATTATATGCAATTATAATTGTTTTATAAATAGTTTCTTAGTTATTTATTTAATTTTTAACGATTTCTTTAGTTGGTTCAAAACGAAGTAAGCTAATTTACTTCCCAAATATAATATTTAAACATTACTTTAAATTAAATAAACAGTATCAATACTAGCACTAACAATACACAAGTGTGATAAGAAATTTAGGACGAAAAGATTAGAGGTTATAAGCAAGATGTGCTTACATTACATATAGTGTTTTTATTTTGTATTTAAATTTATTTTCTACATTTTATCTATAACCTGAAATATGTTGTTATATTTTGATGTTAGAAAAGAACCTATATTCGTGTCTGCATTTCATTATTTCAGTATAAGAGATTATTTAACTGTAAGTAGTTATTAATTTTGTAATGTAAATGCAAAAGCTAAATTTAAATCTACTTAGTTAAGTTGTAATCTACAGCAGCGCTTATTCGTATCTTGTTAGATATGGCTTGATAAAGGTCTAAATAAAAAAAATCATGCGAGAAAGAAATATTACAAATAAACAACCATGTTGAATGTTTACTCCACAAAAGTGTGATTTAATTTTCACGTCCTCTTCGTCGCCGGAAAACTGTGCCGGAAAGCAACAGCTTGCTGAGAGCATCTCTAATAACGTGCTACGCTGGCGCTGCTGCAAACATCAACATCAACATCAACAAACTCAATAACTTCACTTATAACGTAATAGGTGAACATTTATAAAACAAAATATTGCTGACAAAATGACTGCGGAAAATGAAAATTTGAAAACAGTTGATGTATAACTGGATTAAAAATGTTTTGCATTACCACCACAGACATTACTAGTATGATAGATACGAATATATCTACTGTGGATATTTGGATAATGCATTTTTTTAAATATTTACTTGAGTACATTAACTTTCGATAGTTATTAGCACTTGAAACAATATATACATTTACCAAAATTTGCATAATATAACTTATTATTTTTAAATATTTTCTTCTATTTCTCACCTTTTCTTATTCTATTCTAAACCCTTCTGTCGTTGTTTCTTTCACTTCACCATTTATCTTGCAATATCCTTTTCCTTGTATCTTTATGTGTTGATTTTTTATTATTTTAACTATAACTGCATTGTAATCTGACGTAGGAATCGCCTCCACTGTGATGTCTTTAAATGTATGCCTTGCCTCCAGTGCCGAATTTAGAAGTGTGGAGGCCTTGGGGTAACGAAGCAGCGGAGGCCCCCAATTATCTTCCAAATAAAAGGAACAGTATTTTTCCGTGAAGTTTTTCAAAAATTTATTGCTTTTATCTCTATTGTGGAGGCCCTTCCCTTGTGGAGTCCACGGGGCAGTAGCCCCGCCTGCCCTCCCTCAAATTCGGAACTGCTTGCTTCTTTTGAAATGTATATTTTGTATACATTAGAGGAAGAATTTCTTCTATTAAAAGAGAACTATACTTTATTATTATGTATTATGTCCATATGAAAATATGTCTTCCAATTGTAATTTGGTAATTAAGTCTTTTAAAGCATAACTTTAACTTTTTAATAACATCTATTTCTTTTTATAACTAAACCCAGAAAATATAGTTCTCGTCCGGGGATTGAACAGCAGTCTGACATCAGGTATCAATGCTCTCGCCACCTGGTCCATGAATTTATATTTTTATGAGTTTCGACTCATTTAAATACTTGCTCCACGCTAAATTATTTCATTGGTAAATTTATTCAAGTCCGAACGACCAACTCGATTCTTGTGCTGCAACTCTTAGAGCAACCGTAAGATATGATATGATCAGATCAAGTGCGTGTGTTATTATGAGGATTCAATGTGATGTTATGCTCGCATAATTTAATAAGTTCGTAGAATGACAAATAGGTGGCGCCACTATTGACAAATCCATTTGTTATTAGATAGCAACACTTTTCTAAAATCCGCCTCGAAGGACCAAAAATGTTACAAAATCCGTCTTGAAGCGACCGAAAATGGTGTAATTCGGATCGAAGCGATGAATGATGTTGATTTGTAGTGGACTGTACATTGTAGAAAATAGATTTTGTAGTTTTATATAAAATTCGTTTATTAACTTCAATAAACTTCACTTCACAGATACAAATAAAAATATTTTAATTAATCGTAAAACAAATAGATGTGTATTATAACTGGATAATTGATTAGTTTATAATCACTGGATATTAATTTTAAATACTTGTTGGTAAAGGGTCTGAGAATTCTGTCGAATTGTATCAACTAATGCTTAGAAGAAAACAAAACAGAGAGAGAAATTAATATGTAAAGGAAAGAGATGTAAATAATAAGTGAAGTTATAGGTATAACAGACATCTAGCATGAAATAGATTAATTAAATAATAAATACAACTGAATACAAAAAATATGAAAATATATCTTATTACAGAATAAGATATTATGGTTAAATTTAACCAGCAACCTTCAAACGGTATGTGTCAAAATTTCATGACATTCCGACCATTAGTTTACAAGTTAAGGTGGTTTTAGTGACGCTACTTTTGTAATTTTCAAAGCAATGAAAAAGTCTAAGTTTCGTGTGATGATAAAGCATTGCTTTTTAAGGAGATAGAATAACGTTCAAGCAAACTCTATTCAAGGACCTGTATGTATTATGCAGACTTATTATTGTTTTGGTACTAACTTATTGAGTTATTAATAGGAGTGGTACTAGTTTATTGTTATTATATGTGTGTTTTTTTTGTACACATTTTTAATACGCGTTTTCCTTGCGAACCCTTCTTTGTTACCATCTTTAATTCGTTGAATTTAACACTCCAATCGCTTTGAGATTGGATTCGATTTACTAAGTACGTATCTATTTGCGAAACTGGAAAATATTCCAATGGTGTGCCAGATTTAAGAATCAATACTGAAATTAAATAATATTCAACTTAGGGCCTTATTCTGTAACTTTTCAAAAAATCGACCTTATTTTTTCAGCGGTGGAAATATTTAATTTTCTCACCGCTCGAATAAAGTCGCTGTATTTAAAATATCTAAAGTGGTATCCTGTATGCAAAATTTTTCATCGCCCTTATAATATACAGTGTTGAAAAAGTCATCAATTTTAAAAATATTTGACCAATCACGGCATTCAGAATATTTAAATATTTAAAAATTCAAACACTTGACAAGTACGAATACATGTCAATTGTTCAAGTCAATTGACGAGCAACATAACCTCACTTTCTGATATTTATATTTGTATATTCATATAACTATACATATACTGTGTATTAAAAAATTTGTACTGAAATTCAAATTATAATTCGAATTGTTTGACAGTTCTAAAAAATATAGCGATGGAAAATTTTGAAGTCACTGCTGAAGGCGACCTTATAATTTGGTCGATTTTTTTCCAGCGACAAAAATAAAATCGATGGAAATTTCTTACAGAATACCAAATAAAAAATCATCGCTTTTGTGACGTCATTTTACAGCGATGAAATATTTTCACCGGTGGAAATACTTTACCGAATAAGGCCCTTACTTTAGTACTTGGATGGATCATTGATTCTGCCTACTGTGTTTTGTCGGAATAGACAGCTGTAGTTCACTAGTTTAAGGAACTGATATCATAAATATTTAGTCATTAAAACCATATAATAAAAATTGTTTCTCGGTATTGTACCTGAAATAATTGAGATGTATTGAGAATTAACCATTTATGTCATCATTCTGGGCCGGATTAAACTATATAGATAGACAAGGCATCTATCTATGCCTGTTGCACTCGAAATTGAATAGTGTCAATATTGATAGTGTCTCATTCAGTCAATATTCTGTTCTATTTTTTCTTGAAAGAAGACTTTTCTGTAGATCTTACTTCCTAAATTCTATTCTGTGTACTTAGGTTGCGTTCCATTAAGCGTTCACAACAATCACGCTCACGACCGCAGTTTATCCCGTTCTACCCGTTCAAATGGAATGAATTAAGGAGCGCTTTAAATGGATTTGAGTGTTGAAAAAATAAGGATTGCGATAGTTGATTAAATAGGTCTGTAGCAAAAGCTATATCTATAAACAAAATAAATTTTTCATAAAAGAAATATATTCTAAATGACAATGAAATGTTCATTTATTAAGTTAGGTTATGGTATGAGGAAAAGTGTATAAATGGCAGTCAAATATGAATTAAAATTAATTTTATTAAGCTTATTTAACATAATTATATTATGAAATAAAATCCAATAAAATATCTCTTTCCGAATCATATAAAGTCATTTTTTCTGTTATCATCATCTTTAAGTTTTGTGTTATGTTTAAACATTGCGCCGAAATGCTCAACAACTACTACTACGACTACTACGACCCAACTCTTAAGATGGGTCGTTGTGAGATTGACGTGAGCGAAATTTATGACGTCATTAGTGACGTTTTCGAATATTTTGGACGTTGTGAACTCTTAGTGGAGCGCACCATTATAAATACTTCAAACTTAAATACAGTGCAGCGTGTTAAATTATAACTCAAAATGTATTGAAGATATTATTTTTATTATTTTTCCTTTACATTAAAGTTCTTTTAATTTTTTCATCCAAATTATATCTTGAACGGAGGCGACCGTTCTGGTTTATACATTTGGAGAGTTCAAATCGAAATTTTCGGTCCTCATAGTCCAACATGTCTCGAACATTGTCCTTCAGTTCACTCAGGGTCTTGGACGATTGGTATACACCAAGGATTTAAGATATTTCCATAAAAAATAATCCCAGGGTGCTAAATCCGGCGAGCGTGCTTACTACTGAAGATCGCCTTTCAAAGAGTTGAAAAGTTCGTGCTGTGTGAGCCGTGACGCCATCATGTTGGAACCACATATCCCTCACATCCATTTCTTCAAGTTTCGAAAGGAAAGACTTCTCAATCCACAGGACTAACGCTCCGAAGTTATTGTAATTGCTTTATTGTTTTCTTCAAAAACTTATTGGCTCATCTGGTGTCCTGGAAGATGTCCTGGTGGTTCTTGAAGATCCTGGTTTCCTTGTTAACACACAACTAGTATCAATAAACTTGTCCACCCACTGAAGAATCGATTTTCGATCAGGAACACGACCTGCAGCAGCGATATTAAATTGTTTCCTGAATGCACGATGAGTTGCAATGATCGAACGGCCGTTGGAAAAATAAGCCGCCACGACGAACGCGTGCTCCTTTCACGTCCATTGCATGATCTTTTCCAAAGACTAGTCGTCGTTATTAAATTAACCGTACAAAAAACCGTATGATACTCACTTTCCAGGGATTAATGGCCGCTGTGTGGCGCGCATTTCAAATAAGATATTTCTAGCGCCGCACATGGTATTTAATGTCACAACCTTTTTAATCACATAATGTCATAACTTTTACCACAAGATGCGGTTCCAGCATAGTTACCATATCCATGTAATATATTGTTATATCAGGGTTGTCATAGATATTGTGTAAAATGTGTGTAAATTGCCCACAGAAGATGGTCTGTTCATTACTCATATCACAAAAATAAATAAATATGTATTTGGTTTTTTTTCCTAAAATATTTCCAAGAATATTTTTTTATTGTTGTAAACTTTCATGTGGTTTCCAGGAATCTGGATTTTTCCTTTTGTTCGTTAAAAAAACAATAATTAGTTTATTTATGCAAAAACACTTAATTCTTTTTATCTGATTTCTTAAGATAGTACAGTCTTCACATTACAGAACTAAATGATTGCAAAACCGTCTCTGGCTATTAGTTTTTTAGAAAATAATGTAAATGTTTATTATATCATCATTCTCTAGTACAACGCAAGAGCGATCAAATGAAGAAGGTGACAACAAATTTTAGTTTAAAATGAAGCAGTCAATATTTTTATTTTGTGTCTAGTGACCTTGAACAGACCTTGCGAGACCAGAGTACAGGTCGATTTCACCGCGATGTTTTAACGATATACGTAAACGAGTATATTGCAAACACATGAAATGTTGTTTTAGTGAAGGATTACATAATTAAAATTTCTGGTCAAAACCGCCATTCCGGTCAAGTTTTTTATTAGTCGTGGAATGTAATTTTGTTTAGAATAAGATCAATTTAGTATTGATTAAATAACAATTTGAGTTAAACGCGTAATTAGCCACAGTCTAATGGCAGCAACTCATAAATTATTATAAATTATTGAATTGTTAAGAAAAGGAAATGTTGAAACGGATAAAAATGGTCCTATTAACTATATAAATAAAAATTATCCTGTACCAATAAAAAAGAAACATCCTATATTATAATATTCCAAGTACATATTTATTTGTTTATATGTTTACGCAATTCGTATGGTGGCTCGAAAACGACTATGTCTATTTCATAGATAAAAAAACTCCAAGACTTTTGGCGTCCTTGGATTTTCCCCTGAATTTCCTGGAAACCCGTAATTTTGAACTAGAAATTTTTTTTTACTTTTTTGCTCTATAACTTTTAATTCATAAAAAATAGAAAGTTGAAATTTGTCATGTGTATTACGGTATTCAATGCTAACATTTTATGAAAATTACAAATTGAAAAATTGGAAATTGGGGCGTTGAAAAAATTAGGGGACCCGGTACGAAACTTTGGAGAAGACTTAAATTTTGGATTACGTAATAATGAAATATGTTATTAAAAAAAAATTCAAAATTCAAAAATTTTATTTGGGGGCACGGAGGCAATTTTTCCCGAGAGTAAAAATTGTGCTAGAAAGTTCAAATTTTGTATATAGGCTAACCTTTGTAACTTATTTACGAATGGAAAGAAAAAAACCCAAATTTTGAAAAAAGTTGGTCAAAAAACGCATAAACTGAAAATATTTTTTATTTTGTTAAAAATATATTCATATTATTTTAATCAGTTTATATGAAAAATTATTTGTTTTTATATATAAAATTTATATAGAACGAGTTAAATATTTCAATTTAAAAATGGAATATAAATTTGATATGAAATTAAAGCCACACACAAAAGACAGTCGTCGCTTGCGACGGGGATAAACTCTGGAACATTATATTTCAATTTACTGTCCGGTGCATTTTATATGCTCTGATCGATTATATATGCCACCTAAAATTAATTAATTTATCTTAGTTCTAAGTTACTTCAGTTATTTAAGGGCCCTGGTGTATATTTATATTCACCGTCAATTTAGTAATGAACGGTGCTGTAGTAATACAAATACAGTAATACACTTGTCGTTTACTATCTAGGGCCAGTTAAAGCTTTGTGTAGTTTACTTTTTAAAGTCCTGGCTAGAGAGCTGTTGTTTCTTAAACTAATCTTGTTCTAAGCAAATTATTAAAGAAAATAAAATAAAATGGTGGAGTGGTCCTTCTTCAGTCTCTTCGCTTATTCTTTTATTAACTTTGATTTTGTTAACTTTGTGTTCTTCATTTTTTTTTAATATGAGCTGTAGATGAGTACCCAGTAAACAATTTGGTGAAGTGCCCTATTTAGTGACGTTTCTCTCACTATTTCACTTCAATTATAGTTCGCATTAATTTTATCTTCATTTGTATTCCGACAGGTGGAGTAATTTCGCCATCTGTAGCCGATAAAGTAGACATTTTATATGAAAAAATGTGAGAAACTGAACTATAAATGAACTCTTTTATGACAAAAAAATCATGACGCATCTTCAATATGATGTCAAAGTGACTCCAAAATGTTTACCGGGTAGAGATTCCACATACCTAAATAATTATAACTGTATCGCCCATCCTTACTTTAAATTACACGTTACAATGCGCTTGATGAAAATAAAACGTTCTTGATAACTTTGTAAGAACTGTTGTCTACATAGCCTTAAAATTCATTTGCTATCTTATCAACGTAATCTTATAATTATTTGCATTGGCGATAATATAAAAGCAATATGACATATGGTTTAAGTAGCTAAAGTATCGTTATCAACACCAAATTACCTGGAGCTGTTGTTTTATATATAACATATATATGTTAAATATCATAAAATCTATCGACGACATAGACAATATTTAAAGATTTGAATGATCTACGCTGGTTGAAATTATACATCTTGTAATATTACTCAAAGAGTATAGCACTGTAGAGAATAACTTGAAAAAATCAATCTTGAAAAATCATGGCTGTTGTTCTTATTCAACATGAGAAGCAGCCTTACTCTAAGGACCCCTTCTGGCATTAGTACATGTCCAGTTATGCCAAAGTTTATAAATATTCATTGATTGTTTATATATACATTCGTATACCCACCCCAGAATGTGGGAGCTATGCTTGTCAGATTATACCTATGTATAGTTCATACTTGCATAACATTTCTCGTTACGCCTTGAACTCACAGACATTGGTAGCATTGGTAGTCGATGACTAGCTGTGATTATTAATGGACTTGACCCATCTCAATTTCCAAAATAGAATCCCCTACTTTCGCTAAGTCATTGTTTAATGAAAACTATTATTTTTTATATATATTTTATTCAACCATTTGACTTTTTTGACCTACAAGTCGTCGTCACTACCGAACAAAAGAAAGTCTCACGACTTCAAAAACTTCTTGAATTATATAAGCAAAAGGAATATTTTAATTTTATTATAATTGTTGCAAATAATCTTGTTTAAGCAAAACAAGAATATTTAATTTTCTTGGTTTTTAAGGTTAATGAATGATGTCAGATTTATAATTTAAACTGGTTCGTAAAACTTTTTTCATTTATTGTTTGCTTGGCTTCCAACTAATTTTAATAAATAAAGTCACTTGTAAGGTTTTAGTTGCATTATTGCTTTAGTTCACAAAACACGTCCAATTATGCATATATCTCTATCTGTATATACATATTCGTATATGTACCCGTAGTTCTTTCCTTGTATTATGTTTGATTGTATAGGTTAGGCACGTCAGGAAGTGCACGGCCAACGTGGTATCGTCAAGTGATCAAAATGTATTATTATGACAGTCTTGTGAAATAAATATGGCCAACCTGATACGAATACATAAATTAAAGTAATATAAATAGTGATAAATAATGGCATTTACCAAAATGTTTGCACTGTTACTACGACTATATTTAAAAGGAAATCATGTGTATTTGTGTCTCTCATATATTTTTTCTAATATTTATGTAGTACTCGTTTCACAATACAGTACTGCCCTCTTTTTATACCATGAGAGTGCAATACTTTCTCAATTTTACCTTTTACAGTTTTCCATTCTATTTATCCATTTGAACTTGTCTATTACTATTACATTATACCTGTAAAAAAATTATTAATCAAAATCAAAAAATCTAAATTTGACATTTGCAATCAAGGAGCAATCTTAAGTTCTAAGGGTAAATGCACTCACAATTGCACAGAGGAACATTATTTCGAGACGTTAAAATTTGGAAGGCAATTTAGAACTCATTTTGCGATAGAACTCAAACAATATTTTTTCGAAAGTTTAACAATAGTGCAACAAGCGGAAAATAGTTTTTCCTAATAAGAAACACTATTACTCGTAGTAAACATCAACGTAGTCAAATAGGTTTTTAGGTTCAAGAATGGAATTCAACAAAATAGTTTTTTGAAAAAGGAAATTATCAATCACGAACATTTGGTTTAGAACTTACATAAAAGCCGAGCCGAGCCAGTTTAAATCACTGTTGGATTTGAAAAATAAACTGTGGCACAATTCAATCAGAAGTAATTGTTTACATTTTGAATCGTAAATATCTGGGCTTCTTTTTGAAATTCTATTTGTAATATATTCGTATTTCATTTATGTGTAAAAACTTTTTCTGTAATTATGATTTCTTTAGAAATGATTGAGAATCCCACAATATGCCAACAATCATAATAATAACATAATTTGTATGTTTTACCTCTTATTTAAAAATACTCGGAAATAGGAATCGCGAAATAATATCAGCCAGCCCATTTTTGTACATAACATAAATGTATACGTAAATACGCATACACATACACATTCGTATACGTATACGTGTATGTCGAGTATTCAAAGTTAGTAACCAAACTCAGCACAATAGACTTCCATATATAATTCAGGTAAATAAGAAATCAATATCATAAAGCGCCTGAATTGCTTTAACAAGAAACAAGTTCAAGTAAAAGTAGGGGATCGGATGGTGGCAAATTTTGTGTCATTATCAATAAAATGATATTTATGGGAATAACACAGATGACAATTTCTTAATTCTTTGCATGAAAATACTTTTATGTAACATCTCCTAGGAAACCTTTCTGAAGAGGAATAATTGCTTTCCAAAAGTAACATATTTTCCACAGAGGATTAACATGCTGTTTGCTGTTTCATTCTTTGTTGAGATCATTATTGTGTAAGAAAGTTTTTTGACAAGCAGATGGGAAACAGTTCACAAAGTACGAGTATACTGGTTTTGTAATATCGTTATTTTGTTTTCTTGTTTTCAGTTCAATGATCAGAAATTACTTTAAAAATATTCAAATCAGTGAGTAAAAATTGAAACCCAATTTACCTGTTTATCGTTTGCCAGACCACGTTATTTTATCTTGTTTTTAACAAACAATATTTCCGGTTCCTGTAATTCAAATACCCTTGCAAATCATTTTTCCGTTTGAATGAACTGCATAGATTCAAATAATTTACTTAAGCAAGAGTCTTTGCGTTGTACGTTACTTACCATCTACTAATGCCGCTACTTTATGATTAATGTTTTTGTCATTCTGTAGACTTTGACCTATAATTACTGAACCACACTGAACTATAACTTAACCCCATGCGTGAATTGCTACGCCTTTAAGTCTAACATAAAGTTCAGTGACGGCGACGAAAAGCACTATTACACACGACGTTAATTAGTTTCGAGCCTCTGCTCGTCTTTCATAGTATCAGAATAATAGTGAATTCTGCAACTATTTATATTAATTTCAATTAGTTACATTACACTTCATACATTTCTCCTTTTTCGGTGTTATTGTTTCAGCTATTCATAACTTATCTAGTAATAACTTAGCTAATAACTTTAAGAAATATAAAGAGAATCCAAAGACCATTCTTCCCTGCATAACTGTATTTCCTGTTGAAACTATTTGTAACAAATTAATATATTTTATAGCTTGCTTTGTTTTCCCTATGTCTGTCTCCTTTCTGGTCTCCATTACATTTTACGTGTGTGACCCACTAAGGAAGCTGAACCGCTTATATTTTTTCTTTTATTCTACTCTAATCGTTGCATCGATGTTCCCTTCTGTTTACCGTTCCCACTCTTCCTCTTTCGTTTTTCCACTCTCCATCTATATCGCATAATCTGATGCTATATGCTGCAGTCATTCTTTCCCAGAAACTGCATTTTCTCTTATTTAAATCCAAAGTCTTAACCCTAACTGTTTATATATTTCGCACAGAGCTAATTAGCCAAATAGTTTTCCGTTAATAATGACAAGATACTCGGGTAGAAAAGTTTCATGCAAAATAATTCAATTGAATTTAATTGTACTTAATTTCTAGATTAAGTTCTTGGGGGCTTAAATTGACGCCCTGTAGTCCGGGATAGTCCTGACACTATCCGTACGCCTCTGGATTTCAGCACTGAAAATATTAAATTTCATCATGAACGATTTTGTCTTGAGAGAGAACTATTTTATTTCCCATACACTTTTGAGAAACCTTAATACTACAAATCATACATTTTCTATTTGTATTGAGAATATTTTATGTAACAATAATAAACATGTACAAGTATTAGATTATAACCGGAGAAATAAAATCTAAAACGCAGAAACGTTATTGGTACAAAAACAAAACCAGAAATTTATTATTTATTACAAATACAAAGGTCAAATTTTACGTCAGTATTTAAGGTTACTATTAATTGATACTAACACGCGTATATTGTTAAAAGATATATTTCTGTTAGCCGTAAAGCACCTGCTGTTCATCGATCCTCGGACCAGCGCAATATTTTCTCGATTTGATTCTTAACAAAGTATTCACCAGTGAACCACTAAAATCAAATTTTATGAAAATACAGCATAAATTCAATACTATCCTGTATAAAATATACGTTCCTCCTCCAGTTGTGATTTACTATTAGATGTTATATTACTTTTTGTTAAAGTGAGTTATTTCGGTAAAAGAGTAAGAAAATATAAGGAAAGGATTTTGTGTAATCGCGAATGTGCTATCTACAAGGACTTACCACGGATGCATCTAACGTTCTTTGAATGCATTAGGAATTCCTTAGGAATACTCCATGCGTAAACGTCCATTTCTATGTGATTAAAGTAACCATGAATTTTATTTAAATTACCATGATAGGCTTAAAGGGCTCCATAACAATGCCAATGTTTTGAATACTTTCTTTGCAAAAATATTTCGACGCATGGGAAACTGAACTTTCATTGGTATTATATTGTATACACGCGTACAGTCCTACCTATGCAAGGGCTATGAGAACCTTTAATATTATATTTATATTTAATGTTATAATACCGGATTGAATTCCCCATGGAAAACGCCCGCCAAGTCGCTTAGTGTGTAGTGTGTAGTGTGTGTGGTATTGGTGTATCTATATGAATACGAGCATATTCCCAATTCAACTGGCATTGCGAGGTACTTAGTAAACACTTGACTGACTAAACGAGAACGAAAACGAGAACGACAACGACAAGCGACCTTTGTTCGGTGCTTTAACAATGTATCTGTCTACAGTGAAAATGTACTGCCTGTTAACTGTTTGCTGTTTGTATGACCTGACTGTACTTTGGGAACTCATCGTGTGTGCGATTCATAATGTATGAATGTGTTTAATTCAACATGGACTCTTATGACACATCGACAGTTCACACATCACTGTACCGATGTACAGTGCAATAGGCCGGTTTTAAAATCAAACAGTTAATTAAATTCGTTATTTTAAAATAAATTTATATTCAATTAAAAATCGTTAAACATTGGAACGCTATTAAGATTGTAAAATTGATAACAAACGAGAGTATGAATAACGCTAATCTAACAGTTAACTGACTGACCTTTGATTCTCATATCGATTTACACAGATTAAATACTTTTTGTCCTTATCATTATGATTGATTTTGAATTCTTTTAAAAGTATTTACTAATTATAGTTTTAAATTTGTATATTCTGAAATTTAGTTTAGGTAGTGGTATACATTTATAAATGTACATATAAAAATGTAGGTGTATATAAACCCATAGATACTATAGTATATATATATATATATATATATATATATATATATATATATATATATATATATATATATATATATATATATATTATTTAAAAATTATTGCACTTTTATTGATTTAGTCGCTAAATGAATATGATGAGTGAATATAACAGAAGACAGTGACAACTTGCAATTTAGCCAACATCAGAAAAGGCTAACTTCAAATATTGTGTTATTTATTAAAAATATTCAGTGCAAATGAAAATCACAGAGAATATATAATATTAATACTCGGCTATCTTGCAGTGCAATTTATCGCAAAAGTAAGTAATCACAATGCAATGTCCTTGTATTCTTTCTTATCCACAATCTCTTCTTTGTCCGTGCCACTCTTAAATATTGGACAAATATCGGATATTATGTGTTGTAATGTAATGTAATATGACATCGGGAAATGACTCACTCAGAACTCAGATAATTTAAACAACTGCACTCTCTGGTTCGTTATTAAATTGACAAGAAATGGCACACACGAATAATACTCGTAATCTACATGATACTCGTATACATATATACACAATATTACGAATATAGTGCATACTCGTACATTTGCAAATAAAAATAAATTAAATTCATAATGAACAATAGCCGGCGGATTCTGGCAGTATAGTCCAATTCATAAAAAACGAAGATTGAAAAAACAAGATTGTTCTACTCGGCTGTTTTCAACGATCTGTCGATGACAGCTTACTTTGAAGTTTACCCCTGAGCTAATACTTGCTATCTAGTATTTTAACTAATTGTAAAAAAATATTTACCAAACATATCCACCAAGTTCGTTATGTATTTTTTTAAATTAATTTTATTAAACATCGACCTATTTCCGATGCTTAGTGTTTTCAGTTCTTATGGTGTCATAGTATCATATACTCGTATGGGACTTACATCGCTATATAAAAATTAGGATTATTTAAGCACATAATCAATTAAACTTTGATATCAACAAACATTATGCAGTTTTAGCACGTTATATATGCATAAACAAATGTAGGTTACTTTAACTTACGTAAAGTCATGCGTAAAAATATGTTACTGATAAGCAGAGATGTGCGTTTTTCAAATACATACATATACTTAAAATGCAAATACAAAATAGTAAATACCTATTTTCTATTTTGTATTTAAATATCTTTTAAGAGTATAGAATTTTATATTTTATTTGATAGCTTTTACAAACCTATTTTCTATTTGGAAAATACAAAATTATTTTTTCATTTTTGTTACTTGATAGTGATAATCAGTAAATAATATTTAAAAAAAAAAACTTAAAACCCCACCAACATTAGCACTAATTCTAATTTAAAATGATAGATGTGCCTATTATTTTATTATCCTTCCTGTTACATAAGACATCTGATTTTCGTTTACCTAAATTTGTTTATCATATTTTCTTGTTCATTATTTGGTCGAGAAAACAAGACAATCGAGAAAATCACTCCACTACATTCGTTACTGAAATATATATACATAAATATATATTATTTTGCCTACTACCCCTACATGCGACATCCAACATTTATATATATTCATTCATAAGTTGACATTATTTGGACATGAGTGTACTAAATGTGTTGTACTTTTAACGTACAGACTAGTGCGACATAAACATGCGACACTAAAAAAACCCATACTTTTGCTATTTTTAAAAATTCTAGGTAGTACTTTTATGAAGAAAAAATGTTTCAAGACGTTTTGAAACAATAATGTTTCAAAATGAAGTCGGTCTTTATCAAAGAGAATCCTCAGAATTATTAAAAAAAATAACATTTATATTAGTAACATAAAGAGTATTCTATTTTCTCTAAAGTATTTTTAAAATACGTATTTTGTATTTTGTATTTAAATACTAAACTGAAATTTATTTTTTATTTTGTATTTGAAATAGGAAAATAACGAGGTATTTGAAAGCATTTGTGCACATCTCTGCTGATATGTATATATATTTTGATAATAATAGTTCAAATATTACGTGAATAACAGGTAAAATATTTATAAGTTTCTTTATGTTTATTTTTACTATAATATTAACATTTTAAGTTGGTTATTAACGGTAATGCACACTCTATAATTATTTTTACATAATATTAATGCATTTACAGATTATATCTTCTAAAGGCTAAAGTGTCTTTCAATGTCATCTTTCAAATACTTATTTTTAGAGAAGTACTGAAAAGTTAGTTAATCAGAAAATGTTGATCTTTTTCATTTGGAGTTAATCTTTGTCAATGGTATTTCATTATACATGATATTTACATATTAACTAAACTTCTTTACCAATAAATCTTTGATGGAATATCAAGATTTATTGGCATCAAAACATTATCAAAGGATACGATATAGATATTTAGTTTTATCAAACTCTTTAGAAATTTTAACATTTGTATTCTTTAATAGAAAATATTTCAACATTATCATATACATTCAGTTGTATTTAGAAAGTAGGAAAATAGAAATATCTGTGGTGATCCTTAACCGTCATCGTTAGTGAGCAACTCGAATTTAGGTAAAGACATATTAGATGAAAACTTGTTGCACTCAGTAAGAACGCAAATAATTTGTAAAATCAGCTGTACTCACACTATCAACATATATAAACATACATAAAGCATAAAGCAAACTAAACGCGGAGTCAAACTAAAAATTTCATACAAAAGATGAATATTGCCTGAATCTGTTTTAGTACACTCATGAAATCTGTGTCTTTAAATCTGATTTAAAGGAACGTAATCGTCTACTTGTTACTAAAGTTGACAGTTTTACGATGTCTCATTAATGGGTAATACACCACTGCCTAATAAAGTAAATTATGGTAAAAATAAAACAAAGTAAATATTGCGCCCAATATTGCGTTATTACCTCTACGTTCTAGACCACTGTACCTTCTTTTTATTGTAATACAATCTGCTTACTGGAACATTCACTTAGAATAATAATATTATACAATTTACATACGATAATCAAACTATTATTTCCCGAAAAAATAATTTTAATTTTAAATCGAGTTTCAGTTAGATACTTCAGTTACTGTCTTTCTTGTTGTTTTCGCAGAATCCAATATTGTATTCTGTGGTTTAAATGCAAGTAGACTGAGGTGTCGGAATCGAAATGTTCATATCTCATGCTCATTTTCTAATTCAAAGACCACCAACAGAGGTAGGTAGAGGATCGTAGTGACATTCATTCTCATTTATATTCATGTTTGTGCAATTTGCTGACACAATTTCCCTATTTAATTGTTAGATTTAGATCGGGTAATTAAATGTGTTATTGGATTGCAATATGGCATATTGAGAGTTACTCGTTTGTATTTGATATATTCAGCGCATTAAAAAATGACTGCAACATATTACGTATGCATTGGTTTTGTATAATGTTCAATTTTAATTCATTGAATTCATATTATTTGGATGGATACAGCTTTATACTTTAAATCTCATTTAAATGCATAAAATAGTCGCCATATTACTTGCTATAAATTTATGGCTCATATAATTATTTATTTATACCTATAATTTATAATTATATGCTTTATGTAATTGTTCATATATTCCTAGCTGTTATTGATATTCAAGTTTATCTGTTAGTGCCATAATTTTAACTGCGTATACGACTATGAACTAAACATATAACACTTTTGTTAATGAAAATTCTGCCGGTTATCTTTGAAAACAAAGTAACTTTAAAGTACACAATTTCACACCCTTATTATATCCTTGACAAAATAATAGTCAACATCTTTAAGGTGCTGATGCTGATTCTGCTTTCGGATTAAGTTATTGTTTCGGTAAATTGTTTATGTCAATATGTAATTATAAACAGATTAAGAACGGTGTATAAAGAAATGCAACACTTCTAAGTGAATTTTTTTCGAAGTTAAACTCCTCAGGCTTCACTTGTCCAAAGATAGAACCTTATTAGAAGGACAACACTTCGTTAATATTTCGTTTTCATAAAGTTTCAGTGACTTTGTTTTTATGCTAAGTTTAATTTTCGTAATATAATTAGTTCGCACATGAGTCAACTGATTGCAAACCTTAGCTCCGAATCTTCCCGAACCGAGTGAGAAGGGAACTGTGTTGTTAGTGAGAGAACAAACGTGTATACGAGTGGGAGAAAACACACGGCACGAACAAAGCTAAACTGGTAGTCGAGCCGTGTTTGGTGACTCTATAGAATTTTTAACAATAGCATAAGAGGGGATTTTATTGTGTCGTATTTCTATGTATGTATGTATTTAAATATTTTTAAATAGTTTTTGTGCACAGCTCTGTTCATGATGTCACCATCAAATGCATGCAACCAAGCTTGCCCTGCGACCGAGAAACAGAGTCGCTGAAAACGTACTCAAAACCAGTTTAGTTTCGTTCATGCCGTGTGTGTTCTCTCACTCGTATACACGTTCGTTCCCTCACTAACAACACAGTTCCATTCCCATTCGGTTCGGGCAGATTCGGGGCAAAGGTTTGCAATCAGTAGCCTCATGTGCGGAAGGCCTAAACGAACGATTTTATTACAAATCACTTTAAAACGAAAAAGTCAACCTTTCAATTTCCATGGCGCCTGTTGCAGCAGAATGACAAAAGAAACAAAGTAATATATTTTTTTGAATTCCCAAATGCATTGCTCAATTAAAAATAATATTAACTAACACACACAGGCATAGCATCAATGAAAATTATTTGACCCAACTCTACCCTAGATCAGTAGCAAGTTGCAACGCAGAAATGAGCACGTTTGCAATCCAGTCATGCACCACGCGGACCCGTCGACAACCTTTGTTTGTGATCTTCAACAAAACAAATAAATGGACTGTTTTTCAACCTTGCTTTTTAAAAGACGTATATAATTCGTAATAATTCATGAATATTGCATTCCAGCTGTCATTCATACATCTGTCCCTTGACAACGAAAACATTAATTATCAAACGCATTTCATGCATATTCGTATATCGTATCGTAGCCGTATTCCAATGTGCACACATTCACACATTCACACATCCACACGCATCACACACGGCACACGGCACGGGACATTTGCAGACTCATCGTCAGAGTGGGAGCAGCAATACTCCTATGTTGGTTTTACTTTAAAACTTTCAAATTTAATGCTTTGTAATAATTTTGCGGCACCTATATATATTTATATTTTTTCTAATTACCATGTTTCTGTATGACATAGACTATTAAAGGGGACACCGAATTTTTATGCTGTCGTAATGAGTTGGCTTAAATCGAAGGCTTAAAAAATGGTGAAGCTTCATTTGAAAAAGTTCAATAGATTTTATTTTAATTGTGTGACGATAGGCAACGATATGAATATTCATACTCATACTATTTGCTACTTGAATTATTTTCCTTAAGGGGGTAGTAAGGTCAAAACGATAAAAAAGAAGCCTATTTTCAATAAATTTTTTTGACGACACAGTTAATATATAATTATTTCTATTATTACTACATTATAAAATGACATTTGAAGAATACTTTGTGAAATTTTCGTAAATAAATGTCAAGAAATGCGACATTGACAGCGAATCTCCGCTGACGTCACAAAAAAAAGTAACATTGCGGTGCCATTCATAACTCATCACTGGATTTTCTAAAATCGAAAAACCAAAATGATTTTATTAGTTGATAAGTTTCTACAGGTAACGCTGTCGAGTTTTTCTATTTTTATTGATTATTCAATTTTTTACAGCACTATAAGTCAAAATACCGATTTTTCATGAAATAAATCAGAAACTTTGCTATTTTAAAATACGTTAAAATTAAAAAATTTAAAAGGTGAAACCAGACAGGTGAAGACTTAAAACTCTATATCTCTGCCAGTTTTATCCCATCGATTTCAAATTTTCACACAATAAACTTAATATGTTGTACAATAATGTAAATAAATAAAAAGAAATGAAAAAAGTTGAAACCTTGCCCCCCCCTTAAGAAATGAATATTTTTATTAGTTACATAAAAGTTATACAAATAATATATTACTTATAAAATTGAAAACTTGATATATATAGTATATTAGATTATATAAAACATTTTTTTAAATTACGACAATTTATGTATTTTACCACTTTTTAATGGAGATAGGTAGATACAATTAAATTTCTTGAAAATTCTTTCTTCTCTTTTAGAACTTTCTATTATGCTCATAGAAATACTACAACTTATAAATCTTTTTTTCTTTGAATGTGCAAATATAACAGATATTTTAAAAATGTATAAACAAATAATATTTTCCCACATTTTATAAAAGATAAGTAGAAACTTAATAAATTCCTTGCAAATTCTTTGTTCCTTTTTAAAAGTTTATATTTTATTCATAGAAATACAATATAGTTACAATATAACTGGCAGAAGAAATAACGCAAGAAGAGTTGAATAATATGCTATGCTCCTTTTAATCCAACAATACTACTACAACAATACACCTGTTTACATGCATACAAGAAACAAGTTATCGTACGTATTATGTATTTACTGCTTTGAAAATAGAAAATGGTTCAAAATTTTGGTAAAAAGAAAAATAAAATAGTTTCTGTTAATAGATCAAAATATATGTATTGATTGAAAAACCAAAATAAAGTTAAAAACTCGATGCAGTAGACAACCGTAAAACGCAGTTAATGTTTACGCGTAGCACGAAAAGGTGTTGTAGGAAACGTATAATCTTAAACTAACAGCACATGAGGCGACTGATGGCAAACCTTAGCCCCGAATCTACCCGACCCGAATGAGAATAAAACTGTGTTGTTAGTGAGAGATCGCACGTGTATACGAGTGAGAAAAAACACACGGCACGAATGAAAGAAAACTGATTTAAAACTAATTTTGAGCATGGTTTGGGCGACTGTATTTGTATGTCGCGGGGCATGCTTTTGATGGTGACATCATGAGCAGAGATGTGCACAAATATTATTCAAAAGTATTAAAATACATACATTTATACAAATATGACACAATAAAATCCCCTCGTCACGGAACACGGCTCAACTACCAGTTTAGTTTCGTTCGTGCCGTGTGTTTTCTCTCACTCCTATATACGTTCGTTCTCTCACTAACAACACAGTTCAATTCTTATTCGGTTCGAGCAGTTTCGGGGCTAAGATTTGCAATCAGTCGCCTCATGTGCGGACGCCCTAAGATTATAGGTTTATGAATTATTTCATTTCTAAACAACATTCATGCACATGTATATGTACACATGGGCTGAAAAGTCTCGGGCCTAACAAAGAAAACACAGTTTTTTTGGTTCAAAATTAGCTTTATTCATCAACGTAATGTCCATCAAGAGCAACGCAATCATTCCAGCGCCGCTCTAACATTTCAATACCACTTTTGTAGAACGATTTATCTTTTGCCTCAAAATAGGCCTCTGTTTCAGCGATAACCTCTTCATTCGTGCGAAATTTCTTACCGGCGAGCATTTTTTTCAGGTCTGCGAACAGGCAGTAGTCGCTGGGAGCCAAATCTGGCAAATACGGTGGATGTGGGAGCAATTCGAAGTTCAATTCATGTAGTTTTGCCATTGTTTTGATTGACTTGTGACACGGTGCGTTGATGAAACAAAATTTTTTTCTTTGCCATATGCGGTCGTTTCTTTGCAATTTCGGCCTTCAAAAGCTCCAATAACGCTATATAATAGTCACTGTTAATGGTATTTCCTTTCTCAAGATAGTCGATGAATATTACACCACGCACATCCCAAAACCGAGGCCATAATCTTTCCAGCCGATTGTTGTGCTTTCGGGCGCTTTGGACGAGGTTCACCAGTTGCTGTCCACTCAGATGACGATCGTTTTGATTCCGGAGTGAAGTGATGGATCCATGTTTCATCCATTGTCACATATCGACGCAAAAATTCCGGTTTGTTACGTTTAAACATGGCCAAACACTGCTCAGAATCATCAACACGTTCTCGTTTTTGGTCAACAGTAAGCAAACGCGGCCGCACCCACTTTGAACAGACCTTTCTCATAGTCAAATGCTCATGCAATATAAAGCCAACACGTTCTTTTGATATCTTTACGATGTCAGCTAACTCACGCAACTTTTCGATCATTCAAAACGATTTTGTGGATTTTTTTTATGTTTTCTGGTGTTACCGCCTTATTTGTACGTCCACTGCGTTCTGCATCATCGGTGTCTCTACGACCACGTTTGAAGTCAGCAAACCAACATTTTATTGTTGTTTCTGATGGAGCGGAGTCCCCATAACACTTTTCAAGCCATTGCTTCGCTTGAACGGTATTTTTTCCCACCAAGAAGCAGTGTAAAATTAAAACACGAAATTGTTTTTGATGAGCACAATAACTCACAAACTACTGAATAGAATATCATGAAATTTTAACAGCTGTCTTTTGAAGGTTAGTATTAACTGAAAAATAGGTGACTGTCCAGCGCCATCCGTCACGCCTCTACAGACGAATAGACGACATAACTAAGAACTGTATAATCGTTCATTCCTACAGCATCTAGCAACCAGCACGGACCTCTAGATATTACAACGACACGTTTTAAAACAGACTACCATAGGGTTTTTGTAATCATTGACTTGTTAAAATAATAATAATTAACTTTAAAATTCTGTTAAGAACACACTTGATTTGTTTTAATAAATATAGTAGTCAAAGATAACTACAACTGCAATAAAACTAGCGCCATCTATGTGTTAGGCCCGGGACTTTTCAGCCCATGTGCTATATGTAATAGCTGACTGTGCTATATGTCCATTGTTCAGCACAAAAAGCAGAAGCGCGTTGAATTGGTAAATGAAGCGTGGAAAAAAAGGAAAACAGAAGGGAACACGTAAATAGGACTAGCGGTATCTGTATGTTTTCTCATATAATTGTGTAGCATCGCCAGTATGTCTACGAAACTTGCTTCAAACAGCAATTTGGCCTTAAATAAATGGGTATGTTATACCTCCCGCTTCCTTTTTCTTTTATGTTTACATTATATAATTATCCCGGTGATGTCTGCTGACTAATCGACATTAATCGTAAGAAAGCTTCAGGAAAAGAAGCTGAATGTTTCTAGTTCCTGTAATAATATTTACGAACATTATTCTGACTATTTCTTATTTATATTTTAACCTGATATCGAATTAGGTTCAATTCAATTCACTCGCCGATGTTCGTTTCAAAAGTGCTTCTGACAAGAAATAGGCCGTTAGCTGTTAGCTGTTAGCCGTTGGCGTGTAACCTCATCTCCATTTTACCCAAATACGAATACGAGTATATTCCCAGTTATTAAAGTATATTAAATGTTTTAAAAATGAAAGGAAAAATTCTTTATTAATCAGGTTATTCTCCTGACCCTCTTGTTTGTGGTTATTTTAGGGCTTCGTGTTTTTTGTTTACGCTAGGCTATGCTTTGCTTTGCGTCGTGTTGTATTGCTCCCGTTCGCTCCCCCTCTCATTCCCCGATCCCATCTGTGCCCGTATCGTGACTTGTGATTACATACTGAACACGAATTAGGTAATAAAATATTTAATTTGATATATTTATTTAGTAGGTCGCGTTATTTCGAAGTCTGGAAAGATTTTATAATAGTCAATAACATAGACTTCCCTGCCTCCTCCTACTCAATTCTCCCCCTGCACTCCTTCTTAATGCTTTACGCTTATTAATTGTTAACCAAGGACACAACAAATAATTATTTAAAAAGAAAATATATTTTTATATTATACATTTATGTTATATGTTACATTTTTTGTCAACAATTCCAGTATTCAATTCCAGTAATTCAATGTACGTATTAATATGTATACGTTTGTATACAAGGATTTTATGCCTGTTTTAATAAATCTAAATTCCAAACCTCAAAATCTTACCTCAAATTCATTCCGCTAAACACAAAATATTACCTAGCTCTTGTCCAACGGAAAGCCTTGAATTTCCCTAATTACGCCACCGATTTTAGGCTGTGATTTGTGAACTTTATTAAAATTTACTATTACTTTTACCGAATAAAATTAGGAGCGGTTTTCCAATACTTACTAACTGGAATAACCATAGATATTACTTTAAATGTAATATGCTACTACCTAACAATATTTATGGTAATCTAACAGTAACAAAAAGGTATTTATGTTATGTTTCAAAAGCCCTAATATACGAAACTGCATTTACAAGTATTATTTATTATCCTTTGCTTTCTAGTGCACAAACTGATTCTTTCCTTTTCAAAAACTTCTCTTGTAGTCAAACCCGACAGGTTTGTTTGTTTGTTTTCATAATGTCCGATTGATTTCATAATGAATCTTCTCATCTGAAAAGACAGAAAAGTTTTTAACAACACGAGTGCTTTTACTCCATTTTTTCATTTCATTGCACTTATCTATTTACCTGCTCATTCAATAAATGTTTACGACAGTCTATCAAATAATATATAATACATCGGGATAGTATTTCCAATAACAATATCTGATTATCACCTAATTCGCCACAATTGTCGACAAATTTCGTAGGGCTTGCACCGGCAGAAAGCTCCTCCCACTTAACCGCCCATACGCACATACTCGTAGACGCGTAGAGAATGGCCATATTTACTACGGCGTAGTACGCGAGTTGTACGCGTAGTAGTAGTAAATCGAATCTAGAAACACTTAATTTAACGACTCTGTAACAATAATATGTATTGAAAAGTAAATATTCTCTGAAATCAAGTAGAAAGAAAAATTTGTTGAAAAGTATGGATTTAATGTTTAAGGCCTGTCTCAGTATGGGACCGTATTTAAGCGACGGCGTATTTGGACGTAAATCGGCGGATTGGATGAGCTACAAGGCAAATCGCCTATGTGTGTCACAGATGTCTGTAGTCGTGTATTAGGGGGTGTATTGGAGTTCTTTAGCACTTATATAATTTATCATGAGAGCAAACTTTAAATTTAATTTTTATCGATACACTACTGGCATTAAAGGGACTTTAGCATTTATTATATATCTGAGTTCTGGTTGGCTCTCTTTCTTGAATTCAAAGAATTAATTTTTCGGTGTCCATGATTCACTGAAATACAAACATAAACTGAAGCATGCTGAACATACTCGTCAGAAGCGATGTCGCCGATAGAACCGAAAAGATCCGTATTACAGCGTAACAACAAGCGATCTTAGGTATCCCCTCCAGTCTGAGGCGGCTGTTTGCATTTACAAAGGTTCGGATAGGATATCGTTGTAGTAGTGGTAACGCTTGGATAAAATTCGCCTTTATACGGTTCTAATGTGCGAGGTAGTGCCGCCCGTATTCGGACGGCTTTGTAGCTTGCAGTCTGAGAGGTCCAGAGAGTTCTCATTACATTTACAGGGCTCCGGCAGAAATTCGCTTAAATACGGTGCCATACTGAGACAGACCTAAGGAGGTACAGGACGTATACGTAAATGATGAAAACGTCGTGAAACTTGGAGGGTCAATACAAATAGTTAAAATACATGCGTCTCAAAATTTTAGAGACCTAGGGTTCATAGTTTTCTTTTTATACATGATTAAAAATAGTCATTTTCCATACAAATCATAATTTTTAGCTCAATTTCACCACATAATATATCTTTTAACCATAAAAAAATGGTGACACGGGTTTCAAAAACTAGGCGTATATAAAAGAATCTTTATGTAACTATTGCAAAAAGAAAATTATCAAAAGGATACCTATTTTCGAAAATATTTAAATAAAACCAGTAAGAAACAGTAAATGTGGGTTATGAGCCGGCAACGTTGCAAATGCCAATTTGAGCGGGAACTTCAAAATCTGAATAAATATTATATAAAATATAGCAATTTATTTGTCAAAGAACCAAATCTCGCAGGCGTCAACACACATAAATTTACAACGTTGCCAAATTTATTATTCCTTTTTCAAAATATTTAATTTGAATTTAAATTGAATTAATATAAATTTGATATTAATTATAGGTAATTTTTCATTTATTAAACTATTATATGCATAAAAAAATCATTTTAACAAGCAAAAAGCAGTTTAATAGGGAATTGAAAAATTGTTTTTCAAAGGTACAGTCCCAATATTTGCTCGTTCCTCATGTACTTCGTATTTTGCATTTCGTATTACCGAGAGATAAACTTCTTGCATTGACGGTACGTCCTGGACCTCCTTAAGTGAAATAAGAAGACTTTATTATTTAGAATATATTTAATAATCATTTATTTATTTTTCCTAAATTTTGGCCCTTTCAGTTTGTAAAATAACTCAGCACAGTTCAGGTAAAAGCTAGACTACAGGGTGGGATAAAAAGTTCAGTTTGCGATAATAAGTACCTAATAAGAAACGCTGAGTTATTAGGCCGGCCGCACATGGGTCGACTGATTGCAAACGTGAGCCCCGAATCTGCCCGAACCGAATGAAAATGCAACTATATTGTTAGTGAGAGAACGCACGTCTATACGAGTGAGATAACACACACGGCACGAATGAAACTAAACTGATTTGCTATTGGTTTTGAGCGACTGTGATTCTCAGTCGCAGGGCAATTACGTTGCATGCTATTAATGATGACATCATGAGTAGAGATGTGCACAAATACTATTCAAAATTATTTAAATACATACATACATACAAATACCTCAGAATACGACACAGAAAAATTCCCTATTGTTAAAAACCGTTGTTAAAAATTCTATAGAGTCACGAAACACGGTTCGACATGGCTCGTTTTTCGTTTTCGTTGGAAACTTCGTTACGGTACTGGTTTGCAATCAGTCGATCCGTGAGCAGACGGCCTTATTTAACAACCCACAAATACACCGTGACTTTGTTAGAACCTGATAAAATAAAAATCATTTGAGTCAAGTACTCTCTTTTCGATGTAAATTTATTCGAAATGACTAAATGACCGTTGCGACATTTTGTAATCTTCAATTTATACTTTTACTGTATACTGTAATCTTTATACTTTTTAAGTCAGAATAATATCTAAGAAATAGTTGTGCTTAATAGTCCTTTATTGTTATTTCAGAAATTTAAGATGAGAGTATTACTATTGTTCAACATTCTCCTAATCGGAACGCTGGTAGCCGTGGTCACCAGCGACACCGAAGAAGGACTATCCACAAACATAGAATTGTGGGAACTAGATTTCGAAGACAGGTGCGCCGATCAAGCCAAAGTGAAGCAAGACATATTATCAGGAATTTCTGCAGCCTATGAGACAAAAGTAAGTCAAAAGCTGGTTTAATAGACCTAAAGTGAAACGTGTCACTTACAAAATCACGTTATGTATTTCAATTAGTGTCCACAAGGCCTATTTTGTAACTACTTGCCTGACGTCTCTTAACTTCTGACGATTTTTCAAAGCCCTATAATTTACAAATTAGGTTACTTATGCCAGTTTCAAGGTATGGGTCCATTTTGCACTTTATTTATGGTCTTCTAATAGGTTTGTGTAAACTTACATAGCTTTGTTTAGAAAATATAGGCCTTTAAAAAATCGTCAGAAGTTAACAGACGAATTGTTTTACATGTGTATCATTCTATTTTCAATTCGATACTCATCATTGATTTCAAGTAAATGACACATTGCCCAGACTGGTGTTTTTTTGTTATGGTGAATAAGAACTACCACCTGTATTACTGCAGTTGTAAATTGGTATTGATAACATGAACTGTTAACTATTCTACAATTTTAATTATTATTTTCTACGGTTTATTAACCAAGTGAGACGAAGCTGCAACGGATATGTAGTATATGCACTATGCAGATGCAGTGGCGAATTAAACTGATTGGCCCCTTTACATGCCATATAATATGGTCTTACAACAAATGTAATTCTCTATACAGATACAATTAATGTAATGGAAGAATCCTTTTCGCCTTCGTGCCCTTTGCACCCGTTGATTAATTTGCTTCTATATGACTTATACGCATATATTCTCGTGGTCAGAACATGATACAGAACAGTATTGTCTCCAGTGTGGGACTGCTCTAAAAGGTATGAAATCTATGAAACCTTTGCGCCAAGGTGGAAAAAACTTGAAAGTGTTTATTGAAATATTGACTATGATCATCCTTAAATTGCTCCAATTATATGTGAAATAAATGTATAGTGTTCTTTTGTTATTTCAGCTTACATCTGACAAGGACTATCATAAATCAATTGCGAGTATTACTTCCATGGAAGACATTCGAAATGAGAAAATTCTTACAGCTGGATACAGTGCGTCTCTTACCAGGAAATTGAAAATGTTTGCTGCCCCTGGCGACATTCGGCTACAAAAGCATGATTGGGATCAGGTAAGAACTAAGTCCAAATACATTTTTGTAATAAAATTTAATTAAGTTGTCAACTTAAATAATCAATTTATAAAATTATCAATTTATTTCATGTTATATTAACGAATTGTTTTATTGGTTTAGTTTGTGACCTTTACTGATGAGAACGAAAGACGCCTGTCCAAATCGAAATGCCCAAAACCAAATATTTGTTACAAAGGTACATAGATTAACCGTATTCACTAAGAATTGGTGTGTTGTATACTATTCTTATTTGATATTTTCATACTTCATTACATAACAATGCTTTTACCATCATACCATTACTTTCCTCTACTCCTTTTTTCATTTTATTCTTCCTCTGCTTGTCATTCCTTTCATCATGTTGTTCATTCTCCCCTTTCTATCGTTTCGTTCGGGCTCCCTCTTTTCTTTTTATATTGCTTTATGTTTATAACTATTTATATGTTTATAACTATATAACTTCTATATCTAACTGACTTCCCCTTCCCGGAGCAATTTGTACGCAATAAAGTAACTCTTACACATTTTTTTCTTGTTTTAAATATATTGTTTTTGTTTCCAGATGTCCAACGATTCCTTGCCAAAGAACGTGAATTGATTCCTATTAGAACTGCACTTGATGAATGGAGAAATTCGCCCAGAAATGCTGAAGACTTTGTACAGATCCTTCCATACATCAAGCAAGCTGCTGAGAATAATAGTAAGAATTTATTGAGATTTGAAATGCCTATTGATGTACGAGTATATAACTGTACATCCTTAGCTGAACCTTGTGTCAATTGCAACCACACTTTGACTACACAGGAACATTGTAGGACATTGTATTTGCTGGAAAGTTAACAAGTGTATACAAATTTTTAAATATTTGTTACAGAATTTCCAACTGTTGAAGAATATTGGGAAGCTTTAGTTGAAAAACCAAATGGCTATCTTAAAGCAAAAGAATTGTGGGCAGAAATAGAGCCACTTTATATTAGATTACATCAATATACAACAAAACAACTAATGAACGTGTATGGCGAAAGTGCATTTGTAAATAACACAAACGTTATACCCAGTTATTTCTTAGGTAAGAGTAAGAAGCTAAACAAACTAAAACGTTCGAGTTGTTTGCTGATTTATTATATATTAATACAGAGTATGTGTTTATTTAGGTTCGAGTAATGGCTTGGACTGGGGAATTGTTGCCGATAATATTTTACCGCATCCGCAGATATATAATGCAATCACAGAATCTTTGAAGAGTCAGGTAATTATTATATATTTATTTAATCGGCTTACTCATTCTCATTTTTATTATATAGTTGTAAAACGTTTTTTTACGGTTAGTACATTCTATCAAAATGAAATCTCGTTTAATCCAAATTTACTATTTAGAATCTTGGAGGTGAAAAACTTTATGGACTGGCACAAAATATGACAATCAAAATGGGCTTAGGAGGAGTAAATAATATTTTTTGGTCGTCCTCCAGATTCAATGAAACTTGCCCAGCAGAAGTTGTGGAGTTTTGTCAAAAGGGAAACGCATTGTAAGAATCTCAATTTCTTTGTTTAATGCACATTATTACTTTTATTAATTACCGTTTCAAATATAATGATAAATTGCACTTATTTTAAAGAATTTATACATGCAATGAAACCGGCTGGTCAGAATTTGTGGATGCACACAAAACTTTGATGAATATAAACCACCAGCAACTGGCTGCGGAAGATGACTTAAACACTTATATTCTTCGATACGGAAATCGTCAATCAGGTAATAAATTGTTAAATCAAATTTATATTCAACATTATAAATATAACATATACTAATTTTTCAAATTTTTGTTGCAGCTGTAAGTGAAGCTGTACAAAATTTAGCAAACTTGATAGCTGTAGACGGTCATCATCTTCATAATTTTGGAATCTTACCGTTGAAGGGTTATGCTACATCTGAACATGAGCACAATAACCATATGTCACTGTTGCTTTTAACCGCACTCAGAGAACTTCCAAAACTTCCATACTATTTAGCTGCTGATATTTGGAGAATGGAAGTTCTTAAAAACCATGAACCCATTACAAAGAATAATCTCATCGATTGGTGGAAAGGAATGCGATTTGACTTTACCAAAGTTCTCACTTATGATGAAGAGTTTATGGATGACTTGTACATTTTGGGAAATAAACCCTATCTTGGGTATGTGAAAGAAACCAGTCCTCAACTAGAATATAACAATTAATAATATTACTTAACATAGTTGTAAAATGATAAACCATTAATTCTTTTAGGAAATTCTTTGGCACTATCTTACAATTCCAAATGTTGTCGAAACTTAAATCCAATTCCAAAGAAAGTAGAAGCTTAGTATCTGAAATATCCAGTGATGAAAGACTTAAGTATGCTCTTAAAATAATAAATTAATTTGAAATGCATATTAAATATTTTGAAATATAATATTTATTTGCTTTTTTTTAGAAATTTAATGAAAAGCGGAATGTCAAAAGATTGGCCAAGTTTAATTAACGAACATTTTGGGATAACAGAAATTGATGCAACAGATCTTCTAGATTACTTCCGGCCATTATATAGATATATGGACAATTATCCGTTAAGACCAAAAATAGTTGATGAAGGCGATGACATACAGGCTATAATAGAAAAGATGCCACAAAACAAGTCACAAGATCTAGAAGCCGAACCAACTAAAGCAGAAGAACGGGCCAAAGTAGAAGTAGAAACTGAAACTGAAACTGAAACTGAATTGCCTTTCCCCATTGACAAAGATGGTGGAGGTGGAGTTACCGTATGGGCCATTACTGTTGTCGGATTAATAATAGTAATTGTTGTTGCATTTGTTGTCAGACGAAAAATCAAGGAGAGACGAGAGAGAGACAACAATAAGAAATATCAAGTTTAAAACCATAAAACAAATATCAAAGTCATTAGCCACTATTTTTCATTATTTCACTTCTATTCATGTTGTATGAGATGTAATTCATAAATGTTAATGTTATTTTATTTTATTTTATTTTATTATAAAAATTAAGTGTAAGTCAGTGTTTTTATTTTGTGTGACGGATGGTGGATGCGAGCGCAAATTTTTGCGGACCTAGTGCATGCAATCTCAGGAAATGGGAGTTCAACTAGTTTAATGTCTTAGAGTAACTTTAAATATCTTTATCTCCATTGTTTAAACGTTCTATCCAAAATACATTACATATATGAGTAGTTTGAACTACATTAAATTCACTTGGGTTATTTCGATCTGCAAAAGAAATGACGTTGAACAAGTAAATTTTAAGTTTAGTATTGGAACTAATTAAGGTGAAGTTCTTATGGCTTAGTTGGTGTTTTACTTGTAATATCGTACTTTACTTGTAATATCATTAGCTCTTTACTTAACACATTCAGTGACCTCTTCAGGGCGTTAAGAAAATGGGATTTTATAGTACCCTAGAAATAATATAAATATAGTTAAATTATAGTTAGTGCACTATAATAACAAATTTTATATTTATTTAGTTTATCGAATATTTTAGATTATTTATTTTATACCAATTAATTATTTATCTGTATTATATAGTAATTATTTATTTTTATGCTTGTAAAAGTTGATCATCTTAGATCAGTTATTAATGTCTCTTATTAATATATAAAAACTTATGTGTTAAATCAATGTCTTGCAATTTGTTTCTATTTATAAACTCGTGCACGGACATCAAAATTTCTTTGCGTCTGCACTGTTATTTGTTATTATTGTAACTCTTCCCATCAATGCATTAACTAGTATACATACTCCTGTTTCAACGAGAACTAGAACGAGCTATATGCAACGTGATTAATGATAATTTGACTTTTAAAATAGTTAGCATGCATGTATCGTTTAGCTTATTTATGTAACTATGTTGTTGAAAGTTAAATAATTAATGTAACAAAATCGTTTCTCAAAAAAAGAGAAAATAAATGTATTCACTTATCAAGGGTAAATTTTTTTTTGTACAAGGGTGACCAACTAATTTGTAAAAAAGAGTGCGCTGACTGATAGGGGTCTGGGGATATTAGAATTTGAGCACCCGATAATATTAATATTCCAATTAGAATTTGATTTGGAGGAAATTTAAATATAAGCAAAAATAAAGAAATTCTTGCTATATAATAGTGTTTGGAAGATAGTACATTTGACGGAGTTACCCATCAGAGATCACTTATCTCTGAATAATCTTATGTAACTAAATTTACTTCATTCGAGCCTAGAAGTAAAGCTATAGCTGAGACTAGAAATTGTACATTTGGATTACGGTTTTAATAAATTACAGTTGGTCACCTTACACATACAAAAATTTCGAATCATGTTGAGGTATTAATTCTAAAATAAAATAAAATTTATAGGTGTTCAGTCAATTCTTTATGATATAAAGGAAAATAAGATCAAAACTTTTACAAGAAATATTACACATTTTTAATTTTTGACATTTATTTAAATTTATATATTAGATAAAAGATTATTATTCTTAATCTGTGTGCAAAAAAATGAAATATTTGGTTTATGTATACAAGACAACGCGGTAACAAACGCCTAATATCTTGTATATGCATATTTGGTTATTTAATTTATTTAACGTCAACCAATATCTGATGCTTTGTCGTTGACTATATTAGCAGTATTTATGCTGTCGTGGCCTAATATATGTGAACACATCGCTGTCTCATAAGTTCATCATGCATTATGCTTCTTAAAGATATTTCTTTTAAAAATACATTTAAACGGTACAGTGACGACCGCCTGATGCAGAATTCCAGACTGCTGTCTGATTTTCGAGTTGGATCCACAGACCAGCGCTATATTCTCTGCATTTGGTGCTTATATAATCATAAGAACCCTTGTTAGGCAACGGTTTAGTCACATATATGAGTTTATTAACTCGAATCGGTTACGTAAAGAGCTGCTACATCTAAAGCAGTGGTTATTCGAATATTGCTGTGCGTAGAACTTTGATTGAAATGTTTAGAATTCTTAGATTATTTTCAATGTACAGTGTTTTAAAAAAATATATATTTACACCGACGACCTCCTACTATTGGTGGTAGTTTTTATGGTATTGGGGTTTCGTATATGTGAACTATACGATGACTAATAATTTTACGATATTTATGAGCTCCTCGCATCATCTTTGATACAACCAAACCCAGAAAATATAGCTTTGGTCCGCGGATCGAACCCGAAAAGAACAGTTGTCTTGGCACTGTGCCGTTAATGTGTGATTAAAAATTTTTGGTTTTTATTAAAAATTTTCTTATTGGAATACATATTTATTTCAATATTATTTTTCCAAAATGGATTAATACTATTTATTGAACATCTCTATAGGATAAATTTCCCATAGTAAAAATTTTTAGTTGTTATGAATATTAATTTTTATCATAATATATTTTATTATAATTTCATAATAAAATACAATACTTGGCTGCCAAAATTAATTCAATTATTTGGGTATCGCAGCAAGATTACAAATCGGATTATTTTTTATGAAGCAAGTACAGTTTTGCAAACCAATTGCTAAAATACAAATTAAATGTAATACATATATTAAAAAATAAAAGTATTTGTAATTTATTATATGATAAGGTTTTGTATTTAATAATAATTTATTTAACTAGTGGCTAATAATTATTTAAATTATAATCGGAATAATATTCTACATATATGTTACGTGTTGCATGTTAAAAAATAAATGTCAATTTTAATGTTGAAATCCTGACTAACTCTTGTTTTACTAAGTTGCGCTATTAAACAACAGGTGCCGTTACTGATATCAGTGCTATTATGAAAATCGAATATAATAGACAGATTATATCTTAAAAGTGACTATTGTTTGTATTGTTATTGTAACAAGAGTTTAAAAAATATATTAATGAAATAAATGTTATGTCTTAACAACACAAAACGTTTTTTATTATTATAAGTTAAGAAACGAAACAACAATATTTTTGTCATTTCCTAGCACACAATGGAAAAGTTATTAATTGTTTCTATTGGTTTTAAGCAAATTGTAATTAGTTACAAATTATCCAGTAATATTTTTAGAATTCATTGATAATAATGCTCACGTAAAAGTAATAAAAGTAACAAATTTATAAAATATAAAGAGTTAATTAATATTAGTAAAACTTCAATCAAGTTACCCTCACGTACATTTACCCTCTAAACATAAAACGTAATCTCATGTATTATTTAACGTAATATTTGTTTATCTAACGCTATGTTTTTTTATTTACCGTAATTTAATATAATTCTATTACATTAAAAATTGACATGCAAACTTAAGGAGCTGTATTTCAATATAATAAATAAAAGTAGAACCATAGCTTTTATGTGGATACGGGACATTGTGGAATAAGAGGAAATTAAATTACGGATAAATTGGCAATGGAATCAATAAATTTGGAAATTGTGAAGAAAGTGAAATTACCTTCATATGAAATTTTTAATATAATCAAAAAATTAAACTTCAATTTGAGAAACCAAGATTTCATTAACAAAAGTCAGTTAAAAGGAAGAGATTATTCCTTTATATGTTACACCCAAATTTAAGTAAGAAAAGATGGTTTAGAAATGAGTCCCGCAAAATTATATCCACTATAATCAGAATCAAAAGTAATCATTGTAAAATTCCAGCTCACCTGTACAAAATTAATATTAAATCCGACGATAGATGTCAATGTGGTGAAGAAGGAACTTTGGATCATATTATATTTGAATACATAAATTTAAGTTTAGAAAGATCAAAATTCAATAGTGAAGTATTAGATGAGATTAAGACTTTTCCTGTTAATACTAAATTTGTGTTAAGTGATTAAAAAAAAATTAGTGAATTAGTTAAATATTTAGAAATTTGTAAAATAGAATTATAAAATGTGAAATAATTATAAAAAATGTTTGATGGTGGCTATGACGAATAAAAGTCAAGGCAAATAAATAAATTAATAAAAAAAATATTACATTATCATTAAATAAATGCAAAGGACATTCGTTTTTATAATATGTAAATATCTAAAATTATATATATTAAACAGGTTTATTAACGTCTTAAAATGTAAATGAAACCACACCGCTGCCTAAAAACTTTCTTTGATTATGTGATTTAACTTTGATAACAAGCAAACCCAGAAAATATAGCATTGACCCGGAGATCGAAATGGAATACATAGCAGTTTGAAATCAAGTAAAATGTTCTTGACCACTGTGTCGTCTATTTAAAGGTTAAAATTTAATGCTTATTATTGCGACAGGTAATTATAATATAACATTACTTAATATCGATTATTGTTTTGTTATAGCTACTATTGTTATAATATTTGTATTATACAGATCGTGGTCGTTTGGCGGCACCTGCTCTCTCTCTCTCTCTTTCACTGAACGGTTTTTAAACAACTGCTACTGGTATATAATATTACAATTCAACATTTTGAAAACAACAGTCCCTATATACGAGGGTAACCACACCGGTAACACGTTAAGAATTCTTCGTTTACAACGATTGGAATCTAAAACCAATTTTAGGTTATAGTTCTAATAAATTTGAACCAATTTATGATCTCAATTCCATTAATTCAATCAAATTTCAATTAATCACAATTCAATTAAATATTCAAGGTAGGTTCAAGTTCATTAATTATGTTCAAAATCACTTTCCCACTTCAAATAAACGTAAATATTATCTAAAATAATGATAAAATTAACATAAAAACATAAAGCAACAAATATGATATGCAAACGTGATATTTACGTTAAAGATTTTATACAAAAAATTTAGTAAATAAAATGTTAAAAAAATCGAAACTTAATGAATAGGATTCAATACATATATTAAATAAAATTTGTAAATTAAATATTTTATATAATTTTATTTTTTTTTAATGTTTTTGCCATTTGGCACTACATTCTTGTGCCTTAACTCATTTATTTACATGTCATTGTGCTTAATTCAATTTTGATCCTTATTAAATCTAAACATTCTCATTTTTTTCAAACGAAAAAAAATATATATAAAATTCCTTATAAAAATAAAAACAAAACTGCTATTGCTACTGCTTCGCTCCTTCTGCTACTGTCCCTCCTGTTTCTACTCTGCCATTCCTTCTCTTTCCTAGTTTTTTTTCTCTATCTCCGCCATCCACCTCTTTCCTTCACTTTCGGCATTACATTCTTCTGCCTTAAAAAGTTTCAGCCTTCCTTCTTCTAATTATTTCTATTTCTATTATTTCTAAATATTTTATATAAATCTTAACATATTTATGTAAAGTATCACAGATATGTATCAAAACTATGTTTAAAGAAGTTATTACAGTTCTGTTTTCGTTCAGATCTTGTATCATTAACATAATGTCAAATTATCCTCTACATTTTATATATAAAGTAAGCTTACAAAAAGAATTTAACATAAACGTTTAAGTAAAATTTTTCTTTTTATTTATGTAAAAATATAACATAGATTATGGTTTAAGATGCATAATATGGTTTACGTAAAATTTCTTTTTTGAAATTCACGTTTTAAGAACATTTTCAAAAAAGATGGTAAGTATAAAACTATTGGAATGGTAGTTTAAATTTATATTTTTTGTTGTCATTCTAATGTTCCGTACACACTAGTGGGACTCTAATAGCAACATGTGGTATCCAACGTTTAGATATTTTCATTCATAAGTTGACGTTCTTTACATAAGTTAAGAAAGAATGTTGGATGTCGCAAGTTGGAGTCGCCCTAGTGTGCAGCAGGCTAAGACGGCACCATAGGGTAAAGTTTCCCATTTCTTGATAACTTTTATGAAATGATGTCAAAATTTTCTTGGTCGAATTTTGCTTTCTCGAATAAAAATGCTAGTACGTTTGTAGTTTGTGCATTAAAAATCGGTTTAATTAAACTATTGATTTAAGAGTTCTAAATCCGTGTATGTACTTAAATATGTTAGTTAACATTAATTTTGAAGACCTTTTGTCACGATAAAAATCTCGATGTATACGGTAAATATATTCCATCGAAATCCGCGTAAAAAGAAATCGTTTAAAAAAATACATACTGTTTTACTGTGTTTTACAACTATAAAAAAATTGTGTAACATTAAAAAAAGATCTACATATATTTTGTTTCAAAAACCTTGAAAATAACAATAATGAAAACACATAATTAATAAATTCTACAAAATATGCTTACAAATTTCATTATTAAAAAAAGAAATACACATTTTAATGCAATGAATTTTAAGTAGAAATAAAAAAAATATTACAACGAGTAGCGTACGTTTATTACCGATTGCACCTACATTACTTTCATTAATGACGTCATGTAGTGTTTCTTTTTCTTTCTTTTTATTAGAGATCGATTTCACAATAACATCCGCTTTGTATACGATATTTTGGAAAATTTCTCATACTTAAAGTTAATAACAATTCCAGACAACAAATGAAACCTAATCCTAAACAAATATCCCGAAAGAAACAAAATTTAATCCTCATTACTAGACGTGATCAATTATAACTAACCCTAAAAAACTCTGGTATCTCTACTACTTTATTGCATTTACAAAACATAAAATAGAAAAACATTTTTGTAAGTTCTATATAGTACAATTATTTTGGAATTAGTGTTATGACAAATAATTTGTATAAAAATGGCTGGTTTTTCTTTTTTATGAACCGTGTTATTTTGAATCCCTGTACAAAAAATCCGTGTAAATCGAGAGTTAGGTGTACTTACTAGGGTTTCTCAAAACCCGGGGTTTCAATACCCGCCGCGACCGAAAATCAGAATATACAAAAACATCTAAATTATCAAGTATTTATCGCAATTCATTTATTATTTAAATTATTACATAATAATTTTACAATCTATTTTATTTTACAAACCCTAATATAGTGATATTCAAGAAATAACAAGGCATTAAGGGACTTATCCCCCAATGTAAATTTAAGTTTGTTGCAAAAAATGGCAGACACCGAGGGTATTTGTTTGTTATCCGTCGAAATTGGTTTTACTGTGCATAGCACGTCATAATGCATCTCTAAGTTCATTTCAGGGTTCATTTTTTGTGTTTCAAAAAGGAGCAAACTTTTGTTTTAACTTTTCAAAATCATCAGACTCTATCACAACACTCATAAAAGGTTTTTCTGTATTTTTTATAATTTAATTTAATTCTTCCTCCATTGATGATTTCTTCTAAGAATAGAAGCAGTAATGAAAGCTGTAAAATTCGAGGAGAAAAATAATTAACTCTGAAGGTGAAATCCTAAGAAAAATTAGGGAGGAGAGTAGAAAGGAGGGTGGGGGAGTAGCCTGAAAAAAGAAAGGTGTATTTTTAAAGGAATGGAATGGCGACAGAGGCAGAGAGAAGAAGAGAAGAAGGCACAAGTGTGGAAGAGGAGCTAAGGAGAAGAGACAGGGAGATACAACAACAGAAAAGAATGGAAAAAATTTAGAAGAGCAAGTAAAACAAAAGATATAAAAGGATTTGGGAGAAGGAGCTACCAGAATACTTAAGAAAAAGACACAAAAAACATGAGAAGGATTGTCAGATTCAGATTGGGACACGAGGAGAAAGAAAACAGATACTGGGCAAATAGCGAGAAAAGGATTTGCAGGGTGTGCGGAACGGAGATAGAAACATTGGAGCACAACAAGTTTTCAAGTGAGAAAGGTAATAAACAAAAAGAATGTTGGTCAATTATTAAAGGAAGGGAAGAGGTGGATGGCGGAGATAGAGAAAAGGAGCGAGGAAAGAGAAGGAATGGCAGAATAGAAACAGGAGGGAGGATAGCAGGAGGAGCGAAGCAGTAGCAGTAGCAGTTTTGTTTTTTATTTTTATAAGGAAATTTTTTTTCTTTTGGAAGGAGTGAGAATGTGTAGATATAATAAGGATCAAAGATGAATTAAGCACAATGATATGTAAATTAATGAGTTAAGGCACAAGAATGTAGTGCCAAATGGCAAAAACATTAAAATAAAATAATGGTAAATGTTAATTTCTTTTCATCGTCATCGGCCAATAACGATGGCCATCGGCTAAGTTGTCCGTAGAATAGAATGTTGTGCAGCAATTCACTCGCTATTTGACTTGTTGAATCCGCCATAATTTTCTTCATATAATTCAGTGTGAATATAGTATTGTGTCATTACGGATTAGAACTTTAATTGCCAATTGGGTAGGTTCAAGTTCATTCATTATGTTCAGAATCACTTCAGCACTTCAAAATCTATTACGGTGGTACAGGATGTACCGTCAATGCAAAAAGTTTATCTCTCGGTAATACGAAATACAAAATACGAAGTATATGAGGGACGAGCAAATATTGGGAAAATGAATTTTTCAATTCCCTATTAAACTGCTTTTTGCTTGTTAAAATGATTTTTTATACATATAATAGTTTAATAAATTAAAAATTACCTATAATTAATATCAAATTTATATTAATTCAATTTAAATACAAATTAAATATTTTGAAAAAGGAATAATAAATTTTGCAACGCTGCAAATTTACGTGTGTTGACGCATGCGTAATTTGGTTCTTTCACCAATAAATTGTTATATTTTATATAACATTTATTCCGATTTTAAATTTCCCGCTCAAATTGGCATTTGCAACGTTGCCGGCTCATAACTACATTTACTGTTTCTTAAAGGTTTTATTTAAATATTTTCGTAAATAGATATCCTTTTGATAATATAATATAATTTGATAATAATATAATTTTAGAGAAGTTAGAGAAAAGATTATTTTATATACACCAAGTTTTTGAAAGCCGTGTCACCATTTTTTTATAGTTAAAAGTTATATTATGTGGTGAAATTGAGCTAAAAATTATGATTTGTATGGAAAATGACTATTTTTAATCATGTATAAAAAGAAAACCATAAACCCTAGGTTTCTAAAATTTTGAGACAGCATGTATTTTAACTATTTGTATCGACCCTCCAAATTTCACAACGTTTTCATCATTTACGTTAACGTCCTATACCTCCTTAACCCCAGCATTTGTGAACAGTTTAACTCTAACAAAGCTCGTTCACTAAATTTCTATTGTTTCACGAAAACACTAATCAAATTCGCTAAAGAACTCCAACATGTTTTGCAGGATAAAATTAGCTCTTCTGAGTTCTGCCAAAATTGTTTGGCCGTTGGGTTTTACGTTTACGTTTGGGATCACGGGTCCGGGTCGGGTAGAGTCGGGTACAGAAAACCTACTATCGATCAGTGATATCTTTTTCTTGATAATTAATGTATTCTCAACATTGCCAAAAATGTTGAATGAAATATGAAATAGAAAGATTCTTAATTAACGAAACCACAGCATTTGGAATTGGTATCACTTCTAGTGACGGCTATATTTTCAGCTACTTGACCATAATGGTGTCCAGGATTACTTTAACCGTTGTGCTAAAAATAGTTTGCAACTATTGCGTCAATGCATTAGATGGACTCTGATAAAATCATTCCATATACTCATACGTATTAAACTTTAATTTAGTTAATGGTGGCAATAATTAAAGTAATAAGAAAGGAAATCTTTGAAGTGTTTCATATGACAAATATAAAATTGCAATGGACTAGACTGCTATGTCTTTGGGTTCGCTCCTTGACTACAGTTATATCTTCTGGCTTTGGTTGTTATTAAATTAAATTGATTATATAGAAACATAATCATAAAAAGATGCAAATCGAAAAAAATTGATACTAAAAATAGTAATAATTATTATAGTCTTTGAATACGTAATTTATTTATATGTTCAAATTAGTTTTAAAAAATGTATTCTATTAAAAAAAAAATATCGAGATTAACTTTACCAAAGCTGGTCCAGTGATACGTTTATTATATGGTAGTGCTCCTGCTCATCTACTTTTACGAATTTTTCCATACTTCAAGTTTGACAAACTTGTGTAAGTATAACGTACTACATGTATTACAGAGCTGCTAAATGCATGTTTTAACAATGCTCAAATATCGCGGCGCCGTCAGAGCAATGTTTGTGAGTTTGTATCCCGAAGCAATGTATGCAACTCGAGTAACATTTTTTTTCGGAAATTGTGTGCGTTCGTAACCCGAGGTACCACTGCAAATACATACATGTAATGGCCAGCATTGTACATGAGAGTTTAGCACCTTAAACTATACGAATAAAAAATACACTATTAAAATACAGCCGTCATCGCTCGAAGTGTTCACGCTGCTTCAGCGGCTAATGACAGCGCGCTCATTTTTTGATAAGCGTTAGTCTGATATGCTGTTTACAAACTTACAGAAGCATATCGTTTTACATCGCAGTTAAAAAAAAGTTATCGAAAAGTAATTCAAACGCAACAGTGTTATTGCTTTGTATTTGGCTGGAAAATCGCAAGCAGCCATTGTTAATGAGCTCGGACATTTACATGTAAACAAAATGTTTGACTATCGGACCATTAATGTTACAATGATACTGGTAGCATCAAAGGTGGACATCCAAATACAGCAACATCGCCAGAATAGTTCGAAAGGTGAAGGCCAGAATTCAACGTAATTCACTACAAAGCGCAGTTTAATTGGCGAAAAATCTCCATGTGTTTGCTCGTAACTTGGGGCGCATATTAAAATTAAACTCCGATTGAAGCCCTACAAAATGTAAAAATTGCAAGATTTAACACTTGCAAAAAAGGCAGTTCGCCTGACAAGAGCAAAGGTGTTGCATGTTGGTGGTGAGCTTGAAAATTTGGTCTTTTCTTATGAAGAAATTTTTACTGTTCAGCAATATGTAAACAAACAAAACGATCATGTATGGTTACAGTGCAAATCAAAATACAAAAATTTAGATCTGCGAAAGCAAGCGTCTGGTATGGACCGCGGTAACGCCCATATGGTCATAGGGCGTAAGGTAAAACAACAAATCTACTGTGAAAAGTTTTTACTTTGTTACCTTGGGCACGTAAATAATTCGGTATTCCCAGTTCATTTCTTGAAAACAATGGCCACCATATCGATCCACCGATTTTTCTATATGGTCCATTCTGTACCAAAATGGACAAAGGCAGAATGGAACAAAATACCATCAGACCACTTTCGTGCAGCGTGTGAAGCTTTCCCGGACAGACTCGATACTATTCAGATGTTCAGCCACCGCACTAAAGGTGGTTACGTCGAACAATAACATTTTTTTTTTAATTTGAAATGTTTTTACGATATACTAAACTTTCTAAATAAAAAATCAAAATTGACAAAATTACAGGAATTTTAATTGGTAACACTTCGAGTACCTTACCAAAAAGTTATAAAAGAGACAATGATCCAGTATTTAAAATTGCCATATAAAAAAATGAGAAAAAAGTTTAATTAAAATTATATTTAAAGTAAGAATTAAAATTCATTTTAATGGCCTACACCACAAGAAGATTAAAATAATTATTTGCATTATATTAATTACTAGAGCTTACCCCCGTCTTTTGATTTGACCTTTTGGCGTGCATGATTTGAATTCAATAAAATAATTCGTAATTACATTTCATATTTAACTCTATTTTTAAATAGAAATAATAAACTCGCTCAATAATAAAATAATTTTTCATATAAATTGACTAAAAGATTATATTTTTTTCAACAAAATATAAAATATTTTCAATTTATTCCTTATTTGACCAACTTTTTTTGAAAATTTGGGATTTTCTTTTCGATTCGTAAATCAGGTACCAAAGTTAGCCCCTATATCAAATTTCAACTTTCTAGCCCAATTTTTACTTTCGGCAAAAACCGCCCCCGTGCCCCGAAATACAATTTTGAATTTTTTTTTTAATGACATGTTTTATTATTAAGTAATCCAAAATTTGAGATTTCTCCAAAGTTTCCTACCGGGCCCTCTAATTTTCTCAACCCCCATTTCCAATTTTTCAATTTCTAAATTTCAAAAAATGTTAGAATTGAACACCGTAATACACATACCAAATTTCAACTTTCTATCTAAACTAATATCGAACACAGGTTAAGGCTAAACAATGATCCACTGCGTTAACCGGTGCTATATTTTCTTTGTTTTGTTGGTATTTCGTTTAATTGTCTAAATGCTAGATATATTGATACCTTTAAGGTAGTTGTTCAGTGACAGTCTGATTTAAAATAATAGCATAGTCCACTACGAATATAAGATTATATCACTTTAATTTCATGCTTTTTAAACCCCTCCCCCGTGCTTGTCGCACCTTGTCACACTTTGCGGAATCCTCACCAGCTTTCCTTGGTGTTACATATGTCACACATTTTGAAATAAAAATTTAGAACTTTAATAAAACAACACATTTATATAATCAATAATCCCAAAATAACAGAACTAAGTAAATGTGGCCTCCCCCTTATTGTCACATCTTATCACAATTTGTTGACCCCCTCCCCTTTGCTTATGACGTAATTAATGGATGACCCCTTACTCCAGTTGAGAACATTGTGGAAGTACAGTCTCGCTTCTCTCACACACATCCAAATAGCCAGGTCAGCATTTAAGGGGTGGCAGACGGGGGGCAGTAGCGGCCCCGTGGCCTCCACATGAGAGGTCCCTCCGCAATAAAGATAAAAGCAATACATTTTTGAAAAACTTGGCGGGAAAAAATTGTTCCTTTTATTCGGAAAATAATTAGGGCCTCCGCTACTTCGTTGCCCCAGGACCTCCACACCTCTAATCCGGCCCTGCAAATAGCATCAATATGTATTTGTATACACACATCCATAGTAATACAGAATTGAACGTGGTAATTACACTGGGTGTTACTGAGCATCTTATTTGCGTTCAGTAGTCGTATAACTATATGTATAAGAGCATTTATTTCGTAGCCATTTGAAACAAAAATGTGTATTCTCCATAAGAGCGTGTAGAAATTACAAAATTATTATTAATTTTTACATAAACACACGGTGTGGTAAATTTTAAAATAATTAGGCTAATATGATTTGTATTTAATTGAAGAGTAATTAAGCAAAGTTTTATTAAAATTCATGATTAAACACATCCAGTGAATAACTATCTTAAGGCGATGATCTAGAATTAAAAAAAAAAACGATTTCGAAAGTATAGTCTTTTAAGAATATAATGTTAAATATTTGTAAGGATATTGACAATATTTTCGTTTCTGCAGCCGCTTTAGAATATATCAATAGGCAAATAGCAACAGCATACTTAAAACTTTTATCTGATTTATCTCAAAAATACTTTCTTCGGGATGGTGTTGTAGAAAAAAAAAAACAGTTCAACCGAATCGTCTGAAACTTTAATATATTATTTACAACATCAATAGCTATCGTTGGAACTAGAATCATTTTTTATTTTCATTAATTTCGTATTTTTTTCATTAAATAAGTAGTAAAAAAAATTTAGTCTTTATAATTAAAATTTCAAAAGCGCGCCATTTTGTCAATTTACAAATATTTTTTTCTCTATTTCCGACCATAACTGCACTCATACTAATTAATAATTTTCTTGGTTTTTATTTATCAGATAAATAGAAGAGCCAAAATCGGCAACACCGTCCAGGTCCAATTTTTTGACAGAATCTACTTCAGCGCCATTTTTAACATATTTAACAATATTTTTAAATTTCAAAAAAGATTTTTTTGTATGTAGAATAAGTGTAATGTAAGCCTAAAAAGTTAAAATATCGTTTTTCATTATTTTTATTGTAAAAAAAATAATTCTCAAAATATTTTAAAGTTTCGAGCTCTAGACAACCTTATGCAAAGTTTTGGATGTATTTCCTATACATAGACACTATAAAATCTGTCAACAATGTAGAAGTTCACCAATAAAACGTAACGAGAAGCGAAATATTTGTTATTTTTAAAAAAGAAAAACGAGGTTCTGTTTGGGTGATTCTTTTGCAATATTAATACAATATGTTATAAATTGTAGTTAAATAACTGTAAGTTCGTATCCACATACAAATATTTGGTTGGTTCAAATATTTTTATGTAAAAATGTTTAATTAAATGAATCGATAATTGACATAATTTTTATGGTAGCCATTGTTACGTTAATAAAACAGAAATTCAACATAATATTTTTAATACAAAATAAAAATGATATAAATAAAGTAAATAAACCTAAATTGCATGTAAATGTTTTTATTTAAATTGTATTACATTATTAAAACAAAAATATAAAATATTCTATACAAACTATAATATTTTGTTTAGAAATAAAAGTAAAAGTACAATTGGATGGTGTTTGCATTTTTGCATAGCTCCGTAAAATTTCACGAAAGAAATAGTTGCTCAAAAAAATTAAATCAAATATTTTAAGGGTACTCTGTTAATTTAAATATAGAAAGAATATAATGTATAGAACATTAAACAAAGGTAAATATTAAAAAATATATATTAAAAGAAATGTAATATGTTGGTGCAATGTTAATATTATTATTTTAAAATAAAAAAAATTATCTTTTTATTCAGTAATTAAAAAACTCTTCAAACGCCGATTTTAACGTATCAACCGATTTTATAAAGTGTTGCTAAAAGATATACAACAAAAAACTGTACATATGTGTTCGTAACAGCAGCGAAGCGCAGCGGAAATAAACGAAGAATAAACGATGAAACAAAATAATATTCTGATCTAACCTAGTCGGTTTGGCGTAGTGTAAGTGTGGGACGGTGTGTACTTGAGTGACGAAGTTTGTTGTACTTTTTTAGTATTAAAATATAAAGAAATGTGTTTTTAAAAATATCTGTTTTTGTTTATTAATGTGAGAATTTGTGTTAAAAAATAAGTGAAGTTTTTATTAAATAAATGTTTACTAGTTATGGAATAAATAAAAGTAAGTTTTGAGCATGCTGTTTTAAAATAATTTTTTTTTGTTTATATACCGTTAGTGTCATGCGTACCGCTTAAATTTTTCTTTAAAATATTTTACATATTTATTTAATTAATATAATAAATATATATATATTATCAATATATATATAAATAATTTTATTTCATTTACTTTTTTAAAATATTATTTATATAATAATAATTAAGGATTTATTTTGCTTTATAATTGTATGTAAATATGGTGGTAAAATTTAGTACTGTAAATGAAATTATTTTTAATTATATCTTAATTCTTATACAATATTAAACCTATGCATATCTAACAAGAATAAGTCTGTACCTCTTACTTAGTTGTTTGTTAGTTACCGGGTATACTCTAAGTAAAAAGTTTCAATGTTTATTATTTTATTTTATAGGTAACCTTTCTTTGTTGATAGTTTAGTTTGTTTGGGTAATATCATATGATCAAATTAATTGTTTAATAAATTAATATAAATATAATTTCGTAACGTAGAACTTTAGTTTATCTTACATAACGTTATGTTTATTTATTCACGTCGACCTATTTCCGAATTCTATCAGCGACGCGTCTCAATATTGGCAGTTTTTATAATGTCTAAACCACACCGCTGCCTAACAAGTTTATAGGCTGTGGTGTGTTTATATAGAGATATATAATCAAAAACTTGATAACATCCAAGTCCAGAAATATAACACTGTTTGGGGATAATAATCAACCTAAAATAGTTTTTACGTGATTTTAATTTCACGAACTTGCAGTACAATGATTTTTATTTAGTTAAATTAAGCCTTGATAATATGACCATTGTCTTGAAATTAGGTAAATCTAAAAGTATCACATTTGTTTTATATTCAAAGCCAGGTTTCCGCCCCATAGGACCTGTTCCATACAAATGCTTATAAGGACGGATATTCGTAGCGTAAATAACTTGCATCATAGGTATAGGTTAAGATACTTATACTATTTCAATTTGTTCTATCATTTTGTATGAAAATAGCGCTACCTGTTTATGGTGTAGTGTTTATTTCGTTTAACAAGTGTATATGATATGTAATTTTAAGTTCGAAATTTTCTCATATTTATTCGGTATTTGATATGTGCGTAATATATGGTAGCACATTTTTTAAATGGTGTAAATTATATAACTATAATATATATTCATCTCACTGGATGAAAGCTTGTATTTTTGCTTTCATAAATCATTTAAAAGTTTATGAAAGAATAACATTATCAGAATTTGACCCGCGTAAATTAATAATTTGGCTCGTCTCGTTCTAGCGAGTGACATACTAATACTATTTTTTATTTGTATGACAAATGTTAAAAATATTCTAACTGAAATTGATTGTACATATTTGTTTACTATGTGTTTGTGTACAAATATAGCAGCTATACAAAAGTGAAATTAGAATAACTTAAATAAAATTGTAATATAGATATGTTCATCACCTAGAAAATATGTTTTATTATGTCTTTTCATGGTTAGTCACTTGACATTCAGTATTTACTCTTTAAATACCTTGAAATTGTATCAGTTGTCTGATAAGATATAAGGAACGGTGCGAGCAGTGCACATTGCATAGACTTAAAGCGTCCTATGGACCATTCTAGGGATCATATGTCGTTGTTATCTAACAAAGCGTGAGCAGAGCTGGCGTTAGGATTTTGGGTGCTGAGAATTTGTAAATTGATACTTTTTGTATTTGATTGGGACATGCAAAGTCAATACCAAAGCAACTGGAAGTAATTATTATGTTAGAAACGTCGATATTAGTGAGTCACAATTTTGGTCCCGGGTAGTACATTCAAAGTGATGAACTTTTTTTGCTTTCATTTTAAATTTGTGTAAATTTAATTATAAACAATTAATTTTAAGAAATTAATACAATTTAAAAGTCTTTTGAGCACGGAACCTCGGTCTGGGTTCGAAAAACAAACACCTGAGTCGGCCCAGTACTACAAATGAGACTTTAAACGTAATCATGCAGATTTAAATCCTTATTTTGTTACTGTTTAATTGGTGTCCGTTAACTTTTGACGATTTTTCGATGGCCTATATTTTCAAATTAAACTATTTATACTCACTCAAAGGTATGAGATTTATTGTACTCTTTATTTAAAGTCGGCTCATAGTTTTGTATAAACTTATATAATCTAATTTAGAAAATATAGACCTTAGAAAAATCGTCAAAAGTTAATTTCATTAAAGTCACTCAGTTAAACATGTACAAAATAAGTGCCTAAGGCGTTTAATGTCCTCCTATTTTTGCTCCTATTAGGAGTACACATAATCAAATTCATTTTGATAAAAATTAAACACGACACTGCACTGGTCCGGGAAAAGACTCCAAAAACTCACATTAAGCATACATTCTCTCTGATAACAATTAAAAATTCAATTAGGGAAATAAATTTATTAAAAAAGATGTTTTTTTTTGCTGTAGTACAAAACAAATTAAAATAAACAAAGCACAATAAAAAAAAATTGTTAGCTACAATGAGTGTATTTTTTTATGTATAAGTTTTTAATATTTTCTAAACATTTTAAATAAAAAAATAAGGTGTAGAGAATCTTTTTAGATATATTTAATTGTCTTTTAATTTTGTAGTCTATGTGTATTATTGTACATAAAGTAATCGATTGTAATTCTGTCAATTTTCAATTATCTTGAAATTTTAATCACATATTTTCATAGATGAATGAAGTTTTCTCGATTCTACTTGGTGGAAGACAAGGTAATGATTAAAAGTTATGAAATTTGTTTATTAAAGTATGATAATAAGAAATTATAAATTACTGTGCATATATTTTTTTCATGTCAAGAATTTATAATTCGAGTACTTTTGGTCCTAAACTTCATCTAGAAAGTTAAACAAAAGCAAGATTTTTATTCGACATGAAAACACTAACGTGTTTTTTATTTAAATAATAAAATTCTATTGTTTATCTTCCACACAATGTATGTTAATTGCAATCAATTGTTGTAATGAAAAGGTTTTGTAATACACCGGTAAGTTTTACAGTTTAGAAAGAGAAACTTTGGTACTGTATTAGCTCCGTCACTAGTAGAAATAATGTTATACTTTATTTATAACAAATAATTATTTGTTATCATTTAATACACCTTTTTATTAATTCCTAATTTATGGATTTTCAAATATTATGAAATATACTTAAATTAAGTAAAAAATGTTGTCTAAAAATAATGCGTTATCTGCTTTACATACTATAAGAATCATAAAATTCCCTGTCCCTTTAAAACGACCTTTGCTATCATTAGAATTATAAAACTTATCGTTTGGACAGTTTTTTTTCGAATAAATAGTACTAGGTTTCGTTTAAGCCAAATGGTATTAGTATTTTAGGTTATAGCTTGTGTTTTGTATTTTGTTCAAGAGCAAAATCTTGATCAAGAATTTCACGTAAATTTGATTAAAACTATGATATGTATGTATATATGTAGAACTTCTTTATATACACCAATTTTTCTTTATAATCAAGTTCTAGTAACTAAAAGTTATTGCTGGTAAGTCACCTTCCGCTAGTCTGATCACTTAAAATTACCTAAATCAATTTGGTTTTATCTACGTAGATCATTACTAAGTATTACTTTAATTTAATTATTATTGTATAAATATTATATTATTAGTATTAGTTCCTCTACAGTTATGTTTCTTGTATAAACCTCTTGTAAATATCCGCTAATCACCAAACATTGATATTGCTTTTATACATGTTACCTTTTACTTAAATGAAAACTAGTAATATTTAATCTAGAACGGTGTCATTTGTAGCCTATTTTTTAAATCAATAAAGCGCTTTTCATATTCAATAAATTTTAATGCACCATACAAGCCAATTCCAATTATTCACATAAAATAATTATTTGTAACAGTCCTTATTATGGTCGTTACTATGGAATTTAAGATCAAGCTAAATTATGATGAAACATCGTATTTATCAGACGAAAAATTTGACTTTATATACATTCCGTGTACTAATTTTCTTTTTCTAACTTTTCTAAAAATATTTCGTTAAGAAGATTCATAAAGACTACCAAATATACAACTTTCTCGTGCTTCGTCTTATTGTACCTTATTTCACGCTTTGTACGTTATTTGATACAATATCTTACAGTCCGTTTTAGTCGCAAGTAATTGTGATTACTATTTTCATTTCTAGCAGTGACGTAATATTAATAATGAATCCTGGCCGAGTTCAAAGTCTGTAAGTCTACTATCGATTTTCTGAAAAAACTGTTTTTGACTTACTAGAAATTCAATTCAATTGTATACATTTAATATTTTACTTTTGTTGGTCTAACTGCCTGAATTCTATTTTCTTATGCCACAATTACACATATAGGTATAGAATTATTTTATAACCAGTCACAGCTTCTGCATTAGCTGTTACTGTAGTTATACTCAAATAGATTCTATTCCTATCACTAACAACATCCTATTATTTTGACAGTTTTTATAGTTTAGTGACCTTTTATATCTTTATACAATACTGGGAGCAATAACTTAACAACACAGTAACCAGAAGTGTTAATACAAAGAAAAAGAGCTGATATGCCATCTTAAAAGAGATTTCATAACTTTCTCCAACTGATTTTTATGTAATACTTTATTTATAATATCTATTGATTCGATTTTTGATGTACTGTATTTATAAATAGTAACTGTATTTGATGCTTGAAATATTTATAAATAATTATAGTAAAGAAACAAACCAAGGTTCAATACTTCACTTTAAATTTTTCTGTTCATAAGTTTCTCTTAAATAATTAAACTTTCTTGTATGTAAAATTATTTTCATACCGACTTCTTTCACTGTACTATATTTATGTTACTTAATATAGTACTAAATGAATATTTTTTCGTTATGCAAATTTTTACTTGTGTATGTGTAATATTTTTGTATCAGTAATTTATTTTACTTATCAATTTAAACTAGAATCGATTTTGAAAATGTTTCCTATGAGTTAAATTGAAAAGTCACTGCGAGATTTTTGCTAGTTACTACGAGTGTCGAATGCCTCTGGAGTGATAGGGGATAATAGATTATTAAAAATGTATGCAAGCCTTTAATGCCGGTGTATGGTAACCTTTTTTGTTAAATTGTAGGTCGATACTGATATTAAATATCTCTGTTTTGAGCATTAACAGTTTTCTTTATATTCCATTAATTTGCGATGTTGCGAAGCAAACCTTGAGTAGCAATTTTGCCAGAGATGCATGAGGTGACAATTAGTAACCTATTCAGTTTTTCAGGGACTTGACTTGACAGGTTAGGATACCTCTGATAGGGTCCTAGTGAGGCACTTGAAGGTAATATTAAACAAGGGCCATATCAAAAATAAAAGATATATTCAATTTCTAATTTTAGTGCGTTCAACATTAGCACTAATGTTAAAAATACTGAAGGTACTTTCATTTTAATATTTTCTAAAATATATTTGCAATCATGATGTTGCATATATTTTTTATGTAGAGTCGTTACAATGTTTGAAATGCAGATATTAAAAAGTTTTATCTCTTTTTATGTTGTATAAGAATTTGCAAATAAATATTTATTTATTTCGACTTTGAATAGTTTGGTTATAAAATGGGAGTAAAATAAACTTTCAATACGAGTATATTAGGCAGTAGTGAACTGGGAGTGGTATTTGTTATGTGCGTGTGTGCTAGGTGACTGACAGCGCACGCTGTGTCATTTCTGTGCACTTTTTGTACGTCATTCATCACTGATTGCGGCGAGAATTACAAAAATATCTTAATTGAAATATATAGACGTCTTTCACATAGAAACGTGAGGGTATGTATTGCGTGATATGTATGTGTGCTACTCATTCATTCACAACATAGGATATATAAAAGTATATGTTTTTCCAAAACTTCTTACAAAGTGCCACAGTGTGGTAAAGCATCAAAAGCAATTCTTGCTAAAAGAAATATTCTGTTAATGTGTTTATTCCTTATGATAGTATACGTTGAACTCTTATAAACTATTATATGAAAATTCTATTGGTAGTTTTTGATAAATGATAAGTATTATTTTTATTTGTAACTTATAACAGGTTTATCGTATTTGCACATCACAGCACTTTAAGCACCATGCAATTGATTCACTTCCGCATATATTTTTTTTACTTTGACTTTCATTCATTGAACTGTGATGTGACATTTTCTTCATTTTTTTTGATAAAAGTTTTGTTAAAATAATGGTTTTACTAACATTAGTCACGTTCACGCTTTTTAGTACCGGATGTCCATTGAGAAAGTTCAAATTTTGTTTAAAAGAAAAAACTATTTTACACAAAATATTTATACCGTACCAACATATTAATGTGTTTTAATTAAAATTAGTAACCAGGTACTTCAAATGTAATGCAATAATTATAAATCAAGCTCATATTCTGCTATGGATCATCATATATTCAGCCTCATTAGTCAGTTTCATTAAAACTTGTAAAAGTGATCATAGTCCAAAACAGATCAAACGTTGAAAGCGGCGTGCTGTAATCTCAGTTGCTCTATTTATATGTAGTTAATAATACAACATTAGATTTAAAGATAAATCCACTAATTACTGACTTTATGATATTACTATTTGCAGTCTATGTTGAACAGGTTATCGTAAAGAGGACTCTTGTAATTTTAAAATCGATCCAGTAAAACGTACATAGGAATTAGTAATTAATATTATCAATGACAACGTCAAGAATTTGTCACAGTTTTTACACTGATAACTAGTGCAAGTAGCGGAAAAATCAATTCATTTATCTTATCGTATAGCTTATACATGTGTCTAATGATATGTTTACTTCAAACTAATACGAGTACAAGAGATTATTACAATAAGTGAAAAATGTTATAATTTTCATTTTGTTATCCATTTTTGTAATGAACACTTTTTCTAAATTAAATATAAGTATAATATGTATCTGTCGTGAGAATCATAACTTTCAACATCTGTCATCTAAAATTAGACGTGCGAATTTTTTGTGGTTATGTCCTTTCTTCTCAATTCTGTTATATTACTGTCGCATTAACATTAAGATTAACATTTACATTAACATTACGAGCGGTGTACGAGGCTACTTTAAGTTTGAGGTTTAATTCTGTCTATCTAATAATTTGTCTCATAATTGTAATTATATCTAGTGCCAAATTTACTAAACGTCAATTAGATAGATGACCCACCCTGAGAGAGCAAAGTGGCGGTAGTAATTATACTCGATTTATTTATTTTTTATAAAAACATGAATATCAAAGTTATAATTAGCGAAAAACGAATATTTGGATCGCTAATTAATTTGATAATTTTTTACTAATTAACTTGACTACTTAATGGTACTTTAATTTATAGAAATAAATAAAGTATGGTCATCGTAGTTATAGGGTGATCACACTTCTAAAATAGTCAAACGAAATTAATTATAATCTTCGAAAAATTATATTGAATTATTTGGTTAAATTGTTAATCCACTTTTTTATAGATTAGGAATAGATTACGCAATTGATATGCTTTTCCAAAAGAAACAATAAACAAAAGAACAACAATCATACAAGATTTGTTCAATTTATTAAACGTCTGGCTATTTCCGATACTAAGAACAGTTTCTGAGATACTTACACATTACACACGAAAACACTCATTCCTAATAAGTTTGTGATCCCAGAAATTATATCATCAATGCTCTTGGCCACTATACTTTTGAATTATTTGTTTAATGGCATTCTTATTGATATAAATTTGTTTCTAATATAAGTGAATAGATTTTCATTTCATTGACATTAGCCAATAACTTTCTACGCAGTGTATCACGTAACCGAACTGAGTTTTGATAGTTTGTATATTAATTAGTATCATTTAATATTAATTAATATAGTTAAATATTTTCTATTAACAAACATCTTCACTCACAAAATTAATAAAAATTTTAAATTTACATAAATTACGTCATCATTCTCTATCAAATACTTTAACTTCTTGCATATTTTATCAACAAATAATTTTAATTACATAATTAAGTCATCGTCTCTCTCACACACGACATAGTAGCAGTAGATTGTTGTCTGTTTAAATTATAATCAATATTCATGACATCGGACATCATTATTCCTATCTTTAGTGATGCTTCTATGACGTCATAATATCGAAGTTCGAACCTGATGTACTGTGACCGTAAAGCAACATCCAACATGTTGTACACATATTACAAAAACAAAGCGTCTACACCGGATCAACAACGACTTGCTGCATCAGCGTTCAGTTCATACAATGGACCGTGTGCAACGACATATGTACGACAATATTTTAGTGATATTTGATATAAAGGTATGGCGAAAACAGAAACGCAAATGCTGACCAGAGGATAAAGCCTAACTGCGGAAAAAGATGCAAATTTCGTAACACATTACACATACGATTTTAAATTCACATGAAAAAAAACAGCGAAATTTTTCCGCAGTGCTCACTGGGCCTAAGGCCTGTCTCAGTATGGCACCGTAATTCAACGAATTTTGGCCGGACGTATACACGGTACCACGCTTTACCTACCCCACTAAATGGAAATGTAATGAGACCTCGCACACTGCAAGCGGCAAAGCCGTCCGAATAGGGGCAGCACCTACCTCTCACATTAGAACCAAATAATAGCGAATTTTAACCAAGCGATACCACCACCACATCGCTAACCTATCCGAACCTTGTAACCAGCAAACCAGTAAATGCAACCAGCCGCCTCAGACTGGAGGGGATACCTAAGAACTTTCGTTGTATCGCCTCAATCCACTTCGTTTGGAATCTATCGGCGACATTGCTCTGTGAACAAGTATGTTCAACTTGCTTCAGTTTATACCAACCACCAAACAAATACGATAGAACTAAATTAAAATTCACGCCAACCAGAACTCAGACATATAATAAATGCTAAAGTCCCTTTAATACCAGTGGTGTATCGATAAAAATTAAAGTAAATATTTGCTCATGATAAATTATATTAGTGCAAAAGAATTCCTATACACCGTGTTGGTACGGGGTTTGTATGTATTGTGACACACACAGTCGGTTTGCTTTGAGAATACGTCCGAATTCGTCGTCGCTTAAATACGGTGCCATAGTGCGACAGGTCTAAGACTTACTACACTGGTTCATATGACTAGTACTTTTCGAACAAAAATCTTTTAACTTGTAAACTATTATTTTTTTAATCTTTAATCTAAGAAACGAAAAGTCAAAAAGCAAAAGTTATCCTTTCCTTAAATCAATACTTTTAAAGCCACAAAAGAAATTATTTTAAATTCGAATTTGAAAAAAGAAGCTCAACAGGCTATAAGACAATTTATTTCTGCGTAAAATGACGTAAACGACTACCAAAAATATTGAAAATTGTTCAAATTATAATGCAGACAATGAAGAACGAAGTTCTCAGAAAAATTTAGTTGAAGGTTCAACCCTGGTATTGTTTTTAAATGTACGTGCAGTTTGAAATACTTCCATATTTTACTTAATCATTATCGCCTATAGTGTGTTCACAGTTCGCCATAGTGGGAAACATTTATGCATTCTAAAATTATCAAATTCACCAAAAAAACCTGACGGTTATTGCACATAAAGTTTAGAAAAATATGGTAAAGAATTTTTTTAATAAAATATTTACGATTTTTTAATAATCAAGTAATAAAAATGTAAATAAATTTAGACAAGTTGCTATATGAGTGTGACGTCACAATGCATTGGCTAAAGACCATATAATACCAGTAAAACATTGCAAAAATGTTCTCCAAATTTTTTTTAAATTTGCTGGATGATGAACTGATTGTTTTGCGGTACTAGTTGGTCTCTTAGATGTTCTTTCTATAAATTCACAAATATCGGAAACGTGGCTGTGCAATCTGTTAAACGTTCTTGAAACGCACTTGTTGAATAACATCATTTACATAAATACATGTTTATTAAAATGTGACCTGTATGTTCTCAATAATATTTTACAGTTAGCCAGATTGCAAGATACTCGTACGTTTATGTTGTTTTTATTAATTGCACGATACAAATGTACTGACTTATAATTATTATACAAGATTTGCACATAACGGAAAAAGTACATGTTGCTTGCATACTTCTGGTTACCGGTTACTGTGGTTGCATCTTCTCATTTATGTACAGGGTGTTCAGTACGATATTTTTTACATATTGGCTATTGACTCTAGTACTATATTATTCTCAATAGCAGGTATAAATAACCACATTACTTCAAACTCTGTATCATAAATTAAGAAAGTAGCAAAATGTCATTGGAGTGTACGTGAATGAGAATGTGAATTATTTACATAATATATATTAAATCTATGATCTATTTTTTTGCCCTTATTTTAAAGTGCAATGTTATCAAGTACTTAGTACTTTACTTACTTAGCAAGTACCTGAACCTAGACGGCATTCGTACTGAGTAAATCCGCCTAGGACTGCCAATGAAAGTAAATTTTCTTCATTAGCTTTTATATGCAAAATAAAATATGTTGTCGTTCGCATTACTTAAGTTTCTTTCTAAATGTTTTGGTATAATTTATTTCTTTGCTGTGATTATTGTCAATCATTTCCATTTAATTAATATCAATAAATTCAATATCAAAATGACATTTTATAAATCCATAATTAATACAAAGGCGAATGAGTGGTAATGAGTTATTCAACTCTTTCTTTTAAATTTATTGAAATTTGAAAAAACAACATTAGAAGGAATCAAGTGCTGCACTTTAGGAATTCTCGAATCAGTAAATTGTGACAAGGCCGCTTTTAGGATCGGTGGGCATCTTGGCATAAATTGTGCCGCGGTCCTCCTACATCTTACAAACTGTGAATTTTGTTCTTAATTTTTTCTTCTTTAACGTCATTAAAGATTCCTGACTAATTCCCAAATCTCCATGAGACATAAAAGAAGAAAAGAAGGTCATTTCTTCAGCTTGAAAAGTTTAAAAAATCCTGACCAATTCCCAAATCTCCTTGTGATCTATAAGGAAAAAAAACTTCATTTATTCCAAGAACTACTATTTCTGCTTTTGAAAAATAAATTATTAATTCTAAAAATATATTTTTGTGGCTTGAACTGTGGTATCGAGTCGACTCAATCGATATTTTATTGTTTTTACAAACAATAAAGTTTTCCATCTAAATTTAAAATATATCGCCATCAGTGGAATTTGTCCCTTTTGCTAAACGGATTCATATATTTTATCATGAATCATCATGGCTTTTTAATCGAAGCGATAAATCATTTTAGTATAGCCATATATAGCATTTCACCGCAATTGTACCGAGGGTTTGCTGATTTACAATGCACATGACCGTAATGTTACTGTTTGAATATTATAATATTTAAAAAAACAAACCCTGCAACATTGCCCTAAAAATTAAAAAAAAACCTCGGTGTAAAATACAATTTGATATATTTTTAATCAAAATGTCAACTTTCCCGCTGTATAACTTTTATCATTTCTTTCTGGTCTGTTTCATAAATTACCATAAAATAAAAACATGAAAATTGGCTGGAAAAGAGGCTGAAATTAATTTGAAGATATTGATTTCATGTAAATGGAAATGCGAAATATTCAAACTCATGTCCGAGAATTTATGAGGATAGACAGTCTTAGGAAAGTGTCACTAGTATGTGACCGCACTAGCAAGTCCTGACACCTTTTAGTAAAACGTTCGATGTTGCGCTGGTGAGGACGAGCCTTAGGGGTCATCCATAAATTACGTTACACAAGATTCATAACTTGAATACGTCTATACCGACTTATATTTACTTTGCGGTAAAGTGATGGATGTTGTACCAGTGAAGAAACTCCTCTGTAGGGAAGCTTATTATAAAAGATAAAATATTTCTTTGTTTTTGAAATCAAGTAAACATATAAATGAATTGCTCATAAATAATGAGAAATGTAAATTAAAAAGGTTTAATTACAAAAAGTTTTAAATAATAAAACATTTAAATAAGGCAAAACATTTCTTTGTTCACTAAATTTGACTACAGCCACATCGTGTTTTCATATGAGCAAAACAGATTTTTGTTTCAATAGCGAGAAGCCTGTGACAAAACTAATTTACCACTGACCGTTGTACGATGCAAATGTATTTCTAACAAATTGAGTTCAAGTTATAATGTACATGCGGCAATTAAAGTGTTAACGAATATGTCATCCGTAAATATGTGTGGATCCGTAAGGACGCTGCAAGAAATTTTGTTATTTACTAAGGCTTTTAAAATATCCAGTTTTCAAGTCCACAGAATTCGTCTAATGTAAACATTGTCTTTGTAAATGTTTTCTTACTCCTGCCAGGCTGTGACAAATTTGTCACCCAAATAAGTGTAATCTCTTTATTTTTAGAATTTGGAATGTAATCTTAATTTAAAGACATGGATCTAGATTGCTTGTCGGAGAGTTGTTCGATGTTCTAATATTACAATTGAGTTGTGAACTAACTTCTTAATTCGTTTTTGAAATATAATGCAATATAAAAATTAAGGAAGATATATCTATTTAAAGTTTAATTTTCGTTTTACCGCCTAATATTTATCGTATTTATTTTTCGTTGTATACGTAATATGGTTTTATAACAGCTGCTAGTGTTGTGATGTTTAATTTTTCATCTTTTTCTTGTTTAACAGAGATGGCAATGGTAGCCAAATGGTAGTGGAGAAGAAGAATTGACATCTATTAGTAGGCATTTTTGTAAATTTTAAATTTTTTTTGTTATTAAGAGTTTGCAAATGATTATTTCAATTGTTAATTGACTATTTCAATTGCGAGTTGAATAAATATGAGTGCGCGAGACATTGGGCGAGAGCATTGATGCTTGACGTCTTACTGTTGTGTCTTCGGGTTCGATTCCCGAGCCAGAGTTTTATTTTCAGGGTTTGGTTGTTATCAAATAAAAAAAAAGCGATAAAGGCAAAGAGAGAGATAGCAGCCGAGTGTCCTATATGTCTCTTCCTAGCCGAACCGCTGCTGCTGGTTTGATTGATTGGCGGTTAGGTAGGGGGTAAACAAGCAAGCAGACGCTTTAGTAAACTTAGCAGTCATAGTGCTCGGCTAAAAAGAGACACAGAGGACTCTCGACAGCTATCTCTCTTTGCCTTTATCGCAGTATTCAGCCTCTGGTGCACTCCATTCTTGTACCTCTATGCTAAGAACAGAAGATAAAAGAAAAAAGAATGACGCACAACAATTGAAACTACAATTACCGAGTCAGATAATGATGATGATAGCTTGGATTCAAACATAGAATTGAAAAGTTAAACATCAAACAATGACATAACAAAGAAGAATACGAAAAAGAAATATAAGAAAACAGAAAGAGTTACAAGTGCAACGGAAAAAATGTTTTTATTATAAATGTATATATTGTTTTAAGGGCTAATAACTACCAAAAGTTGATGCACTCAAATAAATATTTAAAAAATAGCCAACTTTTGATACAGTGCAGTCTTATATAAACTCAGTTATGGTTCACCTAATTTTTTTTAATATTTTACATTTTTTTTATGCGACCACGTTTCGTAAGACATGAAGATAACACACACACGTGATAAACGCACAAGACGGCAGTGATCTAAAGCAGGAGCGTTGACGGTTACAGCGTAGGGATGGCGATCTGAGATCGATTAATCGAAGTATCGATTCTTTGAGTCGGAAAAATCGATTTTTTAAATCGATTTTAAACAATGGATCCATCCCGTGATCCCGTCAAAAATCGAGATTTGATTTTTTTTGTTGTAAGAATATAACTTTATAATTATTTACATTATTTATAATTATATTATTTATATAGGAATTATAATTATTTTATTCTATCATAAATAACGAAAAATGATTTTTTTAATTAATCAAAAATCACTCTTCACTTATTCTTTAATTAACAAAAAGGCTTGTATTTTTTTTACAAATTTAATAAAAATAAAATCGGTAAAAGATCGTTTTTTTTGGGTTAGTGTGTTAATATTTTATAAAAACTCACAAAGAATCGAAAAATCGATTTTTGAGAAATCAATCTTCTAGACTTCGATTTTTTTCTGAATCCATTCGAATCGATTAAAAAATCGTCCGTTTTTAAGAAGAATTCTAATACACATAAGAACAACGTTAAAAAGTTAACATTTTTAAACGTAGAAATCGCTATAACATAAAATAATAACGAATGCTTATAAATTTTGTGTAAATATAAAAAAGAACGCTAAACTATAAATAATACTGTTTATTTGCTACAAAATCGATATACTCGTATATATTTAACATTTTAATACCATTCTATCATGTATAATGTAACATAATTTTTGTATATTTCACATAACACGGATAGATATAAAAATAACCAGAAAACTTTTTATTTCTATGTTTAGAACTTTTTTTTGTTGATTCCTACAGCATATTTACAAATAATATTGAAGAAGATTCTCGCGTCCCTCGATAGGAAGGCAATAGACAGACACAGAAGTCGAGCGCTTCGCTTCGTCTACGTGTGAGTTTGCATTGGGCCCCGCACTAACAATACGAGTAACTTTAGGCCTGTGTACACCTGCTGCAGTACACTGGTTTTTAACCCAGCAAGTTTTGTATGCGTTCACCGTCCGGTGTATATCGGTATTCATTCCCCTTATGTCTTTTTTTGTTTGTTAGAAACTGCAGGAAACTTTTGTTGTCTCCCCCTCTTTCTCTGACTATTTAAAAAATACTCACAGTCACCGGAAACAATACCCTAGCAGCTAGCGACACGCTAACGTGCAGCGTGCATGTGTCTGTTGTATATGTGTGTGTGTGTGTGTTATAAAATGTAACGTGTCTTCTTGAGGGGGACTGTTCAAGAGTTGCAAGTTGGTCCTATGGTGGCACGACCCGTGACTGACGACAATGGAGACACTCGTAGTTAACCTGGATTACAAGCAGACTTTTGTTTTTTCTTTTATTTAAAATTTTTAATATATTTTTCCGTTACACATTCTGTCTAGTTATCAATTATTAGTCTAGTGTGGTGCAGAATTATTTTTCATCCCTTAATTCTTTACTCAGTGCTAGTTTATAGGCGTAAATAGTTTTAGATTATAGACACTAGGGATGGCGATTCTCCTTAAAAATGATCGATTTTTTAATCGATTAGAATCGAAGTCTACAGAACCGATTTAAAAAAAAATCTAAGTCTAGAAGATCGATTTCTCAAAAATCGATTTTTCGATTCTTTGTGACCTTTTAAATAAAGAAAAAAAAAAACAATAACCAAAAAAAAAGAGAAAACAGTCTTTTATCGATTTTATTTTTATTAAATTTGTAAAATACAAGCCTATCTTATAATTAAAAATTAAGTGAAGAGTGATTTTTATTAATCAATAAAATTATGTATGTTACTTATAGAATAAAATAATTATAATTCCCAATAATTTATGTCCAAGCTCATAATGAATAATGTAAATAATTGCATAGTTGCATTCCTACAAAAAAAATCTAATCTCGATTTTCGAGTGTTTGTGCTCCATTCACGGGGTCGATCTATTGTTTAAAATCGAAAAAAAAAACGATTTTTTCGACTCAAAAAATCGATTCTTCGATTAATCGATGTCAGATCGCTATCCCTAATAAACATTATTGCTGAAGCATTGACGCTCCATGAAGCGACTACATATTGTGCGAGAGCATTGATAACTGCTGTGCCTTCGGGTTCGATTTCCGAACCAGAGTTATATTTTCGGCTCTCGTTCTCTTTAGTTAGAAAAAAAGGTATCGTTTTAGTCTCGGTCTCGTGTCGTCATGTCACATATCACAATTTTTTAACAGAATTAATCAACTGGTTCAATTTCACTTAATGCATCATCACTTTCATCTAGTCTCGGGTTTTTTCAGGTTGACACTACTAACACCTACACTCAACGACATTTTTGTGGCAACTAAAGCCTAAAATGTCTTCAAACAATCGCATTGTAAATAATTTATATTCACATTTATTTTCCTTTAAAACATTCGTTTTCGTTCGGCTACAAAATGTCGTAAAAGACAAAATTATAAAATAAAATATTTAACAGATGTTATATTTCGTAAATGTACGACCTAACCTTTTTCGTAATAAAAAGAGGTTGAAGAGAAAGTTTATGTTGCTGGTATTTTATTTTTCTAGCAATTTTTTTTTGAAATATAGTCAACGAGACTCTCGGGTCTCGCCGTATGTGGTCTTGGTACCGTCTCAATAGTTTTCAGAAATGTCTCGTCTGGTATCGTCTTGCTTTTACGAGACCTTTTACGAGATCATTTAGTATTTAAATAGTGCCTAGGACCTAATAACTTTTCTTTCGGTTCTGTTTATCACATATCACAATTGACTGATAAGTGATAGCGATTTTTTTTCTTTAAAATATTGGCATCAAATTTATATAAAGTATTCGAGTGTACCTGTAAACAAAATAACAAAGATGTCTGGAAATATAAAAGATGTGTAGTATATGGAGATTCAACGGTTTTTTTTACTTACTCGAGGGTTCCACGGAGTTAAGAGACTAGAGATTTCGAGGCTGCAGCGCTGCGAGTTGGGACCTCGAAACAGTGAATCTGCTTCGTCGCTTTGTCTGTAGCAGTCTGTGGTTCGTGAGGTACTGTGTCTAGTAAGTAGTACGGTGAGTGCTGCTGATGCTGCTGACTCAATGCTAAGATATCCCGCGACACCTAGTGGCACCTACGAGTAGTTATGTAGTGTTACCGTTTCCAGAAATGAGGAATTTGATCTGCGGAACGTCTAACGTCTAACGCCGTTTGATTTCCTTCTAAGGCGCATTCCTAATTAACCAATATAGATTAGAACGGGTTTAAATGTACGATGACAATTTATTTGTCTACGTCTCTTGATTTGTAGAAAATATGATTGCATCTTGACAGTTTCAAGACACATTCAATGCTCAATTTTGAAATTTTAAATTCAAATAAATGTATTCAAAAATCGACGACACAGCTGGTGAGAGCATTGATATATGACGCTGACTTCTGTATCTTCGGCCTCGATCTCCAGAACAGAATTATATTTTCTGGGATTGGTTGTTATCAAGTTTAAATTGATTATGTTTATACATACATAAACTAATTAGGCGGCGGTGTAGTTCATCTATCCGAATGGACACGAATGTTTTAAGGGAAAATAAATGTGAATATAAATTATTTAGAATGCGATTGTTTGAAGACATTTTAAGCTTTAGTTGCCGCAAAAATGTCGTTGAGTGTAGGTGTTAGTAGTGTCAGCCTGACAAAAAGGCCGAGATTAGATTGAAGTGATGATGCATTAAGTGAAATTGAACCAGTTGGTCAACTGTGTATAAAAAAAATTCTTCAAAGATAATTTTTTTTTTAATTTGATACAATTAATGGTAATATGCTTATTGTGTGAAAATTTAGAATAAAAACAATAATTAGCCGACATAATATAATGAATTACTTTGTTTAAGACTATCTTAAAAGTAAGTTCTCACAATAACGAGATGTAACGAGAAGAGACGAGACGAGACAAACGATTACGAGATGAGTCCGAGACTAAAACGATATCTATTTTTTTTTCGAAACTAACGAGAACGAGGCGAGATTTTTGAAACTCTCATGTAGCCCTAGTAACGATCAAAAGTACGTTTTACATTGAGACGTACACGCACGTTCTCTATAAAAGCAAATTGTTACAAAATGTAATCATATACATGTCATTTTTTGTAGGTTATTTCATAACAGCGATACTGCTTGTAGGTTTGAATTTGGGCCAAAAGATTCAATGTTTTAGACGATCGTTCCGAGCATGACATAAGTGACACAACCCGTTATTTGTTCCGCCAGACAATTTTATAAGCAGATCCACACACAAAGACAATTCACAAGAATCGCCTCGCTATTTTTTTTCATTTTAAGTTGACTTTGTTCTGATGCTCTAATGTCAAATTTACAGCGGTTAAGTTTTAAATTGCATTATGTCTGCAGAGTTAGGATATTCTTTGTTTCTGGCCAGGGTTCTAACCGTTACGTTTCGTCGACGTTACGTCCTTTTACTGTTCTTATCGTTCCGGTGTTTTGTCATAAACATCTGTTTAGCATTAGTTTGTTCTCTGGTGCAGTGGCACTCATTATTGCGTAGCTCGAATGCATTCAGTGCAACAGGAATACTTAACCGTACACCGTACTGCACACTGTTTGACACTGTACAGTGTACAACCACTTTATTATATGCAGTTCATAACATTTTTGTTGTTTCGTAAAATACATGTGTAATAAAAAAAGTTAATTATCTAAATTAACGACTGCCGTCCGCTTGAATATCTTTAATTAGTGGATGCCTCTTAATACGAGTAGTTGCACAGAATTCTGATTGGTGAGTGGCGCTCGTATATTTTACTCGGCCTATTCACATTCTTGGTACACGACATTTTTCATTACACATTGTGTATAAAATTTAGTGTTGTCAATGATAATTATTTCTTATTATTACAAAGTTTATTTTAAAACCTTTAGGTCCTCAGCACACGACGCGACTGGTTGCAGACCGTAACCCCGAATCTGCCCGAACCGAATGTGATTACAACTGTGTTGCTAATAAAAAAACGAACGTGTTTACGAGTGAAATAAAACACACGGCATGAACGTAACTAAACTGATTTTAAACTTGTTTTGAGCATATATTCAGCGACTATATTTCTCGGTCGCAGGGCACTGTTACTTTCATGCTTTTGATGATGACATCATCAACAGAGATGTTTACGAATACTATTGAAAAGTATTTAAATACATACATACAATCAAATATAACACAATAGAATCCCCTGTTTTGCTATTGTTAAAAATTCTATAGAGTCACGATACACGGCTCGACATGGCTCGTGCTCGTTTTCGTTGAAAACTTCGTATCTCGTTTAGTTTGCAATCAGCCGACTCGTGTGCCTTTTCTCGTGTTTTACCTCACTCGCATACACGTTCGATCTCTCACTAACAACACAGTTGTAATCACATTCGCTTCAGGTAGATTCGGGGCTAAAGTTTGCAACCAGTCGCGTCGTGTGCAGAGGGCCCCTTAATCGTAAAGCGGTAAACGATTTAGTCATTATTTAAACCAGAATTTGTCAGTCATCAGATGGTGACGGTTCAATCAGGGCCAGCCCAAGTGGCAGGTTAGGTGGGCCATGGCCCGAATTACCATTATATAGGAGAGTCAAATTTATATCATTTGTTGTTGTAATTGTTTGGGGGCGCCATGAATATTGGTAGAGTTGGCTAGTAGAACCTCAAATGTTCAATTATTTTTTAAAAAGTCCCTATATTTTAGGAGATATTAAAACTTACAAAAGTATTTTTGGCTCTTTAATTATTAACAGAAAACGTTATAGAAAATGCTAATGCATGGTACGTCACAATCGCTTTATTTTCCTTTTCTTTTAAACAACAGAGAAGCAATTGAATATATATGTGATTCGTTTTTTACGATTGTCTATCCCATAAAGTTATATATTATTTTTTATTAAGTTTTTTTTATTATTTATGTTTGTGAAAAAAGGAAAATAATCTCAATTACTTATTTATTCTGTGACGTCTTATGCATAGTTAAAACATGTGGCTGTGACGGCTATCACTCCGTCAATTTTTGCATATTTAAATAATGAAAACGTCAATATACATATATTAACCTTTATTTTAATCAAACATTAAAAAAACGACCCCTAAAATTGAGTTCACAAGCCCTTATATTTAACCACTACATCAATTATGTAACAGGTTAGACATGACATTTGAATTCTACATATGCGAGTATGGACAAGAATTATTAGTATTTTGTACTATGCCAAATACTTTTTGGGTTATAGTATGATAACATCGAAAAATTATTTGGTTCTAAAAATGGTTTCTTCTTCTAAAAATGTGATTGCGGCAACTATTTCATATATAGCATATTATATTTCATTTAAAATTCAAAATTCACGACACCCAGAACTCAGATGTGTAAGAAATACAAAGGTATCTTTCTTAACAGTAGGGTATCGATAATAATTAGAGAAAAATTTTGCTCTCATGATAAGCTGTGCTAGTGCAAAACAACTCCAATACATCCTTCTGTACTGTACAAGTTTGAATCAGCCTACTTGTGTATTTAAGTAATACGAATACAATTTCTATATCAAGGAAAGTACGAAAAATTTTACTGGAAAACCGGGAATTATCAGGGAAATTTGAAATCATTTTTTGTGGCCACCCTGTAAAGGAATTCATACAAATTTAATTCTAATTTGTTTCTAATCAGCTTTATATATTAAATGGTTTAAATTATAGGGGGTTTAGGGTTATGTTTAGAGTTTGTATTGCCAATAATGCATTTAGTGAATCGAATAGTATTATACCTATAATAGTTCGCGCTATTGTTGGTTTTTGTGATAGCTTATATACTTTCGTTTATAACATATAGTATCTTATCATCCAGGTACTTAATACCCTGTGTAAATATGATACGCTACCATGATTTTATGCTAATTACGACTACTCAGAACAAAACCGTTTTATAAATTGTTGTCACTGCGAATAAGTCAAATGTTACGATCAAATAGAGCCATGTGAAGTAGACAACGCTCTACTTATTACATTTATTTTATTTACTCGTTACAAACAATACAAACACACTACTCGTATACTGCAAATCAATACCTAAAATAATACGCGAGCTATTTTTAAAATAAGTATAACAGTTCATTTACATTCGGAAAAGGACTGTTCATTTTTTCGTTAGTAACCTATTCGCTCGTTAAAAAATATATGTAAAAGCTGTGAAGGGTTGGTTCATCAGTTCTAAAATTAAAGTCATTGCTGATCAACAATATTTAATAAAGGGCTCTATTGATTTCTAATTTGGAACCTGAATTTAATATATATTTTTAAAGGAACACTGTTCATTAAGATATCTTTGAAATTTTTGACGATAGATAGGGAGCTTAGGTTTTAGCCGTAAGGGTTAATAAAAGTATCTTTATTTAGTTTAGTGCAGCAAATAAAAACTGTCATTATTGTGTTCGTTTTGTTCAGATCAAAAGTGATAATCGTTTAATATGTAAAATTCTAATCAAAATATAGTTTTTATTTATATGAATAACTTTTTACCTAAGCAGTTATTTATGTAATAAATATTACTAGCTCTTTATTTAATCTATTTCCTTTGTGGTAAAATTTCTGTGCAAATCGCTCCATCTAGGACTTCACTTTGCAGTGTTTCAATGGACTTACTTACAGGCTACATGCAATGCAAATATATTTAGCTTTTGTGTGGCTTCCAGTTTCATATAACTAATCCTTAAATGTCTAACTTATTTTATTGCATTTATATTTTTTTAGACCAGAGCACAGTTAAGTGAGCGAAAGCGGAATAGGATGAGGAAAAGATTTTGGGGACAATGAAAGTAATTAAACATTTAACATTTAAAGACAAAGAAAAGTGTTTCAAGTAATTACAAAAAAATCAATCCTTAAAGTAGCAAAATATTGCGAATTTGTATCAAAAAATAGTTTCGGGTTAGTTTATCACAACGCAATTTAACCCGGCGTCAGTCAGGTTGGGTTATAATGACCCGTGATGTTTTGAAACGCGCGTTATATATTGTATAGTCTTTTCGTAAATAGCGAGTTCCTTTTTTTATATTTTTTATCTATTACAATCTAGTCTATTAGACTAATAAGCAATTTAACGTTAACGTAATATAATTATAAACATTAAAGATATTGCTCTTCAGCATACCTTATTGTATAATATGAAATATTTAACATAACTATGTATTACGTTTAATTTTATTAAACTAACTCAAAAGGTTTAAAAGTGAAAAGCACTTTTCTATATGTTTCTCCATCGTTATCCAGTAGGTGTGTTACCTCTTCATTAACATGTGTTGTTGGAGTCTTTCCTGGTGACTCTTGGCAAATTTCCTTATTGTAGTGTCCACAGTATCAAGTTCCTAATATGACTCGTTTTTTTTTATTGTTTTTCATCAAAATATAATAATTTAGGAATTATTCATCCCATTAAATTTCCTTGAAACGGTAGAAATCAACCGTTCAATATCCGTGTTATCTTGACCCATCATACAGTTAATTTACTAATTTTCAACCATACAGACGCTGGTTAAAGTGTAGGAAGGGATGGAGAGGGACGAAGGGGAGCCGTGCGATTGATTTCTTCTGCAATAAATTGCTTTGCTATAATTTAATCCAGTAACCGTTTAAAGTGTCCCGTGATTTCGTGTTACATTACTTGTTGTTCAATCTTTGTCCCCGTACGAAGATCGTTCCTCTCCGCATACAGAGAGACAGAGTGGCAGAGTATATATCCACCACATATCTGGTTCTGGTTCACCTTCTGTTATTATTCTTCTACCATAAGTTTGAGCGACTTAGTCAGCAGGTGCATGAAATAAAAAGTACTTGCAAGGCTATTTCTGTCGTCACTACTATTGTCGTATTGTAATTACAGCACTAAGTATTACAGCACACAGCCCCCAGACCTACGTCGTTTTAGCAAAGCTGAAATTTTGAGAATAAATAGTGTAATACATAGTTAAGAGCAGAGATGTGCACAAATAGTTTTTAAAAGTATTTAAATACAAAATAGACCAAGCTCCCAGAGGAATTTCGTTTGCAAACAGTTTACGGTCTGCATATTTTGCAAAGAAACTCGTTTGGGAGCCTGGTCTATTTTGTATTTAAATACTTTTGAAAACTATTTGCACACATGTCTGGTTAAGAGCAATGTGTATTTGCTAGCTTGAAAGCGGGGCACTTTTATAGTTAGTGCTAAAGGTGCAAGTATGATGGATGGTTTTTATATATGTTTTACAGAATATTCTAAAAAACCAACACTCACTTTTGCCAGACCACTCCCGTGCGCTGTACAATCCGCCAGACACTTTAAAGCCCTCTAGCGCTTTAAAGAAAAGTCATAAAATGCTACAGACAATCTATGTACACTGTACAGCGTCTTCATCGTTACCTAACTGAAATTCATAATTTATTTAAGAACAACCTTTTTTTTACCTAATTTATTAAGAGCTGTAAGACTTTTTCTTAAAAGTGCACAACATTCAAATCTTGTTAAGCCCCATTCCCACTTATTGAGTTTTAGAATTAATTTAAGGTTATAACATAAAATACATGTTTCAGCTTGTGAAGTATAAAGAAATACAAACCTTTTTAATAAATAAATATAGTAATTATTACAAAATAATGTATATTACTGACGCATGATGAATTATTTCACAAGTTCAAAATTACATTTAGGGTTAAATCCTTAAACTAAAACTCAATAAATTTTGTAGGGGGGAATAGGGAGGGGCACTTGAAAATATAGTTTGAAGTATAATAGTCAGGGCAGGGTATACTCGTAGTTAGATCCTCGGCAGAAATATGATTAATATTATTGTTCAAAATTTAAAGTCGATCAGATGATTCGTAATTGAGCTATGGTACAGCAAACTTAAAATAGTTTCGATATAAACGTCATTATAGTACAAAAAATCCAAAGAATACCAAAAGAATACTACAGATCTGCCCATACTCATAAACACAAACGCAATTCCTCATGCGAATGAACCAAAATATGTTCCAAATGAACCAAATATGAAAACGCATGTCAAAAAGAAAAAGGAAGAACTGAACATAAAATACAAGGAATATGTATTGGCTAATTGGACGACACTCTGAACTAAACATTGAAAACAAGCTGCTTATTTATAAACAGGTGCTAAGGCAAAAGCCAGTGTGGACGCATGGAGTGCAACTCTGGGGTTGCGCTCTAAAATAAAGTTCTGCGAGGAATAGTTAATGCACCGTGGTATATCCGCAATGACGAATATATATAGAGAAATACATAGAGACCTGAAGATTAACACAGTCGGAGAAGAAATCAAAACTATAGCAGCGAAGCACGATTTGAGACTTCGTAACCACGAAAACATCGCCGTGACGCAAATGTTGCTTGATAGTAATGATGGTCGAAGACTTCGCAGGACTAAACCCTCGGACCTAGTAACCTAATCATGTAGAATTGTTCATTGGAGCAATCTGTACCACACCGTGTAATTATAAAAATGTAAGCTACTAGATAAGATGCTACTAGATTAGTTGCAGTATTATAGCCAATAAAAAAAATTATAGTACAAGAAAGTTTAAAAAGACATATTGTATTATATTTTATTTCGTCACACAAAAGAATGACGGAATCCGCAGGGTCGCTAGCAATGTCGCCATTTCGACGCATACGCTTCAGACACACTTGTATGAGTAGCCAGACAAAGAATACTTAATGCGATGCGTACAATGATTTCCATGCTGATAAGTGGACGCTAACCTTAGAGCTTCATGCGTTGCATCGTCCTCATAGCCGGTAGAGCGCGGTATTCCGTCATGCTGACTCCATATGATATCAGAACGTGCAATTGTAGTTTTTATGCTAAGTATACATTAGGGCCATATTTATGTACATGCCGGTAAAAGGTAAACCACATCAAATGATCATTCTGTCTCGCTGTAAATGTCGTGGGAGAGGGGGCACAATATAAAATAAGACAATAATAAGTGCTGGAGGAGGCCGGTCGAAGCGATGAATATGGGATAAAGTATATGCAAGAAACCTTGAAGTTAAATTGTTGCGGAAACAACATTTCAAATTTTTGTAATTGTTTAAAATTAAGTGTGTAATTGTATGTACGAGAATGTATTACAAAACTAAAGAGTATTTGTTAATACGTATTAAAGTATACAAAAAGACGCTTACCTCATTTTTTAGTCGAAACAAATTATCTGGACAAGTCAACCGTATTAAAAAATATAAAAATAATTCGTTAAACAATAAGATGTTTATAAATAGCTGCTTGTACATACACAGTCGTATAATTCAAATGCTTATTGCTTGAGCTAAAGGTAGCGCAAATCTTCGCAGAAGCACATATCCTTGACGCAGTTCATCGCAAAGCGGCGAGATGTTTATGAATAGCTACTTTAATGTTACTTTTGCGGCGATGTATTAGATAACTGGAATTACAATATGTATCATATACGATACAGTTTGGCGAGAGCATTTGATGCTGAGCTCTGACTACTGTGTCCCCGGGTTAGATCCCCGGGCCAGAATTATATTTTCTGGGTTTGGTAAAATCAGATTTAATTAGTTCTGTGCAACCATAATAATGAATATGGAAAAAAATGATCCACAAAAGATAAATTCGAAAAAGAAAACAGAAAAAAGTGGTAAAGGAAAAAAGAATGAAATGGAAAGATGAAATGGGGGACATCATAGTTGATGATTTCTGTATCAGATCGTGATGCTGAAATAGAAAAAGGACGTGGAGAACGATGGATAAGGAAGTAATTAGAGAAGCACCGACGAAGAATTTGAAATAGAATGATGAAGAAAAGCTGAAAACGTAGAAATATAGATTATATAATATATTGTATGTATGTATAAATTAGGTGTTATAAAAAAAAATGTATATAAATATCTTCTTCTGAATACCCGGTGTTTTAATACCGCCGGATACGGGTCCGGATCAGGTCCGAAATCAGAAAAATATAAAAAACATCTGAATTTTCAAGTAATAATCGCAATTCATTTATTATTTAAGTAATTACATAATAATTTTACAATTTATTATATTTTACTAGCTCTAAAAGTGATATTTAAGAAATACCAATGCATTTAGAGACTTATCCTCCCAATGACGATCTAAGTTTGGTGCAAAAGCAAACACCGAGAATGTTCTTTCATTATACGTTGAAGTTGGTTTGACCGTGCATAGCGCGGCATAAAGATTCTCTAGATTTAGCGTTCTTTTTTTTGTATTCCTTAAAAGGGTAAACTCCTGCTTCAATTTTCCAAAATCTTAAGACTCTATAACAGTACTCACAACAGATTTTAAAATTAAATTAAATTCTTCTTCCATTGATTTATAATATCTTTTTATCGTTATCTACTAACAACATATCTTATGTTTTTTGTAGAATTGACTGCGAAAAGTCTACTCATTACCTGCGAAGCTAAACTTTTAATGTTAACTGTTAATTTGACCATGTAAATAAATATTTCAGAAATATTTTAAATTTTAGGGCTGTGTAATTCGAGCGGCGCGCATTGGGTTTTATTTAATTTTGTATTTACACCAGCAAAAGCATTCGGACCCGTATCCGTCGGGTTTTCTACCCGGGTCCCGGGTTCGGGTTTATTGCCAATACCTGACGGATTCGGGTCCGGGTCGGGTGCGGAAGCCCTACTAATAACTATAATAAATAGTTGATGCACTCAAAAATAAATATATGTATCATAAACAAAAACATACTACACTGTAAACTTTGTCAATAGAGCCAACACATTTACTGAATTGCCGTACTTTCTGGTCACATATCGTTGTACTCGTACATACTATACAAATATTGATTCCTTAATCAATATGAGAACCAATATTTTCCAGGTCTATGATAACTATCAAGGTCGGGTGAATCGAACTTCTACGAGTATTTGTTTATGCATTAATATATAATTCAGGAGATCAATCGTTGTGAGTCACAGATAATTAACAAAGGACCCACAAAGGAACGGAACAATAGCAGTTGTTGAAGACACTAATTATAATTAGATTTAATTAGAGCAGGAAACTAAATGTATATAATCAGATATCTTAATAAACGATATGTAGTTAAACGATTTAATGTTTTGTTGGAATGTGGTTTCTTCGAAAAGAAAGTACAAATCATGTGAGGTGCTAATTAGTTTTGTTCGTGATAAATATAATTAATAATACACATATTGAATTACTGAAATATTGATTGATTAAAAACTTTTCTTAAAAATTATATTTGTCGTATTGTAATTAAGCTACACTACTGTGGTTTAGGAACAAATAGCGAACCAACGCTTTATCTATGCTTTCGTTTTGTGGGCACTTATACACTTACTAAGTGATCAAATATCAATAAAACAGGGTGGCCACAGACCTGGAAAACCTGGAAATCCGACAATTATCAGGCAATTGAATGCAACCTGAAAATATCAGGGAATTTTAGGAAATTTCAATAAATATCAGGGAATTAAAAAAAATATCAGGGAATTTGATTGCGGCAACTATTTCATATATAGTATATTATATTTCATTTAAAATTCAAAATGAAATGAATCAGATAGTTTAAAAAGAAATCACGTAGCTAATGAAAAAGAAATTTGGCGTCAAAAAAAGCTAAAATTTTAGCTGAAATTCGAGTTATTGATGATCAATTTAAAAATCTTCAATAATTTTATCTAATAAATATTAAGAGTTAATTTGTTCTAGTTTATACTAGTCATTAGCTTATTTTTGTCTTACTCAATTTAAGTTACTTTTTATTGACGAGTAATAAATTGTATTTAATTAGTTATTAAACGCCAACTAAGGCAATGAGATAAAAAATAAATCAGAAATATAAATATTTTTTTTTAGTTTAATACCAGATTTAATTATTGGTAATTACAATATAGTCAAAACTTTAAATATTTAAGTGATACGAATAAAATTTCTATATCAGGGAACAGTAGGGAATCAAGGAAATTTAAAATCATTTTTTTGTGGCCACCCAGTAAAACTGCCAACATAGTAGGAGGTCCTTGATCATAGATCTAATCTTAGAAATAGACTGACAAAAATTACGTACTATCGTACCAGACATGTATTTAAAAGGTGCAAAGACAGTCAATGCCAGCTTTGGCTAATAATATACGTGATAAAATATTAAAATTGGAAATCGACATTCGTTAGGAAAAATAGAACAAGGAAAAGGAGACAATATTTAAAATGGATGACAAGATCAGTAACATATAAACTCAAACTAATTAAAAGTAACTAGTAAAATAAAATATAATTGAAGTTTAATTAGAAAAATTTTCGTTTCAAATTAGGATAAGATCTAAAAAAGTGGATTAATTAGTATCGACAGGTTGACGTTACTCTAGGATACTAGTAAAATCTTAGTGTGTTTTTTAGCCTTAAGTTTTAAAGGGTAAAAAGTTTTATGTTTAGTGGTTCAAGATAATTTGACGACTGCAGCAAAGCAAATAAAGAAACAAATCCACTATCATTGCCATTACTATCACTGGCATAAAAATATTCCGGCACTAATTTTAAATGAAAATATAGGCCGGTACTTCCGTGGCTCCTTAATAACACATCTGATTTAGTAACTCACATTTCAATAACAAAAACAAGTCATTGATTTACTTGTTAGGTAATGACCGTGTAATTCGGGACATGGGACACCCACGCCTCAACAACTTTGCGAATTAATCCTTATTGTTACGGTGAAGAGCAGACTAGAAGGTCACTGGTAGAGTTAGAGAGGTTGCTGTGAAATGTAAAACAATCCGTTGTACAATCATAAAAAAGTAAAGTAAAGTAAAGAACCATCTGCACTGGTTCAACATTTTTCTACACAAACTATTCTGATTGTAAGCATGTTTATTAAAATGTGTTTGGTTAAAAATGTATACACACCGAAGCAACCTTTTGCATGTTTTTTTAGTTGTTTTTAATCAGTGTGTTGTAAATTTAAAATAGTTAACTGTGCGTAGTTCATTTATTGCAGTAACTTGCTTTGACATTTATTGTGCTGGTGTAGACCAGAGACACACACACATTTCTTATAAGTGTCTGTCAAATGAAATAAAAGCAGAACTTATTAAGCTCATTACAACATAAATTTACTTTAATTATTAAATAAAACGTTTAATACTGCACCAATGTAAACACTACAATTTCCATCGTCTTTAAATCTCTTACAGAAATTGTACATTTAGGGGTCATCCATAAACCAGGTGGTCTCATTTTGTTCTCATTAGAAACCCCGGTCCGCCCCATGTAGCTAATCGTAGCTTTTACTATGAAAAAAGGATATACAAACAGAAGTGAGAGCAAAAAAAGTTAATGAATAAAATAAATGAAGAAATTTAGTTTCTCTGAACCTCTTCGCCCACACATGACCAAGGCACGTGGATACGGATGATCAATTATTATCAAGAAAACTTACTGCAGTAGAATGTTGGATGTTGCACCAGTAGAGACGCTGCTTGACATCATGTTACATCATCAGTGCTATATATTTTAAGAAATATATAGAAATCTGGATAAATGTTAATCTCTTTATAATTTATTACGTAATTGATATTCTCATTTGGTGTCAACCGCAATAACAAGCATACCACGCACTTTACTTATACGCATATTTCTGAACGGACATTTGAATAAAATTCATTTGAATGTTTGGCAAATCTATTAAAAGTAGGTATGTAGAACACGGAGATAAAGGAAATTGGGCGATTTTGTAGAAACCAGGTCCTTCCTTCCTTTTTACTCCTTCCTTCGCTATGATCTGATTTGTGATGAATTACTTCTGTTACAGCCGTATGATAGAACTAATATAAAAAAGGCCAGTAAACATTTTGGAGTCACTTTGGCATCATATTGGAGATGCGTATGACTTTTTTGTTATGAAAGAGTTAATTTACAGTAAAGATAAAGTTTATGTGAACTTTAATTGAAGTACAATAGTGATAGAAACGTCACAAAACAGTGCACTTCACCAAATTATTTACTGGGTAATGAGTATTATAATGGTCTTATTAATGTAATTGTCATCTCTAAGGCTAACCTACTTCTTTTAAATCTCAAATTCACATGTAATACACTAATACATCGATGATCTTCCTATAACTTTTAGATTTCTTTAGCCTGTACCGCGTAATGTACGAGTATTATATTCCGCTGGTATTTAACTTATATCAAAAACCTTGCTTTAAATTTATTGCAATTAGTTAATTACACATAATTAATATTACATAGCAGGTCCCTGTGTCACCCATCCGGAGATGTGGTGTCTGAGTGGTTGGTTGCAGTGTTCCTCAACCTGTGTACATTTCAGATGGGAAGGCAGAGAAGTTACTCATTTTAAACTTTTCTTTAGAAATAGTTAATATTTTAATTTATAATTAAGATTAACATTAAGCCTATTTAATTATATATTACGTACTGGCATAATGCATTAATTTATGAATGGCCATGTAGAAAATTGTCTTGCAATGTAGTTTCAAGCTTGCTAACTTGCTACAAGTTTATTGAAAGGTTCATTTTCTAGTTCTTATATAGAAATTGTAACTCAGTATGTAAGATTCAACTTTGTAGCGGGTCCAAAATCGGGCTAAATCAAATGTTCTACTTCTACCAGGATGGTTTTACTTATTAACATTTCACAAACGTTTGGTTTTTACCTTCTTGTGTAGTTGAACGCCACACTAATGTAAACTATTATGTTTTATTGTAACTATTGCGTACTTTAGGTCATTTAAATTTGAGTCTAGTTAGATGTAGTATTATTGTTGGGATAGGATTATTTGTACAATCTGCTTAAGGTGCTTACTAAATTTTAGAGATGAACTTGCAAGATTTTTTTTGTACTAATTCAATATGTGCAAGTGCCGATTCGAGAATAGTTTTAATGAAGCTGTCACAGTACATCTGACGCAACATGATGTATTACAGAATAATTGGCTGTTGCATCAAAGATGTGTGGCTGACATTGCATTACGTCATTGCAGAAAGTGTGCGCACATGGACGTACGGCTGTGTCACGTGAAAAAAGTTAAGAGACAAGACTGATAATTAATAACTAGAGATATTGTCAATAGTTATGTAATAACTACTGATGTCGTGTGTGAATAGGTTTTCTTTTTTCCTTATCCTTCTGCACATCCTAAACTGTGGCTGTATGTGATTCATATAAACCTTTGCAGGAGAATAATTACGTATAGTTTAAATTATGAGAGTTCGGCGGCGACTCATTTTTAAAACAAGTTGTGGGATATAAACTGCCGATATATCTAAAAAGCCTATTTTTTTATAATGAATATAGAAACCAATAAGATAAAATTCAATATCGTATTATAGATTTATACCGCTCTTATAACCTCTTTTAAGTATAAGTCACCGCCGAACTATCGTGATTTGGACTATACTTGTATTGTGCATATGCATTTTCATTTTATCTTGAATTTGTGTCATATACATCTTACCAAACTTAGTTTTTTAAAATTCGTATTTATTAAAACATAAAATTGAAATATTTAATAAATAAGTAATAGTTTTCGAATAACTCTTTGTATTTCCAAAAATGTAGGCTCGCTAACGCAGCTCGTATTTTTACGCTGTCGTCAAACATAAATCCATGTCACATACAATGTGTTTGGTACTGGAGTAATAATATTTTAATGGCATAAATTGAGCCTAATTTCATCGACCAAAGGCCTTATATTAGGGCCCCGTTCGATGGCAGCCATTTTAATTTGAATGTTGCGGACATAAAAGTACTAGATACTCAAAAAAGGTTAATGAATTGTAAAGAAATTCTTTGAAAAGAAAATATTACCATTATTATTTACCATTTGCATTAGGGACGGCGATTCTTCTTAAAAAAGATCGATTTTTTAATCGATTCGAATTGAAGTCTAAAGTATTGATTCAGAAAAAAATCGAAGTCTAGAAGATCGATTTCTCAAAAATCGATTTTTCGATTCTTTTTGAGTTTTTATAAAAAAAGATACTAACCCAACAAAAAAAGAAAAGAAAACAATCTTTTAATGATTTTCATTTTATTAATTTTTTTTAAAAAATACAAGCTTTTCTTATAATTAAAGAATAAACGAAGAGTAATTTTTGATTAATTTTAATAAAATCATGTAAGTTATTTATTATAGAATGAAATAATTATAATTCTTAATATTTCATGTCCAAGTTTATAATAAATAATGTAAATAATTGTATAGTTGCATTCTTACAAAAAAAAAAATCGAATCGGTTTTCGGGTGTTTGATTCTGTGAATCTATCCATTGGTCAAAATCGATTTAAAAAATCGATATTTTAGACTCAAAAAATCCCTAATTTGCATGTAATGTTTACATATCCAGTACGGTATTTACCTCTAGACTCTACCTATTATTTTTAAAAATTTCAAATCTGTGTTTTCATATTGTGATTTCAATTTCTTTTCTTTTAGGAAATATTGAATATTGATGTGAAATTGTATGTTTTAGAATATTACATGTGTCATAGGATTCTACATAAAAATAAAAAACTGCATCGCGAAGTATTACGCTATGTAAAAAATGTTTAATTTTCCTAAAATTTAAATCAACAATGATTATTAATTTGGGTCCGAAACGGTTGACTATGATTTAGGCTAGTATTGGTAGATCAACAAAGTAGATTATAAAAAACTGTTTAATGGGCTTGTGTCCTCATTTTTTAGTGGTCGATTTTTCAATTGTTGATTGAAATTGATTAGTGTAATATAAACGGATTGCATTGCATGCTCTGGCCTACATGAAGATGTTACGGTTTTAATAGTAATAATACTCATAAATTTCAGAGAGAATAGATATTTTTCTTAGCCTTAATCAAATCTGATAGTTAATTATCATTAGCCAATGGGCTTGTGTCCTCATTTTTTAGTAGTCGATTTTTCAATTGTTGATTGAAATTGATGTTAATAAATGTGTATTGGCGTGTCTATTTTATTAAATATCTAAATATTGACAGAGATATAGCAATTAAAAGTTTGAATTGTAGTTTTAGCGCTAGAAATGGTCGGCCTTATTTTTATGACGTGAAATGCATTTTAACGTCAGTTATTTGTTGAGTAGGTCAGTGCTGTGGTAATGTTCTGTAGCTGTTGGTAGTAAAATAATCAAATCAAGTCAAAGAATAAGTTTTTATTTTATTTAATCCTGCTAAGGCAGACATAATATTGAAATTTTATTGTTCCTTGAAATAGTTGTAAATAATATTTGATATATAAATACATATAGCAGAGATTTATGAGCTGTAAGGTTGGCAGCGATTGTGATGTTACATGCATTTGGAATGTGTACAACGTTGAATCCCTTTAATAATTAAAGAGACATAATGACTTTTTTAATTGTTAATATATAAGGAGTTATTAAAAATAATTGAACATTTGAGGTTCTAGTAACCCACTTTATCAATATATAGTACACTTTTATAGAAATTAAGACATAGGACACAAGCCCATTATAATCTGATTTTGTAAAACAAATGTAGTTTTAAAAACCACTGGTCGTTGTGAACTTCAGAACTTCACACGCAAAGTACGCATAGGAGTGTTTCATACTCGTATGCCACGACGACGACGACGACGACGACGACGTAACAACGCTTCGTGACGGTGTAAACATTGCGTTCATTAATCATCTGGTAACCCTGACGCTGGGTGAACGTGAACACTGAACACCCGTCAGAATGCTGACTGCCATGATTCATGCTAATAAAATAGTCTGTGTAGTAATGAAAAATTATAATTAAAAAAATTATTAAATGAAAAACCACCTACAAGCTGCCGTTTACAAAACGTTACTGGTTTTCGTAACTTTGGTTTTCGTTTCGGTATTTTATAACTCTTACATACTTCTTATCTACGAATCTATGTATTATATAATGTGTTATAAATACATAAAACTAATTAATCAAATTTCTAAGTAATGTTTAACTATATATATATAGCTAACTATATATTATATTAATTATATACTATATTATATTATTATATACTATATTCTGCTTTGAACTCATAGATATAAATATAGATTATACATACATTATAAGAGAGGTGTGTACACTATATTTTTCGAGTCATGGTTTGTACACTGGGTCTTTGAGGGAACCGAAGGATTTTACGAGTTTTCTAAGCTTTCAAAAATTCTGGATTACTTCTTGAAGTGTTTACTACATGGCCCAGAAGTTGCCAAAGTCCAAAGTTTAAAACCGTTGTTAATAAAAATTGATAAATAGTAAATAACGTGGAAAAAACGGAATATTGTTAAACAATTCGTAATAAATATTAAGATAAACGATTGTAGACTTTTTTATCTTAGACTATAAGCTTTCGAAGGCAACTTTCACTGGCTCGCCTTTGCAAGTAACCTGCCAGATCCGGAATCTGCTGGAACCTTAAGTCCCTACCACTACCTACATTTTTTAGGGGGCATAGGTAAACCGCGCTCTGTACTCATGAGAGATAAATAGAAGTTTGAAATTTCAACTGTTCCTTAAAAGACCCAGTATACACACGAAGGGTTAATAACAGATTTCCTAAGTAACCCATTCGAGTGACCGAAGTCATTTCCCAATGACTCAACAATATTTACCAATTACCAATGTTTGATTAAAATTCCGAATCCCTGAAGTAATACCTGTAAATTTATGGATTTGGATGCCTCCCTTAAAAACACATTCTCTCCATCACACTGCATAATACGATGTGAATTCGGCGAGGGCAAGGGTGAGAATTATCTCACAGCCCTCAGCTCCCCACACAACACCCTATTCTGATCTAGTTCGTGTCAACTCAGTGGATGTTAATTTTAAGATAAAATGTAAACGATATGGACATTCTTATATTGTCACGTTACAGTACAAGGAGAACTGTGGAAGGTAACGATTTGATATTAGGTGTCGTTGTCAAAGTGGCAGTAGCAAGAGCAAATTAATGCACAGCTCTTCAAGTTCATAGTAACGCTTGTAATTTGAATATTTAAATAAATTTGCATATATTGTAATAATTATTCCCCGCTGGATTTGCAAACAGATTTATATGTAGATGAGTCTCCTAATAAATCTTTCCATACTTTTGATCGCGTTGTAATATTCTTTCTCTTATCGTGAATTGTGTTCAAGCAGAAAGTCTGTGGTTGCGTCTGTTAGCGTCGGTTGGTGTCGGGACGTCGCCGTCGGTGGAGTAGGACGTGGAACGTGGGGCGTCTGGTGCAAATGTATCCCCGTAACGGGGAACATCGCTGCTGCGTTAAGTATTCATAATATACGTCTGGCATACAACTCTCAATATATTTCTTCAAAACATTTAGGACCTCCGCACATGGGTCGACTGATTTCAAACTAATCGAGCCGTGTTTCGTGACTCTATAGAATTTTTAACAATAGCATAACAAGTGATTTTATTATGTCGTATTTAAATACTTTTGATCAGTATTTGTGCACATCTGTGCTCTTGATGTCACCATCAAAAGCATGCCCTACGACATACAAACACAGTCGCCCAAAACATGCTCAAAACCAGTTTAAAATCAGTTGTCTTTCATTCGTGCCATGTGTTTCACTCGTATACACGTGCGATCTCTCACTAATAACACAGTTCCATTCTCATTCGATTCGAGGCTAAGGTGTGCAATCAGTCGACGAGTCGACTACCCTATATAATTTTTAACAGTAGCATAATAGGGGATTTTATTGTGTCGTATTTGTATGTATGTATGTATTTAAATACTTTTGAATAGTATATGTGCACATCTTTGCTCATAATGTCACACTTAAAAGCATGCAACCAAGCATGCCCTGCGACCGAGAAACAGAGTCGCTGAAAACGTGCTCAAAACCAGTTTTGTTTCGTTCGTGCCGTGTGTTTTCTCTCACTTGAATACACGTTGGTTCTCTCACTAACAACACAGTTCCATTCTCATTCGGTTCGGGCAGATTCGGTGCAAAAGTTTGCAATCAGTCGCCTCATGTGCGGAGGACCTTAGACACATATGTAGGCGGAAAAATTATGCATATATTAAGAGTATTTTAAAGTCTTTTTTATACGAGTATTTTGTTTCTTAAGTTGGGCATTATTTCAGTTCTACACCAACAATTTATTATTGAGAGGTTGACATTCCAACAACATGTTTTAGTAATTAAGACATTAACAGAGCACAGGTGTTCTAGTTCATTATTATACTCTCAAACAATCCTTCATTTGATATTAACGAAGTTTATTTCTACATAATTTGTGGGTGTACGAAATAAAACCATGCGAGTAAAATAGATTGAATAATTTATTCAAATATTCAACGATAAAATTAATTTACACTTTTATTAAATAACTTTAACCAAAATCTTATAATGTAAAATGGTTGCGAATCATGATACTTGACAGTGTAAAAGCCAGAACACGACTAACTTGCCTCGCTGTATGCCCGTGGCGTACACTGCAATACTCGTAATGTTGCCATGCGTATAACTTCTACCAGAGACAACAATACATTATAATGTTGGAATGTCAGCAGAGACATATCTTATGTTCTGTACTGATTTTGTACTGAACATAAATTGGGGGCCCAGGAAAAATAGATGAGCTCACAACCAATATCAAATTATACAATATTACATAAAATTATTATAAACAAAATTACACAAAATAATGTAAACTTCTTAATTCTAATTCTTCTTAAAATTATTATAAACAAAATTACACAAAATAATATAAACTTCTTAATTCTATGGTAGTCTACATAATTTTGTGAAAATAATATAAAACAAATTAATAACTATCCTAAATATAACAGAAACCGTAATTATCAATATAGCATACAATATCATCAACATAACTGACACAACAATCATCAAATAGTTACAATAATAGTAACTAGCCAAAAATGTTTCAGTTTAATGATGTTAGAAAATTCTTTAAACAAATCCAACAGTAAAGGTGCTTGTTCTACTTCAATGTTGTAAGCATTGCTTTTAGTATCTTCACCTTCTGATGGAAGTATTGTATTTGAATCAGAAATTTTATCTGTTGCTTGTTTTATTTGCGCCAGCAAGACTGCGCTAATAAGCTCAAGTTGGGGTATTGTAAGTACCTTACTTGATGGAGCCACACTAGACTTGCAGCAAATTAAATTTGTTTTTATCTTGCTATTTGAGTTAGGACACTTAAAGGTAAATGTGTCCAAAATAATATTGTGTTTTAAACCTAATGTCATAATAATGGTTGATTTGTTTAATAATGTTTTATAGACCTCCAATAGTGAAGGATTGCGTCTAAATCTTTTTTCTAACACATTAAATCTTTGCAGGGCGACTGAGAAAGAATCCCCCAATTCTATTTTATTTACTGGGCTGAGTAATGGCAAATCAACAGTTGAAGTATTATTTTTAAGTGCTACTGAATTTTGAAAATTATGTTCAGCCTTTAAGTATTCCTCAGAAAACTCATCTGATTCCTCTGGGACTTTCTCAGTCGTCCAAGATTGTTCCATAACATTCTCAAGGTTTGTATGGTCATAAATAGCAAGATTACATACAATATTATTATGTGAATACTTATTTTGATTATGCAATTTTCTTGGAACCACATTTCCAAATGTGTTTTGTTGATCAATAAATTTTTCTTTATAATTATTGTCATGTGACATATTTTTATAATTTGAACTATACTCAAGTGCAATTGCACGTCTTTCTAAAAATGAAATAAATTCTGCCATAGTAGGCAGTTTTTCTAAATTTCTTTCCATGTGGAAAGTGCGGTTAGTAAAGATATCTAATTTTCTACTTAAGGTTGAGATTAAAATCATATCCCATTTGTCTACAGGCTGATCAAGATTTTTTAACGCTTGTAATTGCTGTTTGACTTGACATAAAAAAGCCCTTATAGCGACTGCAGTACCTTTCTGCATGTTTGGAATATCAAGTAGTATACTAATATGATTAAAGATTAATCTCGCCTTATTTTCATACCGCGCTAACAATAAATCAAGAGCCTCTTTATATGAGCTGTTCACAAGCGGCAGATTTATGATTATTGAAAGAGCCTCATCAAGGAGATACTTTCTCAAATAAAAAAGTCTTTGTACATCGGACAATGAGGTATTATTATGAACAACTGCTTGGAAGAGCTCATAAAAGGGCTTAAACCTGGTTATATCCTTGCCATCGAAGTTTGGAATTTCCACCGCTGGAAGCTTCGATGGAACTAAGTTAGGCCTATTAACTTCTTTTAACTTATTGATGCTAGCATTTAATTTTGCTAGAATATTAAAATACTTTTCTTCAACTTCTTCTATGTCTTCATCATCCTGATCATCAATCTCTAAAATGCTGTACTGCGTGAGCTCGTACGATTGAAATGTAGTCATCAACTTTTCTTTTTTCACCTCCAGCAACTCCACTGTAGCGGAGTCGAGAGCCCTTGGGTCGCTGACGTAATTGTCCATCCTTGATATTGAACTTTTTGCAGTCGTCCGCGCCGTTCTAAGCCTTTTCAATCCCTCCATATTGCTTAGGTGATAAAATCGTACTTTTACGATATACGAAACGTGGATGACAAAACGAATCCAGCTTAATCCAGCAACTTAAGAAGTTTTTAATAAATTGGTACTTGTAGATAGTAATAATAGCTTTGTACCTTCATGAGTAAAAAAGTATTTTACTCTCTTCCAGCATCCATGTATCCTTTTCCGTAATGATAACTTTCTTGAATAATTTTTCTTGAAATATAAATGTGTAGTAACCAAATCGTCTGTGAATCCGCCTAAATCAAGCGTTGCATTACCCAATCAATGGCAATTGATGACTTGCCGGGCCGCCATAGGGTAAATGTAAAAAATAGCTTGTACACGTGTCGGGTATTATACAGATGTAACCTCAAAACACAACGAGATCACACGCGGTTACCAATGGCTTGTAAGACCAGTTTTGTTTGTAGGAATTAAAACCTTCTTGAAATGTAATTGTAATATCCAAATCCTCTGTGAATCCGTTAAAATAGAACGTAGCATTACCCAATCAATGGCAATTGTGACTTCTAGAGTCGCCAAGGGGTAAATGTAAAAAAAACGCCTCAAAACACAACGAAAACACACGCGGTTAATAAACTCGAAGGACCAACTTTGCTTGTAAGGCTCGAAGGACCAGCTTCGCATGTACGAAATAAAACCATGCGAGTAAAATAGATTGAATAATTTATTCAAATATTCAACGATAAAATTAATTTACACTTTTATTAAATAACTTTAACCAAAATCTTATAATGTAAAATGGTTGCGAATCATGATACTTGACAGTGTAAAAGCCAGAACACGACTAACTTGCCTCGCTGTATGCCCGTGGCGTACACTGCAATACTCGTAATGTTGCCATGCGTATAACTTCTACCAGAGACAACAATACATTATAATGTTGGAATGTCAGCAGAGACATATCTTATGTTCTGTACTGATTTTGTACTGAACAGTGGGTACTAACGTTAGAGTCGTCATTGACGATCAGAAAATACAATTATATAATTTAAGACGCAGTGAATTATTCTAAATTATTTTTGGAAAATGTTTATGAAATTTAAACTTCACTGTGCATTTTTTCTTTTTTAATTCGAAGAAGTTCAACCACATCAGACTTCAATATGTTATTCATCACGTTTAAATTATGCGAATTTTTAAAGATGCATAATATCAAAACGTTCTGATAGCCGTTAATTTTCTTTCTATTATGTTATATAAATATTCTTTTTTAGCTATCTTATTTTATACATAACTAGAGGTTACCCCCGTCAGTGCGACGTCTTTTTGGCGTGTATGATTTGAATCCAATAAAATAATTCGTATTTTCATTTCATATTTAATTCTATTTTTAAATTAAAATAATAAACTCGCACAATAATAAAATAATTTTTCAATTTATCAAAATAAAAAATATTTTCAATTTATGCGTTATTTGACTAACATTTTTTCAAAATTTGGGAATTTTTTTTCGATTCGTAAATAAGTTACCAAGGTTAGCCTATATACAAAATTTCAACTTTCTAGCACAATTTTTACTCTCGGCAAATACTACCCTCGTGCTCCCAAATAAAATTTTGAAATTTTGAATTTTTTGTTATTAATAATATACTTAATTATTGCTAGAATCCAGAATGTGAACTTTCGATAAAGTTCCCTACCGGGCCACCGAATTTCTTCAATCTCCCCTTTTTCAATTTTTGGATTTCTGGATTTTTGAGAAATGTTAGCATTGAATACCTTAATACCGTGGACTCCAAATGTCTTAGAATTTTTTTCTCTACGAAATAGGAAATTTTCAAAAACTTCCCTGGAGCCGTTTTCGAGATGCCATACAAAATTCGAACCAGACATATAAACATATAAGAATATAAATAAACACTTGGAACATTATAATATAGAATCTGAAACACAGGTCTTGTACTTTGGCTCATCTTGTTTCCATACAGCAAAACATTGTGTATGCTTTTCCAATTGTGGATCTAAAGAGAAACGCGAATAATAGAATCTGAGAACTATCCCACGATTGTAATAAATTTTAAAATAATTTAGTTACTTTTAAGTTAACAATAACATATCTTTCTTTCAACCAGAAAAAATGAAACTGTTTGATTACTAATTACCTAATTAGGTACAAGAGATGCACAACATGTTTGTTAAGATCTCGTATGACACCATATTGTTTTTCACACAACAAAAAAACAATGTACAAATAGTACTTGTAATCATCTCGTAATGGAAGCGTTCGTATTTACTACTTTGAAGCAGGGAAAGTCTGTTCTTCTTTAGGCTCACATTTAGGACGTGTCCAATCTGCTGCACTTGGAGTGGATTAACGCCCCCAGCAGTGATAATGTAATATATATTCAAATTTATTCTTATAAAAATCAATTGCGTAAGATAAATATATTTTTTGCAATATGCATGTATTCTCAATTCAGAGATATGGAAAAAGTTTTTTTTTTTTTTTTTATAAATTTAATAACTATATCGGAACCCACACAGTTTATTTTTTAAGTGTATCCAGTGTAAATTTGTAATATTTTAAATTCCGTCCCTCTTGGCAATAAGCTTCTCAATATAGTATATTATAAATAAAAACTTGAAAACATTATAATATGCAATGACTCACTTTTCACTTTTTTGCTCGATTTCTCTACTCGTAAATTTTCGTGAAATTTTCAGGAATTGCGCCTTTTGAGTAAATCGAGTGATTTTTACGGAAAGAAGAAGAGTTTACGATTCGATTGAACTCAGGAATAGCGCCCCAGGCCATTGTCTTATATCGGGGAAGGAGTCAGCAGATGAAGCTGCCAAGTTGGCTGCTATGGAAGTAACTCCAGTCTCTGACAGATTACACTTAGACTTAATAGAATGGTATAAAAAGGGTATAAGCAAATTCAAAACCAGTGCTGGACGCAAATGAGTAAAAACAAATTGAGATTAATTAAGGAAAATACAAACAAGTGGGAACTTCTTATCAAAGCAATAGACAATTCAAAAGCCATCTTCAGACTAAGAACAGGACATACGAGATTAACGCATCAATATTTAATCAGTAAAACAACAGCTCCGCAGTGCAGCAACTGTCAGACACAAATAACAGTTCATCATCTACTAGTAACCTGCCCACAATATCAAATGCAAAGAACAAAATTCCATCACCATCAGTGGTGAATTAAAGGACATACTTTCAGACAGTACAGAAAAAATTTAAAAAGTGCTGGAATTTCTAAATGATATAAATATAATAAACCAAATTTAATTAAAATAAATTATCTTCAGGCGAATATGACCTAGTTGTTGGAATCGCCTCAAATTCTAACATAAAAAGAAATAAAATAAAGAAAAAAATTCCGTCCTATCCAGTCTAAGCGCATGTATCCTCCAAATGAAGTAGTCGTAGTAAAACCTTATATCCTATTTCCACGCCGAAAAATCAGCGCTGGTTGTAAATCATTCAAAAAAAAGTTGAGGCCAAATACATACACCTGCATTTTTGTACATTTTTGTTGAAAATGTTTACTCATAACTTAATTAAATTTATGTATATCCTTAATACAACTAATAATTACTATTTTTGTGCACATTGTCTAAAATAAATTATTAAAATCTATTTAGGGTGAAAAATTAATGTGTCTCGTAAAAACTGGCGACAAAAAATAGCGCAGAACCTATTTGATGCAGGACCAAGCAAGTCTAGTTAGCTCAAAAATTCGTTACGGCGTGTGTACTAATTTTATTTAAAACCGGCGCCGATTTTCTGCATGCAAAGTTACTGTTGTAAATGCAGTGTTATCCGATTTCACACTAGAGAGACAAAACACGAACAAAACACCAATGTTACTACCAAAGAGACAGTTCTGTTTGTTTTACATTTTTATTTTTATAAACTTGTTTTACTAAACAAAATACCTTCCCATCAGGATCAAAGGAAAACACATTTGTTGTTGTTTTTTAGTCTGCTGGGTTTGAACACACAGTTTTGTTTTTTGTGAACATTTGCGCTTGTCAGTTGTTGTTTATCATTTGACTAGCAATTAGTCCTAAGAGCAGTTACAACTATAAGTGCAGAATGCAGTGGACAAAAGATAAGACCAGAAATTTAATAAAAATGTATAGCCAACACAAAAATGTATGGGATACTAATTTTTTATTGGACACATAGAAAACACTAAAAATAAAACCAGCGTGTTCAATGTGAACAATCTGTTTTCGAAAAACAGAACTGTTTTAAAATAAATCAAAACTGTCTCTTTGGTGTAAAACGAGAATTAGATCTTATTCTATTCAGTTTAAAGATTAGAAGTACATCCTAGCCCAGAGTATTAAGAGAGCTGCTGATCCAGCGATCCAGTTCATATTAAATTTTATCCATTGAAAATTTCTGTGTAAAAATGAGATATTTATTCTCATGCTAACAATTTATTAATAACATTTTTATTTTACGTACGATATTATACGTACGGTGTTTCTCGGGTTAACGCTTGTGCACCTGTGCTTATATATACAAGGCCTAGTTGTGATTGAATCGTAAGGTTTTAACGGTTTTTACTAGTTTGATTTTTCTTATTAATATTATGCAGATTTGCCAACGGCAATACACTTGTATTTATGTGTGGAATATAATATATAAACGTATTTGTTATAACTCTAAAGCCGGTACCAAACGATGCTGTCACGTTAGAAGAAGTTCGGGCTATTGTTGGTTTTTTGACACATGTCAAAGTGAATTTACTACCCCCACCACACACTTCATCCACATGTCATGCACTGCTAAACGAACCGTTTAACAATGGAACGTTTTATACTTGAAGGTTTCTTTATTTACTTGATAGTTTTTCTTAAACAGTGTCAGTGAAACTTGCCATGTCAAACTTCCAATATTTGACTCTCACATTGGAGGCAAGCATTTGAATCAAATGTTCACCGCATCGTTTGTTACCGGCTTTATCAAAGCACGAAGTGGGAATGAACGTCTGGTAGTGCAGTGCGCGCAATGTGTGCATTGCAGCGTATGCAGGAACGTACGTACATCAAGCGTATTTTTATGTTACCACCTGTAATAAATAACACTAATTATATGATTCAGCTTTATTTACCATTGAGTGCAGTTGTGTTCTAGCATTTAGATATTGAAAATAATAACAACTGCAATTAAATTATAACGCGTTTCTGGTATTCAAGCATTGAAGCAAAACATTTCAAATCACCATCTATTCTGCGTGTCACAACATTTTTACTGTATTTTTAAAGTTGAAGATGTTTATGTCGTGCTTCTTCTTTTTTTGTTTCTTCGGATGAAGTAGTTATCTGTAATTTGTAATTAAATTACTTACATATGTACTCAGCGAATATCTACGTAACGTTTACGTATGCATGAGGAGAAGAAGAACGCAGAGTCAAATTAACTTTAAAACCATAGGCTAAAATATTTAATTTGATGGGATTTTTATTATATGATATTTTATAGATTTAAAAAAAGGTTATATTTTTCATCACTCAGTTATCAAACTCCGCGTCAGTTTTATATCAACTCCGACTAACGGCACTCTATCAGTGACCCTTCTCTCCGCCGTTATTCTTTATTCCAGGACCGTATTTATATATTATAGTCCAAGATCCTAGGCCCGCCAGACATCCCTTATTTTCTGATGAACAAAATGTGTAAGATTGAGTAGTGTTAGTATGTACAATGATCGTAGGCCTACCTGCTAACTTGACCAGGCGGCCATTTTCCAGGTATCATGTAATCAAGGTTTATGTCTCACTCACTCTCATGCGCACAGATAATGCCCTCTTGCTCCTACTCATAGCGGAATTTAAATTGGGTTTAGGGGATGTTTGGAACCTTGGATCAATCTGTCCTCTTGTAAAACGTTTTAAAACAGTTGTCTTGTAATACCTTGTATTACCTTGCAGACGCTTTAAAGCTGACAAAAAAATTACTTAAACTTACTTATAGTCTAATGGTCCATTTTTATATATGTTAGCGAGACAACTATTTTAAAACGTTTTACAAAAGGATAGATCGATTTAAGGGGCCAAACATACGCCCGATCCCTCCTATTAGTAGGAACGAGAGGGCATTATCCGTGCGCATGAGAGTAAGTGAGACATATACCTTGATTACCTGATACCTGGAAAATGGCCGCCAGGTCAAGTTAGCATATTAACATTAGTACATATTAACACTACTCAATCTTACACATTTTGTTCATCAGAAAATAAGTGATGTCTGCCGGGCCTGGGATCTTGCTCTATTATATATATATAGAAAATGCAACTGAGTAAGTCACGTTTTCGGTAAACTCCCCTCTATAACTGCGTGATGTATTTAATTTGGGGACAACTGCATTTATAAAGAATCAATAATTTAAAACAATATCCGTATTTATATTCGTTAATGGAAAATTGAATGGAATAATTTGAGATGTTATATCAGTAGAATAACTTCATATTAATTCTCCTTATATTTTTCTAACCAATCAGCATTTTTTTTTTTGAATCAACATTGACATATAATGCCGGTTTCACACCAGAGAGAGAATGTTTAAACACATTGTAACATATACTTATTATGCCGGTTTCACACCAGAGAAACAGTTCAATAAAACATGAACAAAAACTTGTGTTTCTGAACAAAAACATAAATGTTTACACCAAAGACACAGTTCTTAAAACATTTTTATCTTTAAAAACTGTTTTAGTAAACACATTCCCATCTGGAGTTGCTAAGATCAAAGGAAAGACGTTTGTTATTGATTTTTAGTCTACTTGCTTTGAACACGCACTAAATACAAAACCAGTCTGTTCAGTGCGAACAGTCTGTTTTCGAAAAACAGAACTGTTTTAAAATAAAACAAATCATGTTTTTGTTTTGTTATTTGAAAACAAAACTGTTTCAAAACTGTCTCTTTGGTGTAAAACCGGCATAATATACATTCCATCTCTTCGATGACATTTAGGACTCTATTGATTGTTATCTATTTAAAAGAAATTGATTTTTTGGTGCATTCTTTCTTGATCTGCCGGTACGTGGGTACTTTTATTCTATAACAGTCATTTAGCAACAGAGCTCAGACATTTTTTTACTAATTGAAGGTAAAGAAAGATAATGCAAACCACTTTTTCTTAAATACAAAACCCCATTACACTAGTCATCTTTTTTGCTTTATTCTATTTTTATTTTGTTTTTGCAATATCTTTCGCTTTTTCGCTGTCCCTATAGTAGCTTTATGGTTTCTTTCTATTTAATCTTCTGGTTAGTCTCTAGTGATCTTCTATTTTTAATATTAAGACATTTTGATGGTTAGGCAATGTATAAAGTGCAAATCCTGTCCTAATAACTGAAGTACGCTGCGCACTGAACGCAAATAATTATAATACATCCTATGCAACTTACGTACGGTACATTGTAATGTGAATAATAATAGATAAGAGTATTTTAGTCTAGAGGCACGAATTTAGGACATTTTTTCATGCTCGATAACAAAAAACCTATAAATATTTTTAGTATCTATTTGTTTATGATTTATTTATTTATGTTTTAAGAATGCACAGAAAAATTATCGAAAAAAGAAATTCAAAATTTATAAAGTTACAGGCTGGTGAAGTGTAGTGGTACAAAAAGGGTGTGTCACGTTTTTTCTTCTAGTTATCTTTAACAAAAAAAAACGAAAAGATTCTTAATTAGAATTAGCTAGTAGAAATGTCGTTATACAGAAGAAAAGCTCAGAGATGAAAAAATATTTTCTTTTGCAAAATGGCGACTGTTTCAAAAGAAAAAAAAAGGTTGATATTGTACCTGTTTTTTTTTGAGTTTTCAAATTTTTTAAAAATAATAAAAATCAAAATTTTGACTTAATTCTAGTAGGGGCTATAAAAAGATATATAATGAAGTCCTTACCATTCCAAGTTCATTTGAACTTGAGATATCATGTCAACCATGTTGAAAAAAGTAGATTCCAGTGTTTAACGGTTTTGTTGACGTGTCACTAAATTAGCCATAACTCCGAAAATAATTAGATTTTTTAAAATTTCTAGACTAAATACTAGAATACTGCCTTAAAACTCAGTCAAAGACCAAATTTAATTTGTAGAATTTTTTTCTATTTGGTATCTCAGCTTTTTGCAAGTTAGGAAAATAAATGAGAAAACACAGAATTCTAAAATTATGCAGTGTAGTCTAGGGGTGTACCGAATATTCGCATTTGCAATAGCTTATGCGAATGTTTTGCGAATGTATTTGTCAACGAAAAGTGAAAATAATTTATAAAATAACAATGCAACTGATTCGGTAATACAACTTGATATAAAATAACAATTACATAATAATCAAAATAAACTTTTCAAACATACAATGCAGCTATCTAAATTACCAAATTGTTAATTACTTTACTTTAAATGATATCTTTACTGAGAACACAAATGATAGGATTTATATTATATTACTAAGTAAATCATTTGTTAATTAAAGGATAAATGCACGATCAAAATGTGAGATAGTAATTGCTTACTTTTGGTGCTATTTTTAAAAAGTTGATATTCGCATTCGCGAATGTAGGAAATCGAACATTCGTTACATCCCTAGTGTAGTCATATTACGTACTTTAAAAATCAGATCACATTATGCTACAATCATATACTGAGCAATTGTCAAGATATTTAGGAGGTCTTAAATCAGAATAGATAACTGGTATTATATATTTTTATTCTATAAATACTCCAATAAAATGTTATATGAGAATTCGTAAAATAAATAACGAACCACTGCAATCTTGACTTGATGTATGCAACGTTACAAAAATGCTTATGACGAGTATTGTGTCACTCATGGTACTATGTTGCAACAGTTGTAAATATGAAAACAATAGGATTTTTATCAGGTACGAGAGATGTACGAGTAATAACTCATCAGATCAGCTGGTATTCACCAGTCGCTTGTTCAGGATACTGGACCGGCTGAACGCTGAATGCTGAATACTGGATGCTGTAAATGTAAATGTAAATTGTTGTCTGTAGAATATCATCATCCTGGAATCTCGTGTTGCGAGTAGCTCCACTTGCTGAAACCGTTATTTTGTCCCAGTGAAGCAAATGAGTTTAAGAGGGAGCGGAACCAATTTGCCCGTCTGTGATATGTTTCCATATTTTATTAGTTATTAATAAATAAGTCCAGAACGATTGTAGTTCACCTTTTTTTTGAATACCTATTATATTGTTATAACTATTTTATAAAAACTATCTAATAACATTTTTTCTAGTTAATTTAATAATGGTAATATTTTGAAGTCAGAGTTTCTTTCATCATACTACAGCGGGTGAAACGCTTCTACGTTGACATGGTGTTGGAGACGTTGCTCGTGCTTTCTTGCTATTTTCGTAATTTCTTCAGCTACTTCAGTTACTTTGAGATCCCTATGTATATCGCTATTGCGGACATGCCATGGTGCATTCACTATGTTCCTCAGAACTTTATTTTGGAAAGTTTGAATGACTATGATGTTGCATTTCTTCGTACAGCCCCATAGCTGGACTCCATATGTCCAAACTGGTTTCAATATTTGCTTATACAGCATTAGTTTGTTATGTATGGATAATGTGGATTTGCGTCTCATTAGCCGGTACATTTTCTTATATCTTATTCCCATCTTCTTCACCATTTTTGAAAACTAAAATCTCCCAAACAATAATAAAGAATAATATATACTAATAATATATTAATATAATAATAATTCTTAGTTTTTTTTTTATTGAATTTATTTTTTTTAAATTTCGAGGAGTATTTGCATATATAAGTGCACAGTTTGAAAGCTAACAGAAAGCTCTATTGAAGTAAAGACGGGCTTGTTTTGAAACTCAATTTTCTAAATTAATTAAAGACCATGTTAAATTTTTAGTGTACCATTGAAATTGTAACGTTGAATTGAACGTTCAAACGTTGTCGTTTATTTTCAATCAATCAAGATCAGTTTGTTCAGAAATCATCATTATGAGATACGAGTATGACTGTTTTAAGTCTCTTTAAGCACTTATACTCGTATATGCAATGATAATAAGAATAAGTTTTATAATAATACTCGTATATGTTTATTTAAATTACTTATTGTAAGTGTATTACCATGAGTAATGCATAAATCGAAAGATTATATATATATGTTTTTTATTATTTATTTGAGTGCATCAACCTTCAATACTTATTTACACTTAAAACAATATATACATTTATAAACATTTGTAATATATAATTTATAGTCTATAAATACGAGTATAGGTATTTAAAATATAGAGATTAAATTAATTTTATTGATAAAGTTAATGAAGTTCTTAAGACAGTCTCCGCTTTCAAATATCTGCTTATAGTCTTCAGGCGTATTACAGTTTTGTTTGTGCGATAGTACTTGGAGCATTGAAAAATAATATGCTTTATTGTTAGTAGGCTGTTATATAGTTCACATATTAGTTGTGGTTCTCTTTTGAATAAGTTATGAGTGAGATTTGTATCACCTATCGATAATACTCGTATTTTTGTTACTAATAGTATGAAAACAAAATATTATATCTGTTTTTAAGAAATAGCAATATTTCAACGGATCCACTTTATGTTGACAGATTTATATTATTTTAATAAAGAAATCCTTAGATAGATAGCAATTGGTATGAAAAGACGTAAGCACATAAGTCCTGAACTCACTATATGTGCAAAGCTTTAATATAATAATATCTATTATATAAAAGTTTTTTAAGTCAATCGAATTTAAAAAAAAAATAATTAATTATTATTGATTTTTTGTACATTGAAGACGATTCATTTCGAGTCTGTCATCACCGGTACTGCTATTTCAAGAACATAAGTATAATCTTATCCTCGGTACGAGTTTTACAAATTTTACTTAGCAAAAACACTGACTCCGTGCCTCCTTAAAATATTTTCATATGTAAAAATGGTTATGTATAATCCCATGGTATTATTGATTAATTATATCTACCATATTATTATTTATAGCTATTAGAGTTATAATGCTGTAACACGTACACGAGTATTTTAACTGTTTATTTTACGGTCGTATTCTTCTGTTTATTTTATGTGTTATTGTGTAATTCTGTAGTGTTTTATGTCCAACTACTGACTTAAGTAGTAGAATCTAGTGAGCTGTATGTGTGTGTGGCTTTCTACATCATTATTCCCTACATAGTACCTCCAGGTCGAAGGTGGTTGCAGCGATTATTACAAATATATCGGTTTCGTCGTAAAACATTAAAATACTTGAACAATCACGATTAGAGTTCAGCAATAACACTCATGGTTTCCTGGATGTACAGGTACTGCACCTGCATATCAACTGCATAAGATCTCAATGCATCATAACTAATTCACTTGAATTAAAGTAGTACCTATAGCTGCACCTTTTTTTATTTTAATCAGTGTTTTGAATAATTTTTGTTAATTTTCGTATTTCCGTCTAGAAATCTATAAATATGTTTCATCAATCAAGTATAAGACACTATAAGGCAGTTGCTTAACCCTTTCGACTGGTTTAAAGGCTTAAAGCAAAAGTGATTATTTTAAATTCTGAAGATTGAGGATAAAAATTTATAAAATTTGAATACGTCATAAACTATATATGTTAAAATGATAAAATTTTGTATGGCATCTAATACAGAAGTTGTCTTGTAATACCTTGTATTACCCTGCAGTAACACGACGGGGTTAAACTCTAGTACTATGTCATAATAAAGTTCAGATTTGGTTATAGGTGTAGTACCCTGACTACATTGTCTAGCCTCTAGCCATCCATGTCTTGTGGAGTTTTAGAAATGGTTTTTGAAAATAGCAAATATTTATTATTTCCATAAATATTATTTGTAAAATATTTACCATTTTTCAATTAAGCTGTAATGTAATTAAATAACCGTTTAAAATATATATTTAGCTGTATGATTACAAGTACTTAAAGAAATTGAATTTTTAACCCCAGGGTGTTATTTAAAAATCAATCATTCAGCAACCCCTAAATTGATTGTAAGTTAACCGAAACAGAATCCGGGAACCCATTAGCCTGCTGATTGCTCATGGGCTCATGGATTGGCTTCTCATAACAGGGATGCGAGTATAAATGTAAATTATTTTTAAAAATCCTATTTAAATCATCTGAAATAAAAACCAAAAACAGTTACAGTAATATTTTTGAAAGAATAATTGATATTGAATATATTTAACTTACATCAAATTTGAAAAAGGTTTTAGATTGTATTTCGAGCTGTAGGTTACTATTGTAAAACATATTTAAAGCAGCTCTAAAAGGTTGGTTATGTCTCCACTGAACAAACGCTGAAAACTAAACGACGCTAAGATAGGCTTGTGCATATTAGTTATTCAGGGTTGCTGGAAAACCTAGAAGTCCGGGAATTATCAAGGAATTTAATGCAACCTGGAAATATCAGATAATTTTAGGAAATTTTAAAAAATATCAGAGCATTTCAGGTAATTTCAAAAAATATCAGGGAATTTGATTGCGGCAACTATTTCATATATAGTATATTATATTTCCTTTAAAATTCAAGAAACGTCACTAAATAGGGCACTTCACCAATTTGTTTACTGTGTAGTCATTAGCTTATTTTTGTCTTACTCATTTAAGTTACTTTTGAATAACGAGTAAGAAATCGTATTTAGTTAGTTATTAAACGCCAACTAAGGCAATGAGATAAAAATTTTTTTTTTTTTTTTAGTTTAATACCAGATTTAGTTATTGGTAATTACAATATAATCAAAACTTTAAATATTGAAATGATACGAATAAAATCTGGAAAACCTGGAATTATCAGGGAAATTTGAAATCATTTTTTTGTAGCCACCCTGTTATTGGTTATTGATATGCAGAATAATGTGTACTAAGAGCGATCACAAATCACAATAATGCATAAACTAAGTTTATGTCTCATATAAGTCTCAAAAGATCTCTCTATTTCACAAAAGTGTCGTTGTGACCACACATATAATACTAAAACCATAGCTCTCGCTGCATACGTCTTCCCTCCTCTCCTACGTTTGATACGATAAATCGAATGCGTCTGGACCTGTGGACGTTTACCTCTACTGTACCTTTGACGTCAACATTCCTGAATTCTTAATAATGATTCAATATAAATGATACAACACAAACTGGATAAAGCGTGTACGTAAATCGATCTGTCAATCAATCACAACGCGATTTTTGTTTCATATACGGAAATAGATGTTCAAATTTTACTGGTGATTCATTTGGAGCACATCCTCGTACCATTACATACAGACGTACTTACGAGGACGGGTACATGAAAGATCCGACAAACGATAAAGCGACAGAGCGTTTGACGGGTACTCTTTTCCCTGTTTTTGCAACAGTCAGTTGCTGATCTTTTAAAATAAAATAAACTTGTTTTAAACCAGTTGGAATAAGTAATTGTCACAAACATTTTAAACAATACATTTTGTCATATTTTTATAAAACAATTCTTTGTGAATTATTTTGTTAAATGCAAATAACACAACGTAACATTTTAACCTACATTTGTACCAGTTTATAATATACAATTTCTTACTTAAAAATTCTTTATGTCATTCTACATATATATTTGTATAGAGCGGTGGTCGACAACCTTAATAGTCAAAAGAGTCAAATTTTAGCAGTCTACGATACATTACATTTCTTTGGCGAGCCAAATTTTTTTTCTTTTTTTTTTTATATTAATTTATAGTGCATATATAGTGCATTGGGTTATTAGCACTTAAACAAATATACACTGTCTGTTCAAAAAATTTTTCTATTTTGTCCCCTTCAAAGTAGTCCCCCTCAGATATAATACACTTGTGCCAGCGTTTTTTCCAATCCTCGAAGCAGTTCTGATATGCACTTTTTGGTATGCTCTTGATCTCTCTCAGCGATTCGGTTTGTATCTTCTCAATCGTCTCAAAACGCCGTCCTTTCATGGGTCTCTTCAATCTTGGGAACAGGAAAAAGTCGCAGGGGGCCAAATCTGGTGAATACGGTGGCTGAGGCATGATTACGGTGTTGTTTTTGGACAAAAAATTACGAACAAGCAATGACGAGTGAGCAGGTGCATTAACAAACTTCGCTGCCACACGCTTCATGCCCAAAATTTCCGAAAAAATTGCATGGTATGAGCCAATCGATATACCGACATCCTCAGCAACTTCTCTAATAGTGATTCGACGATTCTTCATAACAATTTTCTTCACTTCCTCAACATTTTCCTCAACAGTTGATGTGCTGGGGCGTTCAGGGCGAGCGTCGTCATCCACATCTTCTCGACCTTCTGTGAAAAGCTTGTACCACTTGTAAACATTTTTTTGGCTTAAAGTAGACTCACCATATGGCACTTTCAACATTTCAAGTGTTTTGGAGCACTTGATTCCATTTTTCACACAAAATTTAATGCAAACTCTTTGATCTATGTTTTTTCGACAGCAGAAATCGCCGAACACGCAAAACACTTCTAACTGTTATGCCTCTCATAAACAAACTAAATGTGCTATATAGCTAAAACTGTGAACATATGTTCGAGACGAGTGTACCAACATAACAAAATAAATAAATCGATAATCGAATGTACGTAGCCCGCGAAATTTGACCTTGACTGAAAATTCACCTTTTTGAACAGACCTCGTATATTACATTTTATAGGATATAATCTATACAATTTATAATTTTCTATTTCACTTATTCTATTTAAAATTCTTCAATCTTTGCTTCTTTTCCATTATCCATCTTTTTCTATTTCAACTATAACTGCATCACAATCTGATAAATCGCTTCCACTATGATGACAGGCATTGCATTCTCTGGTTTTTCCTTTAATTAGCATTTTTTCTTTGTCTACAATTTGTATACTTCTACTTTTCTGATCTTTCACCTATAATTCATTTCTTTATGGTTGCACATAACCAATTAAATCTGATTGTTACCAAACCCAGGTAATATAACTCTGGCCCGGGGATCGAACCCAAAGACATAGTAGCCAGAGTCAAGCATCAATGCTCTCAACTACTTGTTTCGTCGAGCCAAATTTTGTTTAACTCACACGCAAAATAATTGTATCTCGTCACAAGTAAACTATGTTCCCCTTTTTTAACTCATACACTTTATATACTCATTTTTAACTCATACATTTTACGCGGGAAGAGCCGCAGAATGCCGAGCACTGGTATAGAATTAGGTTTGTGATATTAATTATTTACAAACTTTAAACCGCCTATATTGCGTAATTGTGGGCTATAAGGCTATTTTTTTTTTATTCTTTCGGACAGAGTCGAACTGGTGTACTCTGAATTATCCGTTAGAAATATGCAACGATATTATCTATTGCATGTGATTCTGTTTTGGGGTGTTGTGACACATGCGATTGCCGTTAGCTATTTTAAAACGAATGAATGTTTAAAAAAGGAATAAATCTATTAAAGTATCAATAAAAACATGCAGTGGCACTTTTTGTTTTTCACTTACGCCGGAATACGAGTATAGTTAAAAATAAATTTTAAAAATAACTAATATCTGACTAATGACATTAAGTAAATAACTTTGAGAAACGAAATGATTGATTTACTAAAATCGTTTTCTATTCAAAAAAATAACGTTAAACGTTTAATAGTTAGTATAGAAAAGGTTGAGTAGGTTGAAATTGGTTTTTCATTTCAAGTTTTGCCAAAAACCGGCCACAGTTATGTCCAACTAGAACAAAAATAGATAAAAAGAGATAAGAAACAAAATTGTCAACTAAGTTTTTTGAGTTCACAATCACATTACTGCGAATAGATGCATATTATATAAAATAATAATAATATGCATATTCAATTATTATTACTAAAAATGTTTTTATAATTAAAATGAAAAACCAGATTTTTAATTTAATATTAACTAATTTTTCTTCCTTTTTTTTTACAGATGGCGCACCGGACTAAAATTAAAAGTTATATGTTTATACCAATAAAACTTTGTGAACCTTTTTAAAGTGATCTTAAACAACATCATCCACTGATAGTAACAGACAGTGCTTCGTTGTAAATAAATTGTGAACTGACATTAATTATAGTGAAGTGCAACTTTATCTACTTTAATATACTTAAAATAATTGTTTTAATTTGTGTTTTAAACAAATAACAGTGGTGGTTATGTTCGGGCCGCGGGGTTACCCGTGTGCCCTATTCTGAATTTTTATTTTTATTTAAAACCGTTTGTGATTTTGTGAATTTATTATAATCATTAACTGATTAACTGTGGATCTTTGGACTTTGATTAAGGTATGACCGACTACATCGACCCGCATTTCGTGCGGGCACTCTGTAAGGACCCGGATCGACGCACCCTTCAAGTAAGACATTATGTGTTTATGCCTAACTATCTTTTTTACATATACGAGTAAATTTTATTTTAGTTAGTAAGCTCCATATTGATCTCTATTTTTTGGCTTTTTAGTATTTCAAACATTTTAGTACTAAAATGCCGCTTAATTTGTTAGGTAAAGTTTTACCATAGAGGCAGATTTTGTCCATAATAGAATATATTCGTGTGTGTTAATTAATGAATAAGGTAAAAGTGCATCGTAATCCGATGGTAATCGTATTAATTCAGTTAAAAGACTTTGCATAGATTTAAATGTCATAAGTAAAGTTCTTGTAGCCTGGGAATTTTACACTTTTACCTGACATGAAGGCCGGTAGTTATTATTTTTGGATATGTTTTAAAGTTAGCGCTGTTAATGAAAACTCGAAGTTATCCAACACGGGCAATGTGGGCACACGCCGCCATCTTGGAAAAATGGCGGTTAAAAACGGTTGTTTTTTTTTAGCAATATCTCGTTACTAGTGCGTCACGATAAAAATAGTTGTTGGGATTTATAAAGGACTCAATTCTCTACAAGTTTTGTATACAATATTTTTTTGTATGTCTTACAGGGACGGAGGTACGTCACTGCAAAGTAGGGCACCTCAATGAAAATTTTAAAATATTTCACTTAGAGATCAATTTTTTAATGTTTTTTATAAGATATATAAAAATATTGTATACAAAACTTGTAGGGAATTGAGCCCTCTATATGTTTGATAATAACTCTTTTTATCGCAGGACGCACTAGTAACGTGATATTGCTAAAAAACCGTTTTAGGCAGCCATTTTGCCAAGATGGCGGCGCGTGCCGACATTGCCCGTGTTGGATAACTTGAGGTTTTCATTAACAGCCCTAACTTTAAAACATATCCAAAAATTATAACTACCGCCCCTCATGTCAGGTAAGTGCTTTTTTTCGGCTCGGGAACTGGGCTCGATATATTTATGGAATTGATGATTTTTAATTAATATTTTTGGTTAATAAGGATTTAATATTCATTTTTCAACTTTCAAAGTCATGTGTTTGTAAATCGTTTTCCAAATAACAATTTACTGAAATTTTGACATAAATATTATTGACATTTCGTTTATTTCTGATAATGCGATTACCGATTTCAAGAACAATTTTAACTCGTCTTTAATTAAGACTCGTTTATTTAAGAGCTTCAAATTTAACCAAACAGCGGATTAACGTACGTTGAAGACTTACAGAGACTTTTGTTTTCTTTAAAACTAATCTTCTGGGTTTATTAATATCCTTAGTTTCATTTTTTTACGATTCTATAGAAATTTAGTTAAATTTTTTAGTTAACAAGTTGTTATATTTATTTCGAACAGATTTGTCTACTAAATGTCGAAGGGAATTACAAACAAACAGTAAAAATACAGGAATAATGAACTCTGGAAATTAAATATAGCCCGGAGATTTATTTCAACGTGTCTATGCTATTTCTGCTTTAGTGCTTCAGTGTTCCTTCTAAAATATGTTTGTCTTCGGATCTATTTCTAACCTACTCGGATTATGCACGGTTGTTTATAGCTAAAAGCTAAACCTGATACTGGAGAATGCGCTGTGCTGCACATGTAGCGATCATCGAACGGGCTTAATAGTTGCTTAATTACTATATTTTGTAATGTGGTGATGCAGAAATGTTTTAGAGGTATTTGATGCAGCCATTGATCTAAATATATGACTCTAAGAATATAATATTGTTGCTGTAATATTGAATATTATATCATAGTTACAGTCATGCATGCAGTGAATAGAGTTTTTGATCAAGTGCCAGTTATATATCAAGAAATGTCTGCAAGCGGACTTTTTCATTTTTAACCCTGCGTGTGAACACTATATTTTTCGAGTCATAGTGTGTACACTGGGTCTTTGAGGAACAGTTGAGTTTTTCGAGTTTTCTAAGCTTTCAAAAAATCTGAAAAAATTCTGCATTACTTCTTGAAGTGTCTACTACATGGTCCAAAAGTTTCCAAAGTCCAAAATTTAAAACTCTTGTTAATAAAAATTGACAAATAGTAAAAAACGCAGAAAAAACGGAATATTGTTACATAACTTTTTGCATAACTTTTAACCGGCACACTGCAAGATACACAAGAATACGTTGTTTTTTGTTTTCCTTCCAAGTGCAAAGAAAACATCATTTTCGCTTTTCTAGTTTATCGGTTAAATGATCATCCATCATCAAAAACTTATTGCAGTAAAAAGATGAACTAATAAAAAAAATCTATGTATATAATATAAGAAATAATATATTAAATTACATAAAACATTTATCTTAACTATGAAAAAACAGTAAAACAATGAGAAAAAAGTGCATTTACTAACATTGGAGAATACTAACGGCGTTTGTACACTGACCCTTTTAGGGAGCAGAGGCAAGTTTCACTGGCTCGCCTTTGCCGGTAAGCTGCCAGATCCGGACGCTGCTGGAACCTTAAGTCCCTACCACTATCTGGATTTTTTAAGGGGCATAGGTGAACCGCGCTCTGTACTCGTGAGAGAGAAATAGGAGTTCGAAATTTCAACTGTTCTTTAAAAGACATAGCGTACACACGCAGGGTTAAAATAATTTTTACTTATATAAGAAATATAAATTTCATATATAATAAAATGCAACTAAACCGACAATTCGGGGATCGCACCCGAAAACACAGAAGCTGACTCCTGTCAACGTTTATTTTGTTCAATAAATAGTTTAATATGTTAAACTTGATATTGTTTGAAAGTCGTAGTCGTACATACTATAGGATAGGTATTTTTGCCATATTCACATCTCTTCACTTTTATTATACAAACTCAGTAGTCTTCAAAACTCAAGTGCATTGCTTTGTTGACCACGTTAGCATTATAATAATAAAGAAAGTACTTTCTACGCCCATCATCCATCACTCATTGCCTGCACAGTGCCCATACATGTCTCGAAGAACAATCCGAAGCCACGAACAGAATGACAACATGAAGTCGAGTACATGAATCGCGTGTCAACTATCATCGGGAGTCATCACGACTGTCATAATTCATCAAATCAGTGACGTTGTACGTTACAGCCAAATAATACCGATCGACGTCGACGCTCATAACAGCGGCTTACGACTTAAAAGGCCATATTGAATAATTATGAGTATGAGTACGGTCCTATATTAAGGGCGGGGTCTGGGTTTTCACTTTCGAAAAATCGATTTTTTGTTTTTTGTTTTATCTTATTGTTTAACATTTCAAGAATATGTCCTTAAAATTTTAAGCCGATCTAAGCAATATTCTTGAAGTTATTGTCTTATTAATCCGGTATATTATATTGTATTATATGTTAATCAGGTATACAGTTTATTCATTGCTATAGTCCTGACGCGTTTTTCTCAAAACTACTTTTTCAAAGTCCGTGTTCACTGCCATTTGAAAACTACTCGACCGATTCATTTCAAACTTTGTACACATTTTCTTCATATAAAATACCTCCCCCCTACGTTTAGTAAAAATTTTTTTTTTAACATTAAGGGTGTTTCCCACCCACAAAATGGCGGAAATTTTAGTCGAAAATAACGGTTCACACTTTAGATGGCCGCCAAAAATTTTTAAATTAAAAAAAAAATAATCAGAGAACGTTGGGGGGAAGATTTGTTTATAATTTAACTAAATTTTTATAGTTTTTCATATTCAGATAATTTCCGGCCTAGTTACAGTGAACACCGCAAATTGTTTTTTTTTCAAGACGTCCTGGGGGAAGCTCTGTCACGGGCTAATGATTTAATATTTTTGCATGAAAAATTTACAGAACATAGTCAAAACTATGCTCAACAATGTATAGAAGGTTTGAATAAAATTGCTCAATCGATATTTGAGATAAAAAATCACAAAAAAGTGTTTTTTTTTACGCTGAAACCCAGACCCCGCCCTTAAATAAGATCCATAAGTACTATGCTTTGCATTGTATATTTACGATTAACCGACTATAATATAATCGAATTTTGAAATGTTTTGAAGGCTCTTAGGAAAGTCCGGACAGTGCCAGTGTCACTTGATATCTGTAGAATTGACTCATAATACAAGTACAATAGCACCGATGAGTGATGAGTCATCATAGCGGTGGGGTCGGGTAGCGTCTGGCGCGGCAGGGGCAGGGGCAGGGAGAAGTAGAGTAACGTAATACAAACTGTTTAAACGGGAAGCACATGGCATGAAGTATGGCTCATCGTTCATAGTGTGGTCGTTGAGAAATCGATTGAAAATCTCACTATTTATTGTCAAATTATACGAATAATAGGCGGCACAGTGGCTCGAAACATTGATAGTAGATGACAAACTGCTGTGTCTTCGGGTTCGATTCCGGACCAGTGTTATGCCGGTTTCACACCAGAGAGGCAGTTTTGTTGTCAAAAAATAAAACAAAAACAGACTGTTCACACCATAGAGATATAATAATAGAGTGCGCAAAGGGTACGGCGTGTAAGAAGAAGTGATAAGGGCAAAGAGAGAAATAGCTGCCGAGTGTCCTATCTGTCTCTTTCTAGCTGAACCACTGCTGCTGGCTTGCCTGATTGGCGGTGAGCTAGGGGATAAGCAAGCAAGCAGACGCTATAGTTAAAATAAAAGTAATAAGAAGAGACACAGAGGACTATCGGCAGCTATCTCTCTCTTTGCCTTTATGGAAGTATTCAGCCTCTTGCGTACTTTATTCTTATACCTCTATTTTTCAAACTGAGCAAACTAGTTTTGTTTTTATTGGTTTCTGTGTGTCTCATAAAAATTATAAACATGATAAACAACAACCGACAAGCGCAAATGTTCTCAAAAACAAAACTGGGTGTTCAAGCAAGCAAACTTAAAATCAACAACAAACGTGTATTCCTTTCATCATACCGACTCCAGATGGGAATGTGTTTTGTGTACAACAAAAGACAAAAATGTTTTAGGAACTTTAGTGTTAACATTGGTGTTTTTGTTCAGAAAAAACAGTTGCTGTTCATGTTTTATTGAACTGTCTCTCTGGTGTGAAACCGGCATTATACATTCTGAGTTTCGTTATTGTTTATGTAATTACATGGTTATTAACTTATTAGGCAATGTATAGTTCACATATATGAGACCTCGAGACCGTAAATAATGCCAACATAATAAGAGGTAGTCGGCATTAGTGCACCATAAATAGGCAAACATAAAAAAATTACCTTTTTCAAATTTCTAAATAGAAAACTGAGTGATGCTATTTTTGAACAATTTGTACATTGATAATTAGATGGTGAAATCTGGTTTAAATACGAAACTGATCTCGTGCTAAATTATAATATTTTGCAATTTACACTAATGTTCTAAATTTAATTATAAGTAATACAGATGCAATATTTACCATTAAAAATACGTAGCAAAAAATTATTCTTATTTTAAAAACAATTTAATTTTTAGGTTAATAGTTTTGCATAATCTTATTATTAGTTTTAAAATATATATTAAATCCATAAAAGTTAATGAAACACCTCGCTTATTGACTTTTACAGAAATATTGAGAAAGCTTGTATACAACTGAATAATTATTGGCGTAAGTATTGTGTATATCAGGGGTTTCCAAACTAAGGCCCGCCGAGTCTATTCATCCGGTCCGCGAATTCTATTGTAAGAACTAGTAAATTAAATCAGTGAAGGACACAAAATACAAAATAGGAAGTAAATGACCACAGACCAATTACTGCGCTAATAGCATGTTTGTTGACTTTGTCGTGCTGTAATACTTTAGTGAAGTTACTTGATACAAGGGTTACTTGATACGTCGATAAAACTTTTAAAAAAATCAGTGCTTAAATGCTGTTTATTTTCAACATACTTTTAGTTTAGTCGTTTGCTTTAGCAAATTATAGAGCATTTTTCACTTCATACTTGGAAATAAAAAAGTCACAAGGACCAGTGCGTTCATTTTCAAAATTTTAATGTTGTTTCTAATACAAACAAGCTTAGGGGCTGTTTTGCAATTTATAAAATATGTTATTTGGTTCTTTCTTAATTTTTAAGTTACACTACGCGATTGTGAAACGATTTTAAAGGTTTTCTGCATACAAACTGTAATCCGGTAGTAATTGTTTTAATCTTTGTGAATTTATGTTCTGAGGAACACATATTATGTCTTCCTATATATTTTAAGTTCGCATTATATTAAAAAAATAATCTTTTATAAAAGGAGGCGATCTTTTAAAATGATGCTCGCTCTAGTTTTTTAAATTCGCTGCATCTTACCGTATACCATAATCATAAAAGATGCTGTATTAAAAAGCGGCGGTTTGAACTGTGGATAGAGGATGATGAAATTTGTAAAAGTTAACTCTTTAAGGATCCCCTAGAAAGTTAATTGTACCTGAATTCATTATTCATTTATTTTAACTTATTGTATCTATACTATATTTTATTATTATTCTCATTATTTATATTCTTTTGCATTATTATAAATGCTGTGATTTTGACTCGATACAGTTAAGTTTGCAGTGACACTAAATAGGTCGTCCAAGGTGCCTTTTCCATGTAAAATGCCCAGTGCTCTCAAGCAGCTAGATCCGTTGCTGCTTTAAGAACAATGGATAGGTGCTACCTGTTTGTTATGGTTTTTTAATATCATTTTACGTTGGCTCTTTTCGGATAATACTCGTCGAGACCTATTACAAATATGTGCAGTTTGATCTCGATGTATGTTTTACAGTCTTATATACCTTGTGCCTCGTACATACTGGTGCGACATCCAACATTTATATATTTGCATTCATAAGTTGACATTATTTAGACATGAGTGTACTAAATGTGTTGTACTTTTAACGTAGAGACTAGTGCGACATAGGTAAAAATTCTAGGTAGAGTTTTTATGAAACAAAAATGTTTCAATACCAAGTCGAAACAGCTAAAGAAATTACGGTTTTAAATGTGATCCCGAACAAAAGGGTCGTGTATCTACTTAGTCTCCAGTATAATCTCATTGTGCGTTGACGTTTTTTTAGTTTTGTTTAGTAAATAAATAAAAATAATTGAAAATGGTGTTTATTTGGTTTGATTTATTTTCTGTGCACTATTAAAGTTACAGTTCTATTTGTTCGGTATTACATATTTTTAGACAATTATCATTAGACAAGTAATAACATAAACTAAATACTGAAACATTCCTGTATTATGAGCAAAGTATCTTTATCATTAGATTTACTCGTATTTTATACTAGATATTAAACATATTTGACCTCCACTTATCATTTTGTTGATAATAGATACAAATAGCTTGTTATCGTCTATGTAGGGCAACTCCAGACATTACAAACCCAGTTCCGGCACAGGAACTCGGTTCAAATAATTATCAGGAGCACCACGGGGCATTTATATTTCAGACCTATATATTCTAAAACAATTATTATTAAAACACAATTATTACAAGAAAAACTAATTTTACAGAATGTAAAAAGCTATAGTAATAATAGTATAATAATAAAAATAGTAAATAGCAAATTGTTTTATATAGTTAAAATTACGAGAGTTTGACTATATCAATAGTTTGTGTATTTTTATTTTTTTTAATTATAGAGTAACTGATTACTTTGATATTTCTTATTAATATCGTTATTCTTGTATTTGATAGACGCTATAGTGGTCCAAAACATTGAAACATTAACGCCAGAATGTTGTTGGTATAATTGAACATTGTTGCATTATCACTTGGATTGCAGTAGTTATTGAATACATTTGAATTTTAAACTAATTAAATAGTGAGTCTTAATAACTCTGTTGAGTTATTTATCTGTACATCTCTCGATCTACCAATCATATATTTAATCAACACTACTATTTTATTATAAATTCTTACAATAAAATTCTTCTTTTTTCTCTATTTCTTGGCATTCTCTATGGTATGCCTTTTTCATGCGCATCCTAAGTTTTCTTTCGCTTACATTCTTATCAGCTTCTTATTTTTCGGTTTCGTTCTTCTTCTTTCTCCCTTCTATCTGTTCTCAGCTTTTCTCTTGATCTGCATTTCTCTTGCACCTCTTTTGTTTTTCTTTTCTTTTTGCATTATCTGCCTTTTCATCTTTCCATACTGTTCCCAGCTTCTTATTTTTCGGTTTCGCTCTTCTTGTTTCTCCCTTCTACCTGTTCTCAGCTTTTCTCTTGATCTGCATTTCTCTTGCACCTCTTTTGTTTTTCTTTTATTTTTGCATTATCTGCCTTTTCATCTTTCCCTATTGTTCCCAGCTTCTTATTTTTCGGTTTCGCTCTTCTTCTTTCTCCCTTCTACCTGTTCTCAGCTTTTCTCTTGATCTGCATTTCTCTTGCGCCTCTTTTGTTTTTCTTTTCTTTTTGCATTATCTGCCTTTTCATCTTTCTCTACGGTCACCCGTTCTATTTTTCTTACTTTTCTCAGCTTCTCTTTATCCTACATGTCACATGTCACATATGAATCCTCAGTACAAGAGTTCTAGTGATTTACACCAAAGGCCACGATCTTACTACGGAATAATTCTGTGCCATTTTTCTTCTGTGGTTTTAGTTTTTTATACTACAGAACACCTAGCACACACTGCGGAACTGATTCTATACTGTTGTATTTACATATCTTGTTCTGTTATAATAATACATGCTCAAAGAAATGCACCAACAAAACAAAATATTAAGACGTATTATGTTCTGCATTCTGTAGCCTGCCTTCTGTAGAATTTATTTTTGCCATACAGAATTAAAACCTGTGGTGTGTGCATGTTCATATGATTCCATGTGTTACAAAGACACGCAGAAAAAAACACACAGAATTATTCCATAGCAAGGTCTAGCCTTAGGCATTAGACCCTGGCCGGCACTGTTGAAAACGAATGTGCAGTGGAATTAGCAGCGAGTTATCATCTGGCTGTTGTAGAAGTAAGTTGTGATTGCAAGTGTAATCAGTTATTTCTTATCTTCGTAGATGTAACGATATCGTAATATATAATTAATGATCATTACATTCTTAAGAGTTTTAAATTAGATCACAATCGAACTGTTTCAATGTAATATTTGGTTAATGAATTTTACGAGTTTCTGATACAGTTTGACACATCATCTGTATATTATATTTTGGGTTATCTGCAATAATGAAATTTTTCTCCACAATAGAAAGGTTTACAATTGTATTTGGGTCAGTGTTGTTGATTTTTTAACACGTTCTATAATGCAAGTGAAAAATGAAATTTATAGCTTTAACACTAAAACGAATTATTTAAGATATTATTATTACATTTTGAATGCCTCGAGTGCTGGCTTTTTGTACATATGCGATTATCGGGATGATCATATTTTAAAAATCTGTTCCACGTTTAAACCTAAAATAAATGTTCTACCTAAACCAAACAATTTATTGTCTTTTAACAAAATTTCCACCCAATCCATGTCACATTGAACATTTGTAACAAATTGGTATAAGTTCTTATAAATGTTCAAATTATTCATCTTGATTTCTAGCGTTGAATCTAAATAATTTACTACTTTATGTGCTTCATTATAAAAAATACATTCTCAGATGTGTATTAATAGATTATATTTATTTTTCAGGAGTTGCAGATTATTTATTACGGCTTGCATGGCCTAGAAGCCTTAGCCCCTTACAGAGATTCCGTCTTACGTGCATTATGTAAAGCTGTACGATACGAAAGACATGAGGCTAATGATGTTTTGTATTAGTAAGTATCATGCATTCTTTTTGCACAGCGATTTAGTTTGAATATTTGTTAGTTGCACCTAGCGCCATCTGTATTTATATGGTTCCTCATATCTATTTGGTTTGAATCTATGATCCATTATTTTTTCTAACCATTTCTATATATTTGTTCATAGTTCCTGAGTTAACTAATATGTGTCGCTACGTATGAAAGAAAAAGTACTCTTATATTTATAATAAAGTTTATTCAATAATAAGTTAATGTTTTTTTTGCATTTTTTTTATACGTAATTTTTTTTTTACTCTTTTCAGTACTGGAGAATTATCAACTTGTTGGTACATCTTAATATCCGGCTCAATCTTTATTGACGGTTCCATGTTCCTGCCTCGATCAAGGTAAAATATTTTCTGTTTGTTGTTAATATTGTTCATAACGAATATTATAATATGTCTTTGGACCTAGATACAACATCGATACTAATTTTAACAAATAAAACTAAAACTTTCCCTAACGGCTAAGTTCGATTACATTATTATTACATCTCATTTTCATATTTAACGTATACACCTATGTTAATATTTAAAATGTTTAGTTATTAAACTGTGGAATTGCATTTACACTTTTGTTAGAAAGAGAAAATATTACATTGTTTGTCTTACTGTCAAAATATATTAGCTACGTGTTATATGTACCAGTTTGTCTCAAGATTTTGTTTTGTGACGTTATCATTATTACAGATTAGAACAAGTTTATTTACCAATAAATAAGAAAATATTATTTATTTTGATGAAGGCTACATATGTTTTAATTCAAATAAATTACTGGGAACTAATTAAGAACTTTGTACAGTTAAATACTATTAATAATATTTTTTAGTTTTATATAAAGATGTTTTGTTTTTAACAGGGACTAAAAATGTTCGGCTTACGGTAACTAAATTGCGTTCATTACTTAAATTTAGGCGTAACTAAACGAAAACGAAAATGTCTAATAAGAAAAATAATAATTCCAGTTACAGATTAAATGAACCGTTTTTTTTAAATGAGCACTAGATACGAGTAGAATTAAGTATGATTACAACTTAATACCGGACAAAATGAAATTTCGGGAAAATACATGAAAAACAATTCTGATACAATTAACAGTAAGCGGAATAGTAAGCAAGTCTAAATTTTGAGATTTGAGTTTATTGTTTATTCCGATAGTTTGTAGCATTCTGCATCTTTTGGTGTAATCTAAAAATTCGGCAACATCGGAAAAATATTATTAATTTTGAAAACAAAAATACTCATGTCCAAAGGCAGTCTAAATACGTAAGCTTTGCGTAAGCAAGAACAGGGTGCCCACAGACCTGGAGAACCTAGCAATCCGGGAATTGTTAGGGAATTTAATGCAACCTGGAAATATTAGGGAATTTTAGGAAATTTAAAAAAAATTCAGAGCATTTGATTGCGGCAACTATTTCCTATATAGTATATTATATTTCATTTAAAATTCAAAACGAAATGAATCAGAAAATTTAAAAAGAAAACGTGTAACCAATGAAAAAAATATTTAGTGTCAAAAATAGCTGAACTTTTAGCTGAAATTCAAGTTATCAATTTAAAATTCTTCAATAATTTTATCTATTAAATATTAAGAGCTAATTTGTTCTTCTTAAACACATCTTGTACGCATGATTTACCTATAATTACATTTTCTTTTAGTACGAATAGTTTGTTTTATACTGTAATTATTCAATTTTCATGTAAGCAAATGTTATACTTTTCCAATGAAGTAAAACATATCCTATATCGTTTGGAGCTTGGTCTTCATTGATATAATATAAATGACACATTCCATGATGCAGCAATTTGGTGGCCGCTGACCATTCTACGGTTGCTTGTTCGGTCGTATAAACGCTTAGTCGGACTGCTGGCTTTGGCGATTTGGTTTTTAACAAGATCTTTTTCACCTGCGCATATAATTCAGTTCTTTTATTATATGTCTGTCTCATGTATTTTATATAGGTTAGAAGAGGACACTATTATTGAAATGGTTTTATAGTGTTGGACATTTAATTTCCATATTTATCTACTATTTTTAGCTGGTTTTTTATTGCCTGAAACCAAATGAATAGCATATGTGTCTCTTTTATTCCGCATATGTTTTGTGTTATTTGTTATTTTCTTATTACGCAATAAAAAACAATGAACATTTCAATGACTTCATTGTAGCGTCTTACATAACGACGACTGTACAAGTACGAATACATGGCTATAAAATGATATGAAATTTTATTTTCTCAGGATGTCATGTTTTATGTGATTGTGCTTGTGCTATAGGAGTTTTGCGCTGACTTAGAATTGACGGAGATGCTAATAGTCCAGCGGTCATTGCACAAAGTTTGAGGTATAATTAGGATTACCAAAAATACAACAGATTATTATGAAAACAAAAACGAAGTAATACATTTTTGCTGACCGTTTTCGAACCTACACGAAATTCTATTTTTCCATTCAAAGCTACGATATCTCAGCGCCCCATTACCGAAAACTCCTATTATGAGGACATAAAGAAGCCATTGTAGGCTAGAGTTACGGATATTGTACTAAATTACCTTCCTTTCTCGAATTGTAACGAGCCACAATTTTCATTTCTCTTGAGGATCCCTGAACGTCCAAGGCGTCAATTCTATGTATCTATACTATAAAAAAAATTGCTCGAAAAAAAAATGGTTCAGGCGCCTCTTTCTTAGACTGCGTATCAGGCTTACTATCTAATAGATCTCATACATGTTTGGTTACTACAGCACCTAATAAAACTATAATAATGCTCGAAATTTTGCTTATTATGAATTACACGAATTTGAAGGTATTCTATGCTAGTGACTACCGGGTCTTTTACTGTAAGGCGCTTACAGTAATAGGACACAAAAATAATGAAAACAAAAATAGTAATGTTTAATCAGGTTAGATATCTCAAGTAAAGAAAAATATATACTTACTAGAGATTACCCCCGTCTTTTTAGATAGAAATATTTAACTCGTTCAATATTAAAATAATTTTTCATATAAACTGACTTAAAAAATATAAAATATTTTCAATTTATTCGCCAATTTTTTTTTCAAAGTTTGGGATTTTTTTTTCGATTTGTAAATTAGGTGCCAAAGTTAGCCCATATATTAAATTTGAACTTTTTAGCCTAATTTTTACCCTTGGCAAAAACCACCATCGTGCCCCCAAATAAAATTTTTGAATTTTGAATTTTCTTTTTTTATTAGCATATTTAATTACTAAATAATCCAAAATTTGAGTTTTCTACAATGTTTCATACCGGGCCCCCTAATTTTCTCAACGCCCCCTTTTCCAATTTTTTAATTTCTAATTTTCAAAAAATTTTAGCATTGAACACCGTAATGCACATGCCATATTTCAACTTTCTCTGTTTTGCGAATTAAAAATTATAGAGCAAAAAGTAAAAAAAAATATTTTTGGTTTTCCAAAATTAAGGGTTTCCAGGAAATTCAGGGAAAAATCCGAGGACGCCAAATGTCTTAGAATTTTTTTCTCTACGAAATAGGAAATTTTTAAAAAATTCTCTTGTGCCGTTTTCGAGCTACCATACGATTCGCGTAAACATATGAACATTTTAATAAACAAATAAACATCTAAATATTCAATTGGAACATTATAATATAGGAGGATAAAATAAAATATGAACTTCTTCTTTAAGAACTCCAATGCTTGCATTCACCGTATTGCTTTCTTCTTTCAACTTGGATGTCAGTTGTGACAGTTCGGGTCTTAGTTCTGTGTACCAACTTTCTGCTAACTGATAGGGACAATTTCTCCAGGAGATGAATTATATCGAACACGGCTTACTGTTCCACAAAGTACACTGATTTTTGTAGAGAAAATAACTGCAACATGAGACATTCAATTGATTTATTACACTGGTTTGTTCAAATACTCTTAGTATACATCCAACAAGATTCACACTCATTGTAACAAAATAGTGTAAGTGAAACAGAAGGAATGTTATGATAAAAATTGCTCCAGTAGAGATGCTTCATAAGAGACAAATTATAATAATTTCTAATTCACGGAATGTAACTGCACCGGACCCGGACTATTGAGCGGTACTAGTATGTTCATGTGAACATGTCGATGTAAGACATATGAGTTTCTCGTATGTCGTATCGTATGCACTTGGTTCAAGGTTTCATCTCATCATTTATCATAGAGTCTTTTAATTATTATTTCAACGTACCGTTTAATGATAATGGAAGTAAACGCTACATCGCTCATTGCACATTGCTTTTGCTGCGGGCGTCGTGTGTCGTGGATCGTGGATCGTGGAATGGTACACAACCCTATTCGTAAAGTCCTTCAATCGGTTTACGACCATACCCGTGTAGCCGTATTACAAGAGTTAGGCCCTCCGCACATGGGGCGACTGATTGCAAACCTTAGCCTCGAATCTGCCCGAACCGAATGTCATTATAACTGTGTTGTTAGTGAGACAACGAACGTGTACTATTCCAAAGTATTTAAATACATACATACATACAAATACCTCATAATACGACATAATAAAATTCCCCTATTATGCTCTTGTTACAAATTCTATAGATTCACGAAACACGGCTCGATATGGCCTGTTTTTCGTTTTCGTTGGAAACTTCGTTACGCGAATAGTTTGTAATCAGTCGACCCGTGTGCAGACGGCCTTAGGTCCTCCGCATATGAGGTGACTGGTTGCAAACCTTAGCCCCGAATCTACCCGAAGCGAATGTGATTACAACTGTGTTGTTAGTGAGAAATCGAACGTGTATGCGAGTGAGATAGAACACGAGGAAACGCACACTTGTCGACTGATTGCAAACTAAACGCAAAACGAAGTTTTTAACGAAATGGAGCACGAGCCATGTCGAGCCGTGTATCGTGACTCTATAGAATTTTTAACAATAGCAAAACAGGGAATTTTATTGGGTTATATTTGATTGTATGTATGTATTTAAATACTTTTCAATAGTCATCATCAAAAACATGAAACCAACAAAAAGCCCTGCGACTGAGAAATTGACTCGCGGCAAACATGCTCAAACATGTTCGTGTCGTGTGTTTTATCTCACTCGTATACACTTTCGTTCTTTCACAGACAACACAGTTGTTATCCCATTCGGTTCGGGCAGATTCGGGGCTAAGGTTTGCAACCAGTTGCGTCGTGTGCGGAGGGCCTTAGAGTATATTAATTATTTTGTAATCTTTTGGATGGGGATTTAATTTCCTGGTTCTCATTGTACTTGTACTCGTTCATTTCTAATGATAAATACTAAAGTTTAATTTCAGTCGTATTTCTGCAATAATTACTTTATATAGTATTTTAATCTGACTGAGGCTTCAAGCCAGGAATTCGTTCGCTTGTAAGCAATCCTGAGTAGTATTGTATCAGATTCAAGAGGTGTACACACTGATGATACACCATGTATACTATCAAACAGTGTGTTCATTGCTAGTCCTATATCCACACGTGCGTGCCCGCCTATTCGTGTTTTTTACCTATTGTCAGATTACTTTTGATTTTACGTTTTGATGTGTTTTATTTGCCGCTACTAGAGTATATGTAACATAAATATGCTACTAGTAAAATATTAAACAATAGTCATCAAAGCATCTAACAAATTTTGCAGATTTTTTGTAATGTTTTCTGTGCTCTCGTACATTTCTATTTATCTTATAAGTAAAATTTGATTTCTTATCTCAGAAATCACTAAAAATCCAGAAAAGAGCTTCTGTGCGTACAAAAAAAGACTAGTGTATATGTGTAACTTATAATATCAGCTTCTAAAAACCACCGCGTATGGCGCCTCTAAGCAGAGTGTAAATTTGTTAAAAAATGCATGTTTTAGTGCATTAGCTGCCAACGTATTTCTCTTTGCTTAAAGTTTAATAGTTTATTACTATAAAAGAATATTGTTAAGGAAGGTGCAATCTACGTTGTGGTTGAATCGCTTTTTCAATATATCAAACCCAACTTAAGTTATATGCAGTTAAAAATTACCTAATTTCAAACTTAATTTTTAAATATTTCCAAAAAAAATATTTTTGTTTTATTTCAACAACAACTTAGTTTTAACCTTTATTTATCATTTTATAAACTTTTTTTCTTCAAATTTTGATTACTGTACTTACACGGCGTTGGCAGCCAACGCACTTTTTCCACTACAAAAATATTCACCGATGAATGCCCTTAAGCTGTGCGCTTTCTGCGCATAAATATCTATGTGGTTCCAAGACTAAGCTTATGACCATTCGTTTACTGTTTGTAGTATTCACATTTCGGTAATTATTCGATATAGCTACACCTTTTGTTTTGAATCTTATAAAAAAACTACTGCACTTTCCTATATTTTCTGGCGTTTTCAATATAGTAAAAACATGTAATATACATTAAACCATTTTTTATTAAAAAATAGACAGTATTTATGCTTAAAGTTGACCAATAAATGTGAAATATGACGTCATTTTAATTTATATATGGAACATTGTCATTTAATTCTTATCCTCAAATTTGAAATTTTAACTTTAACCATTAATGCCTTTTCCAAAATAAAAAATTGTGTAATGCATATTTTGTAAGATTTGTACATGTTTTTAGTATACAACAAATGTCATAAAAATGCAGTAGTTTTTTTATAAGATTCAAAACCAAAAGATGTAGCTATATGAATTAATTACCCAACATTTCTATTGCCATTCGCTGGCTGGAGCCTTTAAGTTTATATTTAGGGTCCAACATAAGAAGAGTTCCTCCGTCCTTGCTGGACCGTGTGCGTACAACATTATATTTCTTTGAATACGTGAGGTAATCTTAACCACCAGCATCGTATCGAGGATGAGGTGGAGGAGGCAGTTGTTACTGCCATAAAAACGACGGTTCAATTGAGATACAATTGACTTTGGGTTGGAGCTAAAATCATAATCAATCAATCATATCCTGTGATTACAAGTACCATCATTGCCACAGCGATCGGCTGTTATGACTTGATACTGTTACTACACTACAGTTAGATCTTGTTACATCTTGTAATCCGCAAGATATTAAACCATGATCGTACGAGTATTATTTCGCTTGATCAATTATAAGCCTCGCGTCGTTACTTCATTCGTTAAAGGCATATAGGCTCATAGACAACGTAATCAATCAGCCTTAATACTTTAATAGCATGTAGTTAGCTGGTACGAATCTGGTACGCTCAATCAGTCATGATCCATATTGCAATTATGTTAATATCATCACATGGGATGGTGAGGCAACAAGAATTATAGTCCTGTAAGATTTCTACAGATGCGAAACAGTCCACAGTTGCTTTAGATCAGAGCCGCACAGACTTTACAATATCTTGGATAGTAATAAGTGCTTCCCATGGCCGCGTATATACATAGCCCAAGTCTGTATAAAGGTAGACTTTTGATTCATAATCCTAATCTGAAGTGGCGGCCTTAGCCATTGTGAGGCTCTTGTTCTCTGTGTAATTTATGTAAATTGAAAGATGATGATGATTGACAAAAGGATGATTTATAAAAGTTAACATGCACAAAGACTACAAATATTAATGATGATAAACTAAGGTATATGAATGGCTTAAAATATATGCGCAGTGATTCTCGTGGGTTTTCGCGAGGCGCCATATTCAGATACATATATTGCGCGAGGGTGCGAGTCCCCGAGAGGTTACCCCGTTTGCTATCTTCTACGGACGTCTCTGCTAATCTGTTTATATCCAATCCTAAGATCAACGACTAACATGAAAGTGTAAATCGTTTACGACCCTTGATTGATCCTTTCCTTTTTTTGGGTCAGTGGTTTTTTATTTTTTTTTTTGAGTCACGGTGTATTTTTGTTCCAAATCCACACTTGCATACATTATCGTTGAAACAATGGCTTTTTCACCAATTTAAATCTCTAAACTAGTAATATATTTTCTTGGTTTTGATGTTATTTGTTATTTATTATAATCGATAACAAAATATACTCCTAAAACTGTATTTGTACTCGCGGGTTATCTATAAAAAAGACAAAATTGTCTAAAATCGTGTTTTCAGTATATTGTCGCCCTCAAGTAAGTATTTGTCCCGGTGATAAATGTAACCGTTTCAAAATTGCTTTTATTTGTATTTAGGGCCTTATTCTGTAAAGTATTTCCATCGATTTTATTTTTGTCGTTGAAAAAAAGCGACCAAATTATAAGGTCGCCTTCAGCGGTGACTTTAAAATTTTTCATCGCTGTATTTTTGAGAACTGTCGAACAATTTGAACAATTATTTGCTGTAGTTGGAGGATTCTACGAAAAAATAGAAAATAAGTTAGTATTTATTTGTATACATATATATATTTTTTTTTATTGACATCCCAGAATATTACAATCTATCCATAGATATAATAATATGTATGAACATATGAATATATAAATATATCAGAAAGTGAGGTTATGTTGTTTGTCAATTATTGCTTCAGGTGAAGGTTTTTTTTTCATAAATTGTGCATGGCCATTTGAAATTCTATTTACAATAATTATTTCCCCACTGATTTTCCCGTTTTCCTTTTCGTAGATGCCATATTGACTTTTTAATAGATTTTGACATGTAGGAATTATACTCGTATAATCAACTGTCATTTAAAATATTTTATATTTTTTCTATTTAAGACTGTGTCGTGATTGGTCAAATATCATTATTACCAGTTTTTATTTTTTCACCGCTGTACATTATAAGGACGGTGGAAAATTTTGCATGCAGAATACCACTTTAGATATTTTAAATACAGCGACCTTATTCTATCGATGAAAAAATTAAATATTTCGACCGCTGAAAAAATAAGGTCTTTTTTTTTGAAAAGTTACAGAATGAGTTACAGAAATTACTATATGCGATCTTTTTTATGAGAAACTGAATCCTAATCTTGTTAGTGCTACTTACTATTGGTCCCTTCCTACGGAATGACACTGCTATTTGAATGATTGATACCTTGCGTTGCTCTGAATACAGGCAGGTTAATAACAGCTGGAGTGAAGATTTATGGTTACGTACCTATGTATACCTAAACAACCCACAATTTTTTCTGCTTGTCTGGTTGAGAAAATATTACTGATAATTATACCGGACCAGTTGAATAAGGATTTGACCTCGGAATGAGGTCAAAGAGGTAATAAGGGACAAACTTGTATAAATCTTTATTTTGATATTTTACACATCCTCTCAAATATCTCATAGTGTAGCGTGAACGCAAATTGTCTTTTTGGAAGGTCAGTTTTTGAAGATATCTTGTTCCCTATGGTCTAACTGTTATAGAGCATACACATCTGATTCTTTATTATCTGCGATAGATGAAAATATAACCAAATTATCGAAGACTCCAAGAATTATAAATCCCTTGTCCCACGGAGTCCAAGCTAATTTCGCTGCAATATCATACGCTTGACTGGAGGATGTATTAACATTTTATAAATAAAGAAGTAGGATAAAGAACTGAACTGTAAAAGTAGATTGCAACGCCGAGAGGCATATCAATTTGTAATAAATATATATACAATATTTTCTCAATACAGAAGCTAAGTGCAATTAAGTGTTATCCACAGCAATTCATTCCTACATACTAGCGAATGTAACGAATATTCGCATTCGTAATAGATTATGCGAATCTATTTGGCAACGAAAAGTGAAAATAATTTATAAAATAACAATGCAACTGATTCGGTTTACATTATTTTTATTTTAGTTTTTACTTGAATTTGCAATATGAAATAACAATTACCTATATAATAACCGAAATAAACTTTTTAAACACACAATGGAGCTAAGTAAATTACCAAATTTTTAATTACACTAAACTACTTTAAATTATTATATTACTAAGTAATGCATTTAGTAATAAAAGATCAACGCACGATCAAAATGTGAGATAGTAATTGCTTAGTTTTTGCGCTATATTTAAAAAGTCGATCGAAAGTTGGAGTTGAAAATTCGGGAAAATGTAGGAAATAGAACATTCGTTACATCCTTACTACATACATAAACAAAATATTATTATTAAAAAACAAATAAATTTTAATAATATGTGTGCATTGTTTGATATCCTCACCTTTAGCTCAGTCACCATTGTTTCTGTATGTTCTTGCTTTCTCGTGGATAAACAGCTACTTAAATGTTCTTTCAATATCTCTTGCAGTCAAACAAGCCATTTCATTTGTTTACATGTTTTGCTTCAGTGACATTCAACTTCCTATATTCACAAATCTTTTTCCGCCATATATTCTGAGTTATGAACTCAGTCTTTGCTAATTTTTTTTTGCTAATTCTAATTAATTAATGCCATCGGCATAAATTCAAGTCCATCCGAGTCGACCGTTACAGTCAGTAAACCTATTAGCAGATGCATCATGATAAAAGGCAATTTACTTTTAACTATTGAATATTTATTTGCTTTGTCTTTCTTTCGTAATGGCCACCATCAAACATTTTTTAATTACATCTTTTTTAATTTATAATTCAATTTTACAAATTTCTAAATATTTCAATAATTCACTAATTAATTTTGAATCACTTAACAAAAATTTAGTATTAACAGGAAAAGTTTTAATCACATCTAATATATCACTATTCAATTTTGATCTTTCTAAACTATAATTTATGCATTCAAATATAATATGATCCAAAGTTCCTTCTTCACCACATTGACATCTATCGTCAGATTTAATAATAATTTTGTACAGGTGAGCTGGAGTTTTGCAATGATTACTTTTGATTTTGATTATAGTTGATATAATGTTGCGGGACTCATTTCTAAACCATCTCTTCTTACTTAAATTTGGATGTAACATATAATAATCTCTTCCTTTTAACTGACTTTTGTTAATGAAATCTGTGTTTCTCAAATTGAAGTTTAATTTTTTGATTATATTAAAAATTTCATATGAGGGTAATTTCACTGTCATCTCAATGTCTAAATTTATTGATTCCTTTGCCAATTTATTCGCAATTTCGTTTCCTCTTATTCCACAATGTCTTGGTATCCACATAAGTTTTATGGTATTATTCTTATTTATTATATTGAAATACATCTCCTTAATTTTGCCCGTCAAATTATCATTATTTGATTTGTTATCATTAGAATTTAAATTTTTTTTTTAATTTAACTATTGAATATCTATGTATACATAAACAGCAAGCTGCCACAAAAAATCGTTATCCAAAAGTTCAGGTCAGGGTTACATTAATTCGCAACGGTTAAGGTTAACGTTTTTCCTGACACGTGAGATTACCCCAGGGAAATAACCGACCATATTATTTCCTTGGGGCTAATGTATAACGGTGGGGGCCCTGTAATCGTGAATTATAACCTTACATTACTTGTAAACGAGCACCTACTAATCTAGTTGATGCGTTGAAAAATTGAGGCAATATATGTTACGAACAGTTTTTTATCTTACGATTATTAGCACGCTCAAAGCTTTAGGATGCGCCGCGCCGCGACGCTCCGACTACTCGAGCGGCGTTTGGTGGTATTACTCGTAGTTATGAAATGTTTTTATCCATTTTATCATGGAATATGTGGTCATTCGGAATTGTGAGATAATTGAGTGAGTCTGTGGTCCGTAGCGTTCGATCTGTTACCATTGTTGTACACAGCAGCGTAGAAGGAATTCACACCATTTTTATATTGAACAATGTCATTAAAGAAAAGTATTTAACGAAACATTTATTCAATTAGATAATTTTAGATTGTGGAAATATTATATAATTTAATTTATTTAATATTGGCCTATTTACAGCTTTTTAATTTAAGGTTTCAATTTTTTTTTTTCATTTTTTTTTATTTATTATATTATTATTTAGTTTATTGTGTGAAAATTTGGAATCGATTGGAGTAAAACTGTCTTAGATATAGAGTATAAGTCTTCACCTCTCTGGTTTGATTTCGTCTTACTTTGAAACTTTTAAATTACGTTTTTCTCACACATAGCTTTTTCAGAATTGGTGTCTCCTAAGTGAAAATCTATTGGACCGATTATTTTGAAATTTTGCACAGTCTTTCTATGTAAAAATATCGAGGTAACGCTGTCGAGTTTTTTTAATTTTTTAATTTTAACGTATTTTAAAATAACAAAGTTTCTAATTTTTTTCATAAAAAATCGGTATTTTGACTTTTAAGTGCTGTAAAAATTTGAAAAATCTATAATAAAAAAAAAAATCGGCAGCGTTACCTGCAGAAACTTATTAACTAATGAAATCATTTTGGTTTTTTTAATTAAAAAATCCAGTGATGAGTTATGAATGGCACCGCAATGTTACTTTTTTCGTGACGTCTGCGGAGATTCGCTGTCAATGCTTCATTTCTTGACATTTTTTTATGAAAATTTCACAAAGTATTCTTCAAATGTTATTTTAACATGTAGTAATTATAGAAGTTATTATGTATTAACTGTGTCGTCAAAAACCTTAACGATCTTAACCCCCTCCTCCGTAATAGTATCGACGCTCCTTATATTTAACTACACCGCTGCCTCATAAGTCTAATTGTGTAAACATATAAGCATTTAAGATTGATAACTATTTTGGACAAGATAGTTGGTTCGAGAATCGAACTCGAAAACACAGAAATTTGAAATCATGTATTGATATTTTCACATATCACAACTTTTTAGTTTAGTTTATCTCTTTAAAATATACATTTTACAAATAACATTATAGAATTTATATACAAAGAGACATTCTACTTCTTTTTATAAACTATAATGTGAATCCAACTTTTCTTCGTCCTATTGTACATGCTTTTCATATTCTGTTTGATCTTATCTATTAAAGAAATAATTTGATTTAGTAACAAAGAATAAACATTCGCCCTAAAGAAATGGTGGGACTGTGGGTGCTGGGTTTGTATACAAGGCACAGAAGCTGAATATACTCGTAATTGAGTCTAAGCGACAATGCGACATTACGACGCACTGGTATGACTTCCTCCTCCGCCAGCTAGAACTGACATCTTGAACCGTGCAGTGCTGTCCAACTCTTTTTTTATTTAAACACAAAAAAAATTAATTCAATACCAATCCTTGGACAGTTTTTTATGATCTCATAATACCCAATAGTACGATACAAAAACACATTCTATTCCTTTCCTCAGAGGCGGCCTTACTATATGTATTTGAATCTCGCGCCTCGCTCTTTAGAAATCCCACTAGAATCACTGCGTATATCTTTTAAGGCATTAATGTGCCTTAGTTTATCATCATTAATATTAGCCGTTTTGTGCTTGTTAACTTTTATAAAACTTCTAATAAAAATTTTTTTTCTCGTCAATTATCATCAAAAATACTTACAATTAAATTTACAATTTACATAAATTATACAAAGAATAAGTTACTCACAAATATCTGCTGCCCGGGTCTCGCAATGGCTAAGGCCGCCCCTGCCTTTCCTTATGTATAATATTTTTACATATAAGACTCCAGTTTTATTAGGAATTGTGTTGCTTCTGAAATTTCAAGTTTATTTTGGTAATTTACATTCATATTTTAATAATTAATATTAAATTATTTAATAATTTAATAAAATTAAATTATACTGTCATATCTGAAATTTAAAGAATGATGTTCCAAGTTTATTCTTTACCATAAATTGTTAATTCCTTTCTATCTTATTTTATTATAACCTCACAATATATAACACTCAATATAACTCACTAACTAAAAAACGTGAGTTCTGTCGAGTCCAGATATCATCTGTGTTGGCTGTTAGTTCTACAGCGTTTATTGCGTTAATGAGTATATGTTTTCTCTGAACGGTCACTGTTTTACCGACAGACGACTAACTAAAGAAATATAATTTCTTTATATACATTTAATTTATAATACGTGGGCTTATTTCCGATGGTAGGTTCTATCACCGTTGAGCTCGTTCTTCTTTACAAATAGGATGCGCTCAGGTAAACGCAACCGCTCCCAGCAAGGTTCAATAAAAAAAGGAATATCAAAAAACCAGCCGTAATAATCAGAATGTGCACAAATGCTTTTCAAAAGACAAAATGCAAATACTGCGTTATTTTCCTATTTCAAATACAAAATAAAAAATAAATATCATGTTAGTATTTAAATACAAAATACGTATTTTAAAAATACTTTTGAGAAAATAGAATACCTTTATATTATGTTACTAATATAAATGTTATTCTTTTTATAATTATAAGAATTCTCTTTGATAAAAACCGATTTCGTTTTGAAACATTTTTGTTTCATAAAAATACTACCTAGAATTTTTAAAAATAGTAAAGGTTTTTTAGGGTCGTATGTTTAAGTCGCACTAGTCTGTACGTTATAAATACAACACATTTAGTACATTCATGTCTAAATAATATCAACTTATGAATGAAAATATATAAATGTTGGATGAATGTGGGGGTATTAAGGCAATTGTGCAGATACGTTTAGATCATAGATGGTGTTAATGTTGGTGGGGTTTTAAGTTTATATTAAAAAAATAATTGTTACTGATTACCACTATGAAGTAACAAAAATGAAAAAAAGTGTTTTGTATTTTCCAAATAGGGAATAGGTTGGTAAAAGTTTTCAAATAAAATATAAAATGCTATACTCTTAAAAGATATTTAAATACAAAATAGAAAATAGGTATTTACTATTTTATATTTGCATTTTGAGTATATGTATTTGAAAAACACACATCTCTGGTATTAAATAGGTACAGGACGTACCGTCAATGCAAAAAGTTTATCTCTCGGTAATACGAAATGCAAAATACGAAGTGCATGAAGGACGAGCAAATATTGGGACTGTATCTTTGAAAATGAATTTTTCAATTCCCTATTAAACTGCTATTTGCTAGTTAAAATGATTTTTTTTTATGCATATAATAGTTTGAAATAATTAATAATAGTTTATATAATTAATATCAAATTTATATTAATTCAATTTAAATTCAAATTAAATATTTTAAAAAAGGAATAATAAATTTGGCAACGCTGTAAATTTACGTGTGTTGACGCATGCGTGATTTGGTTCTTTGACAAATAAATTGTTATATTTTATAAAATATTTATTCCGATTTTGAATTTCCCGCTCAAATTGCAACGTTGCCGGCTTATAACCTACATTTACTGTTTCTTAAAGGTTTTATTTAAATATTTTCGTATATAGGTATTCTTTTGATAATTTTCTTTTTGCAATAGTTATAGAAAAGATTCTTTTATATACAAATAGTTTTTAAAAGCCGTGTCACTATTTGACTAGGACAAAATGACTTGACAAAATGACTATTTTTAATCATGTACAAAAAGAAAACTAGGAACCCTAGATCTCTGAAATTTTGAGACAGCATGTATTTTTACTATTTGTATCGACGCTCCAAATTTCACAACGTTTCCATCATTTACGTTAACGTCCTATACCTCCTTAACATAATTTTTTTCGTGACGTTACTACTAGGCTCTTATACTATTAACAGTAACACAATTCTTCGGCACGCTGCACGCTTGACTGTATGTTTGCCAGCCCTGCTATGATACGTACTGTATGTACTATGTACTGGTAATCGGTTTAATTTTCTCGCAACGGAGCAGCAGTTTGTGCTTGTCACAATATCGGCTGACGTTAACGCTGATTGTCTGATATTAAATTCTGACACAATAGTCTCGTTGGAGTATTGTAAAGGAAATAATTGTGGGAGTTCAACAAATAATAGAAATTACTGAGATCTCGCGAACGCTTTTTATGTAGGGCATTTAAATTTACATACCGAGTTACGTTGGATTGTTGAATTGTTTATTTCCACGATAAATTGAGCTGAATGAAGGCTGGGAATTTATTTATCAAATTATATCAAATTGAAACATAATAGAGCCTATAAAATTTGAATAGCTCTATGCAAATAGGCATGGCTATGCTCCCATGTGCCTGGTTGAAATCCTGATGAGTAGGAAATATCATTTGTTACAGGCGTTTCATACGGCCCATCTTTTATTACGAGTACTAAGTGTGATAATATTCATTCTTATTGTGATTCAATCTGTACACGTATTGATCTCAAATACTCATGTCTCAACTACCAATTAGTTCATAAAATCACTACCAAATATACAGGCTTCAATTCTCAATTTGATTCTGTAACCATTAATAGTAGTAATTGTTAATGCTAATGGTAAGTATTAATGCAATATTCATATTTGTATATCAATATCTTGCTTTTATTTTAATGGGCTTGTGTCCTATGTCTTAATTTCTCTAAAATTGTACTATATATTGATAAAGTGGGTTACTAGAACCTCAATGTTCATTTATTTTTTAATAACTCCTTATATGTTAAGAGATATTAACAATTAAAAAAGTCATTTTTTCCCTTTAATTATTAAATGGATTCAACGTTGTACACATTCCAAGTGCATGTGACATCACAATCCTTGTGTAAGGCTACCAACCTTACAGCTCATAAATCTCTGCTATATGTATTTATATATCAAAATATCAAATATTATTTACAGCTATTTCAAGTAACAATCAAATTTCAATATTATGTCTGTCTTAGCAGGGTTAAATAAAATAAAAACTTATTATTCTTTGATTTGACTTGATTATTTGACTACCAACAGCTACAGAACATTACCACAGCACTGACCTAGGCAACAAATAACTGACGTTAAAATGCATTTCACGTCATACAAATATGGCCGACCATTTCTAGCGCTAAAACTACAATTCAAACTTTTAATTGCTATATCTCCGTCAATATTTAGATATTTAATAAAATAAACATGCCAATACACATTTATTTACATCAATTGAAAATCAATCAACAATTGAAAAATCGACCACTAAAACGACCATTGTCTATAGAGGCAGAAAATTTAGAAAAATTGAAATTGTCTTCAGCTATGAATGATTTAATAAAATAAGTTAGCCGAACAAAAGACAAGAAAAGTGTATATTTGATTGGAATTGTTTGGCTAGCTTATAACTGTATGTAATAACTTATAATCAATATATAATTATTTTAATTCAATGCGAGCGTTTTTGTTTTTTACGTGAGAAATCTTTACCCATCATTTGGGCACCCAATAAATTTTGATACAGGGCCCGTCTCCACTGGTTAGTTGTCAATAAAGTTAGAGAATCCCGCTACAGCAGTTGGAAAGATATTTCGGTAATTATCGACAGATAGATACTCATATATTCCTTTAGTATTTAGTGGGCTCGAATCACTCGAATGTAGAACTGAATATTGAATACTAACTAATGAACATACTTCATGTAATTCGATTAGAACATTTCAGTGCTACGACATGTGGAGTGTGTATGATCCTTCGTCATCACCATTGCCCTCACTAATCCTAACCTAATGGAAATTAAAGGCTGGATCGCGTGTTTACCAGGTTTATCTTTCAGTATTTGGCCGATGTCCGGTGGCCGGCGATATATTTACAATATATACTACAAGCCATGAAGAATATATACGTGTGTGATTCGATTTGTATAACTCGTAAATATAATATTTTAATGTTATCTGTGTAATTTATTTAATAAATGAAAAGTGCAAAGTATCATTCCCACTCACTGCTTTAATTTAAATTTGTATTTAATTTACGCGGAAATACGCGTAGTCATTCACAGTATCATTTTTAATTTAACTTATTTTTTAAGTTTTCTTAGTTTTTTTTAGAACCTTGCAAGGTCAAATGTTTTAAATTAAAAATATTAAATTAAGAAAAACTATATTATACTAGCTGTCCCGGCCACGCGTTGCTGTGACTAACGTTTTTGTCATATTACATTACATAGCGCCATCTATTGAATATTTACTCAATCTAGTCAACAGATGTCGCCATCATCGTCGCCAGATGTCATATGTCATATACAGATAATTAATAGACAAATAATTTGCAATAAGATAATAATAAATTGAGATGTAAGCTATCCTATCTTTCAAGTTGGATCAAACTGCACCCGGTGTACAAATTTGATTATAATCGGTTAAGTAGTTTAGGAGTCCATCGCGGAGAGACAACGTGACACGTAATTTATATATATTAAGATTATGACCTCCAAAATGTGACAATCTGTCAAAATGCAATAGAATTTATATTTATAAGAAGTTTAATGTCAGTTTGTCAAAAATAAAAAAATAAAAACAATTTCTATTACTAATTGTTATTAAAAACAATTACCATTTTAATTATTTCACCTTCAATTTTGTCCAACTGTCGAACTGTCAAAATTTATATTACTAAAGACGCATGCGCACCAACTAAATTAACTAAACTTAAATTTAAACACGAATGTGACTAGGAATGCCTATTCTGAAAACCTGAAATCTAGAATAAAATATTAGATAAAAACAGTAAATTTAAATATCAAAACAGTGAGTGGTAATGAGGCTTTATACTACCGAAATTGCAAAATCATTTTTGGGTTTACTTTATAAAAATGAATTTAACCTCAAACTAAAATTTTTAATGACGTTCATGTACGAGTTACTTAATTTGATTTAAGCCTCTAAGAAGTCCGCTAATTATCGTTTTCTATTTAGAGTCTAAGTTGTTGCATGTTGCATCCGTCAATGATTTACTTTTTGAATTTTTTAAATAGGTTTATATATTTTTATTTTTTCCATAATTATTATCGTTTGTTTTTTGTACATTATGTATTATGTATATTATTTATTATAGGGTTCTTATTTTGTCCATTTTGTTAAGGAAGAGATTGGATAAGAGAGAGTATTGATCATCTGGTGTACATATTTCAATATTTCAAAAATTTCAAATTTGTAGTTGACTATTTATAGACAAGGTTGCTGATTCCTAACCTAGAGTAAAGTTTGCGTCACATTAATTAAACGACTAGTTTGCGACTATTAATAAAAACATGCGTGAAATTTTCTTTTAAATATCACAGCAATGCTTCGAAGGAAACGTAACAAAATAAATTCCTTCGTTTCTTGTTATCTGTTGTGCGGCTAATGCGTATGTAAATGGTCTCTTAATATACACAATTTAAACCGCGTACACGTTCTCATCGGGTATAAACACATTTTTCGTAATGCCAATGACACAACTCAGTCATGTGAGTGTTAGTTCATTATAATATTTTTTTACCTAGGACAATATTCCGGAAATGAATGTGTTTAAACCACAGTTAATTTTAAAGTTGCAGCTCACTGAAATGAAATGTTGTGCATGGCATTGAACGCCGATGGCCGATGGCCGATTCTCTATCAGATTAAAGTTTTATCTGTTCCCTGTCTCCGAGCCTGGTTCTTGTACATTCGCTTGTGTTTGTACATTGAAATACCTTCTCAGTTCGCTAGCACTGCAGAGCATAGCTGAACAAGTTGTTGGTTCATGATTTTTTACTTGTTTCACTGGATTTTTTTATTAGATTTCTTTTAGCTGATTTTCTCTTAGCAGGGATTTTTAAATAATTGATACCTGACTACGTTAGTCAGTAGTCACTTGGTTTTCGGAAGAAGTTAATTTAACGAGTGAAGCCTTCTCTTTCGAATGCATCTCACTTCTGTAAACAAATCAGTATAGCCGTAACCTTCGTTCGGATTAGAGTTGTTTTTTTGTTTCGCCTGAAAAATGTTAAGTGTAACAATAGAGTAACGAATTGTTGTAAAATTTCATATGAAATTTGAAAAAGTCGCTACTATAACTTATAATTTATTTAAAGAAGTGTATGGTAATGAATGTTTATCGCGTGCTAGTGTTTTTGAGTGGTTTAGGGTTTTTAAGGTGGCCGAGAAGACGTTCAAGATGTTTCACGCTCGGCTCGCCCTTCCCTGTAATCTGATTCTAGCTGACCGTCGGTTATATTCGTGTGATTGCTGAAACTGTTGGAATTTATAAAGAATCCGTACAGCAAATTTTACATAACAATTTTAACATGCAAAAAATGATGCCGAAAATTCACACAACCGAAGACGTTTCTAGCAAAGTACAACATTGCAGTTTTAGACTACCGTATTATAGTATATTATTGTCCATTTAGTTCTGATAATTTTAATGAGTATTATTTTTAAATAATATGTCGTAGGTTTCGTAATATGTGTTGTCTTAATATTAACTTAAACGTGAAAATAGCACAATAATAACTCACCAAATAACGAATATTCTAATTTACATTGCACAAACTGACAAACTGCTGTACTTCGGAATTTATGCTGTCTTCAGAGTAAAATGTTTAGTTACAAAAGAAAATATTTTTCGGATGCTAGTAGAACACTGATTCTTTCTTTTAGTTTTCTTCACTCTGCATTGTCTGCTTCCTTTTTTTCTACTTTGTATTAAAGGATATTTTAATAACAAAGATCATTTATTCATATTATCTTCTTTTACTTATTATACTTTACTTCTATTTTTATTTATTCCATTATCCGTCTTCTTAGTACTTATTTTTTTTCTTCTTCTTTCATCTTATTGATTTCATTTAACTGCTCTAATAAGCTTTCGAAAGAATGTAGTGTCTTTGGCGTGGGCTCCAAAAAGTTAAATTATTTGTGCACCTGAAAGTGGGGAATATTTTACGGATTCAGGCATGTCATAATAAAAGGAACGGTGATTATTCGGCACAAAATAAGTTTTTATTTTTGAAAATACAATAGTTATGAAATAATAATTAATAATAATTAATTCCTTTCGTTTCCAATTCGTTTTCACTTTTTTTTATTATTGCTTATATTTTTCCTTATTTCCTTGATTTCTTCTTTCTCTTTTCTATAAAATAATCTTCTACAACTCCTTGCTTCTTTCATTCCATTTTTTCTCTAATCCATCTAATCTTGTACATGTATCCCACTTGGTATTGGCTCTACGATTCGAAACACTCTCCAGCACTGCTAAAAACCAGTGTGAGTAAATGCTGACTGGTGACTGGTGACTGGTCGGACTAGTAGTTAACGCTTAATATTCCTGGTACCGTTGTATCAATCACTTAGGAATGTGCAGATAAGATGAGCAATAATCTACGTATGCAAATAATGATATCAGTTCCATCCTAAGGACAATTCGCTTATTTATTCAAGTAGGATTTATTATATCGTTAATATGGTTATTATTAAGTTAAAATTTATTATTAGAAAATTCATATTATTGACTGTAATATATGTGTAAGACAATACCTCTAGTTTTTCTTAGGAATTTACATTCATATTATAATAGTTGCATTGTTTAACTTAAATCATACTATCATACCTGAAATTTAAAGAAACGACATTTAAAGTTTATTCCTTTCCTTTTTATCTAATTTTATTGCAACCTAACAATATGCAATAACTAACTAACTAACAGTGAATTCTGTCGACTCCAAATATCAAGTGTGTTGGCTGTTATTTCTACAGCGTCATCTATGGTGTTCATGAGTATATGTTATCACTGAACGATTACTGTTTTACCGACAGACAAGCTTTGTACAAACTAAAGAAATATAATTTCTTTACATATGTACGAAAGAAACTTTTAGACCAACGAAATAATTTCGCTCGGTTTCAATTCTGTATACTAACATGTGCGGAATTAAAATCACAGTACGTGTATGTTTATATGATCCATATGTTAACTCTTCTGAGCGGAATTATTCCTCAGTGGATCTAGCTAGGGCCTTAGGCCTGTCTCAGTATGGCACCGTATTTAAGCGAATTTATGCCGGACGTATTCGGGCTACTACGCTTTACCTATCCGAACCATGTAAATGTAATGAGATCGCTCTGGAGCTCTCAGACTGCACGCTACAAAGCAGTCCGAATACGGGCGGCACAACCTCGCACATTAGCACCGTATAAAGGCGAATTTTATCCAAGCGTTACCACTACTACAACGATATACTATCCGAACCTTTGTAAATGCAAACAGCCGCGTCAGACTGGAGGGGATACCTAACATCGCTTGTTCTTTCGCTGCAATACGCTTCAAATGAAATCTATCGGCGACATGGGTATGTTCTGCATGCAGTTTATGTTTGTATTTCAGTGAATCATGGACACGGATACCGATACCAATACGATAGAACTAAATTTAAATTCACGCCCACCAGAACTCAGATATATAATAAATGCTAAAGTCCCTTTAATACCAGTAGTGTATCGATAAAAATTAAAGTTAAAGTTTGCTCTCATGATAAATTATATAAATGCTATAGAACTCCAATACACCCCCTAATACACGACTACACACATCTGTGACACACATAGGCGGTTTGCTTTGTAGCTCATCCAATCCGCCGATTTACGTCCGAATAAGCTGTCGCTTAAATACGGTCCCATACTGAGACAGGCCTTATAGAACTTGTGCGTTGTTTCACGCGGAATTATTCCTTAGTCGGGACGTAGCCCAACTGATTTAACATTCAGAGACTGAAATATATCACCCATTTTCAGTTCATTTCAGCCGCAAATGCATGTGCTGAACAATGTACATTCAAACAACCCACCACAACTCCGATATGCATTTCTCTCAGTTAGTTCCTGCAGTTTGTAGTTACTTCCGGAACTATGTGATGTGGTAACATGCATGCATCAGCACCGCATATGAGTACCGTACAGTTGTCCATATCAGGTATGGTTCCATTGATGCTGGTAATCCTTTGTTTGCTTTTACGGGAATCCCCGATGTCGATGTGATGTCGATGTCATGTTTGTCACGGGTATTTGGAGCGCACGTCGCTCTATGCACTGCATGAGTATGTACATTGCACACTGCACACTGCACAGTGCACAGTGCATTACATTATTACAGATTAGCAGAGTATTGTTTGCATTATTGGCAAACAACAAACAATGTTGTTTAACGTTTAATTAGATTATGATAATCTTATTTAAAACACAAGCTAAGTATTACAAACGATTGTTTAGATTTAAATAGCTGCTTTATCAATGGGTAAAACATTGACAATGAAATTATTGTAGTTTATAGTCGAGGAGATTATGACATACTTTAAGGAAGTAGAACGATTTGTGTTTTGGAGTTATTTTGAAAAATTGAACTTATAAAATAATTCACGGTCATGCGCACCAACTAAATTAACTCTACGTGTGTATACTGGGTCTCTTAAGGAACAGTTTAAATTTCAAACTCCTATTTCTCTCTCATGATGACAAAGTGCGCTTCACCTATGCCCCCGGCACGCGGATTACAACCGGGATCTACCGGCAAAGGCGAGTCAGTGAAACTTGCCTCTGTTCCCTAAAAGGTTCAGTGTGTAAACGACGTTAGTATTTTCCAATGTTAGTAAACGCACTTTTTTTTTGCTTTTCTCGTTGCTTTACAGTTTTTTCATGACTAAAATAAATATTTTATGTAATTTAAT